>JAKCOX010000013.1:12465000-13215000 GCA_022605575.1 Laterallus jamaicensis coturniculus | reverse complement strand
CTAATACTATTCATTATTCCACTTAGTGAGCAACTCCTATTAGTCACCTGTAGGTTTTCCTATAAGCAGTGCTTTGGCCACCAATGAAAATATGAATATTTCTATAAATAGAATGGCCATATTTAGTAAAGGGGGTTCACTACTGGTGAGTCTGGAACATCATCTCATCGAGAATATTTCTTAGGATTCTTCCCCACCCACCCTCCAACCCCCATTCCTCTCCAAAACTTTTTTTGCCTGGAGTAGAAATCAAGAGTGACTCCTATTTAAAAAAAAATAAATAAATATTTCCTCTGTGTTAAGTATAGACACCTTAATCCTATAACTGTACTAAATGAACTTTGAGTGAAGAGAACAGGGAAAAGGAATCAAGGTGGGTGGTTTTTCTTAATGGAGCTACTGTTTCCTTAAAGTGTGATCCGAGTTAGAGGATTCCAATGTCTGCTTTACATGATCTGAATGTAATCACTGGCTGTGCAGAGACATGCAGAATATGAGTTATTAATTGAATATTCCTGTAATAAATATTTACCCTTATAGTTTAGTTTAACCTTATCCAGCTAATGGCCAATTTTCCTCAATTGTGAAGGATATGCAACAAAGAACTTTAAATTGCCACATGAAATAATTACATCGACTCTGGGATTCTCTGTCTTTACAGATATGAATGTGATAAATATATGCTATAAATGGATACAGTTTAAGACTGTCATTGTTCTTTTATTGTTGTATTACAACTGGGGCACAGTGCACCGTATGTGCTGAGTTGATGATATCGGGGTTGTTTCTTTACCACATGGTCTGTAACCTTATTGTTCAGGCCACATTTCTTTCCAGCATTAATGCATTTGTTAGTCCCAGAAGGCTTAAACTACAGATGTTTAACATCCTGCTTATGGACAGATCATCTGGAATATGAACTGAGAAATCTATACAACTTATTAGTATATGTTAAGAGTGTAACCGAGATTTAATAGTCTGTTCAAACCAGAGTAGCGAAACCGTTTCTTACAAAAATGCAACTTCTTAAAATAGACAAGTGTAAAAATCAAAAATTAAGATATTCTTTTGACTAAAATATCATTTTTATCAGAAGAATTTGTCACTAATTACTGCTGTTTACATAATAGTGCGTGTAACATTAATTACAGCTTTCAGAATGTTAACTGCAAACCTTTTTTTTTTTTTTCTTTCCCTGTGAGCACAGATTTACCAGTATGGTGGAAATCAGAGCTCTTTTGAGGGCTTTTCTGCAGTATATTCAAAGTGATCATAAATCAAGCCTAGAATTCAAAGACAGTTAAGGACATAGGCAGTAAAAAAGACTGAGTAATGCTAACCCAGAACTCCAATCATTTTTAAAGTAAGTGGGGAGAACACTGGTCAACTACGTGATTGTTGGTATCCCCCAAAATGTAATCTCCAAGCTGAAGAATGGCAGCTGGCAGAACAGCTGGTGAATAGGATTAATGTCAGAAGAAAGAAATAAAACTCAACATATGTCCAAGCCTGCGGTGCTGGGACTGAGCATGATTGTACCCCGACGGATACCATGTGTACAGCTGGAAAGTGCCACTGTGCCATGCTTCTCTACCCCACAAGGTCATTTCTAAGAAGTATAGCTAATATCTGAACAGAACTTTTCCTTGAGAACTCTGACTGATTAAGAAATGAACAAACGAGCTTCACAGTGCAAATATTTTGGACTATTTTAACCCACTCTGGGAGGTTTTTTATAATACAATCTCTACTAAAAAAGCAGATTAGTATTAAACCTGACAGATTGCACTAATGTAAATATAATTTTAAAGCTATTTAAACCTTTTAATCTCATCTCATTCAGATTTCCACATTCAAGATTCAAATAAAAACCAAAACCACAAGTTTAATAAAATTATTTCATTTCATAGCATTTACATGTTTTGCTGAAAATAAATTCTAATAAACAACACACATAGCTACAATATATATCTAAGAAATTTGGATAATAGGAACACTTGTGTTAATTCATATTTGTATTTTAAAATGTTAGCTCTTAAAGATATTTCAGCTCATGTTTTCACATGCTCCTATTTTTTTACTGTAATAGGGCAGTTGTTGGAATTGGTTATAGTGAAGAACAGTAAACATATAAAAATTCCTAACTCATGAGAAGGACTCAAGTATTTTTAGAAGTTTGAGAAGAGCAAATTCTGTTCAGTTACCATTTTTCTACTAATAGCTTCAAACAGATTTGATCAGTTAGATAGCAAGGTTCACAGACCATCAGATTCTGCACAGCATATGTGGGCAGTGAAAAAGAGCACAAAGCGTTAACATAACCAGTTTTGTTCTGTGCTTAATGTCACTTTCAAATATGGTGATTTTGGGTGCCTTTTATTTTGTACATATATATTTTTTAAAAACCCAAGCCAGTCAATATTTAAAGTACTTGTTTCAGCTTTGTCCGTTTGAACTTAGAAACATCCATTTGATGAAAACGCAAGAATTACTGTAGTGACAAATCATACCCACACCCCAAGCCAGACCTGTCTCCTTTTCTTTTATATTTTCATTTTCTTTCTGTTGTCTTTTCTAGTCATTTTTCTTTTCCTTTCTGGCTCCACATCAGGAAACATGCAGTGGAATAAAATCCCACACACTCTTACCAGAGGAAAAGACATGTGCATCTCAGAGTATGCAAGCATGCAATGCTACCTTGGTAGCTCAAAATGGAATATCCAACTGGTGCTCCATCTGTCAGCTGCAAGACAGCAACAGGTAACCAGAGGTAATATTTTATTACTCATACTAAGTAGACTTCACTAAGGAGGAGAACTATATGGTTTACCACTTGAGGAAAATAAGAAATGACAGGCTGCCCTAGTGACTTGTTCAGCTTAGAAATATGCTTTTCTGACTTGTAGGAAGATCCCAGTTCATGTTTCAATGAAGGAAATCCTCTACAGTAAGACAGGCAGAACTACAATAAAACAGTGCAGATGAGAAACCCAAGCCAGTCTGAGACCAGTGAATGTCCCTGGCCACAACTGTTAACTGACTTGTAAAAGTGTACTTGCAAATAACATTTCCACCTTTTTTTATTTATCAGCATTTATATAATGCTCACTTAATTTTAAATACCATGCTACGTTACAGAAAAAAACAGAGGTTGTCCATTCTTTAAACAGAGATTTTATCATGGTATAACTGCATTAGGGGCCTAATTTTATGTGAGTTACAGTAGTATGAATTTATATATTTTGTATCTAAGAATTTTCTAATGTGAATTCATGCCCTTAACAAGGACACTTCACAATTTGTGTTCCATTACTGATTTTAGATGTTACTATAGCCTATTCTTCAAATTTATTTGAAAATACCTACCCATTTTTACCAAGTCTGCTTATCCATTTTCAAAACAAAGTCAATAAGGAAAACACAAAACTAATCTTATACAATGGTAGGAAAAGCATAACACTTCATTATATTCTCATCCCCTGGCAACTGACTTTCAGCAGGAAAAATGCTGAGAAGTTTTAAAACATATCTAACAAAGGTAAAACTTCTAGAGAATTATTTTGAGCTTTCCTTGAAGAACTCATATGTTCAGATCTAAATGTCTAATCAAGATAGCAAATTTTAGATATTTTTCATCACATAAAATTATTCCATTCTATTTTAAGACAGTCTTGATTCGAAGTAAGAATCTCCAGCAGCACTCATCTAATAGCATCATGTACTGGCAAAAATGTTTTTGTTTGCATTCACATAAAAGGGAAAGAAAAGCACATTGCTTATTAATATCTACTGAATTGTTTAAGAGGATTTTTAAGATACAAGTTAAAAGAATTTCATAATTTCAATTTCTCCTTTTCATTTAATAGTAGACATTCATTAGGACCCACACACTGTAATAAATTATAATAATTTCAAACAAGAATTAAATTACTAGGTACCTACTGAAAGAGCCATTTTTTCTTAGGTACCCTGTAATCTAACTGTCAGATTTAAAATCTATTCCCAATCAACTCTTCACAACATTCACATTTATTCATCTATGCTAAATTAATAAAAGGTGTGAATAATACTGACAAAATTGATCATTATTGTTCATGTAGATTTAGAAAATTATAAGGTAATCTAAAACATAAAGGGAATTGAGGGAAACTATTACAGTTCTTATAAATAAATTCATCCTTTGATATATTTTTTTAAATCAGGAAAAATCTTCAACAAGAATTTATTTAGATTGACTAGCAAAGCTATTTAATAAATTGCATATTTCAGAGTAGAACTAGGTTTTTATCTTAAAAAATATTAAAAGTTAATGATGACTAATGCAACATGAGAGTTCACTCAAATCTTCACAAGTAACATTGAAATGCCAGAAATGCTGCCCACTGTCTAACCAACTACAAACATTTTGTAGGTTGAGCCTAGGATATACTAAACACTTTCCATGAGGTCCTGAGTGAGCTCAGGTAACACAGAACTAAATGGGAATTGAGGTCACTGAGAATCTCTTGGAATCCAGATCTGACTGAGTACGACAACTCTGAAAAACAGGGCGAGCATCCCTCCCCATTATCTGTGTAAACAGACAGAAAAGGGGACAACGTTCTCCAAGGAATTAAAGGTATTACACAATCATCTTTCCTTACATACAGACTTATCAGCAACCAGAAGTAACCACTAGATATTATTACAGTGCTACATTAAACCAAAGACAGTGACTATCCCATCCTTTGCACATTTGCAGTAATTCCTATCACCTAACCTCACTGACCCTCTCCCCTCTAACGGGGATCCCTGCAGATAAAGTAAAGCATGTCAACATCTGTTCCCATTCACACCGATTTTAATTTACAAAAAGAGCTTTGCTATTTTCAGAACAGGCTCCAGAGCACAATGACAGATTTAAGGCCTTTAATGGGGTTGCATTTTGAGTGTGTCAGCGCTTCATACTCACCAGGACTTAATTCTAAGGGACTGCACCAAAGGAAGCTGCAGGGGGTTACAGGGCCACAGCAAGGGTGTTCTCCTCACCACTGCACAATTTACCTATAAACCAGCTGACAAAGTTTTAATGTCCTTAAAGAACCTCTGTGTTTCCTACTTTGACCAGAAATCAAATCCAGAGCACTGGTGATACAATTCCTTCTGTTCCCGTTTTCATTCTGTGCATTCCTGGTACCACTACACACCGTTCTGAAACTCAGCACGTTACAGGGGGCATGTTTTCAAACTGCTTTCCTATGATGTAACTCTGTTCTTTCTGACTGTTGAACCCACTGATTGTTGTGTGGTTTCGGGGTTTGTTGGGGTTTTTTTTAAAACAGTTTTAGGTCTCTCCTGCTCTGCCATATTACAAATCTCACAATAACTAAAAATCATTTTTCTAAAGCTTTTTTAATTCAAATTTATTTATAGATTACCCTTTTTAAATCTAAATAACTTAGCCTAGTAGAAAGGTGCAGAGTACACAGACTATGAAGATCACAGTTGTAAAAAATATGTAAAAATCACAAAAGTAGCTCAATTATTTTTCCATCTCCTTAAGCGGATTTAGTTGTGGGGTTTTTTTAAAGATATACAATATGAAGAACAAGTCAGAGAAACAATGCACAAGTTGTGTTGTAATCACATAACAGCTAAGACGTGAGCAGCTGAGCAGAAGGAAGATGGGCAGTGGAATGCCATACAGTAATCAGCACTGTTGACTAATCAGAATTTGAGACACTAGAAGGTAATAAGGGTATTATAAAGAATGGCTTATTGAAGGAGCAGCTGTTTATGTGTAACTCACTGTTTAAATGAGTTCCACTAGATTGCCATGGTATGTTTTGGTAAAAATGTTTTACTAAAAAAAAAAAAAGAAAAGGTATTATGTCAGGAAGAGCAAGCACAAGGGAGCAAATATCTGGGTATCATGACCACAAGTACACTAATAGAAGCAGTCATCTAGGTACCGGGGACCTGTAAAAAATTACATAAATTCAGTGGCCCTGGAAGTTACAAAAGAATATTCATTACTTCGGTAAAGCCTAAATGTCATCTTTGTTAGCCTCCACAACTGAGTGTTGTTGCCATGGGCACAAGAGCTGAGGTGGTTATGAAGGGTAATAGACAAAGAAGAAAAAAAACCAAGGGACAGTATATCTAAAACCAACTACAGATCCACTTTAGGACATTTATATTTGCACCAGCAACCAATAAACACAATAAATAAACTCAGCTAATTTACAAAACAAGCCAACCCTCCACATAAACATAATAATAAAAGTGCTATGATTTCAACTGGGAAAATCTAATTAAATAATTTTACCAATACCAGAAACAATATTCAAAATTGTGCCAGTGAAAGTGACAACTCACTGTAACTCTCAGACAATAATCACGTTGTTCAAATCTATGTGCCATAGGGTTGTTGAACAGTTTTTTGTTTGCTTGCTTGTTGTCAGAAACAAACTTACAGTTTTGTTTTTAAAAATATCTTTGAACTGTTGGGAACAGGAAGGAGACTGTCTAATAGTAGTGGGAATTTATCATAATCCATTATTTAAAATATTCTACTTTGGACTGCAAGGTCTTGGTAATATTTAAAAGCAGTCAGCAAGCAGTGGAAACTCTGGTATCTTTTGTAACAGTTCACATGTCAAACTGGCAAAGTGCCCACAGTGTACGGCAGAAAAATCTATTTAATGTCTGCCCCACAAGGCGACATGAGGTTTGATTGGCAGAAAGCAGAGAGTGGCTTTTGATCATGTGTCCTAACAAGCAGTTCCAGCTCCTGTCTCTTCGGCTGAACGGCTCCACATTACCTATTCAAACAGAAGTGACAGGCCACTGCACTACTCTTTGGCTCTAGTCTCACGCAGTGGGAGCTATGCTGGAGACAGAGCCACTGATTAAATATATCACTTTTTCAAGACAAGCAGGTTGTCTGAATCAAAGTTGGACAGAATAGACTCAACATTATTAAAAGAGGATATAAAACTGGAGTTGAGTGATGTTAGGCCAGTTTGTACAGCCTCAGGGATTCACAGACTGACAAGGGGAATAAGGAACAGCAGAACTCATAAAGCAGGGTCAGAAATTAGCTGTGACACCTTGGCCATTTTCCCATCACTTCAGGGCCACTGTGTTTCAAATCCTGTAGTCTCTTTTTGGCCTTTTTTTTAATGATTCAGTTTGCATGGAGGGGGAGGGGGAGAACATAAAAATCGTGAACTACCTAAAGTTGCAAATTGTGGTTTTACAATAAAAGATAAAATATTAGCCACGTTTTGCCACCTAATACACAGTGTTTTTTCATTGGACTGGGGCTTTTTCCTTGCATTCTGATCAGCCAAATTGTTGTCATCAAATAATTTGTTGATACAGCACTAGCTACTCTTGCTCTATGGAAGAACTGGAAGCTGGGGAAAATTACTGAATAGAGATGGCTATTACATTGCCATGCTAGTTCTTTAACAAATTGGTTTGATTTTTGAGGCTACACGTCTGGCCACTGTCTGTTGTGTTATCTGATACACAGACACAGAAAGGCAACACACATGATGCGTTGTCTCGTCATTATATCACAGAAACAACAGACCCACTGGAACTTGGAGGAACTAAATTTTTAATTACATGGCTAAGTGCAGAAATAACAAAGCTAATTAATAAACCTGCAGGAACTGCATTTAAACAGCTAAAACCACAAACAGTCCACAGAGGAAATCGAGAAACTGAAGCATAGGAAGCTTATTTTACTTGGTGAGTCATGTGCATGCCAGATCTATAAAATTACTTCTGAGTTATTCAAATTTCCACCAAAAAAATTAAAATTATGATAAAATTGTAGATTTTCTTTTTTTTCAGAACTACTCCTGCAGGAATTCCATTGAAATTAATAGAATCACTTCAGGAATAAACTAGGTTCAATATTTATTTTTCACTATAGCAAGTTCTTTTGACATTTTAACAAACCTCTGCCTGATGTGTTACTTTTTGTTTCACTGTAAATATTTAAAAGTAATCTTTCTGTTACATATTGAAAATAAGGACTGCTAAGACCTACACTGAGAACCAGAGCTGTTTTAAACATTGAATATGCAGGTAAATTTGAAGATAGAGTAGAAAGACCCAAACCCTGTCCTCATGCATAATCCCCTAATATGTACAGCATAGCATATATGCAGACAGAATTCAGTCTTAAGGTGGTGTTAGACTAACAAGAAACTCAGTACGGAGCTCTACAATTGGTTCTTGGTGCCGCTGCAGGCTCCCTAGACTGTGTTTAGAGTTCCTCCAGGTGGGTGAAAGAGCCTACTTGCCTCACCATTTTCAAGCAAATAAAATCCAGAGGAGTAGTAAATACGGGGTTTTTTTGATTCAGTGTAGATCACAATTCACTGTAGAAGGTGATGTCACATCAAGTTCTATAAGAAATGTGAGCAGGCAGCAGTGCATTATAGCTTTGTGTCAAAATACAGCAAATAGTTATGCAAAGCATTAAGTTAAACAGTTAACAAAAAGAAAGATGAAAATAAACAGGCATTCATACATAGGGCACTGTGCCCAGGAACTCTGGGCACCTATGTAGAGTAAAACTAAAAATATATTATGATTAATAAAAGAAAACAGCTATTAGATAGATTCCAAAATGCTAGGCTGTAGAACAAGACGTTTTGGCACTGGTTTAGTGATTGGCAGCCTCTGTGAAAGACCGCAGCAGAACGGGTGCTGCTAGTCAGGATGGAGCAACACTAACAGGAGCTATCTGCAGGTGTTTACCCAGTACTTGCCCTTACGACTTTATTCTCCCAGGCATTTGCACTCTTATTTCCACAAACAGCACATCCTGAACTTTACAACACCACCATTTCTTTATATTATTAAAGCAATACAGAATAGGAAGGGTTTTGACACATCAACATCTACTAACTCTTGCTTCATTTTGGAGATTAACATGCCAAGGAGTAAATAAGGAAGATGTCTGGCATAACGAGAATTAGAAGAATTCCTTACAATCCAAAATACGCATATGAAATACAGAAACGTGCAGCTCAGAACACTGAATTATGGGGGGGGGGTTCATTTTGTACTCATCAGTTATGCACTGGGAAGTGGGAGCGCACATGTGGGCCTAAAACTTTAATTATATAGACAAAGAGGACTAAGGCAGGGCTTGAGCATACAACCACTGAGTTCATGAAAAAGCCCTTCTACGCATTAAAGGTACCAGAACAGTCCTACAGTGCAGAACTAAAGGTCTTAAAATAAACCATATCTGAGAACACATCTGGAGTGCTGTGTCCAGTTCAGGGCTCCCCAGTGCGAGACAAACATGGGCATACTGGAAAGAGTTCAGCAATGGGCAACAGTACAACTGAGTAGAGGATCTTCCATCCGAAGAGGGGCTGAGAGCACCATGAGCGGTTAGCCTGAAAAAGAGCAGGCTCCAGGGGACAGCACAAGTATCTGATTGCAGGAGTAAAGAAGACAGACCCACACCTTCACTGTAATGCCCAGTGACAGGCACAGAGCCAAAGGGCACAGATGGAAATACAATAAATTCCCTTGAAACATAAGAAAAACCTTTCTTGTTTTAAGGATGACGAAACACTGAGTTACAGGTTACAGAATTTCCATCCTTGGAGATACTAAGAACTGATGGGCCATGTCCCTGAGCAACCGGTTCCAGGCAATCCTGCTCTGAGCAGGGTGGCTGGACCAGGCAACTGCAAGTGGTCCCTTCCCACCTCAGTCACTGTGATTATCTGGCTCTATGTAACCGACAGCAAACTGAGGGCAGGAGAACATGGATAGTCACTGAAATTAAGTCAGTAAGGCTTTTTCATGTATTGGCTGATATGCTTGAAAGAAGAAAGATGCATTTAATGATGACATCCAAAATTTTATGATGCTGAACAGAGCAGTTCTTTGTAAAATGGATAAATTCAAAACCCAGTTTCCTCCCCTCACATTACAAAGCACTCTAAAAAAATTTCCAGATGTTTTAAGATAAAATTCTTCCCATTACAAATTTCGGGAAAAATTAAAAAGTAATAAATACTCAAAGTAGCATTTTAAATGAAAAAAATTAACTACTCTTTTTTCCTAATTCTTACTTCTACTTAGTAATACACAAAAGTAACACTAATGTTGAATGGATTAGCCCCCTTAACATAATTTTTTTTTGGGGGGGAGGGTGTTAATCAGCACGACTGAAGACTAATCTTAACAATTGTTGTTTCCACTGGAGGCAGGTTTCCCTCATGGTAGAAGTGGCATCTTGGAGTTTCAGACAAAAACAGAGAGGTGGGAGTAGCTGCTCTCTCCCTCAGAAGAACCAGTCAGCTTAAGCACGTAGCTGCCTTATGAAGCCAGGCACCAAATGCCTCTGTCTCTCTTGTGGCAACCAAATAAAGTTGTCAAAATTATTTTTAAGTAATGATAAGGTATCTAAACCAAATACCATATAGAAAAATAAGGAATATATCAGCATTTAAAATGTATATGCTGCTGAGCATTTTTACTGTCATTTCTTTAAGAAAAGCAGATCTAATTAGCTGTATCTCTAAAGTGCGTACCTAGCATTTTTATTATGTATTATAACATTTTGCTTAGAGTTGACATTTTTATTCTGACAAGCACTGTCTGGAGAGCTCTCAATAAATAATACATTTACAATTTTCAGTAAATAAGCACTGGACACAAATCGTTATCCTTACTTACAGCTGCCCCTCTCTAATAGTGCTTTTACAAGTAAGGTGACTATTCAGTCTAATGCAATACTCTCAGCACTGGAAAGATATTTTCATTCATTACCCCAGTCACAAGCACTTAAAGCACTTTTAGGCCCTGTTGCAAAACAGCAGGAATGGCAAAGCAAATAGGACCAGCTAAGACTAAAGTTCATCACCAAAGAAATCTGAAGTCATTCACCTTACAGAACTTGAAAAATACAATGGGATACAAGATTCAAGCTCTATCTTTCCCTCATACTTTTATATTTACAGGAGCAATTTTAGGAAGGGAAGTATGGCGATCTAGTCCCTACTATTAACGTGATAACTACAAAATGTATTTCAATTCTCATCCTAAAGCATGATCTGATCATAACATCATTTGTGTCACGGTACGTCAGAAATCAATGAAGCCTGAATTTATTTTTCTGCTGACAAGATCACGCAACTGAAGAAACTCCCCATATTTTTACAGCCATTTACTCACATACATTCTTTGCTGCAGAGCCCCATGTCAGTCGTACCCAGCCATACTGCACTTCTGTTTCTTACTGCCCTAAGGAAAAAGCTGGCTTTGTAGATATGCTTTTTAACAATGCTTTCATTAATACTAATACCATATAAATAGTGTAAAGATAGCAGATCTTATACCATGTCTAAAAATGAGAAAAAAATGTAGAGGAGCATAGTGAAAAAAAAATTATATGAAACAGAAGCATAGAGACAATTTATCACACATTAAAAATTAAATTAAATCTCATTTAATTTAATTGTATCCAGCTGTGGACAATGTCAGAACTGAGTGGTACAGTTCTATTAAAGAAAAAGATGAGATGGCCCCTGAAGATAAGATATTGAAAAACAGTCACGGGAGAAACTGGTAGGAATAGTCACTACATGTTGGCACTGAGAAGGTCTTGGCTTGTTTCAATTTAATCTGTCACTCTTATCATAGTTTGAAGGAATGTCCCAATCTTCATATTTGAGACCTGAATTTCAGACTCTCTCTATATCAGAATTCAAGCTATGAACAATTCTGTTTATTTGCAAAAGGAACAGTTTTGTAGAGGTGCAGAGATACAAAGGTTCAACAAGAAAACAACCTGCACAGGGAAATAGAACCTCCATGAAAGCAGAAGCTCTACAGAATGCCACAGATCCTACATCTAGGAAACTGCAAGATAACCAATGTGTATTTTCACCCAAAAGGTCCTCATATGACTATTTCTGTTCAACTTCCAGGAGATCCTGTTATGAAAAATGTTACCATTGTACTCATCATGTTTTGCTGATTATCCCAAGTTAGATCTAAGAACTGCATGGACATGAAAACCTTTTAGCAAAAAAGATGGTCTCTTTTATCTATCTAGATGGTCTCTAATATATGGTATCTTCTGACTTATTCACATAACTTCATGATACCTCTGTAAAACCCTGTACTGTTCCCCTTTTCTATGCCATGAACAAATTTCAGAACAAAGAAAACTGAAGAGAAACTTTCAAATGTAGGATGAGACATACAGAAAATTGATGAACAATTACTATACTGTAATCCACACAGAACCTGTGAGTAATGATCAGATGCTCAGATGCTACAACACTGAGCAAGACTGTAGTGTAGACAGCTGGAATAAATGCGAGATAAGATGGAAAGATGACAACATAAGCTAGTTTCCTAAGAATTGTGAGATAGCATGTAATCACAAAACAGTACTCTGAAAGACATATAGGAAATTAGACAGAAAATAATCAAAAATGCAAAAATTCTCATATACCTAGAAGGATAAATAAAAACATGAGATAAAATATTAGTGATCAGATATGGTATGGTTAAACAGGCTGGATCTACCTTTGCAAATAAAGAAAAGAAAAAACTTTACCTAGATATATGCTGCATTCTAAATGTCAATAAAACAAGGTCATCAAAGTTATTTCTGCTTGAAACAGGATTGAATTTTTGGTAGAAAAATCTAATACATCAGATACAAGAAGACGCAGCTTAGTTTCTTTCTAATTGCCAGGAAAATAATCCTAGAAACCACCTTCTCTGCGCTAATGTTCCTAAAAAGTTCTAAATTAATTTAACACATTAAGACATAAGAATCCACTGTGCACTTCAACAACTGAATTCTTAGAATTTTTATGATGTATACAACTTCTCTAAGTAGAATAATATATATTTTTAAAACACCAACATAAATTGCAAGAAACAGGACTGACCAGTGTGATTTTATCAAGATCATTGGATGGAAAAAAAAAGAGATACTGAGTTACATTTAATTATATGGTAAAGAGGTAAGTAATTCAAGAAAATAGCAGTTCCTCTAACTTGATCTGAGCCACCTATTTATTCTGTGGAGTTTGGGGCTTTTGTGTTTTTATTTTGGAAATATTTTAGGTGCTTAGCAGAAAAATTCCTCAGCCTAGATGCTATCATATACAGCTTCTAAGAGAAAGCAAGTAAAAAATATGTAATAAATTAACTATATACAAGACTGATTCGAAATTTATTACCAAAAAGTATTTCTAAGAAAAAGAAAAGGGAAACATGATGAGGGAGGTACTTTGCAGATGTGGCAAGGTTTTTCAAACATGATAAAAGGACATTGAAGAATGTGGGCTTTTTCACATCCAAAGAACTTGTTGACAGGATCCCCAGATGCCATTTATGAATTCCATAGGTATCACAAAAAATAAAACAGTGTTAAAAATAATTCATTTTTAACAATTAGTTTAGATAATCCTAATACCAAATCACAGTAAGATTTTGAAAGCCTTGAGTCAGAACAAAGTATCTGCAGCCATCATGAAAACTGAAGAATAAAGAACAAAAATCTATAAATTCCAGGTGTATTAGGACAACCAGGGATCATGCTTTGATCAGTGGAAAGTGCGGGTATAGATAGAGCACACCACAAGACAGATAACCTGAATTAAATCTCAGTAAAACCTCTGAAAAACATGTAAAAAAATTCATTAGCCACAGATCATCAGTAGTTCACTTTTAAACCTGATCCATAAAAGAGAGCTCCTGACATGTAACGTCCCCAAATGCTGTGCTTAAAACTATACCAGAAAACAAGCCTAAACTCTGTTCTCAGCTATGGCAGGCTTAAAACAAAGAAAACAAAACTGAAACTCTTCATTAATTTTCTATGATCTAGCACACACAAAGTCCATTGAAAAAAGAATCCAAAACAACAACAACAAAAAAAACACCCAAAAAGAAAAAAAAACAAACAACCATTGAAAAACCTGCATAAAATTACAACTGAAATCATACAATGGTTTGGGTTGGAAGGAACCCCAAAGCCCATCTTGTTCCAAACCCCTGCCATGGTCAGGGACACCCTCCACTAGCCCAGGTTGCCCAAAGAGCCATCCAGTCTGGCCTTGAACTCTGCCAGGAATGGGACAGACACATCTTCTCTGGGGCAACTTGTGCCAAGGCCTCACCACCCTCACCAGAAAGTATTTCTTCCCAATATCTAATCTAAATCTTCCCTCTTTTAGTTTAAACCTACTACCCCTTGTCCTATCACTACACTCCCTGAGAAAGTGTCCCTCTCCATCTTTCCTGTAGGCCCTAGGTTTACCAATCTCCATTTATAAAACACAAGTATGTGAAAGTTTGTTTCTTTATTTCCCAGTGAAATCAACATGAAATATGCACATATTTGAATGTGCAGTTCTTGAGTATGTTGTCCTTACTAGCTTAGTAAAAAATCTATTTTAAGTCAATATAAGAGAATGCCTTCAATTATTATTAACTAATGAAGCTGGAGGCAAAAAAACCCCCAAAAATCACAAAAGACCAAATCAGAAAAAAAACACCACTACTGAGTAGCGTAGTAAGATTTTCACTACTGTGCGTAAAATGAATAATACATGTGAATCCTTAATTTTTAATTCAGATATCTTTAGACGTATTATATATCACTGAGTTACATATATCCACCCATAGAGAGTGAGCACAAACAGGTGCACATGACAGAGAATAGATGGAAATTTATGAATATACTTCTCTTTATATAGAGGTTCATTATTCCAACATGCATACGTAAAAATCTTTGATCTCTGAATGTTCAACTATGGTCTTCAAGGAGGAAACAAGAATGGGAAGCAGTTTATAAAAAGCTTGTGCTAGAATTCTGAACTGAGCTTGGTTGAAAAATGATACCGCATACATTGCTCAGAATCAAGGTCAAAAGTGAATTAGGAATCCAGGCCCTGAGTAATGAGGGCTTAGCACTTAGCAGAAATGACATGCCCAGTTTCCAGCTCAGAAGTGCCAGCTGACCTGCCAACCTAGCATTCCAGATCTGAAAGGGGGAAATCTGCTCTCCTAGCTACAGACAAGATGTGTACTACTAATTATTGCTCGTAGAGGCTTATGATGAAGTACAGTAGGATAGTTGTCTGGAAGCCAATTCTCAGCCTAGAATTCAGGCAGCCCAGGCAATGTAAATCTGCCTCACAAAACTAATGTAAGCAATATTCTGAAGGAAAGTTCTTTTACTGAAGGGGAATAGAAAGGGAAAGCAGCAGTCTAGCCATACTTTCTAACACTCTTCATTTGAGCTGTAAAGAGATTTAATACATGATTGTACTGGTGGATAATTCCAAAGGAAAAAGCCAGTAAAACAATCTTTCTCCTCATGCAAAAACTAAGATGAGTATATTGAAGTTATCCAAGAGGCCCTAAGAGCTTAGAGCTGTTGATTAAATTAGACACCTGTTCATTTCTGACCTCTTCTGCCTTGTGAGAACACATGTCAGCAAAGTCTTTACATACTCAAATTTACTCTAAATATTTGTAGCATTCTTTTGTTGTGTTTCTTTTTTCCCCCCAGTTACAATTTTTCTCATAAATTTTCTCATTTACAAATCATTACAAATTAAACACAGGAATGCCTTAATATGCAAATACTTGACCATGAAAGTAAAAAAATGCTGTTTATCCTGTGATGATAGTAATCTTTGTTCAAACTACAAATAATACTAAAAACACACCTATGGTACATTCAGTCCTGCATGAGGTGCTCATGTTCCCAGTATTATACACAAGACATGACACTGGCTGAAGCACTATTATTAAAGAGAGATTAAAACAGCTGTACATTATGCTGAAGCACTCACTCTTTCCTTTACAAACAGACGGTCCTGGATTACAAGCAGCACTTGACCATTTAAATCACTACAACAACCAGATTTAACCAGCTGGGCCATATTCTCTTAGGCAATGCCTGTTGACCTCCTCAGTCACAGCTGCTCAGATGAAATTCTCATTAGACAACTTATTCTCAGAAGCCAAAGGACTCTGATTAAATATATCTATTTAGACATGATAAAGTCTCTCAGTACATGGTTCTTTCCCAATGTTATGAAGTACAACAGAGACCACAAGTAGTGTATACAAGTAAAACAGACAGCAAATATCCGAAGGTATACCACAAAATATTTAAGTATTTGACACAAGCAACTTATCTGACTCAGATCCTATAGAGAGACCAGAAAGTTATTATAACAACAGTAAAAGAGACTTGTTGCTGTACTTATGTGGGGGTTAGAGCAGATGACTGAAATTCTTGAGTTCTTTATTCCACTTCTAACTCTACAATTAACTTGACATCTGACCATATGTTAGGCCAATTCCCACAGTTACATCAATGGTCATGGAGCTCCACCCTATAAAAAAATGCTAACATGTACTATTAATTTATTCAAAGGAGTCAGGCAAGACTTCAAGCCTCACTGATTTTACACAGCAGTATGCATTAGAAATACATGTCTTTTCTTTATTACATTCATTAAAGCAATTATATTATGCTATTTGCTAAAAAAGGAGGGGAAAAATCAGCAATTCTTTTTCAATTTGGATTAGCAATTTTGTGACAGATCAGAATTTACTATACAAACGGCTCCTCAGAAGCATTGGCTGCATACCATTTTAAGAAAAGAACTCCATAGAAACCTATCTTAAAGGACAGATGTTAAAAAGCATCATGTATAGTACACGTGTAATTAGGATATTAATTAGGTTGTTTAAAAAATATGGCAAAACATTATCATAATCTCAGACGTCATTTCTCCAGTGTTCCCTGTACTGAGTCAGTTGCAGCACTCACAGTCATAACAAAGATCATAATCTTAAAATAGTAGATATTTTCACAATGTTTTCTATTCCAATCAAACAAGTATGGAGAGTTTACTTTTATTTCAGATAAACCTCTGAATATTGACATAGCTATTCAAATCTGTCATAAGAATTTTGGAATTTCCAGTATACATAGAATTTTAAAACCATTGAACTTCCTAAGTGTAACATCCTGAAGCATTTCCAATCTTTCAATTAATGATTTTCCTGTGTTTAGATAGTACCAGTCAGAGGTTCTTTAATTACTTTATGTAAAATGGAAGTCACCTTTTTTTTCCTACAGAAAATGCTGGATGGACTGAGTGAAACTTAACACGACAATATAGTCAATTACCTTTGAACTTACAGTCAGACTTTAGAATAATTTTCCAGCATAATGTGGTCCATAAAAGGCAAGATTATTTTATAGATCAGGAATGACCTTTATGTCACAGCTGGTGAGAACATACAGCATGGAAGGCTCAGTCTCGGAGAGGGATCTCTCTGCTGTGCACATACCTCTCAAATCAACTAGTGTGTACTAATACAGAGGAAGTGCAAAAATTTTTTGAGAATTCATACAAAAATAAGCTATGAAATGCTTGAATCCTTACAGTAAGATACTGCGTTTAAACTTTTTGATGCATATTTGTATTAGCACACCATTCAGTATACTCCTGGAAAAGCCTTAGCAGAGGTGTCACTATAATCAACAGCAACTTGTATACTCCTGCAGCCAAGTATGAGCCAAGACCTTTGATTAGCATGGAGTGTCGAACGACTGTTACTGACTGTAAAAAACAACTTTGCCAAAGCAACATTTAAAATAGTTTTTCTAGTCTAACCACGAAATCTAAGAAAGCAATTTTTTAAAGAGTGATCTTTACAGCTGAAAACACACAGATGGTAGTAAAGAATCTGGGACATTCTCTCTTTAGAGATGTTTCACCAGCTTCAGAAAGGACACCTATAGAACACATTTATCTATGTGCTGGCATTTAACAATTATGCCAAGAAATTTGAAAGTCTGCTTCCATCCCTACCCAGTTTTATCCCATATTTAAACATACTATTGTATCAGCATAAATTTTAATTGAAATCTACACTGCTACATGGAGCCAAGGGACCCTGAAGTGCACAGTTTGAAGTGCACCGTGACCATACCATGAAATTGAGGAGGTAAAATTATTCTGAACTCATTCATATTTAAAAAAAAAAAAAATCATAGACTTCTACTGCCTTGTGGTTCTACTACGTTACAGATATTCTTCCTGGGTTATTTTTAATGCCACAAAACAGCACTGGTAAATTAACTAACAGAATCCATGCAGATGCCTCCACATCTGTTTGTCTATTTCAGAGCTTCCCTGATTCAAACTCATGTATGAGCTCACAGACTAGAAGGTATTGTTGCAGAAGCAATTAAGAATTCGTTCTACTTGACATGGGGGAAGATTTTGATAGTGGACCCTGACCATGTGCACACATATACAAATAAGCTCAGTCTCCAATTCTTTTTAGTTCCTATCAAGGCCAAAATCTTAGCAAAGTCAATAAAAATATCTGAATATGGACTGAATACATAAACTGCCTTAGAGTTTGAAGATTTGTCCCCATTTCTCTCTCTGTAATGCTTGTAACAATATCTAAGCAGACTAAAAAAAAATATTTCTTCAGCCACATTTCTATATATATAGGTCAGAACTAGGCACTCTTTACACTTAAAACTATTTCCCATTCTCCTAACCACACATGCTAAGTCATTAAGGTGATGAAAGATAAGAATTTCTAAGACAAAACAAACCAGCTCATGTTTTATTCATTCCTATTGTTTAAAATAAACATTTATCTTTTAAAAGAAAAAGAACAAATACCAGTGAAGAATATCCCTCACAACTCTAAAACCAGCTACAAAACCATCATAGCCTTTCAAGTAAGAGTTTTCACCTAAGCTGATAATCTTGCTTTGACTCACAGACAACCAACACAATTTAGAAAGTTTTTAAAACTGGCATATTTGTCTAAAACCCCTAATGGATCTCAAGCTACAATTGCCATGGTAACCTCTGAATAACTTTATCCTAGCCATTGCCAATTATGCAATTTTCTGGCTCTTGATACCCACAGATTCTTTATGCCATAAAAATTATAGGGTTTGGAATTGAGGAAACTGCACTGGTCTTACATAACACATACCCTCTTGCTCAGTCCTGGTCATTTCTTCTAGTTTCTTCTGCTTCAGTGTGTCCACCACATCTGCAAGGCTTCCTTTGCGACGTTCTGGTGTTCCAAAATTAACACTGGTCATTAGCTCACTGCGGTCACGACCTCCTTCATCGGGTTTGTTTGGTGAGGTAGAGGTATTTCGGAAGGAATATAGGGAACATAACTTATTACTCTCTGACTCCTGCAAAGAAACAATACGATGTGAAAACATATGCTGTATCAGAAGGATCTCAAATAGGTAAAGGTTGAAAGCATTGTTTATTATTCTGTAATACTAACAAATGTACATCTATTGTCCAGCTTTTAAAATGAGCATTATGATTTGAATTTTCTCAGTTTCAGAACTTGACAGGGGCTCTTTTTTCCTTAAGGCCATTCTTTTCTATGCTTCTAACACTCATACTTCTTGTCTGAGATACTCATCAAGGTTTTTGCTCATCAGAAACAAGTGACTTTTACAGCTTTCTTAAGTCCTTAAGGGCAACATATATAGCACTGAGAGAGAAAATAGGGGCAAGGACAAATTATTCCTGGATAGGTCCTCAGCTAATGGAAAACAACATAAATTTAAAACTGGAAAGTGCTAGGCCAATAATGAATGAAGAATAAGGAATCTACTTCTGTTACACAAAGATTATGGTACATGTCTACCCATGCTCATTCTTTAAATAAAATCCTTTTCTTAATGAATTAAGGTTATAATGCTGATAATATACAAAAGGAGATGTTACCTTCCAGACTAATATAGACATGAATGAGCAAGGAAATAAGTTTATGGCAGAACAAGTCACATATGCTTACACATAGGCATTGAGACTGCATGTATCTAAGAAGGTGTTATATAGTCAAAACCACAGAAAGTAAAAAAGGTTCATCTCCCTTGTCATTAGATAACACTAGTATTTGATCAATGAGCTAAAAAAAAAAGCCCTTAAAACCATCATAAAGCAACATGTCAATTCTACTCAGTTCTTTGAGATCACCCAACAGTCAAGCCCTTTGTGAACTTCTCTGGCTCAGACTCCTGATTCTCCCAACCACAGATGCAACATTCACTGCATCTCTACTTTCAATTCTGCAGCTAAAAAGAGCACAAATATTTCAATGTGCCCTCAAAAACTCAACCATGGCAATTTCTCGCACATTTTCCTTTCAAAAAATATTATTCTATTTTAATTTTTAATAATACCAGACTAGGAGTGGTAACACTTTGGGGTAAAAAAATACCAAGATTTTTTGCATATGCCTAGATGTGTCACCGTGTACATTCAATGCCATAAAACATATTTTCTTTAAACAGCAATAATAATAATAGTGGTAATATATTTAAGAAGTAAGAGATTAACTGATAGTTCTATCAAAAATCATTCTCCCAATGCATAGTGTTTGCCACAAACAATAATACTCCTACTACTTTATGAGCTGAAACTTGTTTTGGGAAATATTCCAGGTGAAACAAGGAGTTCTGAAGAAAGATAGACTAGAGAACATTAACCATCAGGAACAACATCAGGCATAAAACTTTCCTTCAGTCTTGAACATATTAAGTAGGTGTGCAATGTAACACAAGGAGCAACACGAACAATGAGCAAATGTGGTAACTAAGGGCTGTGGACTGCATAGAAGGTGGTGGTGACAAGTCTTCATCGAGCACAGCAATGTATGATCAGCACAGTGCAATTATTGCCATTGGAGAAGGAGGCACCATTTGCTAGTGACATTGAAAACGTATTTATTCAATAAGACAGGAAACTAGAAAATGACACTACCTCACCCCAGCAGTAGCAGCATCCCTGTCAACACAATAGGACTGACAGAAGTTTTGTAAGCACATGCAGAAAGAGAGATGACTTGGAACAAAAACTTTACATTCATTTTTTCACCTATCAAATATTTTTAAAAATTCAATCCAGCCATTTGTATTCATTAAAGAATCAAACATCACAAAGAATAACAATAGCTTGGACAGAGCAGGTACAGACCTGAACTTATTTAGTTGCCCTTAGAAAAGACTTTCTTATCTTCAATTGTTTCTGAAAGCTACTTTGCAATTTCCTTAAAACTTGGTCTAAGTTACCACAGAGATTTAAAAAATACCTCGTAATATTTTTCAAATTTCAAATTAACTTTCTAGAATACCTTTGCTCAATAAAGAATTCTATAACATGACTTTTTCACCTTTGCAGAGTACAGTACAAGAGTAACTTAGTAATTTTAAGGCAACATCCTCTTACAGTGCATGAAGTATATCCATCAGACTCAATGCAGGGTTTTTCATGCTCTCAGCAAGGAACACTGAATCTATTGTTTAGGCCGGAAACAAGAAGATAAAGCTAATCTGTGGCGTCAAAAGAAATGACTGAATGTTCTTCCTCCTGATAACCTATCCTCTCCCTCATTTGGATGCATGCATGGTCCAGCACAATGTTCCTTCACAGCTAATGACTCTCCAAGTCAGCACATCCACATTTCTTTTTCTCACCCAAAAGACTGTAATGTCCATAATGAAGATGAGTTTAAACTCTATGCAAATGATGCATGTTTATAGGCTGGAGGCAGAATGACAGCCTTTGCTAGAATGAGGGTCTGTCTAACTGAAAGACTAAAAGAGTGGGTCATTAAAACATAGAATAACAATAAAAGGTGTCCCTAATTTTGGTTCTGTTTGGCCCTACAGCTGTGGTACTGGGGTCATTAATGGGTAATACAATTTCAGTGTATTATCTGAATTGGCATTCTAAGAACACCAGACTTTCTGAGACCCATCTTTTTCATAAATCAGAAATGGTTAAAAAGAGTGACTGAGGATTCAAGCAGGAGAACTACACAAACTGAAAGGCATTTAAGGGATTAAAGGGGCAAACAGAAAAGATATAGACTAGTCCAGTGTAAATACCTAATGTAATAGTAGCAGAACTCAGCTAGAAAAATCTAAATCAGCCTCATGTAGAATAATCTACAAGAAACAGAATTGATTCACACGCATTCTAAGATTCTACATAAATTTGTGAATAATCTACAAATAAAATGTAGCTAAAATGAAACACTGAAAAGGCTTCAGAAGGAATTTTATAGCTATGCAATCAGAACAGATATTTTTACTCCTATGTATCTACTGTCAGCAGCTTTTGGATTTATTCCATCCATATAAACAGGTTATATTGACCTCATATTCATGGAAAACTAGACAGACAAAAAAACCCCAGTGGGACGAGGGAAGAATTTCTGTTACATTCTCTCTAGAAAGGTGACTCTACTGTATTTGAAAGGAAGTTGTTTCAACAGTTTGTCAAAATCAAATTAAGTTCGCAGCAAATTTATGAAGAGCTTGAATTTGCCTGGTGAATCCCATAGACTTTTGCAGACCAATGCACATCACATTTATGTTCCAGCACAACACCTACTTGCATGACCAAAAGTGCCACTATCACATATATCAGATGCAGGCCTAGCTATCAAAAATTAGTTTGCATTGGCATTCACAAGCAGCATGCATATACCCTCCTAATGTAACTGGAAATACATTTTGATAGCCCTGGTATCATCTGAGAAGAGACTAGCAGATCATGTGTGCTGTCTGGGAGAAGAGGTATATCATCTCTTCAAGTTGTTTGCTGGTTCTCTTGCTTTAATGAATAGGGTACTACAGTACAAAATCCAGAGTCCAGTATGGAAAAGAACGACCATGCTGCTTCTCACGGAACAAGAAAATAAATTTATGATTAGGAAAGAAGAAGCCGGTTCATTTGAATATGGAAGGATTTAATAACGAAAGGGATCCTATCGATGAGACAGTTTTTGAAGCCAGCTTCTACAGAATGAGGAAGTCTCGGTTCATTTGACCTGAAAAGAGGAAATAATGGATGCTATTAAAGGTATTTTTTCTGCTTTTTCCAAGACCATGGAAGAAGAGGTAAAGAGAAATAAAGTGCCTAGCCAGGATCAACTCAAATGTTTTCATTTTACAAAATCCAGTTCAGTAATCCATCAGAACTGATGAAAATTCTCCATGCAAATCAACTTTTTTCCAGCATACCTGATAATACTGGATAAGAAAATGGGCAAGAGAATACAACTGATATGAATGTCCACTGAATGTATCTGGACACAATATGGTGTGCAGACGCATCCAATAGCAACATAATACATTCAACAACTGACATATCCTTGACATTTCAGGTTTAAAATTCATGTATCTGTGTAAACAGGCATTTAAATCTAAACTTGAATATCTTCAACACATGGAAGTCCCTTGAAAGGTACATTTTCTTGCTGATTTCAATAATCTCCCTGTAAGCAGGGTGGGGGATGGAAAATATAATAAGATAAATAGCAAACATTTAGTCTATGAACTAGAGACTTAACAAAACACCTTCTTCCTCCAACATTGGTGAAATTCACAGAAAACCCTGCACATTTTAAATAGTGACAATATTACGATAACTCAATTATCAGTCAAGAAATAGACCATATTATTAAAGTGTCAGTATCAAAATATTAAGTCAATCTGAAGCATATTTTACTTCCAAGAAGAACGGAGTGCTTAGAGAAAAAGAAATTTGAGAAAAAGAAATTTAAGAAAAAGCTATGCCTTTAAAATTTTGAAGTCAGTACTAGCAGAAAGTGTTAGATAAAAGCATTGCTTACAACAGGTAACATATCAAAGTAAGTTTCTTCTCAGTCTGATCCAAACTGACATTTGGCACAGATTGCTCAGGATCCCACCATAGGTTTGCTAGACTTCCAAAACTATCCTCCCACTTACACATTAATACTGGGTAATTGTAGAATAACCGTTTATGCCCATACCAGAATACACAAAGTTATTGCACAGATTTTTTCCCACCACAATGGTGGCATTTCTAGGGTAGCCCTTAATAATTGGCAAACAATAAAAGTTGAGGACAGCTTAAATCTGATTGTTTAAGGAACAATATGTGTGATGATTTTGCATCTTAAGCTTTCTTCTTTGCCTTGCCACTCTGATTCAGCAGAATGAAATTTTAGCGGTTTTTTTAATCATTGGGGTTTAATATCAAGGTAAATAAAGGCCATTTTTCTTGGATAGATTTCCTTGCTAGGTTATTATTGCAGACAAAATTTTACTGCATATCATTCAACCCATTCTGCTTAGTGTTTTGACAAAACATCTCTATTATAACAGATTAAATACTTCTACAGAGACATTAAAATTTAGGGATTAGTTTTCAAGGTGGACAAAATGGAGAAAGATAAGACACAAAAGAAAGAAAATTGGAAATTAGCAAGGCACGAATGCTAAAATGCTATGCATGGCTTACTTGGGCATAGGTAGCCCACACATGAAATCATACTTTTACTTCTAAAACCTCTTCCTAAGCCCTACTCATATGTCAATGAGAAAAGAGCATTAAGATTTCCAGTGCAATATGGTAATAGCTTTCCTAGGACTATCCTTGGGTTTTTTTCATGCTAGAGGGGCAACACACTTCTTGAACCAATCCCAAGTTTGGTTTGAATATATGTGGTCCAACAACAGTGTTCTTAGTCTCATCAGCTTTCCAGGCTGCCTGGGGTAAACAATGATTGGCCTGTTGGCTATTCTTTTTAGAGCTGTTGTGAATGGCTCAGTATACTTTTGCTAGGGGCAGAAACAGTTCTGGATAATTGCAAACAATGGCTTTGAATAAATAAAGAGGGGGACTCTTTGTAGCTATATCCATGGTGGTTTTGTCATACTTCATATTCATTCCTTTAAAACTAGCTTTAAGGTAATATGTATATTTCAGAATGCCTTTTCCCTTGAGAAAATTATTTTTTAGCACGTACTTTCACTAAATTTCACAAGTTGGCATGTTGGCAACATTCTTCAAAAGAAGAGCTGCCTCAGTACAATGAAAGGAAAATCTCCATACCTTCTCAGAAGTTTCTGTTGAAAAGGGATTGAACAAAGAATCATACTTTTCTTGCTAGTGTAAAAAAATTATTTTCTTGTGTATTTAGATTCTAACAGTTTAAGCAGTTCATTTTCCCATCAGTGGTCCCACTGCTTTTAAGAGGATAAATGAGGGAGTACTGCTGTAACTGATGTAAATAAGGGTACTGAAAGTTGACCCGGGATTTTTCATATCAGGAAGCTAAAGTTTATAGCAATATTTGCAAACTGAATCATGAGCCAACTTGTGTCAACTTTTTTGAAGCCCTCTCACTTCCAAAATAGAGCAAACACACACAAAATGACATTTCGATCAGTGAAAGTTTGAAGGCTAAAAATAAGATGCAGTATTTTTTCTCCTTCCTCTGAATGGCCAAAGTACAAAATATGGGGGCTGCATTTGAGGGCTGAGAAGCAGTCTGGGGACTCAACAATCACGAGTGGAGATCTGGTTTGGGACAGATCTCTCTTTGGATCTTTGTAAGGGTCAGGGACAGACCAACATTTGGGTGAACTGAATTCTCTGATTTGGACCCTTAGAAGCGGAGAGTGCACGAGGCTGCAGATTTTAATAGAGAGACTTTGCAGTTCCTTTATGCTTGGATACGTCTTTCACTTATGGAGGATAGATTCTGTCTCAATGAGAGAAGCTCTCTGAAGGTGAGAAAAGAGGAAAACTCAGGAACTAAAACTGTGGGCTGTACAAAATCAGGATCACAGTGTTAGTTAGCAATTTAAGAATAACTACCGTCAAGTTTGATTGAAAGTTGATGACTGCAATCCTACTCAATAGCCAGACAGAAAACTGTTTCTGTAAGAGTTCAACTAAAATCACAGGATGAATGGCCAAGAAGAAGTATAAAGCAAATATTACTAACATAAATAAAATGTGTTAGTTGAATTGCTTATTTCCATGTGGATGAGGCTTTTCTGTTATAAAGGGATATTTATCTGTCTCTGCATTGAATGGGACACATGTAAACACCCCAGGAAAGTTGGATATCCAGAGTGGTTTTGATTCCAAGTACGAGAGGCATGCTGGCACTTGGAACTATTCTGGAGTTAACATATAATGAAAGCAAATGTTTACAAAATCATTTCCAATCACTACATTAAATAAGGTTTCCCATTTTGAGGAATTTAATTAAATAGAATTAAGATAAATTAAAAATCTAAGTGATCATTTCCAATTCTCATCTGATTGAAAAAAAAACCACAAAAGTTTTATTAAGAAAGATTTATTTAAATCCAAGGCTTGAGAATGACTTCTATGAGCTTTTGAGAGAGCATAATTTCTAAAGTCTCAGCAAATTATGCTGGTGGGAGGGCAAATCGCAAGTAATGGAATAAAACCTCAAGTCTTTAACTCAGCATTTACTCTGATAAAACTTACACTGATTTTACTGCCAAAGTATAGGCTGAATACAATCTGTAAAAGGCTTGTGTATTGTCTTTTTATACATATCTAAAAAGCTCAAGAAGAAACAATACAACAGTAAACACTAGTTCTAAGCCAAGAAATAATATCCTAAATGAAGAAAAAAAAACCCACAATGAAAATAACTTTAGATCTAAGGTTTAAAAATGAGATGACCTAATAATCAGGCACACATGATATGACTATGGCCTTATGAATAGGCCACTGCGGGACTAGGCATCTGCTTGGAAGGAACAGGTAGGGACTTTTTGTTTGATGTTAAATGTGACCACTTAATTACAGTAACTCACTGATACTCAGTTGTTGGGGCAGACCAAATGAATCTGCATCAACTTTTGGCTAGAAAGATTTTATAAGGTTACAATTTTTCAACTGCGTGATTTAAAACCTTCTCTTTACAAATCTGTGAAAAACATTGAGAGGCATTTTGCTCCATTCTAGAAGTGAAAAATCAAAACTCTTAAATACAATGGCCAATCATTTCTATGTGGCAATCAACTCAACCACAAATGATACACACAAACTCATGTGTGCACTTTTGTAAGTTAGATGCTATGGTTTTCCTTAATTATCCAAATACAATATGTCCTAATTCTCTGTGCTTAGGTTTGGTAATAAATCAGAACAATATTGAGACTTTATGCCCTGGACTTAACTGTTGGTTAAATGCTCTTATTAAGGAAAGAGTAATGGACAACCATTTACAGAATAAGTATTTAGACATATTTTCATCTAAACTGAAACTGAAATGCATTGTGATCAGTCCCAGCTGATTAGGACTGTTTACCTTTTGGGTAAATAAAGACACATATTTTGTGATGTATGCTTGTCAGAAGCTGACAAAATAAGGATCGTATGGCTTGGATATTCCAGACTACTTTGTATATATCCAACTTCTTCCTATATAGGTTGTCTTAGTTGGCCAACTTATAACTAGATCTACTGTAAATATCAGAATAAAAATTATATTTATGTTTTTAGCAATATCAAATGCACATGGAAATCCTTCTCTGTATATAGTTACATGACATGTATTACATGCTTTATGTTTCCCTTTTAGCATTTGCAGAGGAATGCATGCAGGAAGCCAGCCTGCTGCATAGAGTACTTGTATTTCTTTAAGGTAAACACTGATGAAACATTTGGAAGATTGAAATAAAAACAAGACATTTATGAGACATAAAGGTATCACATAAAACTGTTGTGAATTACAATAACATTGGCTAAATCCCAGAACAGATAATCCTTATAAACATGCAGGAATGTTGTAAACTGTATATGAATGTCAGTGATACAGTACATTAGGAGATTCATATTACGCTTGGTGCTGTGCAAGTATCAGTCACTGGATTTTTCATGGCCTCAATGATTAAAATAAATATATGTAATATCTTTCCATCCTCCATGAAGGCATTTTATGTACACAGTTTTATTATGCTGAACAAAGATACCAAAGTCTGTTTTTTCTTGAGCTGTCAAAGTACAAAAGAAATGCAAAAAGTCCTTGCACAGATGTAGTAAAGTGCTGGATTTTATCTTTTGGCAGGTGCTCAATATGCAGCCCACATAATCACATGTTAATGACTGGAGTGTGTTAATCAGCATGCATACCTGATTCCTTCTTGCCCAAGGAAAAAAAAATTTAACAATTTAGAGTGTGCTAATGCTTCTACTTTTAAAAAAATTCAGATCAATATACAGAAGTGAATTAAAAACTTTTCAGAAATAGCTTTATAAAAAATAGGAAAAGTTGAACTAAGAGAAAGGAAGAAAGTTACTACAGGATTAAATGATCATAAACTACAAGTCTGTTGCAAAAAAGTCAGGTGATGATTAAGTCTATTAAAACACAGTTTGCCTTAGAATATAGGGAAAGGTTTAAAAGAGACCATGCATTTGCAAAAAAAAAAATTGTACAGTGTCAAAATGAGAATAAGAAAGTTATAAAAGGCATGCCAAAAGAACAGTTATTTGTTTATTCTTCAAATAAAGAAAATTTTGTATTTCACCACCCCATTATGCACATTATCCTGCGCACTTTTAGGGAATGGTTTTATTATTTTTATTTTAAAATGTAAATATCTTTTTATGCTAAAGCTAGTAAAACTAAGTCCTTCATCTTTCCAAACATTATACATATGCTTAACTTGTACTTGTTGGGAGTCCTAATACCGTGAAATTAAGCACATACCTGAATACCTTCTGAGTCAAAGCAACATGACTGGAAAAAAAATATTTCTATCTCTTCTATGCTATATTTCTCATAGATGTTTATTTTTTCCATAAAATAATGTATCATATGCTTTTTCTTTTTTTTTTTTTTTCAACCAAAACTTTGTACCGATGCAATCACATATGAAGGTATTTATCTCTTTAGTTAGATAAAAATTCTGATGCACTACCTGACATGCAGAAATAATATCACAAGCACAGGAGAATTGCTTTCGGTCATCATAAAACTCAGATTTGTACATGTAAATAACAGCTGCATGAGCAATTTAGCAGATAGAGAATTGTCCGAGTTTAGGGCATTTATATTTGATGCATTTTATATGCTTATATCCAGCCCGTAAATGAACTAAAAATAAAATTTCAAAACATGTAATTGTATCTAAAACTTTTGAGAATTTGAAGCCATGAATGTATATAACAACAAATTCACAGTGTTTAGCATGTATAAACGTTTTTCAATCATCTGTCCTAAAAAATTTGAGTTTATTTTCCTTAAAGGGAAGAACTTCCAACAAGAGAAGTTAGTAGCAAGGCCAGTGGGGGGAAGGGGGAGAGCAACAAGATTGGTTTTGTTTTATGTAGAGACAGTAAACACTGAAACGTTAAGACTTTCAGGATACCACCTCCTTCTGCCTTTCTGATGCCAGTAGTTTTGCTAACGATATATAAAGCTAAATTGGATACTTGGTGATTTTAATCCATTTTAAAAGGAACAAATGCACATTGCACTAAGAGATCTTCACTTTTCCTGATGCATATACAAATCTGCTCCCAGCACTGCTGAAACGTACACATGGACACAGTGGAAAGGTAGCAAGCCTTTCACTCCTTTGGCAGGAAGTCAACAAAAGACAGAGACTTGCCATAATTATGAAATATATGTCGACGTTGCCATTTGAGCTAAAATCCAATGAGATAAATTTCATTTATAAATCCAAAGGATCTCTGAATGATGTTACAAAATGTACAGGGAAATATAGCACATATTTGGAGGTAATTAACTTGTATTTGTATATGCATTCATTTTTCCTCAGTCACGGGAAAATAACACCCATCCTTTATACTTGAGTTCCTGCTGTGGTTCCCTGTAACAGTCTCTTCCCTGCATCGTTCCAAGCAATCATAGAGCAAAAAGGTGTGGATGCCCTCATTCAGTGCATGCAAACACTGCCTATATAATACCCCTTAAGGAAGTGGGCAGGGGAGAAACGTTAGTGGGAAAAGAAAATGCAGTGGCCATCAGAGTGATACATCATCATGAATAGTGATCAGCGCAGTGCCTGCTAGCTCTTCACAAACCCCCTCTGTTACCAGATTCGTTATATTGGGATCAAGGATGGGAACAAAATTTGCATCTCCTTTTTACTGTTGAGGCCCTTCTGTGATTTGGAGAATGATTCCAGATTTCATTAATTTAAAGCTGCTCAAATTTATTGTTCACAAGGCCCACAACTAGCCTTTACAGTCATGGGAATACACTACCCCAGTCCTCGAAGAGAATCAGGCCACTTATCCTTCTAAATTTGTATCTTCTTGTTGGCATTGCTTTCCTCTGATACTTCAGAGCAAAAATAAAAATCCTGCATGATGTACCACACAAGCCATGAATGGCTCTCTGTGAAGACGGGGACCATGCCTGTTCCCGACTGAAGAAATCACAAATTATGATTCTCCATTTCTTTACATATTTACTCGTAAGCATATTATTGAGATACAACAATTAAGTCTCTATTAAATTCAGTAAAAGTAGATATTGTTTACTTTCCTCCTTCATCCTCTCTCAGTCTGTTGCCCCAAGAGAGCCAAGTTTTGGATGCAATCTCGTCTGCTTACTCACTGTCCATGAGAGAAAGCAGGATAATTTCATCATTATCTTAGTACCACTTTGTCCTCTTCCCTAAAGTTTTCTGCAGCAAACAGATCCTTAGCCTAAAATAGATTTGGTTTTCTGGTATAACTATAGTCAGCAATAAATACCCATCTGTCCAGGTATTTTTATATTAAGCTACAGTAAGAAATACACAGTAATCTTTCCAGCTCAGCAATAAGAAATTACCAGAATTTTTCAGTTGTTCTATTTTCTCCCCACTGTAACATCAAATTGGCTGGTGATACGATACTCACAGTGTAAGTCATTACAGGTCTGATGTTACAGTTGTTACACATTGCTGAATCTGTCAAATGAAAAGGGAGCACAAAGGGAATTTCCAAATGCAGCTGCTATTTCCCATTTGTTAAATCCTTTTATTACACCATATAAGTACACAGCTGGGAAATACTATAGAGTGGGAGTTAAAACAAAATATTTTGGCTTCCAGACATTCAGAATACACAAAGGACTCAGTGGAAAGCAATGCCTGATATCAAAAGGGAGTGAAAGTTTGAAAACATTTCTAGCCAGTGTGGGGTTTTTTTAACGATAATGCACAATGTAGTTTAAAGGTATCTGATAATACAGAAAGTGCTGCATACCATAGATGTTGGGAAAATGATCTTTTTTCAGTCAAATTGCCCTACTACAGAATCTTTTTTTCACCTAAGATCAGCCCTCATAACATATTACAATACATACTGTGTGCTGTCACAAATTCCAGTGAACACTTTTGTAGTTTTAAGGGCACAAAGGCAGCAGGATTGTCTCTTTAATTAGGTACCACATAAACCAGAATTTTTTTCCTCCCCATATGTCGACACACCATTCTTTGAATTTGCTATCTTATAACCAGACAACATGAATTTATGATGCATTTTAATGACAGCACTACTGTCTTTACTTTCAGAGTAAATGGTATGAGCAGGTGCTTCTTCAAATCTGCTTTGGAAGGATCCATCTGAGAAAGGTCAGAACGTGCTTATCTTCTGGGAATTCTGTTTTATTAAGCAGAAAAGCAGTCACTGCCACAGCACCTATCTCAAATTTGCCCAACCCACCTTCTGGAATTTTGCTTTCTGGAAAGAAACTTCTATCCTCCCTTAAAGGAGCATGAATTTGCAATCATCAGGAAAACTGCAAGCACCTCTGAATTCTTTCTTAGCAATACTGATGCCTGCTTAGAGATCGAGGTGTTTCAGTGAAACTTTATGCAATTAATCGAGGCTTAAAGGTTTGCTCATGAAGGATATAAATAAGGGAGAAAAAAAGAAAATTTAAATATTTAAATAAGTTCCCTAAATGACAGTCCCTCGAGGAGAAATAAAACCAGTCATCTAACTCACCTAAACTGTAAATTCACTGGGACCTTGCTCTCTAGGTTTTACATCTCTCTCAAGCACAACCAAACATGCCTTAGAACTTCAGTTCTCTCTTCCAGCTTGTGGAAGTAAATTATACCCAGCTTTGAGCCAGGCAAAAAAAAATCTGTTTTGTTTAGCTGAGCGCTACCTAAATAAAGATGATGTACATCCACAACCAGATTTAACCCAAGGGAATTGTGGAAACTCCTAATGATTTTCAGGACATTCATCTACATGTATGACTGAATATTTACTGGGGGAAAAAAAGGAGAGAGGAAAACCAGAGTGCTAAGTCACTCAAGCTAAGTTTATGCACCTGTTCTGAAACACGATAAGCTGGATATTGATTAATGCCTGTCCAGAGGTACAGCAGGCATTGACATGATAGCGCAGCATTAAAAAAGAAAACAGAGATTGCACTCTGCTGCTGTGAGTGTAAACCCGCTTCAGAGCAATACAAATGAGTACAACTGCTCTAACCGATAGAGTTTCTATCATTTTGCCTTAAGCATTACTCCAAGAAACAGCCTGACCCAAAACTTAATGCTTTGAGGGACTTCTAGAGGCTAAGATTCCTGTCTTTCTGGGACACAGAGCCATTTTGTCAATGGTACCGGAGTCCTGACAAAAATCACATGCCTCTCTGCACATGTGCAGAAATGTGCACATGCCTCTCTGCTATTAATTTCGTTAACTCCAGGCTCCACAATATGCATGAAGAATTCCTATGTTGATTAATGCAAGAATTATTATTTCTAGTCAAATTTCAAATTTAAGTTTGTTATTATTCACACTATCAAAAAAATTCTACGTTTGTTTTTTAACCTTATTGAAAGCTGCTGATTCATACAATGGGGAAAAAAAAGACTTGCTAGAAAAAATCGACTCATAGTCATTTAATAAAATTAAAGTAGACATTTTATGAAAAGGCAGGGTATTCTTCTTAAACTAACTGTGAATTTAATGTCTGTGAAAGTCACTTTATGGAGAGTCTGGAATTATGATGTTCTAAATTTACAGAACGCCTGGCTGCTCCACGTACCCTAATTCTTTTCCAGAAGAACACATGCAAGGAAAATAAATTGACTGAGATGCTATGCCCATTCAGTCTTCATTCAATCTGCCCATCTACTGCAGAATTTTTGGGGATGCAGAGACAGAATTACAGCTGTGAAATAATTTTAACTATACTACTGAAGAGAACACAGATAATAATTCTGATCATTGCTAACATTACCTATATACAAACTGGTGATCTAGAGAAGAAGAGGATGGCATGGTTACTCATAAAAACCTTTCCCCTCCACATAATATTTAACAAATACAGCAGGATGCTTGTGTCACCTAAAACAGCAGCTTCTTTGTTGTGGTGTAAAGCTGTAATATTCTAGATTTGGTGGGTTCTACTTCTGAGGGACACATTAAAAAAATACATTAATGTTTCTTCCTTCAGCACAACACTTTGCAGATGACAAACAGTTGTGAGCTACATCCTCCTGTCAGAAATTAATGCTCAAATATATGAGCTAGAGAGGTTATGACATAAATCAAGGTATGAATGAAAACATGATAAATAGATGCATTTCCTTTCCGAAGGTGAACTCATCAAATGACCTCATTCACATAGACCTGTACACTTAAGAAGATTATACAATTGTAATTTACATTTACACAATTTTGATGTTGATCTATTACTAACACTGACACTTTAACATTTAAAAAGCTTTGCACCCATGAAGAACTGTATTGAACACATCTTTCAAAATGGAAGTCAACAGCCTTTTACAACAGCAGTTTAGAAAGCCCCTGTGAGAATTGTGAAACTCACCATTCTGTGTTGGGCTGAGATGACTCCATCCCACTCAGGATCTTGTTGGATCGTCGTGACCAGAGTTGGTAGCTCCTCAGAGTGAGGTTTGTTGTGCATTACATTATGTAAAGGCAGATGAGAGTTCGCATGCTGATCACTGTTGCCCTCTTCCTTGTCTCGTGATGCTAAGTCCTGGGTCATTGTTTCCTCTCCATCAGCTGCACATGCAAATGGAGAGGTAGCCTGCTTGGAAGACATTCTTCTATAAAACAAGAAAAGCAGACAAAAAACCAACATTGACATTAATTGTAAAAATCAAGCTCAAAATAGTCCTCTAAACACACCCTGCTTGCTTACAACATTTATAAATTAGTAATATGCAGTTGACAAAAGTACTGTAAAAAGTACAGGTTTGGGTGATCTGGACCCAACACATTGAGATAAAATATGCATTGATGTCAAGTCAAGGTCAGGGTTAACTTATATGATGTCATTCCATTCATTTAGACTTGTCAAACAATATCATTTTCTCCAGCCATCTGAACAGGGTCTTTATTGGTATTTTCATGTTGATTTTGCCAAAGAGTTCAAACCTTTAAATTCGTACTCACACAAGCAATATGAAGGTTATAAGCATATGTTTAAATTAGAGCCCATCATGATTTCCTACCGTCATTTCTTTTAAGCAGATGTCTTCTACACAAATAAGATTTTTTAAATCCATTACAAATTCTGCTAAATAAGTCCTTTGCTATTTGTTCAAACTGTATCTGCTCTTAATGTGTTAACATTTTCCCCAGTTTTACCCTTTGGATAGCGTTTTGAGAAGTTCATGTGAAAAGTGTTCTAAAACCGAATAGTATATTGAATTGATGGATAACATCTGAGCAGTCTTTTACAGTTTGAACTAAAAATCTAAAAAAATTATGTTTCATTTCATATTAGGCATCCAGTACAGGATATAGCTCAACAAATTACTTTAAATGACTTAAAAGTGCAATGAATAAATGCATTGATTTATGTTAAATGTCTTTTCTTAATAATGGCCTCTTACGACCATCTCATATGCAAACACAGCTTTCACCAGTTTCTGCACTTAAATGAAAATATAACTGACTTCAACTCAAAATCTGAAAACACTTTGTTTAAAATTTCTAATAAGATTAACTGCAACTGTTAAAACAATCATTAATAAACCTAAAAGAAGACAGCTAAAATGTATTAGCTATTTTCTGAGGGCTTAGTAACTTTAGAATATCCTTGACACTGAAATTGCTGAGAAACTAAGGAATAAGATCTTCACCTTAATTGCTTTTTAACAATAATTGATTTCATACCATTTCTTTAAAAATGCACAAATCAGTTAACATAGGAAACCACATGAGCATTTTTCAAATTAGCAAATCATTAACTTGCTAGTACTGTTTCTACAGACAAATAAATACTGATTAAAGGGTCTGGAAATCTGAGACTAACAGTTAAATTTACAAATCTGTCACATGCTTTCATGAATATTACAGTGAAGGAAATATCAAGTGCAAAGAAAAATAATTAAGTTAATTCCAATTTAAACAGTAGTTTTTATGTAGCAGCCTGTGTTTCACATAGGATTTAACAGCTAATGCTAAATTTCTCACAATTAATGAGGGAGTTCAGATTTAGTATCCTACAGTGAAAAAAAATTAATATAGGATCAACTAATCTAATTATGTACAGTTCTATATGAAAGTATTACAAGCTTTGAAGTGCTTTGAAACATATTAAAACACTGATACCTATTTAGAATAACTATTCTGTAAATAGATATAATCCTGCCTCTTAAACTCAATACTGGTGCGGAAAAAAAGGGTTGTGCTTTCTTTAGGGGATCCTAAGTGTAAGTGGGAGTCTAATATTAATGTTGCCAATAAGCAGATCTGAGGAATTTAAACTGTGTATTACATTCTTACTATGCGAAAAAATTTGTGTGGATGCTACAGAGAACGTGCCAAGAGTTCAGCAACTATCGTTATGGTACATACTTCAAAAGGTTCTGCTTCATAATTATGATCCAAGATAAAATAAAAGGTTTACTTTCCCTTTTCTCATTAAAATAGTCACATTAATGTAATCCCTCACATAAAAATATAAGTCAATGCACTCTGCAGTTTGAAGACCAGACATGAAAACTGAGAGTCACAATAAAGGATTTTCCTTTCTTTCACCTTCTCAACAGATCTCATTGCTGTTTCAAACTGAACGAGCTTCTGCAAAAAGCAATAGCTATGGCTGTTTCTTCACCATAAATTAATCATGACACAAAACTAGAAATGAAAATGTCTCTTAAGAATAATTTCAACTACAAACTGCACCATTGAATAATAGTGCTCAATCCTAATTAAATACAACTCTGCAGCTGCAAAAATAGGCTGAATCTGTCCAAAGCTACGAGTTGGCTTTAAAGGCTGGTTTGTTAAGGACTGTTTTCTTAAGGAAGGCTGGGCCCTCAGTCTTAATCAGCCAATAAATTATTTCCTGCAATTACATTAAATAGAAAATTATCTTCAAATTGGGAATGTTAATTGAAAATCAAAATTCAGACTGAAGTTTAGAAATTGCATGCTGAATATAATTAGTCTAGAGAGGCTTCACCTCTATTTCATAAACAGGCTTTTGGTATTTCCTCAAGTGACCATTGAGTAAAGCTATTGACAGGTAACGCACTATAGAGGAAACACTTTTTCTCTGCCATATACACTAATATACTTTACTCTCATTCATGATGTTTTAAACGCAATTAAAAAATTCTCTATTCATGTTTTGTTAAGTTGATTACACAGAGATAGGAGGACTCTCTTAACCTTAAAAAAAATAATACTGACAGTCACATTCACTAATAATCTCCAACTATGCCTGGCATCTTTTTTTGCTGTACTAGACTAAGAGAATGAACCAAGAGCAGGATTTGAATGCTTTCTTGTGGCACCTACCCCTTTTCTCCACTGCTGCATTATGGTCAGACACATTTTCATACTGTACTTTACTCAGTTGCGTATAGTCCTAGAGCCTGAAAATAAAGACAAGCTCAGGAAGACCTCCCAGGCACTTGCTTTCCTCATGACATAATTGTTAGAGGTATGTTTCCTTTCTGTTTTCTGCAAAACCTTTGTTAAAACAGCAAGATTTAGCATATTAATTCTGGTCAGAGGTCAGCACCTAGTGACACCTCTCAGGTTTTTGCTTGTGAGGTTTTAAACGTTGGAGTAAAATGAACAGAGTCATAGGACCCTGCTGGATTGAGCAACCCACCTTCTTTTCCCAGCACAATCACTAACTCAATCAATACACTTCATGTGTACATCCCTTCTGAGGGTGCCAGGTTAGGCACCAAATATTGATCATGCCTGGGTTTATAACCAGTAAAACAGAGCAAATATAGACAATGTAACTGAGTGTTATCCAGTCAGTTACTTCACACAGGTTTCTCTTGTAACCTTTTGGGTTTACTTAAATAGGATTCTGTACATGAAGTCCATCAGGTCCCAAGGCAATGTCCAGCCAAAATCTCCAAGGTCTCACCAAATTCAAAGGGAGAAGAATCTGGCCCGTTTTAGTAGTTTATGATAATATTAAACTATAGAACCGGTTGTTGTGCTAAAATGTTTTAATGATAAAATATGGGTATGAATAGCAGTAAAATTTTAAGCCATAACAACTTCACAATTTTACATTTAAAATATTCAAAATTCATTTGCTAAGATCCCTAGCAAGAAGGAAAAAAAATACCAATATCCAGGATAAATCAGGCTTGTAAAAGGTATCAGCAATTTACTAGTTTCCATTATATTTTTTTTTCTCCTATTATCAATTAAATTCACTCAAACGGTTTTAAAAAAAGTTTCTGATAAAAAATATCTCCCTAGTTATAACCCCTGCAAACAGGGGTTTATAATGGAAGTGCTGACACAACCCTAACTGCAGCAGCGCAAATGGTGCCGCTATAATACACAAAATCAAGTTCTATTATTCTAAACTATCCTCGCTCGGGGGGTTTTCTTTACTGTGCTCCCAGACAAACTGCTGAAGCATGAAAAATTTAAATGCAATCAAGTGGGTCCAATTCTACTTTACTAGAACAAGTGTCTACAGTGGTACAATCTTAAAAGAAGATGCAACAGATTTGTTTGGTGCTTTTCTTTCTTTTTTCTTTTTTAGCTGTTTATTTATAATACTGTGCAGTAGAGATAAAATAAGAGAGGAAATTACACTCACATTATATCAGTATATTGATTACACAGCATACAATCAGAAAGAAAACTACATTGTGAAATTGTTGCTTTGGTTAAATTGAGAGATTAGCTGAACACAGCAATCACTAAAGGTGGAAAATATACCTAATAGATAGGAAAAAAAAATTGGAAAAGGCTCTAATTATCTGAAGTACTATCACCTACTCAACCTAAACAAATTGTGAGTTGGATTTTCCAAAACTAGAATAAATTCTGTCTTGTTTTGAACTCAACACAGGAAAAGAGTGGGATCATTTATCAATACCACCGTAAAGCTCAGGAATTGGATCCCAATTTCAGTCAGCCTCAATACTAAGGTAGTAAACCTAAAATTGAACTGCTAAGGCATTTTTACCTACAAAAACCTAAACACAGTCCCAAACAGCTCCGTTCTCTGTACATATGACATGTTTTTTTTATTTTAACTGAGCAAAGAAATTCTCTCTGATCTAAGGCCCTATTTCCTAGGGACAGTTTGTGTCCATTTATACCTTTAAAAATGCAAACAATAATACTTTTTTGTTTCTTCTAAGGCTTTTCTGTGGTCTTATATCTTCAAACAATTTATATCTTCTTATTCAAAACAATTAAATAATATTGCTGACATGAAAGGCTTCCAAAGCCTAAAAGCTTCTATCCCTGCTAACTGCTCAAATTATTAAATTTTGCAGTGGAAACTATGGCTAGACCTGGAGTTTTAGTTGCTAGACATTTCAGAATCAAGACACAAAGTATTAACACAGATAACAATGTCACAGCTCAGACAGTGTTCCAAAAACATACAAACTGAGAAATAACAAGAAGATATGACAAAGCAGACTTGTAGTTGGCTGGATAGTCTAACTTCTGCTCTGCTCCGCCCTCACAAAGCATTCAAACCTAAAGGCAAGCCTACACTGTAGCCACATAAATAACTGCTTTGTAATGCTAAAATATCCAAACTAATTTTAAACAAGCTCATTTCTGATAGTGCTCCAACTACAGTAGCATGGTACGCAGATGGACTAATTCATCCCACTTCAATGACTGCAGTAGAGACATAACCCAGGTCTACAACTCCAACAGTAGATTGGAATCAGATTAGATTAGAAATACATTCGCTTACAGAGCTTTTATGAACAGTCTCCATTCCTTTTCCCCAAAGTGCCAGATTAAAGTACTTAAGTGCATGATTAACTGTAAGTATGCAAGCAGTCCACTAATTTCAAATTGGACTACTCAGTTTCAAAAAGTTAAGCACATGTCTAAGTGCTTTGGTGACTCCAGAACTAAATAAATTAAGAGAAACCAATTTTAGAACTACTCACAACCATTTAAATACTTCCTTCTAAACTTCTATGCTAACCTGGTGTTCATGAAATGTAAAATTCAGGCACAGCACCTTAGTCCTCCCCACTTTCTAAAATAGCAACAAATGTGCATATTCCTCTCATAATATTAAATGTGACATATGGGACCCTTCCTTACAAATCAGCACTCAGCTTTGGGATAAAGTAAATGCATCATATACTCTTCATTGCCTGCACTGCCCACAGTACCCTACTCTTTCATACTTATGCTACACCTCATCACCCGTGTCCCGTGGCTTTCAGGGATCATCAAATCCCTTCTAAAACTGAAGATTGTTATCTATGGATCATCTTTTATGCAATCTATTTTTGCAGTGCAAGTTCACCTATATTAGTACAGGCCTCATGTAGAAAGGGGTACACTGACACAGTTGCATAGAAACTACTGGAACAAATAACTTATTTCTAGCTGTGAATCAGTTTAGCATCATTTCAACATTCAGGAAAACTGATCTTTATTTTTGCTGCATAAAGGTACTAGTTATAGTAGTGTTAAGATAGACTTAAAGAAAAATGAAGATGCTCTGCCAGTAGCCAACATACTTCACAGTTCTGCCCCTGTGAAACAATGTTATGTAAGCATATCTCAGTAACGTAATTCATTGTAAATCTAATGCCGTAATCTGTCTGCCATTGTAGAATAAACAGTTATTTTCTAAAATTATGAAATCTCATATCTGTTTTTCAATGAGCCTTGGTAACACAAATGAAGCATTTTTAAAAGACTCCGTTCTCCTGGGGCCCCACGCCCCAACATGAATCCCTTTCCACAAAACCTTTATAGATTGACAGGGCAGCAATGGGAGAGAATCTCCCAGTTTCTGTTCCAGGCTCCAGCTCTGAGTCACAGCAAGGCCTTAGGCAAGTCAGCTCAACTCCCTCAAGCTCTTCATTGGCTTCATTTTGCAGAAATACTTCAAGAATTGGTTACATATAGATCATAAACAACATTACAAGATTAGAGAGTTTATGGTAGTCGTAGGAATCACCGTGGAAATAAAAGGCGGGGGTGGGGGTGTAGGGAAGGAAGCAAATATGATTCAAGACATGACAGCTCTAATGTTAACTGAGCACCCAAATCTCTAGCTGAAATAAGCATCAAGCTAAGCAATACACCCACGGCTTCCAAGATACACACTCAACTATTCTTGCATTTGTTTTTCCAATCCAGACAAATTGTATTTCTGCTAATAGATATGAATCCAAATCACAAAGTTTGATTTCAGATTCATATTCCTCAAATCTCAGAGGGTTTGGAACAATTTTTATGGTATTTCTTCTCATTTGTAACCAAACAAAGTAAGAGCATAACAGACTCTCTTTCTTTCTTTCTCTTTCTGCCTTTATAGCGACCTTCTCAGCCATGCAACCACAGTATTTTGGTTAGGGAATGAGTTCCAGTCTATTCATCTATGTGATGAAAACTTTAAAATGAATGCTACAAAACTCCCTCACAGCCCTTGATGACTTTTCAGTGAGAATCCAAGGTGTTTATTCAGATTCATAAAACATTAAAAATACAACCTACCTTTCTAGTAGGTTAAATGTTTCCCTCTCTTTATTCACTAACAGGAGCTTTCAGTGAAAATGCCTAAGGTGAACTTACATTGAATGCAGTAAAGGGCAATGAAAGAATAGTCATTTAGCACCTGGGATGTGGTCATCTTCAGTCACCGTAGTTAATATTTTCTATAGTTTATATTTAGCTGACAATATTGCTGTCACTTTATTTAAACAGCTTGAGACTGTTCTTTGGACTGCAGCTCATATGCCCTGGAATGCTTTGACTCATGAATTGTTTCTCCTGATAATGTTACATCACGTAACCACCTCTGTTTAATTGGTTGGTATTAGCTTCTCAGTGATGACTGCCTTTAAAGTCCTATGACTATGCCATGTGTCTCTGGATATCTGATTTCTTACTGTTGGAAAAAGAAAAAAGGCAGTGCTGACTTCCAGCTATCTTTACCAATAACTATGGGAACAAGAGTGAGCATGCCAAGAATTTATCCATCAGCAACTTATTAGGATGTGTTGTTCTAGGCAGCAAGTAACAGAATATGCAATATAAATAAAAGCAATCATTAACAATAAAATTAAAAAACAATGATTGCTATAAATAAGCATTGATTCACATATTTTTATGGAATAGAATGTCTTAATTGTTTAGCTGAATGATTTTATAAATGGTTTTGATAAAGGATGCCTAAAAATACTGAGGAATTTATTTTAGCATGTTTAGACTTCGAGTTGAGTCTTTATACACAGAACAAGAATGTCTTTTTTTTTTTTCCTCTCCCCCCTTACAAAGCCTGTTAAGAACTTGTGCTAATAACTAGAAATCTTCCTGACCACACTTAAACCTGATGGGTATAAATACCTGAAGGTTCATTAACTCCTTTCAATACTCTGTGAGATTCATATTCTAATAGTAAGATACAGTATTCTTATTTTTTTCCTCCTACTGTTATTTTTCAGGAAGGGCTAAGATTTCTCATAATGAGTCAGAGAGTTAATTTTCAATATTACAGGTGGGAAAACAAAAGGTCATGTGCTACTTCTCTGTGCTGCCTATTCAGAACTGAAAGAGTTTATCTACCGTGAGATATCTCCCTCTCTCTTTCCCTGTTCTCCTCCCTCCCTGCCATATTTTTGATTCTCATTTCTAAATCAAGCACCTCAACAGACAGCAAAATGAAGTATCCATTTCAGGCTCACCTGTAGCCAGTTGCACTAAGCCACCCAATTAGCACCTCCATGGAACATGGAACAATGGTTCTGCTGCTCAGTTACGGATTCTTTTTAATAAAAACCTTACACTACAAGTCTAAAAACATTTCCAGCAGGCAAAATATTTCTGATTCAGTAGAGGTTACGCAAGCCTCAAAGCACTTAAATATAGGTGCCAAACCACATTGCCAGGAGCTCTTAGTACTGTGAGGTACTGTTACCTGACAGCTTGGTGAATATAAAATTACTTGTTTCTCCAACTGAAGACAATCAAATTGTCACCTCCCATTGTAAAAACGCACAACTAGGGATCAGCAAAGTGCCTACATAATTACCAAGAAGAAAACAAAACATAACAAAAATATCCAATCTAAATTTCTCTAAAGGGTAAACACATCCATCTGGATATTCACAAAGAAAAGGAGGAGGGATTTTATTTTTACTATCAAACACTCTAGCATTATTTAGCAGTAAGATTTATATGCCTTTCACTAAATGAAGAAGAAAAAAGAAGGTGATTCATTAAATATAAAAATAAACATAGGACAGAACTGTGCTGGGATGTAACTTGTGCAGCACATTTGAAGTACTGCAAGTGTGATCAGAGATGCTAGGGACAAGGAAATGTACCTGTACTGCTGTTACAAACTCATGTATGTGAGGATTCATAAAAGTTCATTCTAACTGGCACATGGCGTACTTTGGCAGAAGCTATGCGTGACACGCCACTTTTATTTGTTTACTTAAATGACTTAACTCTAAGGACCGAAAATGAAGTTTGAACTGCAGACTGCCTCAGAGCTGGGACTTTCAGGATATTAAAAACCCAGGGAAAACCTTTGAAGGGGTAATCTGAATACATGAGAACTAGCATTTTCACCATATATTTCTTTAGGTTATTCAGCAAGTGGCCTACATACTCAGGAGTGAAATTTGCATTTTGGTGATGCAGAGATCTCATAACCAGAAATTGTGTTTTATATCTACAGTAGCTCTGGGCATCCTATAAAACATAAAAGAGCGTCCTTGGTAGGACATATACTTGTAAAAATATTTTCGTCTGGTTCACAGAAATGAAGCTAAACTTAAATTCTTCCTGAAAGCTTGCATTGTTGAGTGACATCACGAATTACCTTTTCTGTAACAGTATTCCAGTCACTGCTGACGAACACACAAATTCTTGCACATTTATGATGTAAATGCACATCACCTTCCCATATTTTTTAAAGTTTCACCAGTGCTGGGAGACTTACAAAGGAAAGAAGAAAAGCGAAATACACAAAAACAAAGAACCAGTCTTGACACGAGCTTTTCTCTGAAGGAACATTCAAGAATGGCGGTAAGGGACAAGTAGCGTTTTTCTACCCTGCACAGTTGCACCAGAGTCAGACATGACCCTAACCCTTGTGGATAAAGCAGGCACAAGGACTGTTTAAATATATTGTTAGCCTTGCAGAAGAGGTTAAGGAAAAGATGCAGGCTCCACACAAGCAGGCACACCTTCCATGCCTTGTCTCAGCACCTCCAGAAGCTCAGGTGCGGCACTGAAAGGCTGGGCTTCCCATCTACAACCAGCTCACAGGCTTTGGCCATTGATGCTTACTCCTGTGCACTACAGTACATCATACAACACAGCATCTTCTTTTCCACTGCATTAGGATGTTGACACACTCTAGCTGATATTTCTAATTGTGGCATTGTTTTCAAGGGGCTAAGCAGCAAATTTGGGAGGACAGATTGGGATGTGGGTCAGTGGGAACAAAGGAAGGAAGGAAGGTAGCAAACACCCACAATTTTAAATGCATGAACATTTTGATCAGAGAAAACAAAACTAGACAGAATGCCCCACTTTCTGCTACTTTGAGAAATTCTGAGTTTTGATAGAGTCCTTACAAGCAGGCTTTTATAAGGCAGCATTGTGCACAATATTTCTTTGTTTTGAACTAAGTCTTACACAATATGATCCCTACATACATGCACAATGGGAACCCTAAACTGTGTTTACAGACCCCTACAGGAACCACCTTGTTTACCAGTGAGCTGCAGCTACTACTGGGATAAAGGACAGGGTAGTCTGAAGCAACATACTGTTTGGAAAAAGATTACAGAGGATGCTATGCCCAGCTGAAACTACCCAGGAAATATTTCAGAAATACCCCTGTTTGATTGCCAACATGGCCAAGAACAACAATGAGACAACTCCTTTCTTTCTCCCACAAAGCCCTCCACTGCTTGGGCAGTGCAAGTTTTCATCGGAGGGAGTAGATGGGGTCTTTTTTCCTTAATTTACCTCAACATGAAAATATGAAGACAAAACATAAATAATTGCAACAGTTTAAGAATTTAAACAAAGCAAAACAAAACACTGTCACCTCTATTAATTAAGCTAATCGGTTGCCATTAAGAAGTGCAAACAATTTAAAGTTCAATTTATTGAGACTAAACCTCCTCTTACAAGATGCACAGATGAAACTCTACCAAATTTAACTGCCTTTAAAAAAATAAAATAAGCAACTAAGACATTGCTATTAATCATTTTATTCTTAACATGACATACTTAACAGTATCGAGTATTTTCATTTGATATTTAGAAAAACAAACTAAAAAAAAAAACCAAAAACTGAAATCACTGTTTACTAATTAACGAGTTTCCCAATGCAAGTTTCATATTTTTCAGGAACTTGTTAAGGTATTCGGACTAGGCACTGAAAAGAATCAGAGAACATTAAAAAATAACTGTCACAGGTAAAACACTGCTCCATCACTCAGCCTGGAGAGATCAAGCAGTGTGCAGTCTCTGCTTACAGCACTCCATATCAATTGCAAAGGAAACGAAAAACTCTCCCTGTTTTTTGGCTTCACTTCTGCAAAGTACCACAAAATTGTTAGGAAGAAATAATTTGCACTAACTGAGAGGCCTCAGCTATCCTGTTTGCATGGAAAATACGGCAACTGATCTCCAACAAGGAGACGGAAACATGCACAGCAAAATCAGTCATAAGGGTAAAGGTGAAGAGCACCCAGGATCTGAATTGCTCCACATTTCCATGTGCTCAAAGTTCCATGTTAGTATTTTTGAATGTGTCAAAGGACATCACAAAGCACAGCTATCAGAATACGAGGAAAAAGATAAACCAGCACACGAACTGAAGGCCCAGTCAAATGCAAGTGTCCCCAAGAAAGTAGAAACTAAAAAATCCAGTGCAGACTAAAAATATTGACAGTGATTTTAATCATTTTTACCATTAGCATTTAAACACAGTTAGATCTCTTACAACTGATTTTAGCTAAAATACTGAAATATTCTAGTTTAACTTGTGATGCAGCTTGTTTAACATTGAACTACACAGCGCCTTGTTGTGGTTTTCATCTATGACCCATTTTTTCCTATATTTTAAGGATGAAATGTATGATCTACATTTGTAAAGAAGTCTTGTCTTCTCAAATAGTGTCAATTTTTGCTCAGGGCTATATTTTGTAACAGTTTCCCACTTAGGTTTATTGGTAATAATTTATAATAGACAAGCAAACGGTACGTAATATGCGCAGCCTATCACTTCCGAAAACAGATCTGAGTAGGTTCATTTTTCTCATGGACATTTGTTGAGAGCTCTATGGTCAATTTTGAAAGCATTCCCATACAGAACATACAGCTTTACAAGCATATTTAGCTGACAGGGCTGTCATCCCTTCCATGAACTGTCAACAAGAGTGTCCAGTGTCTGCAGTTTTAAGCCAAATATGAACAGAATTGAAAAGAAATCTTTTAATCTAGGAATGATGACACAGATGTAGAATTGTTACAGACTTTCAAGTACTGGTCACGTCCTAAGACACAGTAAGTCAGAGCAGCTGTACTGAGGTTAAATGAATTATCCTAATTCAGCTAAAGCTATATCCTTAACAACTTCTATTGTTGTGGAAAAGTTACACTGGGTCCTTTTAAAATATGAAAATTCTATATTTTCTCTGAAAAACTGACTATCATTAACATTATTATCAGGGAATGGCATGATAATACTCCTCCAACCACTCATTGCAGAGAAAATTTTAAAAGGTAAGGGATATTCTAAATAGTAGCAAGCTGTATGTATTGCTCTCCATACTCTTTCAATCTATTCCTCTTGAACTGATTCAAAATAACAAGATCTCTTCACTTAGACAAACACTTTCAAAAAGTTAACAAAAATGACTTCTTTGTCTGGCTTCAGTCTAATATCAGACAATAATGCAAATAGAAATATTGTTTGAGTCAAATTAGACTCCAACATAAACTACTGAAATAAAAACAATTTTAGGTTTTAATTTGAATGTGAATCCTTATGTTGTTACTTGGCAAAGCTCTGTAGTCCAGCAGCTCCGGTGGAGCAAGGTCATGAAAGAGACGGGGGTCATCCAAATACATAAGACCCCCAGCACAGCAGGCGCAAACTCCACACTAATTATACCAGGCCACATCGGTCCTCAGCATACAACCACTCTGGCAGCCTCTCCATGGCATTAACACTACACAGACCAGGGCTGAGATGACAGGATCAGGGGAGGTCCCCATCACTCTACCTTTAAGCAGGAAAAAATAAAGTGCAAAAAGGGAGAAAGCAAAGGCTGCTTCAGGTTTTTTTCTCCTGAATCAGTTTTGGTCACTGAGGTTTTGGGAGCTGATGCAGGCAAGGAAAAGCTGGACCTAGCAGGGACGCAAAGTACCACCCTGGGAAGGAGGCAGGTTTGAGGGGAGAGCCCTCCTATCTTTTCAGCGGGGGGGATCAATCTCCTCGAAGTGCCACCTCTTTAAAGAGATTCTCTTACTTTGAGATTCTACCCTGGTTACTTTGTCATAGAAGGTGGCGAAGCAGTCTAATATTCAGCAATCAGTGCAGTTTCTCATGTTCCAGAAATCTCAGAATACCTTCACCTTTACTAAGCAACTCTCCCAGCATTCACACTTCACAAAAGAAGAAACTGAGGCTTGGTGAGTTTAATGAATTAATCCAAGGAAACAAAAGAAGTCCAGAGCACATATGACTGAATTTCCAGCCCTTCTCAGTTCCCTGTGAAAGGCATAACTTACAGCAGAAGATGAATCACAAATCAGGTTTGTAACACGTTCATAACTGAACAAGTCTCTTCTCACTAGTGGACAAAGAAATCTTTCCTTACAATGATTTATTTCACTAAATAGACATGCAGAGTTGTATTTATTTCTATGGCTTCGTCATTATCAATTTACTATACCATGTCACAAGTTACAGTTTACTTAAATCAGCCAGTAAATGCTGGGAGAAATGTTTGTTGACACTGAATAGTGAATTCCTAAAAAACCTGACTGCACTTCTGCACTGGCAAGTAGTGATCAAAGTGATATGCAACTGAAAGCTCCCACACTGGGATGAATACCACATTAAATACAAGTTCAGAAAGAGGCTGGGGATGCAAAGTCAGCTTTAAAAATACAAACTGGATAATAAAATAAAAAGGGAACATATATTTTTAACCAACCAGTACAACTGGAAAGAAATGGAAACTGTCAACCCACTTGTGTGCTATATGCATTTCTCTTGAATTTTCTCATATAAGGGGCACAACATCAACAAAAATATTATCACTTGCACTGTATTTAATACTTCAGAAAAGCATTTAAATTTACTGTACTTTTAATGTGTGGCATAGTTTCAATACACAATTAAAATACTAAATTCATAAATCTGGAGGCAGGAAAATTATTCATTTTAGTATTTTTAAGGACCTTTCTGTAAACATATCAAAAAGACAAGCCCAGCAAATAGCTTATCAACACAACCTCCTTGGAATATTTGCTAACATTATACATATGTTAAGCAGAGAAACATTCTTCACTTGAAAAACACTAAAAGTTCTGCATCTGTTGTAGAAAATCAACCCGAAATACATCTAACAGAAGACTTTTTCTTTTTCTTTTCATTTATAAATTTCCCTTCACAGCTTGCCTTGATTCAATTAAAGCAATAGCTTACTCAGTACCTATCGCAAATGTCTCAGGCTGCATGCAAGGAGAAATTACATGGTTCAGATAGAAAGTATCACTGACTTCTGAAAATAAAACCATTGCTCTAAATAAAATTTCTGCATCATCATCTAAAAGTATACATGACTATAAACGTAACAGAGAAGGTTATTTTTAGCTCAGAAACTATAATTTGTTTTAGAATTGTAGTTAGAAAAGCTAAAGTGATAGGAGAAAAAAAACAAAACAACACAACTGCTAGTTGCACATACACTCACATATAATGGCTGTTCTTCCACTCTTCTGTCCTGTTTTCTCCTACCACACCAGCCAGCACTTCAGAGTTTGATGGCATAACACCTCTGACACCTTCCCAAATCACAAGGAACCACTGCCACTGTCAGGAAATCACACTGAGTTAATCTCTGCCAGCTACCAAGCTACCACATCTATCCATACGTATAAGCAACATCTAATTTGTTGTACAAAGTAGTGTCAACTTTGTTCAACAATTAAAGTTGTTAAAAACATAAAAGCAACCGCGAGAAGTGAAGGCGTTGGGGCCTGTTGGGAGATACAGTACCCCACATGCCTTCTGCCACTGCTGCTACAGTTAAGCAAACTTTACAGCCAGTCAAGCCATCATCCAATAGAGCCTATTTGCTGAGCAACAGTGGAGCTTTGTGGTTTGCCTCACAGTTGACAGTAAGTTATGAGCCCTTTGTGAGCACAGGGGAAGGAAAACAGAGATCGGAATTTGGCAGGAAAATATAATACAGAATTCTCCTGTCTATGGAACCTGAATTTTTGTGAAAACAATCAAGTATTGTTGAAAGAAAGAAAAGCAACTTTGACAGATGAAATATAGAGGGGCCCCTTTTAGGAAAACAGTAAACAAAGCACCATTCAGGCCAGGTCCATTCTGTCATTTATAAAGATAGTTTCTTCTGTGTGGTGAGAGTTTACAGCAAAGAGTTCAGATTCAACAAATCAAGTGTAAAATCTCCCACAGTCCACATTAAAACAGCTAGCTAGGAAAGGACAGGAATGCCAAAGAGAAAAATATCACAAGTTTTTCTGTTTGGGAGCGAGGATACAATACATAGATTGGGTGAAAGAGACTCTAAGAAAAGTCTAAAAGACAAGCCAAAAAACTAACAATTGTTAATTATAAAGAGCTAATTTTGTCAGAGACAGGAAAAGAGAAGGACACTGGAGATCACTGAATAGAAATATGAAAGGAAGGAGCCATTCTTGAACATTGTTGAAGAACTATGTCTCTATTTCTCCAGGCTGGACCTCATGAGGTCATCATTGGCATGAAAGGCTCAAAAACTTGGGCTGGTACTACTATAGTTTGGACATCTGGAATGTCAGCACACAGTGCACTACTTTCTCCCAAGTATCTTAATTCCTCTTTCCAAAAATAGGCATCCTCGCCAGCTTTAGTCACTCAAACTGGAAAATGTACAGCACAGAGTGAAATGAAAAGCATTTTTGTTTCCTTGCACTCTGCAACTAGTAATAAGATTTCAGCAAGGGAAAGTTAAGGCAACAGTGTTCAATATACTACAGCTTTGATTAACAGCGTCCAGTCTTGCTACAGGGCTGGTAATTGTTCTGAAGGTATGACTGACGTGAGTTCCGAACATCATTGGGACTCTTAAAAGCATGTTTTTGCAGCCAACAAAGTAATTGTTAATGTTTTACAGAGTAGAAAGGGACTGTAGGCCAGTAAAAGCCCAGTTAGGCTCAAATGACACATTACTTGCACATCATTTGGAAAACTTGAACAAAACTACTCGGTTTTGCTACACCCAGCTAAAGTAGCAGTCTTCATTGTGTGTTAATCTGGAGCCAAACCAAGCCACACCTAAGCAAGTAATGCTTAGTAGATGCAAAATAATACTGATTTCTTTATTTAGACAACCAAAACTATTTATTTCACCGATGAAAACACATAATAACCATCTGCAATTTAAAGCATCCTTTAAAACAAAGCCCACAAAATGCAGAAGTATGCCAATAGGTCAGGAATAATAAAAGCAAGCATGCATATGGATTCAGTGCTCTGGATTTATCCAGCATTGGTTAATGGTTTCTATAGAGATGGATGTCAATCTGCCTGGCCTTTCTTGTGTCAACAGTCAGTTACAAGGAAGATCATGGCTTTTGCCTTTGATTAGAAGAGGTTTCTTTCCACAGTTTACTGAAGGTCACAGTATTTGCCACAAGTTCAGATTTTATGTGAAATGTGTGTGTTTATGAAGCAAAATAAAATGACAATTAGCTTTAGAAGTTTGGAGTCAAAGTGGAGTTAAAACTGCATTTTCTACAAAGTTTTCCCATCTATGCTGTAAGACTTTTCATCTCAAATACAGCTTGTTCAAAAAATTCACAGAAAATATTTGCATAATGCTAATTAAGTCGTCAAAAGGTAACTGTGGCATACCACTGCAACCACATCACTGCCAACTTTCTAAATTCCTTGAAAGAGCAAGGATTCATGTTCTTGCCTCATGCTAACTTAAACTGGAAAAAATTCCTCTAATTTTCATCACAAAGTGCTGCCCAGGCTTTTATTTACACATTGTCAGCAGCACAATACTTCATCTTACTGCATAAAACCATGAAACAGTGAAATGCGTAAGTACCACGTTGATAACCAAATATGCAAAAAACTGACTACTGTGACTTATGTTAAATACATACGGTAAATATTTTCAGGCATTTCCCTTAAGACAGAAGTCAACCCCCAAAACCCACCTTGCTGTTAATGTTACTCAGTCCATATTAGCATGCCAGCCCTTCTCTAGCAACTGCCCAGTCCACAGACCCAGAACGTAACCAATAAGCTTGCCAGTGTGGCATTACTGGCAAATGTGAAAAACTAGAGGGGACTGTTTACTTATATAAGTATTAGGTTTAAAAGTCCTGCCTGAAGCAACATAATTAAATCCTTTATGCTTCCAAGAGAAATGCATGCACACCAGTGAAATTCTGGAGCAATTGGAAGGAAGTGTTAACGTTTGAAGTCCTGTCTGTCCTCTAGTTCATGCCTGCCCTTACAGTTCACAGTGCTGCTACTATGAGTTCCACTGGAAATTATGTTTATAGTTGCCAGCCTGCTTCAGAAAATGCTGCATTTCACCCATGTTGAATACAAAGAGGGACTGATCCATGTCCACGTTAAGTAAGTGAAGAGATGCCAGCTGACTGTGAAGGTTTGTGGATGCAGCCCATACTACATCCACCAAGTGTTTCGGTGGCAGAAGGGATTTTCTATGACTGACAATGGCATGAGCCCAATTTTTTAAAAAGTAAGAAATATTTTACATTGAAAGAGTGACACAGTAGGGAGACAAATGTACTGGTTTTTATTTGCAATCTTCTTCTATATGTGCCATTATATACATTTATATAAACTGTGGGATATGACAGTAGGTGGCTTATGGGTAGTTCACCCCAAATAAATGAGTGTATGAATCAATCAAATTATTAAGTTAGTTTCGACTCCTGGCCTTTTACAGCCTGAAGCAATAAGGACAAAACAGAACAGCAAAAATGGAGTTTCCCCTAGTCCTCTGCAGTGACATCTGAACAACAGCGGACACTGTACAGGGATCCTGAAAAGTCTTTCCTCAGCTGGAGAGAACATGGTGCTGGGCGAGTTCTAAAATATATGCATGTTCTAAAATATGTCCATGACACAGTGAAAAGCTCCTACCCTTTGGTTAGGATGTACTATCCGACGATTGCAAGGGCACTGGCATGGGCCCAGAAGGAAGGTATGGACACTGCAGGGCTGACAATCCCGCCATGTTTATTAGTGGTAAGCTCCAGGAAATGTTCCACATAGCCCTCATAGTTTTCTGGCTTCAGACCTAAAGGCATACACAACACACTCACACCATCCCTTCTTAAATTGCCTTTGAGGTTTCAATATACTGCTTCTACCCACAGGCTCCTCACTACACTACATTAAATAACAGTCAGTTGCATATACTGGGAAGAATGCATTTTGTTACAACTTTTCATGAGACATGGCCATACAGTGAGATGTACAATATTGACCAAGTGGTCTCACCAAAGTTATCACTGATCTAAAAGATAAGATAAGGAGTTCATTACTTATTCCCTGCTCTCACAACAAGAAGCCTTTCCCAGGTCCAATGGGTTACTTATCACCTCCTTTGAAGGCTATACCTGTAATAAGATTAACAAAAAGAGATCTCAGATATTACTGTATAAAAAGACAACTTGAGTAGGGAAAAGGAACAAAATCCTAGAAGGAAACTTTCTGAATCTCTGGGATGACAGGAGATAGATCTTTCAACTGATCCTAACAGCAAAAGGAGAAGAAATCTCATGTGGAGCTGGATATATACGCACGTGAACATGGGTGCTTATAGACATACAATTGCATGTATCTACATGTATATATGTTTCTCTGTGTGTGCACACATTTATTATTTACAAGATTCAAGTCCTAAGTCTGTAAAGAGAATATGTGATCTATCCTCGTGGCTTTTTCCCCTGTACCCTCCTGTCCAGATGTAAGCTATGAAACACATCCAAGTTCCTTAGAAAGGGAAGTGTCAGGCCTGGCAGTTCAGGCTGAGCTGCTGCAGTTATCACTCCACTGAAAATGAAAAACAAATTCAAATAATAGAGGTCCTGTTTGATTCTGGATCTTTCTGGGATTTCCATCTCTAGTTCTCACCCCCACAGTCCCACCTCTCTCCCACAGTTCCCTACTTACCATAAAGTTATGATGTCCTTTACTATAATAATGAATGGAATTCCCAGATTATTATTTTAAAGGCTTAACTGATTGTCCATGTTTTTAATGTGCTTAGCACTTATCCAAAGAAGCTTTTTCATATGTCTCTCAGCAAACATAGTAATAGTCTTGGAGTCAATGTTAATTTTAATAGGTTCAGCAGATATTTATTTCAAAGAATCACAGAATTACAGAATTGTAGGGGTTGGAAGGGACCTCAAGAGATCATCGGGTCCAACCCCCCTGCCAAAGCAGGCTCCCTAGCTCATATTACACAGATAGGCATCCAGATGGGTCTTGAATATCTCCAGGGAAGGAGATTCCACCACCTCCCTGGGCAGCCTATTCCAATGCTCTGTCACACTCACTGTGAAAAAGCTTTTCCACATGTTGGTGCGGAACTTCCTGTGCTCTAACTTGCAGCCATTGCCCCTTGTTCTGTCTCCACTAACCACTGAAAAGGGGCTGGTTAATTCCCCCTGCATCCAATGCTTAAGATAATTGTAAACACCAATTAGGTCTCCCCTTAATCTTCTTTTCTCTAGACTGAAGAGTCCCAGCTTATTCAGCCTCTCCTCATAGGGGAGATGCTCCAGGCCCGTAATCATCTTCGCAGCCCTTCTCTGGACTCTCTTAAGGAGATCCCTGTCCTTTTTACACCAGGGAGCCCAAAACTGGACACAATACTCCAGGTGGGGCCTGACCATGGCAGAGTAGAGGGGGAGGACCACCTCCTTCGACCTGCTGGCCACACTCCTCCTGATGCACCCCAGGATCCCATTGGCTCTCATAGCGACCAGGGCACACTGCTGGCTCATAGCCAACCTGGCATCTACCAGGACCCCCAGGTCCTTCTCCATAGTGCTCTTCTCCAGCAGGACATCCCCCAGCCTGTACTGAAACGAACGCTTGTTCCTCCCCAGGTGCAAGACTTTACACTTGCTTTTGTTGAGCTTCATTAGGTTTCTCCCTGCCCAGCTTTCCAGCCTGTCCAGATCTCGCTGGATGGCAGCGCAGTGTTTCTGCGTGTCAGCCACCCCTCCCAGCTTTGTATCATCAGCGTACTTGCTGAGAGTGGATGCTGTTCCCTCATCAAGGTCGTCAGTGAAGATATTAAACAGGACTGGACCCAACATCAAGCCCTGGGGAACACCGCTAGTTACAGGCCTCCAGTCCAACTCCGCTCCACCGATCACAACCCTCTGCGCTGGGTCCGACTGCCAATTTTCAACTCACCTCACTGTCCACTCATCTATCCCATACTCTCAGCTTTTCTATCAGGATGTTATGGGAGACAGTCTCAAAAGCCTTGCTGAAGTCAAGGTAGATGACATCTACTGCTCTCCCTCCATCTACCCAGCCGGTGATGAGATCATAGAAGGCTATGACATTGGTCGAGCACAATCTCCCCTTGGTGAATCCATGCTGACTACTCCTCATGACCTTCTTCTCTTCCAGTTGTTTGGTGATGGCATCCAGAACAAGCTGTTCCAAAACCTTTCCAGGGACAGAAGTCAGGCTGACTGGCCTATAGTTGCTAGGATCCTCCTTCTTGCCCTTTTTAAAGACTGGAGTGACATTGGCTATCCTCCAGTCCTTGCGCACTTCTCCTGTTCGACAAGACTTATCGAAGATGATAGAGAGTGGCTCAGCAATCACTTCCCCAGCTCCCATGGGTGCACTCCATCCAGGCCCATGGATTTGTGTGCATTAATCCCTTTGAGATGCTCCTGGACCACCCCCACCTCAACCAAAGGGAAACTCTTCATTTCCCAAATATTACTACTTTCATCCAGTGTCTGTGGGTCCCGGGGGGCCTTTGAAGTGAAGACCGAAGCAAAGAAGGCATTCCGTATCTCCACCTTCTCATCATCCCCTGTTACCAGGACACCCGCCTCGTTCAGCAAGGGGCCTACAATATCCCTGGTCATCCTCTTACTACTCACATATCTAAAAAAATCCTTTTTATTATCCTTTATGTCCCTTGCCAACTGCACTTCCAAGTGGGCTTTAGCCTTCCTAGTTGCGTCCCTACAGGCCCTGACAACATTCCTGTATTCTCCCCAGGTGCTCAGACCCTTTTTCCACAGTTCATAGACCTTCTGCTTCCCTTTGAGTATATTCATTAGCTCCCTGCTCATCCACGCAGGTCTTTTACCTCTCTTTCCCGATTTCTTCCTCAAAGGGATGCATCGTTCCTGTGCTTGGAAGAAACTCTGTGCAGAATCACAGAATTGTAGGGGTTGGAAGGGATCTCAAGAGATCATCAGGTCTGACCCCCCTACCAAAAATTTCCAAAGATTTCTTTTCTTCCTAATTGCAGTTTGCATGCAGTTACACTACACACCCTTCTATAAAACTGGACCTATCATCATCAAGCAGAATAGCTCCATTCTTAAAGTCATTTTTTTATACAAACGTATACAACATGCACAGTGTTCACTGGACAAAACACTACATATAAGAGACTGCGAGTCTGTTGGAACCTCACTTCCCCTACTGCTTGTTATTTATTTCCAGGTAATATCAGCCAAGAGCTTTCTAGTGCTGTCACTATGGCCAATTTTATATTGGATAATTTTCTGAATACATATGTGTAGCTATTTGCTGTTTCTTTACTTCTCTGTAAATGCCATATGGACAGAAATCATTGAGTCACCGGATCATACATTTATTTTTATGATATATTATGCCGTTTGATGTCATGTTGACATCTAATTGATGTTGTTTTTGCTTTTTTTGTCTTTGTTTTGTTTCTTGGTTTCAATAAAAAGAGAATTTAAAAAGGCTGTGGAATGATGACTTAAGTCACTGACAGACATGAACATAGTATGCATCTCTTTTATGATGTGCTGCTGAGTAATTGGGTTTCTTTCTAGCTTTAGATAACATATAGGAGACCTCTGAATTTTTACTGTATAGTGAAGTATTTGAGTAAGCCTAGCCTATAACCTCAAAAGAACTTTTTTCTCTAGCAAGAAGTACATACAGAACATGTTTTCAATAAGGGCTTAACCCATGATTTAAGAGTCAATAAAGAAAGTTTTTCCATAAAGAAATGAGAAAGCAACAATAGAAGTAAAATACAACATATCAGACATTAAATAAGTTCCATCAACACAATGGTGTCTTTGTGCAGTAAAGAGCAGGAGAGAATGATTAACAGCAAAACGGTATGTATGTCAAAAGAAAAATAAATGCAATTTAGACAAGGTACACACTTATTAACATGAGAACAACATTTACAGTTATTCAGATGGGAGGAAGGCAAGGAAAAAACTAGGAAAGAATGTATTTCACTATGTGAAGTCACATAGTTTAGGGTTTCCCCGCACACACTACAGGTACAAAATAAAAATACTGGTGAAATCCTTGCTGAAACCAAATTAATGCTTAAGTGTCCAGTGACTTCAGCAGAATCAGGATTTCACTCAAGGTATTTTCAGGCAGAGATTTACTAGGCAGACCTCCTGGCTCACCAACAAAAAATGGTTTCATGTTTTCCCTCAGGTTCCTACAGTGCATGGGCTGCAGACACCCTACGGTCTTTTTAAAGAGGGCCTGAGGCTGTAGACCTGCTCTCAGCCCTTCCAGCTAGTCACCCGGTCAATAAAAGCCTGGGGATCTTCCAGGTGACTTTACCAGGCACTGTTTTTTGGAGCACAGAGGGAAGGAGCAAAGTCAGTCAGCACTCTGAAACCAATTCAGGGACCAGGTTAAGCTTACAGCAGTGAAAGGCTATCACACGCTTGACAGTCTGTCTGCCTAGCACATACAAAAGAGCTATCATTTGAAACTTATTGAAAGGCTGCAGATAAATTATTTCTGCATGGTGATACACGATGAGAAGTACCTCCCCTATATTTGTCAGAAACATTATAAAAATTACCAGGTGGAAACTTAGTATTTCAAACATTCCAAGTATAGAACCAGAAGGACACAAATATGTTATCAGATTAAGTCACTTCTGGAAGAACCACAGGGTTCCCCAGAGGTGCCTCAGCAGCATGCCAATCCAGCCTGTTTGTGAAAACTTGTGCTTCACCTTCCACAAAGAAAAACAACTTCAACCAAATATATGTAAAAGAAGGGAAAATACAAGACAAAAAGAAAATGACCGTTTCATTCTGCTTACAAGAAACACTTCATAGGAAAGTATCATAAACACAGCCCACAATGCTCTAATATTTCCAAATAAACCAACACAAAATAAATATGGATTTATAAAGAAGGCAAGAAAGGTAAATTTTCAATGAAGAAATTAGTTTGGAGAAGTGGTAAATTAAGAAAAAAACCTAAGTTTAAAACACAAATGTTTGTTCAACATTAATTCTAGAAATTGCTATCACTCCTACTTTGCATACACAATTACACATAAAAGAGGAAGGAGGAACAGAAAGAAAACAAGGGTTATAATTCCATCAATGTTTATCTAGAGAAGATTAAAGTTTCTTGAGTTTTGCTCTCCTGATATATGGTATCAGTAGATGACAGGGAATTAAAGCCTATAATTCACAATATGCATATTTTTACAATATGCAGTAAATCAAAGACAAAATGGTAGATCTGAAATGTACATCTCAAAACACCCATCTCTTCTTAACTACCTCTCTAAAAAATCCCAAAATGCCCAAAAATATTGTGATTATGGTGTAATCTACTCTACACAATCTTTGCAGAAATTATTCTTTGCAACTCAAGCAAGTTCATTTCTCTACCACTTTTGTTAGATGAATGACTCCTTCCCTTTGCAAGGAAGTTCTCAGAATCTCCGCATTATACGAGTATTATTGCCAGAACTCATCAAGCTCTTGCTGTGTTCACAGATTTAAAACTGAACCAGAAATTATAAACCTGTACGTCATTAAAGATAGTACACAAAGGCACAGAAATACACAAATTATTTCAATAATCTACATTATAGCTACAAAAAGAATGACTTTATTAGCATCAAAAACCTTTATTAGCATCAAACAAGATCCTCCATTCTTAAATCAACTCACACAATTTTTCTTTCTAAACTCCCTTTGATTTCTTTGACTATTAAATCCAACCGCTATACAAGTTCATGTTAGGTGTTCTTGAAACCACATAGAAATTTAGCCATCCAATTTAAACCATATTATCCTGACATAACATACTATATGGCCATACAGTGGAACACCACAGAGCTGCATGCCTTGCTCAAATGGCTTGCCACCATAAGACTCCTACGATTTTTATATCCAGCCATCAACCCTCTTCTAAATTTTACCCTTTTTTAAACAGATATTTGTATACCTGCTATCTAAGCAAGTCTGTTGTGCTATAGCACATGGATCCAAACATTTAAACATAAATGCTCCACTCTAGTCCTAAAAGATAGCATGAAAAAAATAACCAGAAAGATTATGAATAAAGAGAATTTAAAACTTCACTGGGCATTCCCGCTTCTTAAATCTGTAGGTGGAAAACACCTGACACCTTTATCAATATGGCCTATTATTTCTCTCTCTTAATGAAAGAATGAGAGACATAAGGAGGTCAAGGAAATATGTAAGAATGAAAATGGTATAAGGAGAGAGAATCCTTCTAGCTACATTATGGAAAGTGTCAATAAATGTAAAATGAAAACCTTCCCCACCAAAAAAACTCAATTCCAGAGAACTATATAAATTATTTGCAGCATTATTATCCCTCCAGCAACATTATAATACATTTGTTTCATTAACAATCCATTCCCCACAATCCTAAAAACCATGAAGTAAATTATGGTTGTCATATACATACATCTAAACTAAATACTCTCACCAAAAAGTATTCAGGTTTTTAGGAAAGTTTTGAGGAGGTGATCTGATTTGAAGACTGTCATACTTTTAAGCAAATGTCGATTGACTTAAAGTAAACATTGCAGGAGGGAGCTCATACTCTAGGCTTCACCAAGCAATCAGCAAGGCATCTGACACGCTACAGAAAACCTGCAAAATCCAGCAAATAAATCATGTAACACCCATTCAGTATCCTACAAAGCACACAGTGGGGAGCTGACACATTATTAACTGACTGTAATTTTCACAAACTGTAACATGCTAAGAGCTTTATGACATACATGTGGTGAAATATATTTTTATATTATAAATGCACATGTTTTTAAAGCACATTAATCAAGATACTTCAATTAAATCATTGCATCATATTTTTTTCCAAGTTAGAGGCATCAGAAATGTTGACTATTACAGTAAGCAGATTTGGAAACCTTTCCATCTCATAACTCCACTCGAACAAAATCACAAGCTTTAGATGATGTGGTAGCAGTAAGTTACAAGACAGAGTGACTGACTTGACCAACACAGAAGATAACCTTGGGACAGGGTATCGTCCCAGATTGGTGCTTCTGAATGTGAGCTTTTAGATCAAATTATATTTTATACAAACTTGCAGAAAAACTGCTATTTCAATGAAAACAAATCCACAAGGGACAAGGCAGGTTCCAATGAAGCCCTAACGTCATCCAGAAGGAAGAAACTGAAGATGATACTACACAGACCTCAGCTTTCAAGCAAAGCATCTTTCCTTTTGGCTTGGCAAAGATTTATACAATTGTACAGATGCAAGCTTCACCTGCCTCTTTCAGGAACAGCAAAAAGCAATGACAGAACACTGGCTTTTGAAGCTTTACATTGTTCTGCCACACAAAGGAATAACTTGAGGTCCCAAAGGTTCATAGTAGAAAATGGCACTTCGCCAACTCTCATTACTCCCTGCCAACCTGTAGATAATCTTCTTGTACTGTACTTCATCTGATACTTTCACATTTACAACCCTTTGCAATACTCAGGAGTTTCTATTTAAATAAAAGTAGACAAGATTTAAAAAAAAATAAACCTAAAGTAGAAAATACTGGCTAGATGTGAAAGCTGAGAACATTTTCCTCGCTATTGTCCATTATTCTTTAATGTATCATTCTCTTTCTGCATGTAGGCCAAAAAAATAAATCCAATGTAAACACAAAAGGCAAATACCTTTTGAAGGCCAGGCAAATATTTGAAAAGCAAAAAAGAGATTCTGCTTTTATCTCTAGATCACCCTACAATTTAATGGTTAGTGGAGAGGAGTTTCTTTTTTCTTTTCTTTCTTGTTTTCCTTTTTCTCTTATTTCAGGGAACGCAGCAGGGGCAGGTCCGCACTTCATAGCTCATGCAATGGTTATCAACCTATAAACTATAACAACAGGATAACAAAGGTCAGCTAACTATACCATGTTTGCTATCAGAGCAGAGAGAAAAATTGGCACTGCCAAAAGGCTATAAGGCAACAAGCCAATGTATTAAAAATATTGATCCAATATTATTTTTAAACCATGAAAATTATGTGCCTAAATTTGTAAACTGATGTAGGTAATTTATAATCAAAGCAGAGCTTAATGGTCTTTATGTGGTTTTTTTTTAAATTGAAGTAACACCATTCCATGGACTAGAAAGAGAAGCTCTGGGCTTCAGCTATGTCATTAATATTAAATAGTGCCACAATATAAGAAAAAGAATATCTGCAAGCTAAAATGGTAAAGCTGGTAAACCATTGTCCAAGCTCACAACCACCAAGTATATGGAACTCATTTCAGAAAGTGGAAATAAAGCTCTTGAAACCATAATGGAATCCAAGCACCAGTTTTTGTCTCCTTATTACTACTAGCACATGATTCTCAGGTCACTCCTGAACACAAATGTTCAGTGGTTCAATAAAACGAGTTGATGATCTCAGGCTAATAGCAAATCTAGTCACATATGAAACCTAGCAGTTCCTCAAGACAGATACTATCTGGTGCTTTCACTCAGAGCAGGATCATAACATATTGTTGGAAATATAGATGAAAGCTACGTCAAATGTCTTACCTATCCTATGAGTAAATTAGCCCTTCTGTCTTCTGAGTTCTTTATGGTATAACCTTTCACAAAACACAAACTGAAACCAAAAACTCTGTAACTCCATATAATGGGAACCAGAGCTTTCTTAACTTGTATTTAAAAAAAAAAAAAGTAAAATAAGGTAACGCATCAATGGTAATGTTATTAAAAATATTCATGCATTAAGGTAACGGATTTTTTTATAGCAACAACTAAAAGGCATAAAATAAGCTATATTCTTTAGTTTATTGCTTGCTTAGAGTAGCAAGAAAAGAAGGAAAAAAAAGCAGAATATACTGATCAGAAAAAACCCCAGTTCTGTCTTAGGGGTACATAATAAAACATGGTTTCAAATATGATATCAAGTAAAATATATACCATGAAGTAAAACTTTCAGCTTAATTAGTTAGCTGGTGAGGGTGACGTTTGTTACACCAAAAGGACAGCATTTAGCAGTTTGCCTCCTAATAAGGTAAACACTGTAATCAATGGCCAATTTGATTCTTATTTATCCACACAGCTAAATCTCCTTCTCTGATATAGATAAAATTTCCTGAGAATGAAATGTATATGTTTAGAATCTTCATTCTATATTTCTTTATTTCTATATTGCATCATATGCTCATCAACAGCTAAAGTATGATTGACATATTATGCAATAACATTTTTAATACAAGATTTTCAACTTGCAAATGTTCTAAATACTAATACAGCCTTATTGCATAACAAAGGATTCTATTTCTCTAATTTTTCAATTGTTTTTTCTCTGTAATTATGGACTGATAGAGGTTATTTAACAGCCATCTGCTATAAGACTTTAAAAAAAGTATGAATAAATATATTTCAGAAAAAAAGTCAACCAGAACCTAAATAAAGAGAATTAACTTTGGGGTTGATCACCTGTCCACTGACTTCAAGAGTGTAAAAAAACATTTTATATATGTACAAGCTGAAAAGTGTGCATACTTTATCTTTTATTTGACAGAAAAGTAATAAACACTCCTACTAGATAAAGAGGTTTGATCAGCAAAGGAGGATTAATGCTAGAAAACAGGATTAGTAACTTGCTTACTCTTGTGGGAAGCATTTCTAGATAAAAGCTATAAAATAATAAAAATATATTTTCTAACCTTAAAAAAATTAATTAAGAACCTGAAAGGTATTTTGCTTAGGTTCATTTTCAGTTTTCACAATATAATATCAGGTTAAAGGATTATGTTGTTCCATAGGAAAATGTGACAGAAACAATGAAAAAAGGAATGACGTTCCAGACTACCACATAAATTAGGGAACACCAGCCCTTCATGGTGAGACTTATCAAGGTCATGAGCATGGTACTACTACAGATATTTCCAGGAAACTGATTTTCTTATGCCTTTTCCCTTGAAGCCCTTGTAAAAAAAAAAATAAAAAAAAAAAGAAACCAAAAAAAAAAACCCAAACACAAACAAGTTTGCAAAGAACATTGATATGATCCCTATAATCTCTTAAAGCAATTTTATAAGTATCTTAGGTAATAAGTAAACATGTACAATGTCCAATTCTCTATCTGCTTAATATTAGAAATCCTGAAAGTGCAAGGTAGAACACTGGGATGGTGACAGGTCCATTGCCATGCCAGAGCTGACCCATGCATTTCATAAGTAAAACTGCTAACAATAGCATACGAGAGTCATAACCATTCTAATCTAGTACCCATTTATCAACCAATTCTCCATATTTTTGCTGATAATGTATTGCTCCTCTAAATTCTAGATCATCTCTGAAACTAGAAGGATGCATAAGAAAGACAGTACATATATAAGGAAGTGTGAAGGTTTGTGCCTAATACTAACGTGAAAACTATATGGGGCCTTAACACATATGTGTATCTAAATGACCATTAGACAGATGTTCACATACCACATGAACCTACTTGCATTCGGAGAAATACATCTAAATAATGGACAAAATGAACTTGTATGTGTGTATCTGTGTGCATGTTTATATAAAACAGAGAAATCAATATGTAGATAAAAAGGACACTGCATATGGACACTGGAAGGAATTCAACAATCTAATTGTTACTAATGAGGACTACAATAACTGACATAGTGTATCATATTTCAGGATCACAATGTTTGCTCAGATTTTCTAAAGCATGGATTACTTCCTAGTCTGGGTCTAAAAAGCACATTACAGGTTTACAAAGCTATTTTTTAATAATAATAAATATAATATTATCAATTGCTTACTTACTGTTTCATTCAGTCTCCCTAGACTTGGTATCAGTCAATGCTTTTTAAATGGTTTTAATAATCTTTGAAGATGTATTGGCCATATGGGCACATTTTATAAACTAAAAAAGTTACAGCACTGCTGAAGCTATAGAAGTAAAATCAGAACATCACGACTGATGAACTAAAATTCAACTAAAAAATAGTTGTGTTCACTAGTAGAGTAAATTATTCTTCCAACATATGTCTCTATGCTGTTGAAAGCATGCAGGCAATTTATTTCTACGATCATCTACCATGTAAGGCATGCTGATCATACCTTTAAAGGATAATGGTGGGAGAGTGCAAAAAACATTCAGAAAATGGTTTAATAACTGATTTGCTGGCACCAATCTTCCTTTCTAATTTATTCTCTGAAAACTTCAGTCTTAGAAAAATGGCTAAATTACATTTCTCATAAAATAGAGAAATTATTGGTACTAGCAGATGAAGTAGTCATTCTTTCCTTTCTTTGCTTGCTTCAAACAGTTAAAAGCAGATAGCAAAAGATGATGGGGACAGTAACTCTGGATAACATCACAGCTGTGGGGTGCAGGAGAGAATAGCCCTAATGAAGTCCATGCACCAACTTCAGAACTACATCGGTATAGCTCAAAGCAGAATTTGATCCTCCTCAAAACAAAAGATTGCTATTAGTGATTATTGTTTTAGTTAACTTTGACAACAATTCCAAGGCTTAGCACTTTCTTTGTAGTAGGAAGTCTAGGCAAGTACACACTGAATGCCTAGATCTGGATCCTCACAAGCAAGGGAGGCTTATTATTCTCTTTCTTATAAGATAGCAGCTCCCTTCCTAATAGGAATTTAAAAGAAAACAATGATTCCCTCCTGCAGGGTTTTATCTGGCCTTTATATTAAATAGCACTCTAGATCAGTGATCAGGTTCACCAGACAGTTGTCATGGGGTCACTAGCAGCTACTTTGTTTTCCCTCAAAACTGTGTTCTGATGATAGTGTTAAACAGACTACAACTGATGGGAAAAGTGGAAGACGAAAGAATAATCAACAACATACTGAAAATATATTTTTTCAAAGAAAAAGTAGTCTATTGAAAAATCATAGACAAGAAAGATTCAGCATAAACACTAGTAAACTGTATATATTACCCCTATAAATGCTAAAAGCTTACTCCAGTAAAGCCAGAACAAAGACATATGTGATTTAGCTCACATTTTTCATGTAAAAATTGGGACATACGCTTATACACACAGCTTTTTTTAAAATCTGAGTTAATAGAGAAGTAGAACAAATGTCTTTAAATTGGAATTAAACAAGCATGGTCATGATGAAACGTCTGTTTTGAAAAAGAATTAACATAAACAGTTAGGATTTGCCTGCTGCAATTCTCACCAAGGTTGAAACAGATGATTCTCCCGCTGCAAAATGACAGGAAACTTGCACATGCACATAAAGTACTAGACAGCAGACAAAGTGTTATATATTGTTTATTTTATCCATCCCTGTCCAGAGGTAGAAAGGCCAAAAGGACGCCACTGAGCAGGAGTGGCATCTGTGTGTTACAGCTGCTACTGAAGTGCCCAGCTTCGGCCTTCTCCCAGCCCAAGGGAGTTTGGTTGGTTTGACCTATTTAAGCAGAAGTGCACTGACAATTCTCCACTCTTTTCTGAACATGACTCCTTGCCTCCTACACCAAACACCCGCACCTCAAAGTCTCTTCAGTCTGGTTAATAAAATAGACCCATTTGTGGGACAACTGTCAATCAACTGTCCTTTGGCTCTCACAAACTTGGGTGAATACAGTTGTAGAGCAAATTTGCTGTGGCTTTCATTTGTCTGATTCTGTGAGTTTTTAACTACAATTAAAACATTTGGTCTAAAGGCCCCAGAATAATTAATAATTTCACAAATACCGATTTGTGCTATCTTTGGAAGATATACCAACAGATTTCCCTCTAGCAGCTACAAAAATAAACCCAGGCTGGGGATTACATTTTACAGTTCTATGGACATTATGTACTGTCATCCGCTGCTACCACAGAACTGTACTCAGATGGTGAAAAATGACGCATGCTTGATTGCTCCAGGATTTAGTAGCTGAAAATAATGTGTCTTCGAGAAAAACACTGTTTCATGAGTATGTCTTTTTTAAAAACTATTGGAATATGTTGGATGTAATAAGGAACACATGTAACTCCTACTTCTGATAAAAAAGGCAGAAAAACTGTCTTCCTCTACCAGCACGATTCAATTAACTCTTCAAGCTCTTCTCTCTTTGCAACTGTTTAAAATATAATTATTTTCCATAGGACAGTAAAAATGTTAGTCCCAAAGGCAAAGTAAAGTCTATACAAGATTTCCCTCTGTGTCATCAGAGATAGATCAAGTGCTAATAAACATAATTTGGCAGTTTTGAAAAACATGGAAGTCTTAGTAGCTTGCACCAAAGCCAAAACCCACAAGACACTAGGCCTGCTGTATTCGGGTGCTCAGACTAGGGAGGTTTAAATTTTTTTGTCAGTTCTAACATTTTACAATTTATTTTATTCTAGAAGGAGAGCTTTGATGTTTCGATAGTCTCTCTTTAATACCTTATAGAGATAGATACCTATATACAAAGCCCTGACTTTATCCCTTTTTTCATGACACAACCTTGTAATTTTACATCCAACCACTCTGAGCTGCTGATGCTCCATAAGGACTCTGTAAAAGCCAGAGTTGTTCACGAGCTCTTTTGGTAATACAACAGCCTGAAGCATGGCTAAGCACCAGCTGCACCATATTTATCTACTTGTTTATGAAAGTGTTTCCCCCTCATTGTGTGGATAACTGACCTTAGCCATAGCTAATAAGACATGAGCTTCCTTGAACTATGCAGCTTTACACTGAATCTTATAAAATACTTCAGTGTTATCCATTTAGCCTCACTGAGCCCCTAATGAACTGAAACACATTCTCTCCAGTACTGTCATCACAGAAAAGGTGTGGTCCAAGGAACAAGAATAACCTGGCCCAACCTTTGCTTTGGCCATCTGCTTCTGTAGACAAGCTTCTTGCTGGCTACCACCAAGTTTTTGTAAAGTAGAAAATCATGCAATATATAGATATTTATCCTCCACCCTATTCATTATCTCATCTTACTGTCCCAACCATGCAGTGACTAAAATGTCTTGTTTGCTGCAGGCAAACTGCTTCAACAGCCTCCTCTAAATTGCAGCTGTGTTTCCAGATGTATGTCTAGTTAGTCAGAGACCTCTGGATATTCATCACTTCTCAACCTTAAGCCTTTAAACTATCTGGAAGCTACACAGTCTGCACTGAAGAAAATGTAACATGAAAACCCTCCTCAGTCAAACTACTTCCAGTAAATCAGATGATGTTCTTATCAATCAATTCCAGACATGTCTGACGTTTTTTTCTCCCTGCCCCTCCTTTTTTCTTTCTCTTTTTTTTTAATACAAAACTGAGAAGCTACAACTAACATAAACGCAGGATGTAAAGCCATGCAGAACTGACTTGCAGGGCGATATTGTTCACAGGTTACACAATTATACTGTTGAAAGAAGCCACTGAAATGGGCACAAAACAACAGTCTCTGGTTGATGTCATTTGTTTCCATCTTTTATTTAAGAATACTACTTTTATCATGGTTTATTCAAATTGTAATAATTAAATAAGAGCTTATTTATACTGCCTTGCAGCTGGGGGGCTGCTAAAGACTTTCTCTGCAGTTGCAGGTAGTATTTGATGATTTAGGATTCTGTCAATAAATTGACAAATTGAATTTTAAAATTATTATTAAAGTCTGTCAGTTGAATTAGTACAGTGCTAGAGCTCGGGTGTCAACTATGTATAAATACAAAATACAACAACTCCTCACATGTTACTTCAAAATTCAACTAATTTGTCTACATTGTGGATTAGTACACACATAACTAACACAAAGTCCTTAATCATTCCACATAAGCATAGAGTGAGATCCATTTTGGTTTCTTTTACCCCCCAAGAGCACTATAGTACTTGTTCCTGATGATGTTCCAAGCAGAGCATTCCAAAGAAGCACTCGTGCAGGAAAACTGTTGAGCTCAACTCAGTTGCCAGTTCTTTTCTAATTTTAAGTATAGCTTTCCCCGTTCTGAAGCAAGCATTCTTCTCCAATACTAGTTAAAAGATCTTATCTAATTTAACTTTCATTTTTTTCCTTAAACATCTGGGAAACTTCATTTCTCTAATCAGTTTCTTACTTTCCTCCACTAATTACAATCTTGTTTTTTCTACATATATAATTTCCTGTGTGATAATTTTTTCATCATTGGTTTTCTTGCTCTCTAAATATTTCCTAGATGCTGGTGTTCATATTCAGGCAAAGCAGCTTATTTGTGTTGTCCCCATTTTCCTTAAAAATCCTGAGATAAAATGTGCCACAAGATGTTATTTGCCTCTCTGTATATCTGAATATTTAGCATAGATTCCAAAATGCCACTGTTTGTTGCCCTGATAGCTCCATCATCAGCAAATTCTAGGATTTAAATTTACTCTAACATGATGAGTTGCCCTTCAGAGAAATTGGCCACCAGCTGTCTCTCTGCTTCAGTAGGCCAAAGTCACACACGAAACAATGAAGCCTGTCAGACAAACGTCACTTCTCCGTTTCACTTTCTTCAGTGCCTGCTCTTCCCTTCTTTCTGTTTCTTCTTTGCCCTAGGCCATAACTTAATCCCATTCTCAAAATCAAAGGTTTCTTCTTTTTTGTGTGGCTCATGAAAGGTTACCACATAAAACTAATTTGCTACAGGGGTTCAGCCTTCAGATTTGGGTTACTTTCAGTTTTTGTGTTCCTTTCGGGCTATTTCATAAGCTAAAATCTGGAGACGGTAAACTCTTCTCTACTAAAACAGACACTGCTGTAACATCATAAGCATACTGAATTCCCTTCTACATGTAAATCAGGATTATTTTTTTAATGTTACTGTACACAGACTTTCTAATTTCTACAATGTTAGACTAGTATTTAAAACATTTTACACAGCTCATATTATAAGCAAAATAGTGAAGGACTGCATTAAAAATATGTATTTATCATACCCATTGGTTAGTAGCAGCACAAGCATAACAAATTTCAAAGTTTTCCCAAGACAGAGCTTTAAGACTTTAGAAAATTGCCAAAATAATATGAAGAGTAGATACAACTGATCTAATGCATTTCTCTGTATAAACACAGTGGTATATTTACCAAACATCCATTTCCTTCTAACCCCAGATCACAGATTTTTGAAACCTCGCAAAAAAAGGGGGGTTTTAATGAACAAAAATTTGTTCAAATTATCAAAGCAAATTAAAAAAAAAATCATTCATACAGTGTGAAAACTAAAGTCTGAAAACTCCGAACATAAAAGTCTGTAAACCTCCACAATATGTTCAAGCACAACGAAAGACAGACTTACGTAATATATTAGCTTGCAGTTGCAAAGGACTCTTCAGGTTTTGTAATCTGTTCTCACACTTAACCACAAACCAGTTAAGAAATGTTATATTTCACAGTTACAGACATTGCACAGCTTAGAAATATATCTTCTTACTAATGTTAAAGCACATTTTTACTTACTTTCATTCATTAGAGGAAACTGAGGATCAACATATGCTGTTTCATATGCTGATAGTTTAAGTAAATCAACAAAGATTCGTCTTAAAAACTAAACTCTCTTAACAAAAATAAACAGAAAGAAAACATTTTATTCCTTTGAGAAGATGTCTAGCTTACCTGGCTTTGCCATTCCACACCAACAGCCTGAACAATATTATCAGCTCTTCAGGTACTAATTCTTGCTAACTGGAAGGATATTTTCTCTCTTGCTGGATTAATAATCAACTTTCCTGATAGTTCATTTGTAATTCTCTGCTGGTTAACCCTTTGCAGGGCTCCCATTCTGAACTAAAGCAGACTAAGCTGTTCAGTTCATTTTAATAGAAAAATAACAAAATATTGTAGTAGATACATAACAATTAAATAGTGAGTTAAAGAGAAAGTATAAGAATAGGTTATCTTAAAAATTAAAAGCTTACAAATACTTAAAAGAATGCTTTCCTTCTCTTGAAGACTCTACTTACTAAACCTAAGAGCCAGTAAACCGATGCATCAACAAACTGAAAGCTGTTAAGTCTACTGCCTCATACAACAGCTCGCTCCCATGAAGCCACTGTTCAACCTCCCATCTTCAGTGTACGTGTAAATATGACACATGCCTGCTGAATTCTGAAAATAACATCTTTGATTATTGAATAGTTTGCTGAGAAATTACCACAGTTATCAGCTTGTGCAAGGCCATCCATCTGTGTTGTCAGAAAGCAAGAGCAAGAGTGGCCAGGAGTAAAAATGAGATAAGAGAGGCCCAGAATAGCTAAAAAGGGGAGTTCAAATAAGGTCAGAACATTTTAAGATGGGGTACCTAACAATTATATGTAATTTTTTTTTCAAAGGTAATAGTATCACATTACATACATTTTATCAGTTCCATAAGTATTCAATACATTTTGGCCGCTCTGTTGTGAAATGAATAGAAAGACTAAAAAACAAACGCAGTAAAGTGTTTTGGAGACTTGTATAGGAGGGTGAAACATTCTGGAAACTGACATAAAGAAACTGGCCTTTTTTGGGGGGATACAAGACAGACCTCGGGATTTGCTTTGATTGTGGACAGAAGGCAGAGGAAGAGAAGAAGGAACTTGTTGGATGGATGACTGAGGCATAATGTTGCAAAAATGGAGAAATTATAAGAAAGGCTTGCCTTTTTTTTTTTTCCTCAGCTTGGGATTTTGGTTGCTCTAGGAAAAAAATCTAAGTGATGACAGTCCTATTAACTTACAGAAATGCTTTCCAGGTAAACGGTGCTATAGCTGGTTTAATAAACAGTACTGCAATACTTTTGTTTTTTTCCTTTAGACAAAGGGACAGTCTCCAGAAGCTACTGCATAGCACAGAAGAGACTTTATTTCCCTTTCAGTTAAGAGCAGTCCTATAGCAAATCTTTTTTTTTTTACATGTATGTAGGTCTCTGCTGTCTACTGCTCTTTCTCTTCTGTAGCACCTTATAACAGTTTGCTGTAAACTTTCTATCACGTGCTGTAGAATTTATGATAAAATGCTATAAAGTGTTGAAGCAAATTTATTTCATATTTATAGTTAATTTTATTCTGCGTGTGTTTGAAGGAAAACCTTTTAAGAACACCAATCATGTGAGAAAGCTACAACAACTGAATTTATTGTTAAGTATCCCATCAGTGGTACTCCTGGGGGCTCCTCTTCATGGGAAGAAAGCTTAAACAACATTTTCTAATGCATTGGATTGCTTCCCAGAGATGTGAGGGCCTACAGAGGCAGTGCTGAACAAAGCAGGCTGGAATAGTAAGTCAGTAAACAACCCTTTTCAGAAGATGGTCACAAATAAGTGCAACTTTGTTTAATGAAGGCAAATTATAGTCATCTTTTGTTCTTTAGAAGGTGCATTATCTTTCCCTCCTGTTCCACCTGACTAAACTGGTGGTATCTCTTCTATCACCTGACTGAGTGGTTGGCTGGAAAATAATGGGACAAAACAATCCAGTATTGTTACAAGAGACAATGACCTTTCATGTCCTTGGAGCTCACCATGACCTTTCATCTTTCCTATCCTCCAATGGTCTCTCCTAACAACTAAAACTACACCCCGTCAGGCTGAATTCCAGATTGTCATAAAAAGCCCCGTCCTTTCGAAACAAAACCAATTTTTACACCAAGGTGGACGAGAAACACAGGTCCATTGTTCCCGCACAGATGGAAGTTAGAGTTACTAAGGCAACAGCTCTAATCCCCCTTTTTACCACCTTTTTCACATCATTGGCCTATCAAGTGTGCTACCTTTTAACTCATAAGCTCAAAAGCTGGTAGTCTAACTGACTGCCCTAATTAGCTACGATTTTCACAGTACAGACAACATGATGAGCTAATCGAAATTTGCAAAATAATGACGTACCTCCAGCAAATATTCCTCCTCCTGAGGCCCAGTCTTAGAATAACAATAATGAGACCATTATTAGAGGAGGGCATTAAAATGCTGCACTGCTGCTAAACAGAGAACTTAATTGTTCTGGTCTTGTCCATTGAATCAACAACCTATTGTTGTGGACTTGAAAAATAAAGGACTGGAGAATGGGTGCCATAATGATTGGTCTGTGCTGCCATACCAGCACTCTGTAGAATTGTTTTCCTTTTGAAACTCTTGATGGACTAGTAGTTTTGTTTAAAAGTAATATAAAAGGCAATTGTCTGGATAAAAAGTCCTATTTATTGAAATCCTTAGAAGCAGTTGCATGGATTTGTCCATGACCCCCGAGATAAAAACATAGGGACCATAATAATGCTATTTGTAGAGACCACTGCTTGTAGTGACACTAGATAACGCCATCCTGTCTAGCTACTGCAAGAGGAAGGAAGGCATTTCCTTTGCAGACAGAAATCAGGACAGAAGGTCAAATAGTGGACAGACCCAATTAATCTGTAAAAAGGAAGATGTTTATTAAAAAAAACCCTAAACAAACAAAAAAACTAACACAAAATCAATCTAATAGATCCAGTCATTTAGAATTCTGGATTTAGATCAAACTGTTAAAGTTATGTCTAAGTCAGTCACAACCCAAGATGTTTTGTTTGGCTGGTTGGTCAGATATTAAAAATTATAGACTTTTATTTTTCCCACCTCATCTATATATAACTACAAACTAAACTATTTAAGTGGGAAATGGAATAATATACCTTAAGATGTAATAACTCAACTTGTAAGATACTGTTAGTTCAGGATATTCTTTATTGAAAATTGGGTCTGGGTGGAAGAGATATCTAAAATCTTTGGAACACTTTTTAACCATTTATATATATATAACTGACAGGAAAGTAAAATCTACTGTTTTGCACTAAATGTTTGAGATAAACATGATCTTGAGGAAATAAAAAATTTCTACCAAATAAATAATCATGGTTTTAGTACATCAAATCATTGTTAAATAACACTATACAGGATTCCTCTCAGCTTTCACTGCAATATAATAGTTGAAAACATATAAGCAATACCAGATCCACACTTTGAATCAGAAATTAAAATGTCTATCTGTATTTTTATAAGTATGCCTCAATGCATCTTTCTGTATACAAACTGCTCAAAAAAAGGCTATAATTCTAGGTTAATAGAGACAATCAGAAACAAAAGAATTTGGACTTGCAAGAGTACCCACTGGTACTTTGCTATTTATTTCAATGAGAAAAAGTTTAGGGTTAGGGGTTTTTTTCTTAGTCTTATCAACATATTGTAAATCAGAATGAGAAAAACAAATTAGAAAAGGAAAAGAGGGAAGAAAACTTAAAGTTAAAGATTAAACCCAAAAGGCATTTTCAGCAGTCCTTAGAACTGCTTGCATAATGTGAAGTTGTCTTACATGTACTTGCAGAACACATTTTCTTTAAACTCAGGGTCTTTTCTTTTGTAAATTGAAAAATGCCTAATATAAAGAAGAATTAAATTGTAAATAAGACCTCTTGCTTCGTTCAATCCATGCTTTGCTTCATTTATCTTCATCTTGTTAGGCTAAATTAATTAACAATCTCCGTGTTGCACACTTTCTCTTTTCATTACATCAAATAATGGCCTGGATATGGGAGAAAACCCTCACCACAGGGATCTTGAAACACTACCATGAGGAAGAGTCTCTTACATATGTATTGCTTTAGCATTATTAACTAGCTAGATGCTATGACATTTATTAAATGGATTCCTCATCTCTAAAATAATTGCCCTGATTTTGTGAGAAATAAAAATATTTTTTTAAACATGAGAATGTTGCAATAGACCAAGTTTACAATTTGTAATCCACAGGTACTAAAAGAGAGTACCTAAATTCATCAATACATTTACTCAATACTTTATTCAATATAAAAAAACCTGCACTTGAACACAGTTTCCAGCCGAATGTATATACAGTCCCAAACATATTAATGTATCAAATTAGTCAAACCAAGTTGCTGTAACAATTTTCTGTGAATGTTCTGTATGTAATTAATTGGATGTCTGGGAAAGTTTCATTGGTAAATCTGGTTATTTTAATACTGTAGCACAGGGCAATGTGCTAAACTATTAGGCAAGTTTTCTTCCTTTAACCTACATTATGGCATCTAGAGAAAAAGAACAAAACAGTAAAGCTTTTTTTAATCTCACCCTGATCAAACAACCCTCTTTCTCCAATCACAGCTTTGTGCGTGATATCTTTCTGCTAGTGTTTCTTATTTAATTAAAACAGACACTGACAGAAGGACATGGATTAGGACTGTAATGATGCATTTACTTAGATTAATCGGAGGCTCCTTTTCGAGTAATGGCTTAAACAAAGAACAAAAGGAAATTGTTATGAAACAGCCTTTTATCCCAGGCAAAGGTCACATTATGAGGTTTTTAATTTTGTCAGTCTCTGTTATATTGGGCCTTGCTACTGGAACATGAGAAGTGCTTCTCTCCCACTCTCCCCCGAGCCAAGCCAGTTATTATAATACAGCCATTAAAGCTGCAAATTAAAATGTCTGATTTTAAAACAGGTTGCTTAGCTTTCAAAACCCTCTAATTAGCATGTTGTGCATTGTTGTGAAGGAAAGAAACCTAAAATGCTAATGACCTGCTGCCAGGTGACCACACTGCTGTGCAAAATAATACAGACCCTTTCAAGAAGTAGTGGTAATAATAATAATAATAATAATACCCAGCTCTTATGAATAACTCAACTCCAGGTCTACTCTGCACCACATGTGCTTAAAGAAACAAGCGCGCATCCTGCCAAAGATCAGAGTAGTCAGCACAAGGGATTGTTTTATGTGAACTGGAAAAAAGTCTGTGCCCATTCAGACACTGTAAGGAACAACATTTGCTCTTACTATAGGCCAGGTGATACTTGGACCTAGCACAGAGAAAAAGCTCAGAATGGAAAATTCTTACCCTCTCAAACAGAAACTTCAGATGCACTTCTGTAAATCACAAAGAGCCAGGCCCATCTTGCTAAGATAAAATCTGCTTCTGTGCTATGTTCAGAAAAAAGCAATAATGAATTAAAAGACCTCCGATACAGGTATATTTTTGTCCCTTCCGAGTTTACCATTCATCATAACAAGTTTCTTGAACACACAAAATTAGGCTAGAGGTGACAAATCTCAAATTTTTTCCACAAGGCTTGTGATATTTTCTTAGAATATACTACAGGAGGAAGTCTAATAATGCAACTTCAATGATTCAAACATAACAGAAAACATTTCCTTAAACCTCATGGTACCTGAAGCTCTGGTTTTTCTGGATATCCGAGCTTTTGCAAACTTTCTCACTTCACAAAAAATTCAAAAAGAAAAGAACTCTCATCTCCCAGTGCCAAAATGTATCATAAGTGACTTTCTTTTCTGAAATCATAGCTGCAAGAACATTCATTAGCCCTCTGCACCACCAAACTGACACAATCCCGATCCTTCCCCAGTCACGAAGTCCACATCTCTGGCCAGCTAAAATGTCAGACAGTACCTAGAGGCACACAACCTGATAAGAACCAAGAAGCTGAACCTTGCTGGCAGTCCCAAAGCTGGGTCTGAACAGAAGCAGCAGTAGATGCTGTTTGGCACCACAAAAAATACCTTCCTGAAAAGTCCAGGATAATTGGCTGGGCAGTCAAGATTAACCCCACTTAACCTGCTTTTTTACCAACAGTTAAGTAAAAAAGGCTTTCTCTGTAACTTGACATCTTTGCCATAAAGATCCTAGTCCAGCCCCCTACAAACATACCAGCATAGTGTGACAGCGTTCTTTAGAGGTCACAGTAATAGGAAGTTGGATGAGATGTCAAGAAGCTCTGCTGGCCTTGATGTCTGTGCATTTACTGAAGTTTCCCACCCTTCAACTGCTCCCTAATTGACCAGTAAGGAATGAAAATGACTGCAAAAGGGAGTTTCGGTCATTTTTAGTCCCTAATTGCATTATGTTTTACTTAAAAGTTCATCAGTCAAAAGACAATGTATTGTGATTCCAAATCCCACTGCCCCCAAAATCACAACTTCAGTGGAAATCACAATTAAATTCCTCTCCAAATAAATTACAAAGCAGCCAGGTTAAGCAAATTAAAGTATATAAAGGGCCATAGAAGTGTGTTTTCATCTCAAACCCATGTGTCAACACCCTGTATTGCTTGTCTCTGTTTTACAGATTACAGGCCAGATGCTGCCATGTTATTGCTACTACCATCCCTCACAACATAGTATGGAGCCTGAAAAATATTTGAGAGCTTGCCCCTGAAAAATATTAACATAATTACATGCAGGTGACTAAACCAACCTATATAAAAAGGGAAAATAGACCTATTTACAAAGATAGTGATTTCAATTTACTTAACACCCTCATGGCATAAAAGGAGGCCAACAAATTCTGGTGAAGACAAACATTCATAAAATTAACTATGTAGTAGTATTCTATGTGGTTAAAAACATGCTGAAGTTCACAATAATCTTCTACAACTGTCATCAGTCAGTAAAACCATTTTTTTATTTATTTACGCTTAACTTCTGTTCTGCCAAGATAATCACATCTTACGATATGAGAACCTGTTTTCACAGACACACGTATCATCCACTAGTGTTCCTTGGCTGCCTGCTAGTTGTTATTTTTTCCTGAATAAAACCACTGCTGCAAAACAGAAAACACTCTGTTAAGTTTATTTATACAAAAAAATACTCGAACATCTAATGAAAAACAGTCTTTGTGCAAAGTGATAGGTAGTTCTCAAACTCACAGTCAGGAAATGCCCATTTTCATCTGCGGTTGTGCACATACTGTTTGTAGAATTCATCCTAACAGTGCATTTTAAATGCATCTTGCAATGGCTACTGCATTGATATGCACAATGCAAATACACTGTTTCCCAAAAGCTCTATTTGTTCCTTAAAATACATGAAATATGCCAATGATCTTTTAGCGAACAAGTAATAAAATCTGCATTAGTATCCTACGCAGAATGTGAATTCATGCTGTAAGATCAGAGCTGCTTAGATAGCAAATTATCTGCATCATTTCACACATACCAGATAGAGAGCTGTCCAGGTACAGTCTGTATACAGTCAGCATCAGAACAATCAGGGCCTACATGGATATAGTACTTTGTGTCCTGTGGTTTTTGCTGAATATCCATGTAGTATATAGAAATATATGTAAAAGAACAACAGTAATCCAGTAATCTAAGACTTCAGTGTAGGAGTCTGACAAGAGTCAGGATGGCACAGCAGCAGCTACTGGCATGGCACAGTGGAAACACTAGTAAAGCAGTCAAATACTCAGTAATCATGCTGGGTTTGTGCAGAATAAGACACTGATTGGGCTTTGATACATTACAAGTTCAACTGGGCCCATTAAAGTACATCTCTGAGTAACCATAGCGTTCTGTCATGTTGATCCCAGAAACTCTGGTGACTAATATAGAAAAACAATCTACTTTCTTATTTCTTTGAACACCGCTTTCACACATCCAGGCAAAAAGTCACAATATGCTCTGCACTAATGCATAGCAGAATAAAAAGTATTTCTAGGGGGAAAAAAAAGTCACTAAATCATCGAGATTCCATTATGTGAAAAAAGGGAAGTTTGTTCCTTCTAAATGTTTCTTTACTCAAGTAGCCCCACACATTAGTGTATGCATGAGTTATATCTGTAGACATAGATATATAAAACAGAATCTGCATAATATGGAGCTACATATACACATAATGGCACCTATACAACAGTCCTACAGTGGAAGCTAGTACTGTTCTTCAAATTACCAACTTTTGCCCCTAAATAGCACTGATTGTACAGAACAGTAATTTTCTCAGTCTTTCTATACTGTGAAAAAAGTTCTCATTTCTGATCACCAATGGATTTGTCCCATTATGCACAACCTATCTCAATTTTTTCCACATGTCCCTTTTTATGGGTTCTCTTTATCCTATTTTACCTGGTCAGTCCATACTGGTATCACTGTATGCACAGCTTTGTATATCTGTTAAATAAGAAAATGCCAAGCTGTCTGTTCTTTGGGTTTCCAAAAGACTGCATTTGGACCATATAAAGTAGCTCCTTTTCAGCCCTAAGAACTACAGGATCAAATTATTTATATATTTGAATCAAAGTCATTTGTCAGATTACCACATTCACCAACGGCAACCACTACTGATTAAGTGGTCTAGCAATCCTCGATATCTCATCTCATTACAAAACTTTAATTACATCTGATTTGTGATAAAATATACAAAATAGTGCTCACATCCCTTAGAAATTTTTCATTTGGTTTTGGAACTGTTGTCCCTATGAGCATACCATGGAACTTTTGACCTAACATCTTTAACCCTCTTCACATCTGGATTCTTCATATTTTTGTATCTGATAAATTTCAGTCCTGAAAGTAAACTAGATATATGATGGAACAAAAAAAATCACGCAAGCAGATTTTAGTGTCAGAAATCAAGATGATAAATTATTTCATGTTATATGAAACAGAAAAACTACCTATATAATTTCAAGTGCAGATAATATTCTAATGAGCATTTAAAAATATATTTTTGCATTCTAGCATACAAAAGTAGCCTGTACAAATTACATAAAATTTCACCCCAATAAAGTTAAAGAAAATTATCCCTATGCAAAGTTGGCTTGCAAGTCACTTTAGACACAGGCTAGGTTTCAAGAGAAACTGGGCCAAATGTAACGATTAAGGGATTTGAGATTGCTGATGAACCCAACATGACATAGCTGATACAAAGAAAGCCATCATGCATTTATAATTAGCGCCACTTTCACACACAAATGATAGCCATGTGGTGGACTTCAATACCTCCTCAAAAAATAATTCAGTACCCACCTTTTAGTCTTTAACTTACACTTTCGCCACTAATCAAAATTTCTCAATTGGTATTACCTAATAACAGGGGCATGCAGAAGAGCATGGCGTATTTTTTCCTCAGTACCTGGCATGGTAATTACCTTTTTATGCCTTGGTTTAACCATGTGTAAAACAAGAGAAACAAAATCTTTATAAATCACCTTTTTAAACTGCTTTGAGATTTGCTGATAAAAAGAGGGAATGAGGGAAACTGAATCCCTAAGCAGCCTGAAACAGCTATCACTTAAAAACAAACCCAAAAGGTGTGGGGGAGGTGGGTTGGTTGTCGTTTGTTGTTTTTTTAATTTTACTTTTCTAATGTTAGAATTTTCAATACCCAATCAGTCAGTCACACTACTGCATTACTTTATTATAAAATGGATCAGAACAGACAAATTAAAGAAGTCAGGGCAGTGAGTGCACTTTGTTTACATGCTATATCCTGTACGAATCTTTCCTAGATTCAGCCTGAAATTCAGGTCCAGCTGCAACAGCTTTCAGGCTGACAAATCTTTCTGGAGCTGTGCCACACTGTGTTTCAGACCTGGAAGGTGCTGTAAGCAGGGACTTCCACTGCACTTCTTAAAACCCCATGTACCATATTCTCACACATTAAATATCCCACCAAAAGTATGCTCCTCACAGTTAAAAGATGTGCACCATCCTATCTTTGGATACTCATTTCTTCTGTCCATATAATTATCAGGATTTTAAATCCTTCATTTCTAAAGAGTAGAATTAGAATATATAACTTACTAGAAAGAGGATACTCTTAACTACAGTACAGAGACTCATAGTTTGTTCTCAAAGAGCTTAGGGTAACAGATCTGAAAATGTGTCATCTTCCCTATACATCAATATTTTGGGCTATATATCTTCACAAAATTTCCACTGTTAACACAGCTGGAAACTATCACACTGGTGGAAACTAAAGCGGTTTAGTAGGCGAAGTAATGCTAGCAAGTTTAACCACCTAATTCTTTTTAATTATTGGAATCAATTCAGTGTTCCACCAAGCTAAATTAGCATGGTTCTAAAAGTCTGGCTGGTAATCACAGAGAATGAGCTGCACAACTACCTGGTTTCTTCCACATTTGCGAAAAATATGGTTATCCTGAATAGGGTTTTAAAACACAGGTTTTCTGACATCACATACACGCACACACACATGTAACCTTTTGCATATGTAAGCGCATATACATATGTATCTATGTAACTATATTTGCCTACATGTGAAGTTACATTTAAACAAAATCATTAGGTTGCTTTCTCAGCTTTTTCTTCAAAGGCACCAGCTAGAGCAGGTGGAAACATGCAGCCATTTCTGGTACCTGAAAGAGGACACCACAAGGCACAGGACAGAGCAGGTGCCACAGGTGAGCGGTCTCAAGGACCAGGAGCGTCAGGAAGAGAGGAGGGACTGGAACTAAAGCGGGGGGGGGGGGGGAAGAATGAAAATGGCTTGGAAGAGCTCAGGGACTTCCTATAAATCTCCGTGACCTTCTGCCTGGCATCTGCATTTGATAAGAAACATCGGTGAGCATTTCCTTCTGACAGACTACTTCAGTTAGAAAAGGGATGCATGAAACGAAAGAGTTAAATACATACATTTATATAGAGCTTTAAGATAACACTCTACATGTTATATATCACATATAATACATAATAGAGTGATTATCTTAAATCCTAGAGTGTTTTACCTTATTTTTTTCCTGTTCCTTTCATCATCATGAAATGCATAGTCAGCCCTCACTTGGTAAAATATTTGTGTTGCCATGCAGTTAAACAAATGGGGTTTTATTTTCTTTTAAAACAGCCTCCCACCCATGTTTCTCTAAACAGTGGCACATCAGTCCAGCTGGATAACATGTACAAGCTGAGCAGTAAAGTCGCCTCTTGCCCCCACTGAAAGGGTCCTTTCCGTAGTTCCTCAGCCAGGACGCATGAGGAAATAATAGAAATAATGGAGTACATCTGACAGGAGTTCTGATTCTGTAATATTCCCACATTCTGCTACAACTCACAGCATTCGATTGGCATTTGGCATAACAGTTTTTAACAGAGGCAAGTACAGAAGTTCAAGGTAATCTTTTCTTATTTCTTTTACACACCAATATTCATAATTCCATTGTGTTCTCTTTTTCCTCTATTTCTATTCTTCCTGATTTCTTTGTATGAAATATGAGGAAGTCACAAGTATGATTATCAAATTTATGGCGTGTGCTTGCTACACAGTACATTATAGTCTCACAGTTTTTTGCCCCGCGGTATGAACGATTTGCATAGCATTTAAAAGGGAAAGATCTATACAAACTATAGTTAAAATATTATTACATTTATATGTTTTTCTATGTGAACTAGTAAAAAAAATAATTCTTTATTCCACTTTAGGGCAACATTTTACTACAATTAAATGAGAAGGCTTAGCTCTGCTACTTCTTTGAAAAGAATCATGACCAAAAAGACACAATTTTAGGAACCATAACGGGAAGATTATAAAGAAAATCTCTCTACTTCCATACGAGGCAATACCACGACGAAATATACCTTGTTGATATTTAAAATCTGAACATATTCCCTTCTGTAATTCTTTCATCTGTGTGCACAATTTATACAGGAGCTTTGAGAGAGAAAAGAATGAAGCGCTTGCCTTTAATCCCTAGGGGTTTTTTATGTGGTGGTGGTGGTGGTGTTTTTGTTGGGGTTTTTTTTTTAATTCATTATACTCTCCCTTCCCATCACTGGTGACCATCACTGCAGTACCGTACCTCCAGCTGTGAGCTTGAACATACAGCTCCCTGAAGCCAAAACAAGTGCTGCTTTTCTGATTTAGAACAAGGGACATTGGAAGTGGGGAGAAAGCTTAAGATACCATTCCTTTAGAATTTCAGTGTCACCTCTGTAATGGATTATGTGACACAGCAACCTAGATAATATGACAAATTACAGGAAAAACTGCAGCAATTAAGATTGCAGAAAAGTATCAAATCTTTCAGCAGCAATTTAATATTATGCCACCTTCAGAGGGGAAAACTATGTATTACATGAATTATTTGGTAAACTGTACACCTAATTTGTAAGGTTTTTCTGTTACAGAGCACAAAATGAAATCTTATGTACTTGACATTACTCCTCTCAGGCAGGACTAGAGCATAAGAGGAAAAGAATGCACTCTTGCAGTCCACATTAGACACAGACAGACAGACAGGACAGATGGAAAGAAGGAAAGAAGCAGGATAAATATCAACAAGCAAAAAGTCAGAAGATTACTTTGGCAGTTGTGCAACAGTTACAAAAAATAATTTCAAAGGAAACTGATTTTTTTTTCTCCTCGTGAAGTCCAGAGTACACATTTTATTATAGTGAGCACTGACTTAATTTTCCAAGACTCAGCCTGAGACAACAGCAGCTGACTACAAACTCAGCAGAGGAGTCTAAAATTAGTATTTTAAGAAGTCTTTTTATTCTCATAAAATTTGTACATTAAACCTGACATTTTAAAAGGTTACTTCTGTAGAGAGGAACTAGCAGCTATCAAAATCTAAAAACACCAATCAAATGTGAACGTGTTTCAAACCAAACTTCGGTTAGTGCAGACAAATCAGCATACCAAACAGCAGTGCAAAGCAGAAGAAAGCTTTTCAAAATTATAAATTAGGTAAATCTTCAATTTGTAATAATATTGCATCAGATCTGTAGTTTAGAAATCTCACTGCTAACTGCCAAATGGCCTGCATTATTCTACATTGTTAGCCACAGTGAGTGGATTCCCTACCACTTCAAACAAATTATTGATTCCAATTGAGCAGGTTTGTGGTAGAGCCAGAGAAAGGGCTCTCTTTTAAAGTTGGACTGTTTCGGTTTTTTGCCCTAGTACAGAATGCACCCTGTTCCATACGGATTTTTATATTCTTTAGGACAAGAAAAATGCAGCTACTCATTAACATGTCCACAAGTGTATTAAAATTACATTTACCCCAGTCTTTTATATGTAAGGTTTTTTTATCTATCACATACAGCTGTAAGTTAAAGAGACAAGCTAGTCCAAGGACATAATGACTTTCAGGCTCTATAGCACTTAGCAGGTTACTGGGCCTCCAAGGCCTAACAGATTTAACCAAGACTTTTCACACAATCAGGTAAAGAGAGACAGGCCAGTCAGTAGATGTCCCATTCAGATAACAAAGAGAATATTTTAGTGACAATGTGAGAAAACAACAGTAAAAATGGTAGAGAAGCCCACTGAACCGTAGCACTCTCTTTTTTCTTTACTAAGAACTATTGACTGGAGTTTGACTATGACATTCACTGTAGTCTTCAGCAAAGGGAAAGTCGGTCATACAAGCTTTGTCACAAGAGACCCAAATAAACTATTATAAGAACTGACTACCTCAGCGCTGGACAAGCTTCCATATTTTAATTTCCTCTGTGGCTTTAGGATAAATTTGCAGATGAGCTGTTAAAACACCAGGCTAATAGATAAAAGATTCCTGTCATGCAGTCGTCACAAAACTGATCTGCAACAAAATGTTGCTGCATTTGTAGCTTCATTTCACCTCAACAGAACACAAGTATTTAGTGTTCTGGAGTCTGAGTTAGCAATATTAAAACTTGCAGACAAGAAATGGCTATTAGTATCCAAAATGGCTATAGTCAGTTGCAAACCAATGAAGAGGTGAAAGCACTGTGGCGTGAACAAAGCCAGTTTTAGCATTTGTTAAGGTCACTTCAGTTCTTCAAGTGGCTGTTCTTAGAGTCCATTACCTCAGCTAAATACGCTCAGCAAACCATAATAATGATGGAGATAACCCATCTGAAGAAACCAATTTGGGGTGTGGTTTTGAATTTGGATCAGGGAAAAGATGACTACACACCCCATGTTCTTGCTCTTCTCCAAGGCCAATTTTAAATACAGAAGAATACTTTTCAGTTATCTTGGACCACATTTCAATGGCAAGGGAACTGTGAATGAAAGAAGTTTACAAAGACGACTGTTAAACATTAAAGTATAGTATAATCACTGTATGAATTAGTCATAGCCAGTTTAGACACTGTCCAACCCACTTTCCAACCATCTGCAACAAATGTGCTCCATTAAAACAGAACCATATGGAAAACAAGCTAGCAATTAACACAGCTTCTATGCATACCTCTAATACAGCACAGATTTCAAACTTTGAGTGAAACTGACTGCTGAATTACTTCCATATTGCTGCTGTTTAGACCTTGGCAACACATATTTATCCTCACTCACTACAGTATGTCATCCCAAGATACTGCTATATCATCAAAATAAGCATGAAAAAACCACCCACAACTGAGCCACTCATTGTGGTTTATAGCCTCTGTTAATAAAATATTTGCAAATCAAAGTATAACAGACTTCTTCAAAGATGTGTAATACGTTACTTAGCAGTCAGTAGCAAAACTAATAGCTAATGCAGGGCAAATTGATTAGTTCAATTGCTAATATTGGTAATATCTTGTACTATTAAACAAGGATGCTTCAGGTTTGAGTAGCTTTCTGCTCTCCCAGAATATTTGAAGTGCTAGAGGTGCTGCACTTAAGAATTACCATTTCCCAAAACAGAGGAGACAGGCAGAAATCTGAGTTCTCAAATCCAGAGCCCTTAAGAATGCTCACAGATATTTATATTTTTCTTGCTTTTCTTTAATAAAATAATGAAATGAGAATATTTCATAATTCTGTTTGAGTGTACAAGATTCAGAAAGTATACTATAACAAAAAGTGGATTATAAGCGAAATGTTTTCTTTCTTTATTCAAAGTAAAATGAGTGCTCAGAGTACATATACTATGTGTCCTTTCCTACTCAGCTCATCCAAGCTCTTCATTTTAAAAGCCCACTTCTTTATTGAACCTTCACATATTTTTTCTCATGCTCAACAGTTCAGTCTCTAAGGTTTGGTCAAGGTGGAGCCCCACAGAATCACGTAGGTTGGTAAAGATCTCTGGAGGTCATCAACTCCTACCTCCTGCTTACAGCAGCTCATTTTGCTCAGGGGCTTGTTCAGTCAAGTTTTGAGTATCTTCAAGAAGAGGGCAATTGTAAAAGGAAATCTAAATACTGTACCAGAAAAAAAAAACCCACAACTAAAACCCACCAAAACGATATAAAACACACTGGGTATTTAGAACATGATATTTACAATACAAATTCAGCTGCTTAAAATCATGTAATATTAAAATAGGGGGAATTTATATTTCTTTTTTAAAAATAACTGGCATTTATTTAAATAAAATCATCCTAGTTCATCAAAGCTTCTGTATTTCCTTAGTTATCCAGATTGAAGTCGAAAACCTAGACAATTTTGCTAGACCTCTTGAGTTTTCCAGAGTGGAGTTACAGAAGAGAATAATTCCACAAAATATTACCTCAGTACCTATTTGATTTCAAACGCACTGAAATTTCTGAAGCAGCATTTCATGACTCTAGACCATCATAGGCCACATGGTTTCCAAAGACCCAAAATAAAACATGAAGAGCATGGAAATGAAAGATTTAGAGGCAGAATTCCCCACATGAATTTCATTCTGTTCACACAGAAGTTCCTCCTCCATTAAGCAGAAAACAAGAAGAAACTGTAATACCAGCTCTGCATTTCTTCCTGGGTGCTTTTCACACCTTCAAAGGTTTCAATGCCAATAGTATTAATAGAGCCCTACAGCAATAATACACTGTCCAAGCTTAATACATTGATGAAACAATATAACTTAGCTATTTTTATATATATGTCTGTGGTTGCTTCTAAGTTTTGTCCTTAGATTTGTCAATTGTAATAGCTGTAGATAAGACCATATGATATTTGGTGGTAGATTTTTAAGCATCAGCATTTCAACTCATGTAATTATACTCCAATTTTCATTTCTTTCAAAAACAAAAGTTCTAGAAAACCTTGTCCTGAAGATGTCCTTGCACATAAAACACACCTACAGGTTTATGTACTTTAACTTAAGTAAAAAGATGTAAGAACTGCATAACTTTAGATTTCATTCTTTGGGGAGGCATTATCAGCATATAATACTGTCTTAAAAATATGCCTATAGCATCCAAAAGAGCTGAAGCAGCATTAAATGGGATTCTGATGAATAACATTTTGGGTTAATAAAACAAAAAGATTTCAGTGACAGCCATATTAAACATCTGTTTGCAAATATGACTTTAAATTAACCACACACAAGTATCAAAATGTATCAAAAATTTGCCTTCTGCCACTAACTTTATTTTCTGCATTCGTTAGGTAAATGATATATTGCCAAAAGTCCAAAAATATTCAAACAGTAATAGGACTGCAAAAAATGCAATGCTTTGGAATTAGCACCTAAACCTCCCGCATCCGCCATAAATTCCAACTAATTAAATTCCTACTATGTTATTCCTCTTGTTTTCCTCACAGCTGTTTTATATATTTTCACCTGTTTCACTTCCCTTTTTGTTCATGTAACAAAAAAAGCTTAACTTTACTTGATTGACAGAAAGGAATAACAATATTTAATTAACATCCCTTCATATGTGACAAATCTTAAAATTCTGCTCAGTCAATAAGGCTCTATCAAAGTATTCCCCCAACATTTTTAAAAGCTTTTTTAAAAAGCTCAGAACACTGTGTTCTTAATTCAAAAGCACATGCCGAGTTAATTATGGTCTTATGCTTTGACCAAAAGTAGGATTTGTGGGATTTTCTTTTTCTTAAGTCAAAGGATTCAAAAGTAATTTATGAATGATACTGAAATAATGCACGAATTAGCTGCTAACATGCTGTTAGTTTCAAGAGGGTTTTGGTGGGGAGTTTTTTTAATGCACTGGGAGGGTCAGTATTAAAGTCATGCTGACTTGAAACTCTATTTATACTAAAACCTACGTTAACTAAACAATCCTGCTATTCCACAGTCCTCCTACTTGCTTTTAGATTGTTGCTTTTGACTAGGTTACTTGTTTGACAGATTTCAGCACAATTTCTGCCAATTTAAATACAGACATTTCCATAGCTAAACAAATACTGTAACAGTGTCACATAGACTCTCCCCAGAGTTACTATTTCCTTACGCACGTGATGTTTAATTCATGTTCTTATATCTGTGTGAACCCTTACACTATAGGTGTATAATATACACAATCTCGTATCTTACTGTTTGTATGCTTAAGCAACTTGTTTTACCATAATCTTGTTATTACTAACACATCTTCAAAGAGGTCGCAAATGGTTCAATGCACATACTGCGGGTGGAGGGTGGAGGGGTGGTGGTGCACACAAATGTAAAATGACCACAACTGGGAAATGTTTATCAAAACTATTGCTACCTATTTCTCAGCTGGATTTTAAAGAGCATCCAATTTCCTCCAGATTATTGATTTAAAATGTGATTTCAGGCTCCAGTTCACATGGGATCAGCACCGCTTCTCTCTCATACGATAGCTGACAGGCAGAAAAGGGCACTCGGGCTAAAGCAGTTTAAACAAGGAAGAACCAGGGACCTCTTTCTCCCTGATTTTCCCCTTCCCTTTGGAAGATGTTCCTCAACTGATGAACAGCAGCACACTGAGCCAGGCAGAAGCCAAGGAAGTAATGCTGCAAGGCCTTCCCCAGCTCCAGCCAAACACTTATCCAATCCCAGCTTGGTTCAACACCAAGCTGAATTTCCCTGAGTTTGTCCTGCTATTCTACTAGTTTCTACACTGACTTCTTTTTTGTCACTGACAATAAACATTAATAACCATAAGCATTTTTCCAATGCATTCTGACAACCATTTACATTAGTATAATTTTAGTTTTGGCAATATAAAGTTCTCTAAGAAATGGAGGAACCAGCAATTCTCTAAGAACAAGGTATGTGGAAGATGAGTATACATAAGGTTTTGTCATAACATCACAAGCCCTTCCCCAACAGGTTTATATCCATTCTGCCCACTTCACAACTCTTGCCCCAGTAACTTAATGAACTCCACGTGACTGTTCAGTTATTATTTGCAGGGGGTGTATATTTTTAAATCAACAAATGGAGAATATTAAGTCACTTCTACACTACCATTCAGCAAGTAAATGGGATCTATAAGCAGATTATTATACAGCTCATGTTCCTAGATGTCTTCAGCTTGTTCAATCACCAGTAAGGTCAGGGTTACCAGTGGCACAACTCCATTTCTGAATTCTTTGCTAAAAAGAAAAATATTTGCAGAAAAATAGCATAGTGATGTGATACAGAATTAAGGAAAAGGCCCTGCCCATTCAAACTCAAGGAAGAGTACAGCTCAGTAACCAAAAGGAAACAATGCAAAAGCAGTATAAATGTAGTGATAGGTGAGTTTGGGACAGCAAGCCTACATGGTGAGAAAGGGCAGTTGGATGGCCACAGCAAGAGACTGCGGGATCTGAAGTTCCAGCAATTGCTGCAGAATCCTGTTAAAAGAAGCTTCAGACTGGCCATCACAGAGGCCAGAAAAATAAGGGAACTGTAGGCCTCACAGTGAAAACAGAAGTTAGTGAAAGCAATACATCATAAACACAACTGTATCCATTGCTCTATCTTGCAGCAAGAGAAAAAGCATCCTGTGAAGTAGCAAATCATATTTCTACTTCCATCTGATTCTCAGTAACATTGTATGTAAGACTCTTTCATCCTGAAAATGTGCAAAACATGAGTATTTTTTCATGGAATAAAATGCTAGTATTACTTTAAATAATACTTTAAAAAAAAAAGCTGCAGTGATTGAAGTGGTAGGAAAAATGGTAGCTTCTTTAAAATAATTTCTCAATGCTATCTGAAAAGCCAAGTAATTTTCTATATAATGTCTTCTACATTTTAGTTTCACTACTTGCAATATCTGCCAATATAATATAATAGATTTAGGAGTAAGAGTAGATTTAGAATTTATAGCAGTGTTACAATTTGTAAGATATATAATTTTTTTTTAAAAAAATCACAAATTCAGACTTCTGCTTGAAATATTTGAGAGGGATATTTAGATTTTTTTTTCCAATTTTGTTTAAAATCCCTTGCTTTAAATGTTTTGTACCCATTTAAGAGATAAATCAAATCAATTTAAAAGACAGGAGAAACATAGACTGCCATAGAATAAAGGAACACAATTTAAGAATGAAGAGGGGAAAAAGCAAGGGAGGAATATACGCTTAGGTCTTAGAATATATAAGTTTTAAATCTGACATCTCAGTACTAATGTTTTTGGTGCCTTAGTTCTATAGCATATACAAAGCATATTTATAAACCTGTATCATCAAAGGAATTAATCATAAAGAGAATATCAGTAGACCTTTGAGCATCTTTTTTCCTCAAGTGCTTAGAATAGACTGTCAATAGTCCTAAAATATTTGTGATGGTGACCCCCTTTTCTTACACTCAATAATCTCAGTCTTCTGCTTGAATAGATGAAGGAGAAAAAGGCTTATTGATTATTCAGTCAGTGATGTCTCTTGGATAAACACAGAAAAGGATTGCCACAGAAAATACCTACAATGAACTCAAGATAATTAGAGGGAAAAAGTAACAAACAACTCTTCGTTCATCTGCTAGAGAAGCTACTGCATTTCTAGCCCAGAAAAAACAATTATTCAGACCTTACCTTCTCCATTTCCTACATTGCTTCCTTCTTCTGATGAACAAGAGACCTTTCAACATAGATGTGGTAGCCTTGCTTTCTTTTCTGTCTTCTGCCCACAAGTTAATTTATTGCTCATGCCAGGTTGACAGCCTCAGGAGTTGAAAGGGACCCATTTATCCACAGAACAGTAACGCCCCTGGCCATGCAGGCCTCTTCACATTACCACACCCACCTGCATCCACCCTGACCTAAAAGGAGTGAATGGCAGGAATGGGCAGATAGATCAAGTGCCATTTCCATTCCAAGCCTCGCATGATTCCTGAAGCTGCCAGGGAGCTATCCAGTAGTGCCAGTAACCATGGGTCTACCTCTCTGGACACCTCTGTGGATTTAAACCATCAATTAACATAACACAGAGAACCTAACTGTCAAACTGTAACAAATACAGGGTATTATTTACTTGGCTGGGTTCAAATCAGAGACCTTCGGGATGACAGGCTCCATTTCTAATTAAATGTTTCCTTTGCAACCCAGTCCCAGGAGGGGTGGGGGTGGGGAAACCAAACCCCTACAAATGATGAAAACAGCATTTACCAGTACAGAGAGAGAAAAGGGCTCAAAAACTAAAGGTCAGGAGCCCAGACCAAACACAAACATTTATTTTCTGTGTAATCCAATACTGGAAGCCTCACCATGAAACAGTAGAAAGAGAATTGGCCTTCAGACGCTAACTTTCAGCTGCACCACCCTCTCTAGCTAGGTTTTGTTGCTAAGCATCTGTTGCTCATTGTTGCTCATTTAATGGCATGCATTTTAGGTGGAATACAAAGCAGAATTCAAGATGAGGGGCTTCCCCACTGAAAACAGATCTTACAATAAAAGTGAAAAGATTAGACCAAGTCATACCTAGAGATATCAATGAAAAAGGTAAAGCAGGGAGGACTTCAGAGAAGTTGCTGCATGTGGCTGGTCACTAAGGCAACATGTTTTTAAAACATTAAATTTTACATTACCATCTAAAGAGCAAGCTTTTTAGCTCATCTATGCTTTATTTTAAAGAGTAAAGAAACCTTCAAAGTGGACATAAGAAAAATGTTTCAACATTAGGAGAAAATTTTTCTCCATTAGGAGAAACAAGCAGTGGGACAGACTGCCCAGGGGGGTTTTGCTGTCTCTATCCTTAGAGGTTTGTCGAGACCCACCTGGATAAAGCCCTGAGTAACCTGGCCAGAACTCACAACTGTGAGCAGAACATTGAACTAGAGACCTGTTGGGACCCCTTTCAACCCGAATTATCCTGTGATCTTCATCTTGAGGCAAATATCAGACAAACATGACTGAAAAACACTATGATGATGCAATGGACATGAATGCAGAGCAGCCAAGGCACTAAATGCTACCTGAATGATGAGGCTTTTTATTCTCAAGTTCTGCACAGAGCACTATGAATATTACTGCTATGAATACAGCGGACAAAGCAAAAATATGTTTGGGGGTTTTTTAAACAATATTCCTCTTACAATGCTCTCTAGTTTCCAGTAAATGTACCATTGCAGAACCATTAGCATACTAAGTCTTGACAGTTTTGGTGAAGATGCAGAGAATGCCACTGGAGAGTACTCTGGTGTATAGACTGGAATCTGAACAAGGCTTTCAGACAGCAACAGATTTTGTAAGACATCAGACAGCTGGCCACAGTTTCTACTGCTATGCTTGCTATAGCTACGCACTGGCAGGCTGTGGAAATAAGAGATCTAGGCAGTACTGCATGATCTCTACATGTCTGTGAGATCTCTGGTTCTGGGAAAAAGAAGGTACCTTTATGGTCACAGCTCCATCTGGCATACAAAAAGGATGCAGAGGTAACACTCCTGAGGTCTAAACCAGTGCCCTCACACTACACGTGGCTGCTACAAACACACCGGTTCCACTGAATCAGTAATACTCCTTTGAGGAGTATTGCTGCTATATCCACAGATTTCATTGCCTTACATTTTCTGCCCTTTACCTGCTAATTTCTGTGTTACAAAATATACCTCAGTGGGTTGCAGAATTGACAAAGTCCTGAATACCCAGAAACAACACCCAAATTCAATGTGTTCATTCTTTTTTTGACAGAGCTGTACCTTCCTTCCATTTTGCTATTCAAACATTCAGACAACCATCTTACATATTTTATCACTGGAGTTATTCACGAGATTGCCAGCCTTTTGGAAGTAATTTCTTCTTCTACCACACAGATCTACAGGGAGAACTTAGCCTTTATAGTGAAAATCCTAATGCCAAAATTTACTATTTCAAATTAAAACTAGATCCAGTAGTCAAATTATTTAGATTGCATTTTGAACCTCTTTGAACAAAGTCTGTTGAGCAGGGATGCACAGAGTATTATGACAATATATCGTTAACAGGATAGCCTCAAGAAATTCAAACCTCTTATGAATTGGTCAGAAGGAAATTTCAACTGTGCCTTAAAACCTCTTTATGAAAGTCACATATAAGATTTCTTTCTTCTCTTCCTGTATTCTGAGATTTCAGTATAACTAACTGAATAATACACATTATTCAGTTACGTATTTATTACAGAAAGGACATTAGATACTTTTGCACTAAGGTGTGGTCCAGTAATTCTAATCATTGCTCTAACATTGACTCCTTGTCTTGTTAGCAAAAGCTAATCCCATGTGTAAAAAGAAGATTAAGTTTTTATTTTAGCATTTGGTATTCCTGTATGTTTCCTATGACTTGATAACCAATTAGCTTAATATTCCTTGTATTTACAAGTTTCCTCGAGAACTCTGCCTTTAGTTGCTGTTCTAATGCTGAAGATCTGTCTGAGATGCCCTCAAATGTAATTTCTGTCCTTTTCATCTACTGCAACTCCTCCACTCAGATACATAATAAACCTTTAACCTGACCAAATCTTCTCTAGTTTTTGCTGACCCTTCTCACAGCTCCCCACCACGTTTCAGGGAACCACTGTTCCCTTTCACCTTTCATAGACCTACTTACATTCATTCCCTTCTTTTGACAGCAGCCAATGCCCAGCACAGCACTATGAAGGCTGCTATAAGGAAAATGAACTCCATCTTAGAGAGACCCAATGCACTGTTCTTTTTCCTTTGGCTGAACGAGATGGATCTCATACCTTTATTCCACTAACTCCACAAACTTCACCCTATAGCTAGGCAGTTAGCAAGTTTTTTAGGCAATTCTTGACTCCAGTTCTTCAGCAACATCTCTGAAAATTATGCTTTCTTCTTTACGTCTATGGCTGAAAAGCTGCAAATGAAGTCTTAACTCGTCCAGACTCTTCCTCCTGGTGCCTTCTGTCATATTCTGTTTCCTGGAGTAGTTAAAATTTCTTTTATACTTCCATGCATCTCAATTCCAAAACACTTAACAAAGACAACATCTGTGTATTACAAAGCTGGGACTCTTGAAGGACTTCACTTGGCAGTCCTGCACAAAATGAACATTCTTAAATAGAAATTCCCAAAGGCAACCTATCGAAAGTCACAAATGCCCAGAATCATTCGTGTGAGTTTCACAGCACCTATACTGATAATTTGTTGCCTTTTTCTAGGCAAAAAAATCTACCTATATCAAGTATATTATGGAATTTTAAAGTTACATCATATCCATTCTGGTTTTAGTTAAAACTCAATAATGTAGTAGAAATGGAAGCAGGCATCAGATTGTCACAACAGAGGCCAGTATCAGAGTGGAAGAGCTCAAATAATTTCTTCTCTGTAATTTCAATCGAAAGTGTTAACCACAGTAATTAACTCAACAATGGAGACCTTGCAGTACCTCTCTCCAAAATGGAAACATGCCCCAACACAGAATCATCAGTACCAGCACCCCCACTTTAAAAATCCATATGCTAAAACTAAGCATTGCACCCTTCTGAATTTGTATTTTACAGCACAGGCACAGAGCACTAGAGGAAACAGGAAACATTGTGCTAACATGACTATAGTATTGATGAATAAAAACCATAACCCCCAGGCTAAGCTGCCAAATAAGTAGTGAATTAATTTCTGTAAAGTACTCCAATATTACAAAGGTGTGTTGAAAGGTGTCTGCTCATGTTTCAAATTAAACGCACTGCTGGTCAGCATTAGCACCTCAGCTTTGAACAGCAGCCATTTGCCTATAACACTTCAGGGGCTGGGAAAAACGGATTTGCCGTTCACACTGGAATAATTAGAACATGTCAGGAAGAATTAATTTCCTCATTTTTCAAAAGGATACACAGAAATTACCATGTTATTATATGACAGGGTCCCTTGGAGAATTGTATTAAATTTAATTTCTAGCGCAGCCCACACAACAAATTAAAGTCATAAATAAGATGGAAAGAAGCGGGACGCAGAGCATATGTTTATGGCAATGAGTGAAGCCAAGGGACCAGAAACAACTATCTTCATTTCATTTTATTTAAATCAGCCAGACACTGTGTATCTGAATGACAGCACTTGTTAATGGTGCTGAGATTATAGGCTCCTTAATTTCAGGAAACAGAAGCATTTGCTCAGTATTTGAATTGGTATTTTTTTCTACAATAAAGATATTACATTAAAGTCACGCTCTTTCAAGGCAGCTTCTCATGGCTCTACAGTAATATGCAACTTTATAACATGAGGTACACTTTTATTCTGGTTTTGTTTTAGAAACAGGGGAGAGTTGACAGAAGTATTTTTAACAGAAATACAAAAGCAGGAAAAAGTTACCAGCAACTGAGAGAACTAAATCTTTTCGGAGGCAGAATATTCCAAGGGTGAGAAAAACAATGGGACTCTCCAGTTACCACCGTGAATTTATTTGCTACAGTATTTAACTGCCAGCATCTAAAATCATTTTCAAGCAACCCCAAATGTTTTGATAGTACAACAAAAATCAGTGCAATATTACTGCTCTCTAATATACCAATCACAGGAACTTCAGAATAAGGCATACCTGTCTTAACATGCCTCAAACTCTTAGGTCTCTTCAGACCCAGGGACCCATATGAAGTCTTTTTGCCCCTTCAGTAAAGAACTCGCACTCACAGAAGGATTTGTGAGAGTGGTCATTTTATACAAGACTGAAGTCAACCCAACTGCGCTTTAATAACATTTATAAAAATTTAATAAAGGTTTATAAAATATTAACTGTACTTTAACTTATTTTAATACCTCCTTCTATATTATTCTTTGTACATTTCAATTTTTAATTGTTGTGAAACTCATGCACTGAGATGTTAAAATCAGACAGAATTAGACTGAACATCCTTTCCTGTCTCTATGGATCCATAGCAGGTACGAAGAACTCTTGTTCAAGCTTCTGTACTTACAAAGGCACAACAGTCAGTGAATTTGATAACATTAAATTCTGGACTATGGGCTGGCATAATTGCTACTCATCTGTACTGTGAAACTGCTGCCTACCACAATATTCCATGAAATATCGTTCACTTTAAACCTCAGAACCTTTTTCAGAAAAGCTCTCTAGTAATTCCCATAACAGGAAACAAGCATTACTCTACAATTATCAGAAATGAAATGTGTGATAATCAGTGATAAGGAAAGTTAACAGAAACATTCAAAATGACAAAAGCAATTAGTACAAAAAGATAAATTTCCTTTCCGGACAAGGTTTCAACTGTTTCTTCTTGATACTTGCAAAGTTTCTTTTTTGTATAGGCATTTACTGTGATACAGGAAAAAGAACCTAGAGAAACCCTTCAAACACATTAACTGGTGCACTACAAACTGCCAATATCCATCTTGCAATCATTTTATCATGCTTGTTAGCTCAAGACAATCTTAAAAAGAAAAGAGAGTTTGCACACTTTAAGAAATAGCTGTCATGGATCTGAGCACTCCCTTGGGTGCAACAAACTTTAAATAATTTGTGAATCAATTAACTGGCAACTCTCTACATAACACAGATTTCACACTCCCAGGTCACTGCATTATCAGCTTGATACGAATCATAACATTTTGGAGAAAAGTTCATAATTGAAATCATTAATTAATTTAACAGGAGCTTTCAGTTATGCATAGCATTACACAGCTGTAAAGAAGCAGAGATCAATTAGTTGTATCTCTGACAATTTTCTCTGCTTAGTGAAAAACTTTTCAGTTTGTGAAGCATATGACTTTTATAGTCTTTTAAAGCTATTTCAAACTCCAAATGCTCAAAATTATTTTCTACAATTCTAATGCAAGAAGAAAAACTCAGGTACTGGGAGAAAGAATCAACTATGACTTTGCAGCACCAGATATTATGTAGTTAGCTGCATTACTTTGGACATAACCAAAAAGAAAAATAATTATATTTAAATGAGGATCAAATATGCTCTACAGAAAAAGAAACATAATCAAGATCTAAAATTATTGACTCCTACTAGTGAATTAGCTTACTTCGATTATAGTTAATAAGCAATATGTAAGAAAGCTACAGAACTTATATGAGAAATGCACCATCATTATAGGAGGAAAAACATTTGCAAAGTATACAATAAAGAGGGAAAGTTTTCACCGGAGCTGACTTGGTGACAGCAGAAGTACTACTACCTCTCCACTAAATTCTCTTACAATTATGAAAGGCTAATATATGGAATCATGAGGAAGATTAAAATAACGGAAAATACTTTCTGCATTCAAGCAGCCAAGTGGCTTACTCCATCAATAATGTTGAAGAAAAAAACCCAAAACCATTTTAGATGAGAATCTAGGCAGTGTGCACACAGAAAAGAAAATACAGTAACAGAGGATTTTTTCACTATACAGACAACCATGGATGTAAACTTAGATTAAACCAATTCGGATTCAGAATTGTGGCATATGGCTTAATAAGCGAGATAAATTAAACACTAAAATCAACAAAAGGTTCTGGTACATCTGCTATCATTGGAAAGTTTTCCAGTCAGGCTATACCCCACAAAGATATATCCTCTAGTCTAGCCATAGCTAGGGAACTGTAGGGACAGTTCCATGCCTGCATTATGCAAGTCACACTAAATTTTTATTGTGGACTCTCTGGGCTTAAAAATTATGAACCTATTAAAACTGGAGTTTTTCAAACATGCATACGGACTTTAAACCACTGGACTTCATGCAAGCACTCAGGAAAATCCAACAATTAATCTCTGGCCCATATTCACATACTCACAGCTCCTTTGCTTAGTTTTTCCTGAAGGATGAACATCTAAACACTTAAAAGTCAACGGTTTATTCTAAATACAGACACTGATTTAACATAGTAATCAGTCTGAATTAATTTGGTCTAAATTTATGATCTGTGCATGAAGATTAAGTATTTTCTGTCCTCTACCTTTCGCCTGCATTGTTCATTTAGAAAGTAAACTTTTCAGCAGCAATGCCTCTAGTTCAAAGGAGCTCTACTTTTAGTTGGAGGATCTGAATACTGTAATACAAATAAAATACTAACAATAGGAATCCAGTAAGGCCTATTTCAGTAATACCTCACACCTTTGGGGAAACCACTTTGCAGTTCTTCATTCTTACGACATGACAGTAAAGTGGACACTTCATGCACATCTACTGATATGAAAACTGATGCACAGATGTGTTAAACAGCTCACTCAATGACACATGAATGGCAACATGGGGCTAATTTCAAAGTCCTGTTTCCAAGCCTGCTGAACTGGACTTAGCTGATTTTGCATTTCAACATTGCTGAACAGATGTGTTCAAGCACAGGAAACAGAATATCTGATTTTAATCAGTATAGGAGTTAGTATTTTTAAAAGCAAAAAATAAGAAAGATTTTTTTGTGGTAGATTAAACCAATTTTCAAAAATATTGCCTCACTTCTATAAGTTTGACAAATACCACTAATTATATTTCAGTATTTAGATCAATTATTTTCTATTTCATGATCCTATAAAAAGAGCAAAACCCACCCTCTTTACCCTAAATACAGTAAACGGAAATCAAGTATTTTCAGAAGAGTAAGGAGTAATTACGTACTAATAAAAACTTTAAAAATATTGAGATAATAATGAAAAATAAGTATGTTGATGTTGAAGTTTTGTGTTGAGTGGGTTCTGGTGGAGAAGGTGGGGGCTGCAGGGGTGTCATCTTGGAGAAGCAGTGAGAAGCTCTCTGGAGGCCAAACAGAGCAAACACAGCTGATTCAAGGCCGGAGTCACTGTTGACCAGGGCCGAGTCAATCTGTGGTGGTCACAGCACCTCTGGGAATCACATTTAGGAGAAAACAAACCTCAAGCAGCTGCATTTTGCCCCCAGAGAAAGGAGTGAGAAGATGTAAGGAACTATGCAGGCACAAAGGTCCGTGAAGGGGTGAGGGAGGAGTCACCCCAGGTGCTGGAAAGAAAGATGCCCCTGCAGCCAGTGCATAAACCCATGGTGGAGCAGATGTACCCCTGCAGCCCATGGAAAAGGCCAAAACCCGACCTGCGACCTGTGGAGAGGCCCCACGCTGGAGCAGGTGGAGACACATAGAAGACGCCTTGACCCGCACTGAAGCAAGCCTCTGCCACACTTGTAGCCCATGGAGAGAGACAGAGACACAGAGACAAACAAGAGCAAGAGATCCACCCTGAAGTAAGTTTGCTGGGGGGAAGGCTTGTGACCCGGTGGAGAACCAAGCTGGAGCAGTCTGGGCTTGAGAAACTGAGAGACCTTCTATGATTCTATGCTTGCACCCCATAGAAGTGACCCACGCTGGGGCAGCTGGTGAAGACCTGAAGTCCTGTGGGAAAGGACTCAAGTTCGCAAAGTTCATGAAGGACTGTTTGCCGTTGGTGGGACCCCACGGTGCAGCAGGGGAATGGTGTGAGGAATACAAATCCCCCCCTCCCCAACTAAGAAGGAGAACATCTCATGAGGAACTGACTGAAATCCCCATTCCCTGCCCTTCCTCATGCCACAATGTGGGGGGGAAAAAGGGAGTGAAATCATAACTAAAGTGTAATCTGCTAAGAAGGGAGTGGTGGGGGGATGTGCTTTAAGATCTTTCGCCTCTTTGAGTTTAAGCATCATTAAAAACTCATTTTTAAGTTTTTCCATCTAGGACCTGAAATCAGAGAATCTATGTTTTATAATCGTGTGTGTATATTGGACAAGTTTTCAAATTATTCACAAGACCATAGGGTATAAATTCCTTCAGAGCACTTATTCAGCAGTCCTAGTTATTTAACCTTCATCATCTTCTTCATCCTCTTTTTATCAAGAAATTACTTTCTAAGCATACCACCTAACACACTCTGAAGGAGAATAGGTAGTAGAAAACACTGTGTGAATCAGAAACCCTTGTAGTGATTCATACGGAGTGGTAATGTTGTGAAACCATTGCTGAATACACATCAGACCATCTCTCAGGGCCCTATTAAAAACATTAATTACATATTTTATCATGAGATATTATATATTTTGAATATTTTGGAACATGAGTAATTCTATTTTGGTCCAACACAAACCCATCTATATGCAGCACTATGGTATAGTTTCAAATCCAAGCAGAAGGGAGCAGTGCTTGTACTTACTGTTTTTCAAAACCCTAGATTGCTTCCTTTGAAGGCATCAGCAAAACTCAACAAAAATGTAAAAGGGTTTAACTGGTACAAGAGGAAAAGCTCTTTCCTGAGGACAGAGAGCACTACAGCTTGCTTAACCAGCTCTGGAGAACATAAAGAAACTTGATGCCTAAAGATAAGTGGGAATTGGTGGGGATCTCAACCATCTTGGAAAGTAATGTGCTATGCAACAAGAATTCCTCACAACTCAGATGGGTCTCTGAATCAAAAGTCTAAAGTACAATCTTGATCAATCTACAGCCTTCAGAGACACAGCCAAGCAATTATACAGAAAATAGAGCAGAAGAGCAAAGATTTGACTCAAATGTTGGCTCCCTCCTTAGCTAGAGGTCCACAGCAGAGAAGGAAAGATAACATAAAGTGGTTCACTATGCTTTACAATTCATTCACTGATTGGCTGTATAAAATTCCAGTTGTTCCAGCTCCTGTAAGTACAAGCATAGCTCTAAATTAAATAGCTTAACTGCCAGCGATATTGGGAAACCTCCACTGTTTTTATTTTGGAAGTGTCAAACCACAAGTTCAGAGGGCCTATCTGACCCATTCTTAGACACACTAGGATACAGAATAAGAGTGGCAAGCCATCTAAATGGGTATCTGAATTAGGAGCATAAATTCTCTTGCAAACAATGGAAATGGTTGAAAGAGATTTTTCACTTGTGCACCTGGAATTGCCTGCTGGGGCGTTTATACAGTGCCTGTACAGCAGTGCTAATTCAGGCACTTTACAGTCCTAAAGTGACACACTGACTCCCTTACTCCCTCCATGATCTTTGAAACTTTCCTGATGATCAAAGTGGTACTTCATGAAACCTTATAAAAATAAGGGGGAGGGGAGAAGAAGGTGTTTTTTGATGATTTGTTATTGGCTTAGTTTGATTTTAAATAGATCACACCAATTTTGTGGGCTTTATTATTTTAGAGCAGTATTTAGTATCTTCCTGACATCAGGTGCTTGCTTTGGAATATATTTTACAATTAAAATATAGTAACACATAATAAAATAAATTGAAACCCCAGAATTACTGCTGGGCCTTAATCTTATTCAGTAAAATAGAACTCTATGCCCAGGTTCTCCAGCTATTCTTTCATCTTCCAAAATTTCACATTTCTTTAAATATCTGCAGCATCAATAAACCTTCACAATCTTATTTTTAACTATATTTTGTTTTCTTTTAGTCTTATATAAATTAATACATAGGTGAGTCTACTAACCACTCTCAGTCTGTCTGGTCTGAAATTTTCCCTATGAAAAAGATTTAGACCAAGCAGACGCCCCTACTTACAAAATGAAGATGATAAGAAGGACGCGATATGACTCAGAATGCAATTTCCACTTCAAATAAGTCACGTTATCATTTAGCACTTTTCATTAAGGCACAACAAAAAAATCTGTCTCACAGAAAACAGGCTTTCAGTTACCTCAGAACTCTTCAAAATAAAGGAATAAAAGCTACAATGGATACATTTGGTTAATTAAGAGTCAAGATTATTTTAAGGGTGATGCCTTCTCTTACTTGTTACAAAGTGCCCTTTTGATGCCATGGAGATGAAAGGACAATTTTAACAAATGCCGCTCGGAAAAAAATATCTAGTTCTATGTGACAATTTTATTCACAGAATGTAATGGTCAGTAGCCAGCTGTCCAAGCAGCAAGAATACAGAGCATACTAGTAAAACAAAGATCACCATTTGCATAAATTTTCAACTCCTAGGAAAAGTAACCAAAGAAAATTGTCAAAGCATTCCGCTAGCTGCTAAAGAGCACCCAGTACATGAGGGTCCTCAAGAGCCCTTTCAAACTGCCCTTGACCAGCAAATTCCTTCTTGTGCTGGGGTTCCATCACAGGTGTCTGCAAGGCATGAAAAACAAGCCATAAACACCAGGTACACCTAGCAATGTGTTTCACATCTCCCAGAGTCTACCTCAATTTTGAGAGGTCATACTGAATATTCAAAGTCTGTTAATAACTATATGATTAAATAATTTACAGGTAGATCGCTGGCATGAAATATTAGGGTCCCACTACTCAGCGAGCTGCTTATAAAGCTCTACAATACAATCTAGTTTCTCTTTGAGAGACTTTTAAAAATATTCTACCTTGGGTTTGTTGAATACTCTGTCAAACTGACTTTTAAGTGAAAGATAAGGTTCTGAAGTAGGCAGATTTATTTTTCTTTAAAGAAAAGTCTGAAAATGAAATTTGTTTTTTAGTTTATTATTGTTACAAAATTAACCTCCTGAAACTTGTAATACAAGTCCTAATTGTTTTGTCCAATAACAGATTTGTTCCCCCTCCCTACTTTCTATTACTCCCTATTGGGTTTTAGTTGTTTATTTTTAAATCTTGTTCCTCTGTTTTATAGGCACATCTAAAGTTAATTATACCTATAAAACGTAGGTTTCTATTAATCTGATAATTTGCATAGAATCAAAAATATACTTTGATACAATGGCAGGGTTTTACTTATCATATCAAGTTTCTACAGAACACTAGACAGAGACACCCTGCCAAAGGAAGCAACAGGTCTTGTGTGTAGTTTATTTATGGGGGGGCACGTATGTCAACCTTATATCACTGCACTGCACTACCCTCTGCAAAATTCTGGTCCAAAATTCAATGAGTCATTTTCCTGGACTTTTAAGATTTCCTTCTTTCCAAAATGGCCACTATGGTGGTGACCAATGAGCTCCTCAAGGGTAAACAGCTAGGATTTTAATGTCTTACCATGCTCAAATATTTCCCTTCATCAGGCACAGTCTCTTAAGGAAACTTGTGGCCTGTGACATGGTTTCTAGAAAGATACTGCCTCTTCCAGAATTTACAGAGCATTAAGTAGATGTCTCTGAAGGTTCTTTCACACATCTAAAGAGAATGAAATGGAATATATTTCTTTACATTTTCTTCTTTTTAGGTGTAAATTTTGTGCTTTTCTATTACTCTAATTAAGCCTGGTTTGATAATACAAATAATTTTCCTGTTTAATGTCTAGGAAATTGCGGGAAGTTTTGGATTTCCTTTGATGCTTGACTGTATTTCCCTTCTTTTCTTGGGACATCCTGCTGAATGTAATGCTCACAAGACGTATTTTGTCATCCAAGAAGTACTGGGGAAAACTCATACAGTAATTTTATGCCAAAAAGAACACCCATTGGTCACATTCAATGCCTCAGGTAATTCACAACACTCCTTGTACCTTAGATCATGACTTACTTAAGTGTATCCTTTGCATCCTGAGCGTCTTTAAAAATTGTGACATATTTAGCCTATACGTAGGCTAAATAAGAAACCAGGACAAGTTGTAGTACATCATTGTTAGTGCACTTGCATTTTGGTTCAAGTGACCAGTTTTGAGTATTAAAATCTCCTAAGCACACATGACAGTGAACTTAACACAAAATCTGCTTTTCATATAACAGGCCGAAGTTTCACATCCTACACAGATCAAAGGTAAAGCACAGTTTGGCACACGTTCTTTAGAAAGATTACTTCAATTCAAATTAATATTTTCACACAAGCAGGAGTCAGATTCACACTTGGGGAAAACAGGGGACAGTCTTTTAAGCACATGTAACTAGCAAGACTGTTCTCAGACCTCAGCTAAGGCATCTGAAGTCAGAACACCATGGTGCCATCTTTTATAGACCTGTTACAAATTACTAATGAATTTTTGGGGGTTGGGTTTTTTTGAGGTGGTTTATTGATGAGGAGCTATGACTGTTAAAATAACATAAAAGTTTAAAGGCACAAATGAAATGAGGCAAAAATGTAAGTTTCTTTGTTTTATGGTTTTGAGGGAGGACAGTATATTTAAGTTTTTAACACTGACAGTAAGCAACACTGGAACTTAATGAATGCAATTTTTTATTGTCAAAGATGGGACACTCACTTGCAGAACAAATAGATAAGCTTTTGCAAATTTAATAGCTGTACCTTTCTGAAGAATCCCCATTTAAAACACTCCATATGAGTCCATAAAGTCAATAAATATCTTTGGCTTGAAGCAGAAAACAGATATATCCAAGCAATTAGAAAAGGCCAAAATATATTATGTAAATTGGATGTATTTAGTATGAGCTCCCTGCAATTTCTATATAAACAAGTGATTAGAATGTTCCCTTCAAAGGCCAATGTCACTGATGCAAAAATTTCACAAATTCATCTACTGCCTAATGAAATACATGTATTTTTGCTTAGAGTTATCACAAATAGTACGTTAGCTATCTATAAGCAGCAAAGATTTTAATGATGTCTTTTGTTCTAGAAAATCTTACAACATCTGCACTTTTTAGCTCTGGTTTTCTATGATATAAGAAAAGAAAAAAAATGTTGAAGAGAAGAAACAAATCATAATCTTGGGATAGCCACAGAAAAAATTAACTACTTGAACACGTGTAACAATACATGAATAAAATTTCTCAAAATCCTCCATCCACACACAGAAAAAATTACTGATAAGCATTGATACCAGTCTCTAACTTGAGAGCAATTACAGAAAAATCAGACTCATCATTTTTCAGTTTACTGAACTGAGACTTTTTTTTAACCTAGAAACTTGACCACAGATGTTTCAAAAGACATTCTGCAGGCAAAACCAGGCCAAGTAACACATGTGAAGGATTCATTATGATCTACAGAGTAAATAAGTCAGAATAAACGTTTACATGGAGGAAGGCCTAGAAGGAGCTCATATTTCCTTGTTTGTATGTGTTTTAGTCAGACCCTAAACGTAATCTGTACATACTTTTTTGTGGTTTCATAAAATGCTGTTAAACTGTCCAGCCTGGTGATAGGTACTATATGATGCTGCAAAAGGTTTACTGTTCTCAAACTCTTAGCGCTCCAGAAACAAACAATCACTTCCATCTGCAAAAGGCAGCTGAATAAAAATAAAAACTAAATTGTAGGAGAAAGAAACACATAGACAGCAGGGAAAAAGGATCAACTGCCACAATTTATTGCTATAGTTTAAATGGTGCGGCAACTTTAACATGGTAGCAAAGGCAGGGCACTTACAGCAATATTATTCTTATTAGAGCAGTGCACTGTCAGAGAAAACAAGAGTTCATTCACAGACATTAAATACAGTAGAGAAAATGTGGGGAAGTGATTTGTACTTCATGGCAAAATGGTATATCCTCCCCCTTCCTGTTATGATCCGTACTGGAACATACCAGACAACTAGTGAATGTGGTCCACTGTTCAAAAGCAAGATTAACTGAGATGCTCCATGGCAAGCAAATAAATTTGTTTCCAGTGAAATAATTATTCTTACAGAATGTCATACTCTCTCACAGCATAAAGAGACAGGTGATGACATTCAATAAAATGTGATTTTTATTCCCATTTTCCTGACATGAAGAGATATATGACTTACTCAGCCCCTTTGAATTATATGCTCTGAGGTCATGTCTTATTTTTTTTTAGAATGCCATCACTGACTACATAATAGTTAAGTGACTAGGAAAAATGGGAATATTATTTTCCATTCAATATAATCCTCTGTAAGTATCTGAAAGAGCAGCTATTCATGTAACATGCCCAGCAATATTGTTGTCTTTGGTTTTGTATGTTCAAAAGCTAATCCTACCTACATTTGAGCTACTTAGGAATATCTATAGCAAGTTACTATGTGACAAGAGTTCCAAATATGACAAGAGCTATTATCCATAAAGAAAAACCAGAGTCTATAACTCTTTGTACCATCTAATATTCTTTAGCATTTCAAGTAATTAGCAGCTTATTCCAAAAACATTTGAATAGTTAACAGATTTGATACCTATGGTTAATCCTCATTAAAATTACGATTACATGACATAATTACATGTAAATAAGAAGAATGAATTCAATAAAACTCTTACCCTTTTCAATGTTGGGCACTATGTTGGGAATCATACAGTATGTACAATTAGATTTATACTGCTAAGCTAAAAATATTGGTGAAGATCTAAAAATGACGAACAGTGCCTTTTAAATTAATGTCTTATTAGTTGAGTGAAGTACACTGACAAAGAATAATTTATGCTTATTCAAACTGCTCTCGACATCTTCAGGTGTTTCCAAATGAGCTCACAGAAGAGTGATTAAATGCATCTGATAACAAGCCACACATTGCTGAAATTACTTACCGCCTCATTTTATGATTAATTAAACATGTAGATTAAAGTTGCAAAAGAATTTAGATTAATGAGCAAGTTAAGTCTTGCTGATATAAGTGAATTGGGAATTGGATGCTCTGTGGAACTTTATAAACATGCATTTTATAATGAGTAAGACAAGGCTACATGTTGAATCCTGGCCACAAGGGCCTTTGACGATGCAGTCTTTTTTAACATGGTTTGACAGCTTTCAAATAACATTCTACTATAGACTTTAAACTTTGTGCATTGCTGTAAAACATGAGACTACATAACTCAAGTATTAGGAGTACGATTATTTCAAAGCTCTCCAAGGTAATGACCCCCTGTAGCAGCAGCTGTTCAGAAAAATTACAAGCTCAATTGTTATTTTAATCAGAGAGAATTTAGTAGTTAAAAGCAGTTATGCAACTAGTAAAATTATACGACGTTCCATCAGTAGCCTTATAGCATCCTTCATAATCCTATTCCTCTCCAATTCCCCCACCCCAAAACCCTGAGGTCTTATTAGTAAAACAGGGTGCTCAGTCATTCATGAAAAATTCAAAGCCATTTATTAAGTCTGGTTTCTGTGCAAGGCAAGGTAACGTTTAAATTTATGATGATTCTTATCAGCTCCAAGAGTGTGTCAAAATATCTGCTAGGTTTGCCAAGTGTCCACTTTTTCTCTTTTAAGATCAGCTACACCTAATCCACACAGCTTAGTCAGTGTCGGAAAGCCAAGTTGGACTTTATGACTTTGCAGGGCAAAAGCAAATCAGATCACTCAGAGATGTACTACACTTCGTTCAAGGATGCTGAAACTGAAGCTACCAAACTACCTGTATGCTTATGCCATTTGCAACAACTTTCACGCTCATACTGCGTAAAGTGACTCTTGCTGGCTCACTTGAGATAGCAGGTTAGTTTTATACTGTTTGGTTCTCCATGTTAAAACTTAGATAAGGATTCGTTTTCTTGCTCTGGCTCTATCCTCTCAATTTATGCTGTAACTTCAAAATGTCAAAGAAAAAAAAATCAAGAAAAATGAGAACCAAAAATGTCCACATAACACTAGTTGCATGTGATAGATATTAGCCTCAGGTCATTTACACATTCCTGTATTTTCTGAGCATTCATATCAACAGAAGTACACCTTAATTTACAATTCTACAGCAGAATTATTTTAATAATTTGACTTCTTATTTATTCACTATAGCACTTTAGCTTAAATTAATTCTCAAATTTCAGTTGGACTGATGCACTTAAGTATACCATTTAGAACATCAGAACTGCCAATTCCTACTTATTCTGTGCAGAGTGATGCTCCAAAATAGTGCAGGCTGCTTTAGGACAGCAAGCTTCATGTGACATATTAAAGGTGGGGCTGAGTATGTCATTTAGGGACAGGCCCATCTTCCATCCAGAAAAGTAAATTCCTTTTGCTGTTTTCTAAATGATTGTAAACTTTTAATATGCAACTACTTGGGTAAAATGTATTTGAAAGCATCTATAAAAAAAAAATATTTATTTCATATTCAATGTGTCTATCAATTCTTAGAACAGGTTCTCCATATTCACTAACAAACTGCCTATGCATTTTACTGCTATCTGCTCTCCAGCCTTCCTTCAGAAAACACTGCTTATTTCATTAGCTGTGCTTTGGCTTTGTGCTGTAGCCGACTGCAGTTGTGTAAGGGCATAAAACTACTAGAGTGTAGTACACTTCACTTGTAAGTAACTGAACTGTGAAGAAGGAAAATATGACTGTGTGACTCCCAAAATGCCATGTTTGTGTTCATCTGTTCCAGCCCAGGATAATTCTTTATTGTTCTTAACACATCTCAACAATGCCAGTATACTACAGAACAAACCAAAGAAATAAGCTATGAACTAACAAAAATTTTCCCCATGATATGCTGGAAATACCATGATAAAAAGTTTCTTTTCGTTCAAGAAGTGAAAAAATTTACAGTCAAATTAAATGGCTTAGTTTTAATGAATAAATGCAGGTGAATAGCAAATTGTTGTGGGATTGTGGGGTTTTTTCTAACTTTGATATTCATTGGGAAAAAAAAAAATCTCACAGTAGGTCATTATTTGGTAGTGAATACCAAACACAACTCTGATGTCCGTAATTATTAGAAAATGGTCTAAACACTATGAATTTCATCATCCAGTTCACTTTTTCCATGTAATTTTTGCACTTCTCTGTCATATGGATTTAATGTATTCTATTGAAAGAAACGTAGTACTTAGATGTAATAATACAGAGTCGTACATATCATTTTCAGAAACAAATATCCCAAAGATTTTAAGACGCTACAGGATAAACAAACAAGTGACAATTTTCCCCCGGCACAGAGTCCAAAAGAAAAAGCTCCTGAGAAGGTAATACTTCCACTTGGCATTATGAATTCAAAAATGAAAGAACATATTGTTCCCATCCCATAAGTTTACCACTAAAGTCCACCCCTCTTCCCTGTCACCATATTACACTGAAGCTGTATTCAAAATCATTTTAAAAAAGGAAATGGAATTATTGCACAAACAGATTTTTAAAGAGTGATCTGATCTTCACTGAAGCTCTAGGCTTCTGAAAGACTAAACAAAAAGTACAGTTAGCCAATTAAAATATTTATTAATTAGTCAGCTAGCAAATTTCTGTTCATACTGTTTTCAACAGAAAACACCTTGTAATGTATTTTAAAAGACCATAAAGAAAACTTTCAAATGTATCCACCTACATTCTCACTCACATTTTAAAAAGTGACTTGGTCACTTCTAAGCCTAATACTATAAACATGCAGTAGGATTTAGACTCCTAAATTGAATTGACTGGAATTTTTCAGATACTCCAAAATTCTATAGACAAACTTATTACAGCTACCATGCTGTCTTCAAACTCTTGCCAAACCTAAAGTAAAACTCTAACAGACATCTGCTGAGATTTCTGGCAGAAACTCCCAGTCGTGAAGAATCCTGGGAGGGTCCATTGTCAAGTTCGTCTGAGGCAGGTATCTGAAGCATCCCCTAGCTATGCACAGCGAAACTGGTATTTTGAAATTGATACCGCAGTTCTTAAGTCTTCAGATACTTTAGAAGTGCTCTGGAATAATATACTTCTGCAGCCAAAACCTGAGACCACTTTTAACTATGCATCCACTTCTAGCCTAGCTTCTAAGCAGGTTAGAATTCTTATGTTACTACGGCACAAAACTTAAAGCATGCAGATGAAGTATAAAGATATGCAAGAAAGATAACAAATATTTTGTCCTGGAGATACGCCAGTGGAAAATGCTGCTATCTTGTCCGTTTCTTCAATAAGAACTTGTCCAGCAAATCTGATCTACCGCAGAATGGGATTTTTTCACAGTCAGAAAAGGAGACAGCTTCAACGCTATCAATCAGAGCTGACTACAGAGAAGGATCCTCCTACTCAGCTGTTCTCCAGAATTAGATCTTTCCAAGATGTAAATATGAACAAAACCTTAACTAGAGAATTAATGAAAGTAACACTGATTTATGGTCTGTATGCAATTTACACGTACCTTCTATTGTAAGAAAGCAAGCATTGAGAATTATTACCCTTTTCCTTTTTTCCTACCTCAGTAATTGCACAGAAGCATTGCTAAAGGTTGTACCAAAGAACATCCTGGCTTTTGTGTGTCCCATGCTGCTTGACAAAAGAAAACAAAACACATAAAACAGTTTGAAACTAATTGTCTCAAAAGAAGACACCATCACAGTGTAATATAGAATAAACAAAGCAACCTTAGCTAGAAGGTTTTAGGAGTGGCCTTTTAAGTCATCATCATACTAACGTATGAAACAGTTATAAAATTCTCCTGCTGATAGACAGAGCTGGCTTGCATTCAACATTGATGGAAGGAATGTTAACACAGGAATAAGCCCAATACGAACCACTAAAAAATGGACAGAAATATGTACATGTGCCAACAGCACGTGGAGACAGCCCAAAGAATGCTCAGATGATATTTGACATCACTAGCACATGACAACAGACTGCATTATATTTAAAGATAAGAACCAGGATGAAATGTCTAAGCTTCCAGAGCTCTTCATGCTCCTTTCTCCCTTTCTCGCTTAGCTTCTAATATCTACCTTAAATTAACATTAAGCATCTCCCCATGCAAGTGTAGAAACAGGAAAAATAAGGAGCATCTGCATGTTCTGTCCCATGACAGCTGACATTTTATCAATTTTGTGAGATGAAACAATGCAAAAAGTGACTCCACAAAAGACACTTTGATATAATTTCACGGTAGTAAAGCTAACTTTACATTAGCTGAATTAAGCTAGTTCTAATGAACTTGTGCTGGTAATACTGAAATGCCCCACAGCAGTGGGTAATTTACCCTGTTTGTTGAATGCAGGTGTATCCCATGAAATAAATCTAGCAACTATCTTATAATTCATGTGTCCTCGACCAGTGTCAAAATAAAACCCAAGATAGGATTCACAAAACCCTGTATACGAGGTTCCATTCTTGACTGAGAAATGTGAGTAAAGCTATCTCTTCCCTACTTCTTTTAAAGGATCTAGAAGTTAATATTATTTCAAAATATTAAATAAATATTTTAAGGTACTTGGATACCATGGTGATGATGGGAACAGTGGGTCCCCAAAGATAGTTAATGAGAAGGTTCAATAGGCATATGGACACATTAGTGTTTTTTAGAGTCCATCATATCCACAAATGAGATCACAAAGAGAAAAAAATCTCAAATAACACAACCAGATTCCAAGAGGAAAAGAGAATTGACTGTTCCATTGTCCTTCCTAAATGAAGATTTTGAAATAACACTTAGGTATAGATGTCCCTTTTTTGTCTTGGAAACTGATTATTACTCATACTTATCTGAAATCTAGCGGGTAAATGCTAGATATGTTCAAAAGAGAACAATAGAGGAAGATGTTTTGGAGAGACATCCCTTGTTACATGTTACTCAGTTCTAGCTTAAACCAGCTGATCTTCATTCTGCTCTCTACTGGGGATTCAGAAAGAGCCAGAATTAGGTTTTATCATTCCAGAAAGCCACACATCTCCTATGTATGGCAGAAATTTAATCTCAATGGATCCCACAGCAATTCCATGAAGATACTAAATAGAAGCAAGAAAAAGCATAGGCTTGTCAAACACTACAGATGAGTGCTCTGGGAGCAAAGAACTAGTCATCCACCATGTGTCACAGGCTTTTCAACATATTTCCATTTTCCCTGGGATTAGTTGAAGAATGGAAAGGAGAGTTTGGCAACCAAATATACGTCTCTGGTTAGAGAGAACTAAGCAGAATGAGGACGGATTACTTCCCCTATTTTATGGGCAGGAAAAGCCATCCATCAGAATGACAAATGCTGTACCTTTATAGGCTCAAGGTCCATCTGTGAAAGTCTCAGGATTTGAGCAATTCAGTGGTACTATTGTGAACTCATTGCTATTTTTCTGTTAATTCGCTTTTAAAAAAATTTTTAAACCCACATTTTAACAGTATAAAATAACTGCTGAGGACACTAAGTGACAGCACTTTTAATAATAACCAAACATTTGAATACCTTAGAGTGGGTTGACTCGAACTCTATGAGACAAAGACACAGATGGTTTTCACTGTCTTTTTTTTTTTTTGACAGGAATGGCAAGGAAGGCCATGAATGTCAGTTTGTGTTTGCAGGACTATCTTTGTGAATGGAACAGACATTTAGAAAGAATGGATTGTGTCATGGGGCTCATGAAATATTGCAACGAATGATCAGAACTAAAGAGTAATCAGGAGTAAAAAGGAATTCTTATGTTCACATCAAGCGCTATGAACCATTCAAGGGCACTGTCAGGTCCAAAAGATATTAAAATTCTAATGTGGAAATATAAGGAAAGAATTTGAATGTTGTTGAATCTGGGTTTTTTTTCCAGTTGAGATAGAAGAAGCAGGGGAGCATGAGAATTTAAATGTATAAAGACAATCAACCTTATGATCTTTATTGCCACATTAAACAGCAACTATAGTAACTTCTCTGAGAAATCTTTTGTGTTTGGAGCTTTGCAGATTAACAGGATGCCCAAACTAATCTAGGAGTCTAGAAACAGGACTGAGTGGATATTCTCAAAAGATTGTATTTCAATAGACCTCTCATGTATTGGAACTTGGATAGGAATATAATGACTACTCCACTTCATCATCTAATATCTGTTAAAGACATTTAAATACTTCCTTAGTAATATTACTTCCTCTGGTTACAACTGCAGACTGAGATGTCCTGGGAAAATATTCTCTTATCTATAGAGCCTCTGTTTTTCTGTTACTATGAAACTTCTATCCTTCATTAACATTCAAATCACCTTCTTTCTCTGCAGCTGGTGGAGAGGCACTTCACTTTTTTGTCCTAGCAGTGATATAGCAGAACCTTTAACCAAGAACAGGATGTGTCTGGAATCACCTTTAGTCTTTAAAGTTTGTAAACTCTTCGGGTTTTTTTTTTTAGAAACTTGTCAACAAAACTGAGAAATTGTTCAGTAAATAGCTGTAATTAGGAATCATCCTTTTCTGCAACTCCCACTCCTCCCCCCCCCCCCCCCATTTTAGAAATGCTTTTTTAATTTAAGTGGCTTTAAACACTGTATAGGGGCTATTCTAAAAATTGTTCTGGTTAGAGAAGTATTTTCTTCATTTAAAAAAAAAAAGCCATTTAAAAAAGATGCTGCTTTCCCTAATGCCAGGTAACTTCTCCCTTTTCCTCACAAAAATACTGAAAATGGTAATCCTCCATCTTTGAAGAACAAATGAGTTATTTTAGGACAGCAGAATCCAAGACTTCTGTCAGTATCATCCTTAAGGCTTAGAAAGTGACTTTTATACAGTGCAGCGGAGGAGGGTGGGAAATACCTGTTTTAATGCCTCTAGCTGATTATTTGGGAACTCCTAACCTAAAGGTTAATATTTGAGCATTCTCGAGCAATATCAAGAATGAATATTTAAACAATAAAGACAGATTTTAATGTATTTATTATAAAAACTATTTCCCAAAAAAACATTAATTTTTAGCAGGATAAAATACAGAACGCTTCTAGGTCTTGGATCTTAAATTATAGTACTTACACCTATGTCGGGTCACCATTCCATCTTTAAATTATTTAGGTTTAAAGTTAACTTTTAATTACTGATTATATTTTTTAAACACAAAAATAAACCTCTTCCATTCCGTTCCATTTGAAATACCACATTACTATGGTCATTAATGGTAACCTTGCTATTAAATTAACAATTAATGGTCGATCACTTTTTATATCCCTACTGGGTTTTATTTGGTAGAAGTCGTGCAACCAATTAATTATAGAAGTATCTTCTTTTGGTGTTCACTTAATTTCATAATTCCTAATTTGGAGTAAACCAAAAATTTTAATAGTATCGGAGACTACCGCTTTAAAAGGACAGTTTAATTATTTTTTAACATTTTTCTGTTTGATGTTATTAGTCATATTCTCAAATTCTCAAGTTTTATTAAGGCTATAGTGTAATTACCTTACTGAATTTGACTTTGAAAAAAAAAAGTTAAAATCTATCACATTCTAAGAGAAAGAACATTAAGCTGCTACATTCATAGTACTGAAAGCATTTCTTTCATGAACACTAAATGCTCTATTGGGCTATATGGGAAATGTATGACCATACCTTACACAGACATAACAGAAAATATTTTTTTCATAGCCATCTAGATAGAAAATTCTCTCCAATTATGAAAGGCTGAGGGGCTATTTCTACAACTGAAGCTTGATCTGAAGATAAGCTTTTGGTGGAAAATTATTGAACAATGGTAACAAGGTAAGAAACATGCATCATTTCTGTATAAATTAGAACATGCAGTACCCTGTACCCTTTAAAACCAGTAAGACATTTCCTGGTGGCTGTGAGTAGCTTTGGAGTTATTAGTATCTCAGTAGTTTAAAATTACACTTACTGTACTGTTCAGGTAGAAGAAGTTGCTCCTGCTGCTACTACTACTGTAATTATAATCTAATCAGTATTAAGCCATTGATGGACACCTCCACTAATCCCTCTTTTGGGCACCAGACTTGACATTTCATGATAAGATTCTAGTTTAAATATGTAAAATAGTTATTCAAGTATCTGGGAAGAATAAAAGAGGAAACCAAGATAAAGTGAGCTGCTCAGAACCATAAAGCCAAGAACAGTAACCACTGGATCAACTATAGATCAACCTGATTGCTCACAAACACAACCTTGAAGTGTTTGTATGTTCTTAACTTATAAATACTTATGAAAATTTTAAAAAATTGAAAAATCCTCTCTATATGTCCATACAGGAAAGAATATGAATGGCCATGGAGAAGAATGGTCAGGAAAAATACAGCAGAGCATGGTACTAAGTAAACTGGAGGTTTGCACTGACTCTCAAGGTGAAACAAGTGCGTGCAAGTAGATCCTTCCCTTTTTTATCAATTCAAACCACACAATTGGTCTCTAGGATATAGCCTCTTTCCATTTACAGGTGCAACTCCCTTGAATGTTAATGTCGATCACATATGCTTACAAAGCAAAGCAAATTCCCCTAAATTTCATTGGGTTGGACAGAACTATATTTCAAAAAGCAGCTGTTGCTGGTAGTGTTCAAGTTTATCGGCAATCCTTATAAAACTGCCCCCAAAACACACACTGTATCTGATCTCAAGTTAAGAAGGCTTTTCTCTAAAGAGTACTGAATCACTTTAATGTAGATTCTAATGTTGCCTTACTCCACTTTCAAGGTAGCTAGTAAATTCAGCTTTACTACAGTACTATAAAGATGTGAAAGAACTGTAATAGCATCTAAAAATGAGCTGTTACCACTATACTGTTCAGTTTAGAAAACTCTAAACAGAATACTGATGAAAAATGTCAATGATAGCTTCCTGAGTTGCCAAGAGAAATGACATAAGAGAATTCACTGTATTTTTGTTATAAAATGTAAATTATGTCTTAAAGAATCCACCACAATTCCAAGAAGTTCTAAAAAGAAGATGTAAACAAAATTATATTTCAGTTATTTAATGTTTAAAAAGAGCTATCCAGCAGCTACACTTACATAATCAGTAATATCCCAGCAAAGATCTCAGTATTCGCAGGATTTAAACTCCTGCAAAGTCCTGTCAATTGCAATGAAGTACCTCAAAGTACTTAAAGCACCTTGCTGAATTAAGACTTCAATCGCATATGTATATACCTCTAGGCAGTTTGCATTAGATCACCAATAGAATCTCCATAGACTGGATAAGTAGGGAAATTGAAAATCTTCTAATAATATAAAATGTTAGAAATGAACCTTGAGTCTGTGATCCTTTAGCTTTGACAAGGCAGACTGTCTCCTTTACTGTCCCACACTTCTGATCTTGAATTTCAATGCTGAAAATCAATATATTTCTTGGGCCACAATAACAAAATTCTTTTACAGCCCCAGCCCATCTCTAGACTCTGTAGACCAGGTCCATGGCATCACCTCAGTCCCACTACCCATAAATGTCACCGAAGGTACTGAGAAAAGGCAAAGAGAGTAGGCAGTGTATCCCCTGGCATCTCTGCGTGGCAGCTGGTGAGACAAAACAAAAAATCAGATCACTGCCTAGAGAGTCTATTGGCAACTCTCAGTTGCATCTGGGAACAATGGCCCATCAGAGCTAACTACGTATTGTTAACATCCCTACCTAATCCAGGCCCAAGGAAAGAAAAGTACAAAGTCCTCTAGCAAATCCTACAGCCTTCCAACCACTCGCATCTTCATTTTCCGGCGTCTTGTAAGCACGTACACTACCACTATTACAGCAGCTTCCCCAGTGCTGTCATAAACATCATCTGCAGCCAGGTTGGGGGTGAGGGTGCACTCACTGTTGCCAGAAGGCATTTATTCCACATTTCCACAAACTACAGAGAACCTGAGGAGGTTTCATTTCACGCTCCCACTCAATCAGTTTAAGGAGGAATTAGGGTAGAGCAAAACTTCCCCAAATTGAAATACTGGGGGCTGAGAAACCTCTTTCTGAAGGCTGGATTGTGATTTTTATGATACAGAATTTTTGAGCTATTGGGTTCTAAGCCTGCACAGTCTTAAGCTTGCAGCTATTGGCATGTTTGACATTTTAAACTATGAAATACCAACCTATTTTGAAATTGTCCAAATCATTAGTTGTGGAATTTTCCTAGCACTTCATGAATACCACTGTTAATTGGGCAATTAACTCGAAACTACAGAATATGCTGTGATGGCATGATATGATATAAGCCATGTAAAAGAAGGAACAGCCAAGCAACTCAGTATGTTGAAAGATATTAATGAAGTGGCAAAATCTGCCAGAAAAATAATAATGGGTGATTTTAACTACCCCAATATTAACTGGTTGAATAACACATCTGTACATGGTTTGGAGAAGCAGCTTATTGATACTATAAATGGCTTCTTTTTGGAGCAGCTCCTTCTGGAGCACAGAGGAGGAGGAGTTCCACTCAGTTATTAATTTGTGTGTGTGTTTGTGTAGGAAGCAAGCATGGGTGTTCTGCTAAGCAACAATGGCCACAGGACAATGAGTTTGAATCTCGATGATGAAGTATTTCAAGTGGTAACCAAATAGTTAATGGCAGGTGGGTGAGGAAAAGCCTATAAACAACAGCCATCTCAAAGGGAAGGTTGTTTTGGAGGAATGGAGTTTATTCACACATGCAAACAAACCACCAGAGTTAAAAATGTGGGGGAGCGGGGGCAGATAGGGTAGCATGTTTCTGGAGTAAAGTGCAAGAATCTCTGTGTCCTTAAAAAAACTCTTTGAATGCATTAATCCACCTAAACACTTTTAACAGAACAGAACATCTGATTATTGTTACAGCTTGCTGCTGAATATTGCACATTCTGAAACACATCTATAATGCAAACTGTGGCAATCAGAATGTATAAATTCAGGTTTTTTAAAAATTACAGGAAAAAATAATAGCACTTATGATCATCTTTTGTTTCAATAATTATATAATTATTCAAGTAGGTTGGCCTGTGAAGAGAATGCATATATGTTATCTAATGTACAAATATAGGAATCTGGAGTAAGGTCTTACAGCTGTTTTGAAGGATACAGGGAAAAAAACCCAACAGAATGTGTGTGGTTCCCCTCATCATTCTCTGAAAGTTACAGTTATGTCCATAAAAGACATCTTTAAGAACAAGAGATTAAAAAACAACTAACAGAAAACTTAGACACAGAGATGGCAGTAATAGTTACTTCCTAGCTGTAATTGTCTAGGTTATGGGGCTGTGAAAGATCAGAAGTGCAGCTTGTTTGTTCCTTGATCGTATTTCAAGACCTGGAAATTTAAGAACATATTAGGTTTCCATACTTGATCAGAAGAATGTTGGAGTGGGCAGAAACCAATACCTGGTATTTCAGAGGCAAGCACGTATACCTCAATTCATACCAAACAAATCTTTGGGTAAAAGATTCCTTTCAAATCCATTTATACTTCATATAGAGATACACTGTCAGGCTTTAATGAACACAGTAAGGGAGTATAAGGACTGTTTACAAGGGTGGGATGCTACCTTAATATAGAACCAGTTTTAAAAGGCCAATAACCTAGCAATGATAAAAACTTGCCCAAGCAAGAAAGGATAAGATAAAGTATAAATAACTGTCCTTTAGTTGATGGGGGGGGGGGGGGGGGGGGGGGCAGGGAGAAAGATCCAATATGGTTGTAGGGGAAATGACTTTTCAAAAATTATTAAAATCTGCATCATGTTTTGGAGGAGGAAATGTTCCATAGAATTAAGACTTCCTAACCATACTTTAAAAATATTGGGTTAAGAAGTAGTAAACAGACATGAAACCTAGTAAAGACAAATACAGAACATTGCATCTTAGAAAGAATAATTTCAGCTGTTTAATTTCACTGCTGGATTTTATATAAACCATAATCACTTGGTAAAAATGGAACAATGACATAAAATAGCAATAGTACAAACAAATCCTAAAGACATAAAAAGAAAAGAGAAAATATCATATCTTCAAATAAATCAGTAGTGCATCTTCTATTAAGATAGGGTTCTCAAGTCTAAAAAAAAAAATCTCAGAAATACAGGAGAAATAAAAGTAAGTTCAGTGAACTTTACAGAATTGTTTAATAAACCAAGTACAATCCTGGAAGATTTTTTGCTTGTCTCTGAAATGCAAAGTGCTGCTTACTTTCCATTGATGGATTGGATGAGCCCAATTTGATGTTCATAAAACTTATTTTGCTGCAATAAGACCAAAGAGCATTCTAACCACATCTCTGATCCCTTGTGCAGGCTGTAGGAGCACCTCTCAAGTTTTAGGTAGTTAGTCATGAGGTTTTGAGGAGATCAATTTTTACTTCATTATGCTAAGCCTGATGTCATATTCCTGCATTTTATTTCAGATCACTTCAGCAGATCTAAGTGTTACATCAGTGACAAATCAAATCTTTAAAAGTATCATATAGCAAATACTAAAACATTTCAGTAGAAAATGATGGACTGTCATCCAAATTCACTCTAGTGGCCGACAGTACTTTGGATCTTCTGCAGGTCTCAGTCAGACCCTCATCCTTGCCAATTTCCTGATGTTCATCATCTCTGTTTCTAAAACACAGGGGCAGGGGGGTTAATACTGAAAATAAGAACTTTGAATGGAGTGTCACATTTTGTGAACTGCTTCACTGGGGAAGGGCGGAATTGAGAGGTGAAACATCAAAAACTCATGTAACCTGCTTTGTTTTAATATTGGAGAATTTAAATAATTGCTCCCTGGGGCTTTTTGGCTTCTACAGGGAGCATCTTTCAGACTAACTTTCAGAGCCAGGATTATACAGTAATCTCTAATAAACCCATAAAGATAATATGGTATTTACACAATTAAGTGTAGCCTTTCAATATTTTATGATGCACAGTACTGAATCCATCACACACGTATTAAGAAAAGCTGCTCCCAGTTCAAACTGATTTTGTTCAATGTCTTGCCAATGTAGATACCCCAAAATATCAATTAGTTATCACTCGGCATGAATTTAAACTACTAAAAGTAAAAAATGAACTTTTTCACATTATTTATATTTTAATTGTTAACGAAAGCACTGCCAAGAAGAAAAAGTATTTAATGTAAAATTAATTTAGTAAAAACCCCCACTGATCTTTAAAGTATACCTTTGTGCTCTATCTTATCTTTAATATCTGAAAGTAATATTTTTAATGGAGGGTTGACTTTGATCATTTCTTTTTAATTAACTTTAGAAATGTGAGTGTTTTACAGGAGATTCTGTAGCAATTTTTTTATTTAGCTATTAACACTTATGTTTTACTTTCAGCAGACTATTATCAGATTTCTATCGACTCAGGCTTTAGTATATAGCAAAGATCTTGATACATCTAGCAAGCAGTTAACCTCTTACCCCATGCTCTCTTGTAACTGAGATTATGATGAATGAGTGGTTAGTTCTAAGCAATTCTGTTTTATGTCAATAAATGAATCAAACAGCCATTTGTACATGTGCATTAGAAAGACAGTGAGAAAATGAAGCTGTCGTGGACACTTTATAACCCTCACCCTTTTAAGTAATATGCTTTGGACTCAATGCTGACATCAACTGTTGGTATTGTTTTTCCATACTATAGAATAAGAAATTCTTTGTGTAATTTACATAGCATGAGAAATACTGTATGTACTTTTCTACTCACAGTGTAGAGCTTAATTAAAGTTCTCCTTACTGCTTTTCTAAGATCCTGCAATGTAGTTAAGTGACCCATGGCTTTGGGTTTGTGATGAACAATATTTCTTCTAAAAATAGTATGGCTCTGCAAATGCCAGTTACTTGCAAAACAACCTACAGGACGCTGTGTATGTAGGGGACTTGTATGAATACCTTGCTTCCATGTTCTTAATTCAGCTTCTTAGCACAAACATTTCCTAACACATTCATCTCTTCCAAGCACTACATGCAACTTCAACATCATAGAGTATTCTTTGGATGAGGATTTCTACTTTAGTGCTTAGTAGTTTTGCAAATAATTTTAGACAGCAGATGGATCTTATCCAGCACACACAGGAGCAGTACGAGAGCACTACAGCAAGGAGGTCCTCACAACCAGAGCATGATTTTTCCATCCTTGGAAAAAACACTTCTAACAGCAGCCTCACTAAATAGTTCAACTTCATTTAAAAAAAGTAAGTAAAGACCACACTTCTGGCCTCTACTTTTGTGCAGTGTGTCAGAAACTGGTTGGATAGCACACTCACCCTCAGTGGTAGTCTCATTTTACTAAGTGCTAAAGAATCTAACAGCATGAAAACCTTTAGGTCCATATGAATGAATTTTGTGTAGTTTCCCTCATGGCATCCATTTCATGCTTCACAAAGAATTCAAGATTTCTGTGCTTTATTAGATATCAAAATCCTAAAAGTAGTTTAAATGCACTATTTGCTTATTATCAGAAAAGCTGGCCAAAATTAGTACAATGCATGTTGTTTCCACAATATGAGACTTCTGTATATCTAGTAAGTTATTTCCTTCCTACCAAAAAACAGTCTGTACAGTCAATAGAGAAGAAGCCAAATTAATATCTGCTGCATTCAGAAGGTAAATGGGAACAGGCTTCTGTGCAAGCATCCTGTGACAAACACTCATTCTATTAGAACTAGAGGTCCCTCGGTGACCTCTCACATCACAAACATAGCTTTAGAACAATTCCCGCATGGGAGTTCATCAGAAATCCCAGCTAGAAGCATGGGGCAAGGAGAAAGAACTTCAGATGCTAAAAAACAGACCGTTTTGTAGTTCTGATTGGACTTCTGTCCTGTTCTAGGAGATGAACGTCCCAGACACCTTTCTCTCTCCCTCAAGTCCATTTTCCATACCTTCATCTCTTCAGGTACAAGCACAAAGCCCTGGATGGATGCAGCTATGCATCTATTAGACCCACGCTGGCAAACGGTCATGGGCATCTATGTACCCTGTATAATTTGAGTGTAAAGAAATAGTTTTCCCCCATCCCTTTCTACTTAACTGACTCTCCCTTACGTACATCTGACATAAGTATATTTACAGAAGCTTTCTCAGACAAGAAAACTTTGCAAGGCAGGTGCCTTGCTTTTGAATTTATTTATACCATATATATATATATATATATATATGGAATTTTGTTTCTTAGAAAATTTGTGTGTTGCTGTAATGCAAGCGCTGCATAAAACCAGTAAGATAGTGTTCCACTAGAAGCAGATTTTATATTCACCATTCATAAAATAATCTGAGGGAAATAGAGCCTTGAATTGTGCAGAGGCTACTTCATGGTGCGACCACATCATTTTACATTGCTATGTCACAAATGTGAGCTGGAAAGTAGACAGAAGAGAATAAAGGCCTCTGATACCTCACCAAAGACACATACACACAGAAAAAGAAGGATGGATGTTGCAGCAAACAGGGCTTCTAGTAAGGTATCTTAATGGGAATTTTGAAAAAATCAGCTCTTTATAGAAAAAGTTACGGGATAAGCTGATAAAAACCTCCTTGACCAAAATACTGATGAAGAATGACATCTTATGAAGAGAAAAATGGAGATCAACTTTTTAAGAATTAAGTTCAGTATATTTCTTTTCTAGAAAGTATAGACACTGTATTTTCACAGATAAATTAACTGTAATTCAGTAGAACATCATACGGTATCAGGTAAACCCGTAAACATAAACAGTGCCAAAGCCACATTTGTCTTAACTTGCTCCAAATAAGCTGTGCCTTCCTTGAGTTTACCATGTAAATATTCAGTTTAACAGTTTTCTCCATTTTAAATAAGCTGGTACAAATTGTTAAGAATTGGCTTAAAAAAAGATTGCAGGGGAAAACATAAAAAATATTGAGTTTAAAGCAATGTATGTTCCCTGATGATGTGCTGATTGGAATAAGTGTTTGAAAAGATATAATTTAGTTTACCTATTCACAATACCAGTTTCGTTGTGTTATATATATATACTATGTGCGCATGTATGTCCCCTAAATGTTTCCATTTTTAGTTTTACTTTATTTTTTATTTTTCTTTAGAAGAATATTGCTGCTTTCATTTGTCTCAAATCCATTATATTATTGTAATATATAAATAGATTATTATATGTATACTTTAATATATATTATTTTTAATATATTGTTTTCACTATCTTTTCAATACAGGCTTTTCACTAAGGAGTCATTCTAACAAGACACTGAAGTTTCATGGGCCATTTCATTTCAGGGTTCTTTTTTCCCCTCAGTGTTTTCACTTTGTAGTCATGTCACAATAAAATATTTACACAGAAACTGAACTACAAGTAGAAAGGTATTTCTAATTGCTGATGTACAAGTGAAATTTGTTTTAAATGTTGTGTTATGAGAAGACATTTATATTGCCATCTGTAACTTTAAATAACTATTGAAGTTTACTGCTGGACAAACCTACTCGAGAAGAACAATTAAGTAAATTAAACCATGTTAAGACCACATTCTTGAAAAAAGTAACCTTTAGTTAGGACAATTACTCTGTGGGCATAACACAAAAGCAGAAATGTCAGTTTTTCCATGAAATTTACGTTTGTATGAATCATCAATCCTGTTTTCTCCTGAACAAAACTAGCCAAATATGATTAAAAAAACCCAGAATTGTCTGAACTGGATGATCCAAGTAATTACATGTTACAGCAGAACGCATCTATGACAAAACTTTCAAAAATTTGAGGAAAATGTTATTATAGCCCCTGGTTGAAATAGCTTTGGTATAGACCTATAGCAGTACTTAGCTGAGCTTCTGTTTTCCCATGTAAAAAATATGCACAGTTTCAAAGATTAATCTTCCTAGCACTGATCTATGCTCTTTCCATTTGGAGTACAGATCAAACAAACGCTATAAAAACACATCCAAATATTATAGCATAACATGCAAAAGGAATACGCTTCTTATCAGCATTTTTAACATGCTGCTTAGAACTGAACCTTCTCCAAACTCATTACAGATGCAGAGTTTTTGTCTTCCACACCAACCTCCCAAAAGGTCCCATTTCCATGGTATAATTTGTCTAGAGCCTGTTTGTTCAGCCCCAGGTCCTGATCCTGATTTCATCAACTTCCAGGATCAACTCACGTGAGGAAGTATTTGCAGCAATCAAGCCTTTAAACTGACAGATACTTGAGGTAACAGCCCATCCTATTAGTCAATAGAGCACAATGAAAATTCATGATGCTGTACATATGACTGTTACTGAACAGCAACAGTCTGTATCTGCCGAACTAATGTATACTACCTACAGAATATATGCAAGTTCAGAGAGGTACAATAGAGATTATTTAAGATCTAAACCTGTATTACTATAGCATGTATATTTAAATCCTGTTTTCAGTATGTGATAAAACAGCAGGCTGAATCAATTAGTTGTACAGCCTACACTTTATTTTTAGTTTATGTGAACTTAAGGTTTGCCTATGTTCCTAAATATATACTGCTCAATACTAAAATATGTCCTTTAATAAGAGAACAGGAACAGTCAGCCACAGTGTTAGCTTCTCCAGTATTAATGCTAACATGACTGAACTCGGAGTTGCAGAGAGCACCTATAAAAGACTAGTCTTCTGCAAAAGCCAGCGTGCACTTGTGTGATAACAACAGACCATATTTCTCACTCAAGTTTATTTACTTGATTGATCTAAATACACAACCACAAGATGGTTAGGGTTGGAAGAGACCTCTTGAGATGATCTCGTCCAATCTCCTTGCTAAAGGAGGATCACCCAGAGCAGGCTGCACAGATGGGTTTTGAATATCTGCAGAGAAGGAGACTCCACATCCTGCCTGGGCAACTCGTTCCTGTGCTCTGGCACCCTCACAGTAAGGAAGTTTTTTCTCATGTTCAGACAGAACTTCCTGAGTTCCAGTTTGTGCCCATTGCCCCTTGTCCTGTCACTGGGCACCACTGAGAAGAGTCTAGCCACATCCTCTTGACATCCACCCCATAGGTATTTGTAAGCATTGATCAGATAAACACAGTTTTCAAAGTCCTTTCTATGTCAATATGGTTTACCACAGCTTTTTGATCGTTGTCAACCAAGAAAAGTAGGACTCAGATAAGGAATCTTTGTATGCACAAAGGAGTTCATGAATCTACCATTGTAGTTATTCCATTGCTTTTATTAGAAAGTATACTCCATATTTAGGTATGAAAAGGTACTCTTTGTGACTGATGAATTGCTATTTCCATTTATAGATGAGAAAAATGATACAAAGAAAGCCTGATTGCTTCAAAAAAACATGCAGTGGCTAAGCCAGGAAGAGTTACAACAAATTCCTCACTCTCAATCCAGTAATCACTTTACATTGCATTCTCAGAACTATTTTTCAATGGTAATACTTTTTTTAAATGGTTTTATTTCATTTTATGATGATAATTTCTTTAAATATGAGTAACAATGCTCATTAAAAAGATACTGAAGGAAACTGCAAATATAATACGAAAACCATATATGAAAATAAGCATTTGTGAAGAGGAAGGGTTAGCACAAATTGAACACATTTCTCAATTGAGAGGAGAATCAGAGATATTTTTTCCTGATTAATGTAATTTCATGAACATCTCTTTTCACAAATGAATGAATAAATATTTATTCATAAACTGTATTTGTGACTTAAGAGAACAAGCTGCGTAGATTGGTTTCATTCTTACTACATGCAAGAGGTACTGCAATAATTTATATCATGCCAAGTCTAAGTCTCATTAGATTTTCCTTATTATACTTGACTAAAGCTGAATACTATCCAAAACAGTAATTCTGAAAGCTTTCCACTTGTTACATAAATACCTATCTTGCACCCAGATCCTCTCCTCTAACTTTCCCTTTCTTAAAGCATTCATGCATAGGCCTAATCCCACTTGCTTTATTTGAACTTGGGCATTTACTGAGACATATTCCTGGGCCACAGTCATTTTGCTGCAACCATAAAGGTCAGATTTCTCCGGGACACATAAAAACACATTCCCAGTTCAGCAGATACTGGTCATCCTAGTGTTTCCTCAATACACCCATGTAGCATTTCCTCTAAAAGTCCTGTCAATCTTGAATCATAGCCCAAATTCTTTTCTAGAACTAATTTTCATCACAACAGAAAGATGCACTATGATCAGCAAGTGCCATAGCTAATGTGATGCTGTAAGCAACACTGTTCTCTTATTATTCCTAAAACCAAAAGAAAGCTTGAAATAAAAGGAATATTCAAGCATCTGTAGCCTCTCTGAATAACTGAAGCGTAAACTGGTAGAAAAACCAAAAACTACATAAAAACAAGTAAAACCCCCACACCACTCCACCAAAACCAACTAAAAAAAAGTTTTTAAGTAGTTAGGTACATTTCTGAATAAAAGAATATTCCAAATCCGTGATCAGATTTAAAAATCAGTGACATTTAAAATGGGTTCCATTCTTCATGCTAAAAGACTATTATAAAAATGCACATAAAAGGAAAATTAATCAATAAATACTTACAATTACACAAGAAAATCAGCCCCAGCTCCCAGAAATCACTGGTAAGTTGCTTTTGAATTCATGAAACTGACCTGAAACATAAAAGGAAAAAAAAAAAAAAGTTGAAATGAAAGCCCAGATCTGATAAATGTTACTTTTTTATTATTATAGAATAGTTATGATTTTTAACTATGAACTAAATAAAACAGCACACAAGACTGTTGTCACTATTTCAGCCAAGTAATTTACACAGAATTTGTTTCCAGGAAGCCAATACCAAGAGAAACAATTATTTCATTGTTCTGCATCTCACACCATAGCAACCCACTCCATTACGGCTTCTAAGAACTGTCATAAATGCAAGCATGTTTATCTTTTAATAAGGAAAATAGCTGTGAGGGGTTTTTTGTCTGGTTGGGGGTTTTTGTTGGGGTTTTTTGCTTGGGTTTGTTTTGTTTTCAAGTGTTACAGAACATTCATTACTTTTTTAAAAATCATTTTGTTAACAGCATTTTGCAGCTTAACAGGTTCAAAATAACATTGCTTAGGCATGGAACCCATCTAGGGCAAAAATCATACCTAAAGAAAGACTAAGGATTTTGTTCTCCTACAATCTAGATCCCAGTTAGAAGCTTAGCCTAAGTACAATGCTTTCACTATAAGGTGTGATTAAATCCAACATTCTTTTTCCTGCCTACCCTTCAGTTCTAGTTGGAAAGGTAACAGATGCAACTCAAACCCACAGAGCTTGCCTTATAAAATTCTTTAACTAGCACAATGACTCACTTTATGCCTTTAAATATCCATGGTTTCCTCTCTCCAGAACCCCCATGCATTAGAAGGTAGCTCAGTAGTTTATTTTTATTGTTTGGTCTACATACAGCACATTTTTAGTTCTTATGAAAACAAAGAAACTTTGTTGCACAGCCCTTGTTTTCTTTCCAAAATGTGAGGATGGATATGGGCAACATTAAACTGAAAATTGTAATGGAGCCCGGGCAACTAGTTTAGGTCAAAACCTTTTTGTTCTCTGGGAGCTATCTGATTAATTTGCAGTTCATAAAACAGTGGGTGTAAGCTCAGTTTAAGAACATGTAACTATATTTAAGATGAAATCATCATTTTTGTTAGCCTCCAGTAATCTTTAAGAAACACCTTCCCACAACATTTCTGTATCCTAAAGTGCACCAGCCAGTACTGCATAGTGCCTAGAGACAAGGAGAGAATACCAAACTAATCTTGATGTAGAATATCCTCCTTATTTCATACACCCACCCTGAAGTGCATATTATTCATTCCAACCAAGCCCTCCCCCATGCTGAAAGTACACATTTAATTGTGTCTTCTCTCCCGTAATACCAACAGAGAGTCAACAAATCTCATTTGCTATATCAATGCAGTGTTATTATATATTTTAAAAGCAAGTCTGAATCTCATTATCAGCTGATTTATGCCATTAGTGTGCTTTGGAGCCACCAATTAAACAAGGACAGTGGTTCATAAGGTCACGGTTAATTAATCTGAAAGAGTATAAATACACTTTAATGCACACCACCTCATGTAGAGAATTTAGGAACAAAGCACCAAACCTTTATTCTGGGCAAGCAATTAGGGGGAAAGGTTAAATATACAAAATTTTAACTTTAGCTTTAGTACTCTGTTAATCTATCAGGAAAAAAGTTCAGTTTGGTAAAAAAAAAAAAAATGCTGCAGAGTATTGTGTACAGAAAGCTTTGGTTCTAACAGCAGCAGTACAAGTGAAGGAGAAGGCAGCACAGAGTAAACCATACCCAGTGATCCTGTGTAAATTAAGGCTTGTAGCTCAGATACTGGGAATCAGCTGCAGGCTTATACATTCCATAGCTGGTTGGGGTGGAAAAAAACAAAACAAAAAAAACTCACCCCAAACAGCCCAGACTATTCAAAATGGTCACATCTGGGCTAGACTGTTGTATTTAGTACATCATACAAAACTGACTTTTCCTTCAACTGCGTTCCCTTTAGTAAATTAAATAAACTAGTGCAATCAAGTTAGTGTTCACTAAGAGCAATAGTCTACAAACACAACCAGAGTGTAAGTAAATGGTGGAAACAATGTAATCAACTGGAAATATTTGTTCACAGTGAAAATTCAAGTATGAGGTACCTGGCGTTTATATGGAAGAAAATGACACCTGTTTCTTACTGGCTCGACTATTTACCTTGCACAAAACCTGGCTCAAGATATAGCTAACACACACACACAAAAAAAAAAAACCAAAAGCAAATCTTGTGAACTAATTAGAAGTAGCCACTAACTTTTTTTTTTCCTCTTTTACAGCTGTAATCATTTATTCTGTAGCCTCAAATCACTCACTTTTTTCTTTTTAGCTTTCCAGGTAATTTTTCCTTAAGATGAAAGAAATAACTATTTTCTTATCCATGTAGAAAACTCTTTGTCCATCAAACACTATCACAAAGTTTAATACAAAATTTCTATCAGATATACCCTATAAAATCATATCATTAATTTTACATTTATTACATACATAAAATAGTCCAAGGACTATTACTATACAGGTCAGTAGTTGTTCCATGTAGATTTTTCTACCCATTGCTTTTTCCAATAAAGACTTACATCGTGTTTTTAAAAGTTTTTGAGGGGCCAGCTCCCACTGAAGTTGAGAAGAAAGACCTAAGCCTTACAGAAGTCTAGCCCTTATTCTACTTGCTTAAGCCACTTACATTTTCACTTCAGATGTCTAAAGTTCAGGTGACTACACAAGTGAATAGTCACACAGTCATACACAAGAAAACGTTTTCTTTAAAGTATTATGTTGATTTAAAAGTAGAAGTTCCACCAGATACTTCATTTCGATGTTTTGCAGTAGAAATGCTCTCAAAATGTTCTCAATACCTGCCATTTCTGCAGGTATTTTAGATGCTTGTTTGATAAGTTGATAGTATCCTTATCAAAGACTGTCCCTCACAGTCCCAATGTGGAAAGGGAAAAGTAGTACTGTAAGAGCAACCTGTATTCTGATTTCAGGTACCTTTGCCAAAAGATGTTTCATACTCACATCAGCACATTGCATGAACCAAATGAAAAAGGTTGTTTTCTTTTTCCTGTACTATAGCTGACTTCCTATTCTACAACTGCTAAAAAGCCCAAACTTTTGACCCTAGAGCAAATAGGCAACGTAAAGGCCTAAATCTGTGCACTAGTGATTCCAGTGCCCTTGTACTAATCAGCATTTCAACCTACAAACTGAAGCATGTCTGCAAGGCAGGGGAACTGAGGCAAGAGCAGATACAATAGAGCAGATCTATACGAACTTGCAGGCTATACCTCTGTAACACTTGCTGAAAACACCGAGAAGTAACACACCACAGATTCCCAAGTCTTGGAAAGCAGAATAAAAAACACAAAGAGCATAGCAACCACCATAAAACAAGAAACCACAAAGACAGAGATAAACAAAAGGACCTAGGGTTTCAAGCAACCAGCTTTCATTGAAACTAGTAAAGGCTGATTATCCCATTTGCCTCAAAGACTCCATTAAAAGGTTACAATTTAAAAGAAAAGGTTTGTGAGAAAGCAAACGTCATAGTAGTTTTCATGGTTTTGACTGTTTGTTTGAGCTTGTGGGATTGTTTTTTCGAAAAAGGAAAAGATGTCCTAATATCAGGTAAGATGAAATAAGACCAAGGTCGCTTCTGCAAAGACCAAAATCTCACAGGCCTGACTTAAAGGAAGTGCTAATAAAGTTAACCATCTCATTGACTTGACTAAGAATAACATACAGTCATCCAACAATTTCACAGATCCTTCAAAATAACTCACTTTTCAAAAAGCTAAGCTTTTGCTTGCCTTGCAAACACACATTGACACCAAAGACAACACTGGACATAATACTAGATATGTACATCAATAAATGACTGTGGGATCTTGTACGCCCTGAGTCTTGTGAAACAAAGAAAATGCCATAAATAGCTAAATGTGACATAAAATAGTACTCGCTTTGCCTAAACACCATTAACTAATAATTCTAAGAGCTTTTAGTTTTCAGAACTTCACCGCTTTTAGAAAGCGGAAATAGAGTCTTTAATTAAAATATTCTGATTCTTCTAAGACAGAGCCTCTACAGGTAGTCTGTATTTTCTGTGAAGAGTCACCAGTGAGCATACAGGCAGCCTGCAAGTAAAAAATGGAAGCAGTTATTTAGTAAAAAGCATGGCATCATGTTATATCATTTGAGAATGTGGCCTATCATTGTGGGCTGCTGGGACGAAAATATGTACCATTCAACAACTGTTAAAAGCTATTCTCAGAATTATAGCATGATGTGAAATGAGAAAAAAGAATACTACAGAAATGAAATTATATATTTAGGACCTGAATCATGTAACAATTTCACACCCCAAAATGTGCAAAATATGACCATTAAAAAACACGAATGACCTATAAGACCCTAGACACAATCACAAAAATGAAAGAGGCAGTAGGCTGATTATGTCATCATTGAAGTAAAAGGGTGCAGTTTCAAGTTGATTTAATGAAGAATGTTGTACTTACACATGGAAAACTCTTCACACATGATCATTTAGAAACAGAAAAGTAAACAGAGTAATTAAGCACTATAGATGAGACTGTCTACAAAAGAGACAAGGAAATTCCTGTCATCTTCCCTTTGTGTCACTTCTCTTCAATAACCGAGGATTGTATTTTACTGCCTTTGCTGGGTTGTTTGTCAAATTGTTTATTTTCCTTGGTTCTGTGCATTAGCAAAAACTTAAAAAAAATCACATACAAAAAAGCAACAACCAAACCAAAACAATCACAATTTTGTTTCCCTAATGCTTTTCATGTTAGAATAGTCCCTCTGCAACAATGCTTCATTCGGATTTTTGTATTCTGTAATAGAGATTGCACTCAAAGTATCCATCAAAGGAGGAATCAGCACATATAACCTGTTACACAAGCGGTCAAACGCGTTACATCACAGTGAGGCAAGAACAACATGGTGTATACAATTTGGTCTCCAAAACTCTATTCAGTCACCACCTTTGCTACAGATTTTCTGCTCAACCTACAGCAAAAGATTTTCTTTGTGCTGCTTAGTTCTTTATTCACAAAAAGGAGCTACTATTTCTTCCTTCTCTAACAGCGACACTTTACAATCCTAGATACCAGAAGCTGTGATGTTGTTATTACAGAAACGAGGCTCAAAAAAATACCTAAAATAGGACACATCTCCACAGAGTTTTGCAGGGAGATGTGAGCTCACTCTGCCCACACTTGGAGATGACTAGCCACAAACCCACTCTAATCCAGTTTAGCTATGGTTAGCACTTACGTAAACTACATGACTTCCAGTTTAGAGCAACCTCACATCTGCCTACAAAAAGCATGTTGACATACACATACAATAGATGGTGTTTCTGTAAAATACCTCTTTAAAAAGGAAGCCCATAAGCCTCACCACTCAACAGTTATTCCCCCGTCTCTCCCAAATGGGCGTCACTCCATAGTGGCGCATGATCTGGCAGCATTATATTACATAACTGACCATAAGAGTTCCTTAGGATCTCTCCTGTAACGGCTCATGCATTCTCGAAATGTCTTCAACAGGCAGCTCGTGAAGGTTTCTCTGCTCTGAGCCTGCATATCTATAAAGCATCCAATCACTACAGGACCTGAGCACGGAATATAAAATTAAGGTCTTTTGGCTGTATCACTTCATAGCATAGCATCAGGTTAAGACTAAAAAGGATTTTGATGAAAAAAGTACTGCACATGTCCAACAACTAATTTAAATGTATTATTATACCTGCCACTAAAATTACGCTCAAAATACCAAAATAATCTAATTCACTGTGCAGATGAAAGAAATACCTAAATATGTATTTATTCTTTCATATAAAAGGAAGGGGGCAAGCATTCCAGATCTGATAAGCTCTGTACTCATACTTTCAAGCAGATAAGAACCACAAGACATACACCAAACTGCTTCGAAGGCTGGAGGGAGAGGAGGAACTCCAGTAATAACTCATGGGTTAGAGGAGATAGCAAAAGCCTCCTCAGTGTCCCAGGGTAGGCTGGCAAGCGCTGCCAGCTCTCTGTTCCCACATCAAGGGACTCAGATTTCTCAGCAGTTCCTGCACCAGCCCACTGACACTCACATGATACACCTATGACACAAAAAACACTTCTGAACTTCTTGTGAGTTATGTGTCATTTTAATAGCCACAGGCTGGGTCATTCCTAACCAATATTGTTGAATTAAAGAACACAGTGAAAGCTTTCAAAATGGGAGTGTTTCTGTAATGTTTACATACAAAGATCAGGCACTGAAGGCACTACAAAGGCAAATTAAGTCCAGAGCAAAAAGTTACAGCATTACAAGCCCCAAAATGTATGGCTGGTGTTCCAAACCCCAGCAATTCTTCCAATATGTGGTATTGTTTGAAGGGTGTATCAAATGCAGAGACTTTTACAGCAGATACAAACTACACTTGGAAAGTTACTCTCTACACCTAGAGAAGCAGCAGTGTGCAGAGGACATGGCTTGGAAATGGCATCCAGGGTCACTCTGCAGGGACTCAGATTTGTCACACAACAATGCAAAGACCGACATGGCAGCTCTGGCATTGACTTGCATTATAATTTGCAGCATTTTTTTTCTCTTCTCTCTTTCTGTGCCTCAAATGTACTTTCTCCATTTGGAATGATAGCTTTTTAATCTCTTCCTATGAGTGTATAGGGATGTAAAACCATATCAGAGTCTCAAGGCACTACTGTAAAACAATCTAACAAGGATACAACTTTAACACAAAATAACAACGGTTTTGTTTACAATATAAATATTATCATTATGTAATAATGGCTTTATTTCAGAAGTAGAACACACATACCAAGAGCTGTCAACCTACCACATTGATGTATTTTTTCTTGACAATTTTTATTAAAATTGTATTAGCAAGTTTTGGCTCCCTTTATCTTTTATCTATGTAAGTGTCAGGTTCCCTGCTCTCTCTCATATTCCAACCAATGTTTAAAGTCATTTTACTGAAGAATTGGATTACTTTGTTCAAAAGAAGGCACAGTCTTTCAGACACTCATATGACTGAAAAGGGCAGTATAAAAAATAAAAAATCTTATTCAAACTGTAATTTTGTCACACAGTTAAGTCTCCTTGATGAACTTTGTGAGCTCTGTATTGGACTAAATTGAAATTCAATTACACAACAGAATGGAATCACATTGATTTGTAATTCAAATCAACTATCTGTATTTACAAGTACAGATTAATTTTATTGCAATTTTTTTAATATATTATCAATATATTTTTAATATTTTATCTACAATTGCTGACATCCTCTAAGCAAATATTCTTTTTGGGGTGGAAAAAAACAACAAAATATGTTTTCCTTTCTAGACAAAGCATTGAGAATTATGTAGAACTGTTAACACATAAATGAAAGATTGAGTCACTGCGCGTCACTGCTCAAAGGCTGAAGCTATTGCACACAGAACATGGAAAGAATTTAGGACACATTTTCATCAGGTTATTCCACTAGACTTAGACTTGAAAACCTACTAAATTGTATTTGTGCTACATTTACCAGATGCAAACTCCTAGGCACAGTTTTGATAGCATAATAGCTACATATGCATAAGCAAGCCTGCAATAGGAAGAAGAAACTTCTTAAACAGGAAATTAAAGCCCTCAAGCAAAAAGGAGGGAGAGGGGGGAAAGTGTTTAGTTGTGAAAGTCCAGTCTTACCATTACTTCCAAGAGCCACAAATGGTAAAACGGCCAAAATGTCTAGCTGATATTTTAGAGATATCAATAATATCTCTATAGCATGGGAACACATTACCATATTTAACTTTCCATCCTAAATAAACCATAAAACACTTGGATTTGAAAACTAGAGGTTCAACCTGTCACTACTGCAGTGCACTTACACCAAAAAGAAAAAGAAAAATTGCTGGGTTTAATTTTTTAAAAAGAGAAGATAGTCAGATGTACACAAACTCACTTTTTCTCCTGACAAATCTATTTTGCAATAAATATTTCAAGTGTACCCTTTGCTTCCACTGAAACTAGCATTAATCTAGATAAAATTCTGGGGTTCTGTATTGAAAAGAATCATATTACTGAAGCTCAGATTTTCAAAGCTAGTTAAGTAGGACACAAAAATCAATTAGAAGGCCTTAAGAATGTCTGCCTTCAGGTCTACTTTGCTAGATTCCCTGAGGGACAAAACCTCCTTACTACATATCTTGGTGGCATTTTCTCCCGAAAGCCTGAAACATAATAATTATAGCTTAAGTCTTTTTGAAAATAAAAAAAAAAAAATAAAAAATAAAAAAGAGCTCATATACTAACTTCCCCTTTCAGCTCCAATTTTTGAAATTCATTTCTCCTGACACTCTAACCAGAGAAAAGGAAGTCCAAGTACTCTCATTTTAATTTCACTTTAGAAAAATTGTAAGTAAAGTAAAACTTCTTTCTTCAGGTATCCATTCAATTATTGGGCTTTGTATTCTGCCCAAAGGACCATTCTGTTCATAGTTATCTACACTAATCAGAGTCCTGAAGACAATTAACTGTCACCTGCTGGACACAAAAAAAAGAAAATTTTAAAATGAACAAGTTTATCTCAACAAGCCCCCAAAATCAAAACTCTCCACCTCCTTTCAATCTCTCCTACAGCATGACCATTTTATTAGTTTAAAAAAGAGGAAAAAAATATATTTCAGTAAGGAAAAAGTACACCTTGATACAGAAATTTGCCTTCAACAGCAAAGCTATCAGTTTGATAAGAAGTCAAGATTTGGAGACTTAACCAGGTGAAGTTCTAGTTTCTTCTGATTTTTACATATGACATCTCTAGTCAAAATCTTGGGGTTTATTTTGAACAATATCTGTTATTGTTGCCTACCATCTAAAGATTTTATCTCATCTTTTTTTCTGCAACATTCAGCTCTGCAACTTATTTTGAAACCAGAACCCAAATATGTTCACCACAGACACAAATCCTCACAGGCAATACTGCCCATCAGATAAGTGATACGACGACTCCTAACTCCAATTTATGTTAAGCACAGTTACAGGTGCTAAGAGTCAAGCAAGTTAAAATACTAAAGCACTACTTTCTATTAGTCCATCAATATCAGCCTGATGTCCTTAGTCTGGTTTTGGAACTATGTATAGAGACCACATATTAGTAAACTGTTGATCGTGGAATCAGAGGTGCCCTGCACTTTAGGACAGATTGTCCTAAGCTACAAATTTAAACGCAAGTTTGGGGGAAGGGATCAGCACATGCTGAAAATGATTTCTAGCCTCTTTAGGGAGTTGTATAAAACCATATCTCCAGGCATTTACTAGCATTGCTCAACAACTATGAGCCTGAGGCTATCTGCACCTGCCCTTAGCATGATACTGACAGGCAGCGATGAAAAGCTGATGTCTAAAGGGCTGGCTACTAGGTGCTTTGCATACAATATTTCTAAAAAGTAAATGGAATGCTGATCTTAAAAAAAAAAAAAAATTAAAATCACACACTCAAAAAGTTGGCATTAATCTGGATAACAAACCTAAGAGTTTTACAAAATTAACTCATCAACTTGACATGTCTCATTACAAGATCTTATCACTGGTTTAACTAAACAAAAGAAAATGAATAAGGAAAGAAAAATATACAGGGAATAACATATTAAAAAAGAAAGTTCTTTAGGAATGGCTTCAAATATGTCTTGTGCTGAATGAAGGAGCCACTGCTGTGGAATTTTAGGGTGTTTTCTCCATTTTCTATCTAACCAACACCAGAGTGAACATTACAGCAACATCGATCAGAAATCATTAGCACACAAGTTATAACTTCTCCCCAGAACCTATAAAGTATGTAGGTGATTTTCTCTTTCTTTTTTTTTTTTTTTGGTAAAATGTAATTTGCTTCTTCAACTCAGAAATTTCTTTTTTCCCAGGTGACTGTGACATTTTTTTCTGGCATATGTACCATTTGGGATGCAGTGCAAAATTACTTATGTATAAGTAAACTTATAGTAAAACTTTCTGGGAAATCAAGGAAAAAGAAAAGGTTTTAAATCTTGGCCAATGCCATTGTCAAAAACAACAAAAAAATCACCTTAATAGGTCATCTTTCCCACTTAACATTGTTAATCCTTGTCCTTCTTTTTCTTAATTTAATAAACTAAAACGTTAATCATGGTCACATTTACAAGTTATTTTATTGCTAACTAGTCTTTGCTTCCAAATAACTTAATCCCTCTCTTTCTTTCCAACTGAGGGCATTAGGGTTGTACAGCAGATCTCAGCTACGTTTAAGATCTCATTGTTCTCAGTGCTGCATCAATTGTCACAAAGGGTCTTAAAAGTGTACACTTCTAAGAGGACATCCATTTTGAAAGTATCCACAGACACACTAATCAGTGTAAATAAATACAGTCACTCAAAGAAATGCATCAAACCCTGGAGAATTCCTCAACCTCACTGGAAGAATGGCTATTTTTGGAACACCTGGTTAAAACATGGTTGTGCTTCATTTGTCACAGAACGATGATTTTAATGGATCTCAGATTTTGTTCTTTACTCTGGCCCCCCCAATGCGGTAATAAATCTCTTAGAAATTTTCAGAACATTGCTGAATTAGTGATACATGATAATTCACCACAAAGTCAAACACTACGATTATTAATCACCACAAGAATATATTGTGTACCTATATAACATTTCCAGATGAAATCTTAAACTACCTTACAAGAAAATAAATATTTTAAAATTTTACATTTGGAAGATATTTTCCTCTGTACAGAGTGCCAACATAAAGCATGTGGAACTTGCAAGTCATAATATGAGGATCTAGGAGGGAGATGAAGAAATATATTTTTCTAATTCTGACACCTTGTACTGGGGTTGTTTGTGCAATTAAGAAACACCTTAACACAACAAGTCACCTCCATGAAAATCAGGGAATAAGATTCATTCAATAAGATCAGAGACAGCAGAATACCAGTCGAAGCCATGTAGAGCTTTGTAAAAATCAGTAGAAATACTATTAAAACATTTTAAAAGTTATAAGTATAAAAAAAGCCACACTGGTGTCAGAAGTCAGATGAATCATGCCGATTTTAAGATTAACTAATCAAAAGTTGCTCAAGTGCATGTACAAAAATTAAGACATAATTATATTTTAAAAAAATCTACAAAGTGGCTCAATGCCAACAGGAGAGTCTCCCATCAATCATACATGATACTCTTCTTGATACCTCTCCCTACCTGGGGAAGCAGCTGTGCTCTACAGCAAGTCCCAACAATCTTTAAAACCTGGCTCCTGCAGTCACAATAAGAGGGTCTGAAAGCATAACCAATTAAATCCTCCTGGTTTTGTTCACATATATAACAACTGCAACATGAGAAGCAGGATTCTCACATTTTATAAAACTCAAATTTCGCAGCATTTCAGTTACACCAGTCCAATCCTACAGAAGCCAAAGAACTTGCATGATAGAAGCAATGGCTATACTTGGCTTCATTATCTTAATTATGCCTCCCCCACATTGTATTTCAACAAGCTGACCCTATAGTCACACTACAGTCAACAGAGAAACCTTCAATTATTTCAGTGACAATAACAACTGGACTTTCAGACAAGGGTAATACTATTCTTGTGTAAAGACTGGAAGAAACTATTAACATCGGCAGGAGTTAGCAAACATACCATACAAATGCAAGAAAAAAATCATATGCAGAACACTTCATTCAAATACATACAAAGTGCTCTGTGATTACAGCACACAAATTACCACTATGCTGTTATTAAGGCTGGCTGGAAGGTATTAAAATTTAAAGTCAAATTTTAACATTGCAGAAGCAAATCAATCAACACTTCAAACTTGTATGGACTTACTTTATGAAACCAAGCAACACTGCGGGAGTTCTAAAACATGCTGTGTGTCCTCCTATTTAATTTTTGTGTTTCTCTAATGTTTAAATGTGGCCTGTCCACATTCCTCTGATGGGAAAACGCTCTCAAAGAAGAGACCACTCTTGAGCCATCTCAGACATGGAAAATAAATATCATCATTATACATGTGAATCCCAAACGTAGGATATATTCATTTTGTAGGTGAATTATATATAAACAGCACACTGTGAAAACTGAGCATGTTGGGAAAATATGAAGCTACTCAAACAAAACCAGAATTGTTCATAATCTAATTTTTTCACTTTAGAAACATAATTTGGCACCCTTTCTATTAGGCCCAGATCCTCCTCTAGAGAAACTAAGTGGGGTTTATTTAGCTACATGGAAAGAAATATATGGTTCTTCCTTTTCTGTGTCTGAAAATAACTTGTCCATTCTGATAAAAAGTATGCTGCTAGAGAGGTTGGTAATTAAGACTTTGGAGTTTGCCATTCATTAAAACTTGGTGATCCCACCAAAAGTGCTTCATCATCAGAACCATCTGGTGTTCTTTCTGCACAATTACCAAAATACAGAACATATTTTGACTTGGCACTTGCATTTGGTAGACACTTTAGTCATTTTATAAGCAACAAGACTGTATCTTGCCAGTGCATGTCCTCAAAAGGAAATTTCAACACACCGGAGTTTGACTTCTGTCCTAGGATGTCCTACACATACAGAAGGAAGAAATGTTTTCACCTTCATCTAATGTTCTCACCTTCACATACAAGACACCTCTTATTAATTTTGTTACTCTATGTGTCCTCTCTATGTTGATGATTCAGAGCATTATCTAACAGATTAGGGGTAAAGTGAATTGCCTTAGTTTTTTCTAAGATGTCTGGCTCTGAAATCAAACTAATGATCCACCAGAAACTAAGCTATCAGAGGTAAGAGACAAAGCCGCATTAATAGTCTGAAGAATAATATGAAGAGTATTTTACTTCGCACTCTTCCACCACGTTTTTTTTACTGCCTGTGCATGCTGTAATAACGTTAGCAGAGCTGTAAATGCAGGAAAGTCTGAAAAGCAAAGGAAGAAAACAGGAATGTGGACTACTCTTGAATTACATTAGACTTCTTTTGGGCTCTTGGTTTTCAAGATCTACATAAAACATGATGAGAACATTGAACATACTTCCAAGAGCATTAATAAGTATCTCTTGCAGATTGCCCTAAATTGACTTACTTTACTCATTTCTGCCAGTAATATTTATAGCAAAAGGTAAAAGTTTCTATGTGGTAATAATGTTATTCTCAGCTTTGTCTGGACAGTATGGATAGCACAGAAGAGAAAAAAAAATATCAGAGCGCTCCACTGAAATGATGACTAATAACGCTCAAATTTCAGTTATCTTTGGGAATTCTGAGATTAGGTCTACATTTAATGTTCCTCACCTACAAGCATTCCATGTTCAAGGATTCAAATGATGGAAACCTACTGAAACATATACTCTAAGGAATTTACTTTGTATAGTATCCTAGGTGAAAAAAAATGCTTCTCTCAAAGATTTGCACTTATTGAACATACATAGTCTTAGTCTAGTTGGTGTCAGAATGAGTCAACCGCTCTGAAATCAGTAAAAATATATGAAAAAAGCAACAGGCAAATTTTTTTTTAAATTATAGCACAGAAAATATATCCCAAATAATAACAAATAAATAGCAAAAAAATAAGCTGCCATATTCCATATGGCATGGAAACCTTTACAGTACCTCAATAACATATAAATCAGAAAAGACAGCTTCTCAAATCTAAATGATCTGACAGGGACATGGATTTGCATCCATCAAAATTTTGGATCAGTATTTGGAGAGATACAGTGAAAGAATAACACATGAGATGTAGGCATGGAGAACTGAACAAAATTTTTCCAAAAAATTAGGAAAAAAGTTCTACGAGAAATCTGGGTGGAAATTAAACCAGCTACCGTTGGAAATAATTTTGCAATCCCTCAACAAAACAACATTCTGAAAAAATAACTCTAATGAAATTAGAATAGTAAGATGCAAAGAAGAGATGGATAAAATATATAATCACCAAAAGAAAAATATGCACAATAGTAAAAGGCAGTGTAACTAATGAAACTGAGAAATTAGAAACTATCAATTTGGTAAAGAGTTCTATGAATGCATACAGCAATCTGACGAATGACAAACATGCTCATCCTTATTAGACAAGCCATCAGACAGACAAAATGTAATATATGAGCAAGTAAATAAACATTTGACTACATAGAGTGTCATTCTCATTGGGTGACACTCCAAAGAGTATATATCTCATCTGTTGGAAAAAACAAACTGCACGTTACATCCCTATTTTTATACAGGATTCTCAGAGCAGACTTCCTAACATTAGAGATTTAAAAAACAAATATGGTTTATTATTTCCTGCATGTTTTTTCCCTTTAATTTTATTGTGGCTAGCAATATTGTAGGAAGCAGCAAATTGTTACCAAGTCATACTCTCATCAGCATGACCTTCTTAAATCAAAAGAACAATAGCATTTACTTTCAGGAAGGATAATCAGATTACTGTCACCTGACAAAAGCATTATGGGGTGTCCCTGTTATTTCAACTCCTGTCATGACTGTGACACGTAAAAAACACGATGTGATGATAATATACCATTCCCAAAAGGAAAAATCAAATAAAAATGCATAAAAATTAAGAGAAAAATCATTCAGCTTACACCTTGGAATCTTGAGCAACTGCTATAACATCAGAAAAACTTTCACTGGGAAAGACGTTGGTGCTTTCAGGCCAGTGGAATTAGTATTTTGGTTTAAATTTCACAGCATCTAGAAAAGCCAAACACAATGAAGCAGATTCAGTAATGTGTTACTTCAGTTTTATTACATGTCATCTGCATAGAAACAGTGGACTCTCTTTTCCTATGAGACAAACTAATTACATCCAATGTCTACATTAAAAAAGACATCCTAAAATTTCCACCTCATTTAAATAAAAAAAAAATCCATATACAATAGCTCTCTATTTTACCTTTTCTAATAAAAATAGAAGTTTGCCATTTATAAAAGTGATACATTCTCACAGGTTTTTGATGCAAACTGTATACAAGCAATGACATGAGATAGTAGTAGACCTAAATTCCTTGAACATGTTAAGGCTGAATTGCCAGCTCTGAAAAATGGACAGTTTTTGCAAAGCATATGAGCTATTCATGAGCCCAGCGCATGGTTGTTTTTATAACTGTGCTCTAATGAAAGCAAAAAGTTGGTGGATATAAACAAAGCAGGATATATTGTCTGACACTGTTCTTATCTACCAATATGGGAACAGGACCCAGCAGAGATTTTTCCAAGCCCTCTCTGTGATCAAATATATGCATTTCTCTAAGTTTTGACCTTCAGAACTTTGAATCAGAAACCAGAATCAGCCCACGAATACCTGCAGTCTGCTTTTGACAGAAACATAATTTTCTTGTTATGCCTTGCTACAGTTATAGATCTGTAACATAAGTCTTGTCTGAGGCTGAAAATTGGCATAACTTTTTTTTTCTGCCTTCAACTGCAAGCTAGGAGTTCCCATAGAAGCTACAGAGGCTGCACTCTGGCATACCAGGAAAAACAGAACTCTAAGCATGAGTTCATCATATCCTATGTATTAAGATACTTTTTAGTAATATAATACACATACTTTTAGTAATATAATACACACACTTTATGTTGTGATTAAAGAATTAAAAACTAATCATATGTAAAATCAGGCTATTCAAGAAATAACTGCCAAATAAATTGGAATTAGAGCTCTATATTAACCATTCGATGCTTGCACTTGCATCAGTGAACTGGAAAAGCCCAGTAAGCCACAAGGCTTAGGCACAGAAGCTGACACTCCAGAAATGTCCACAATCCTCTCTACTTTAAACAATTAAAACAATCCTGCCGTTTAATGTCAAGGAACAGGGAAGGATCGAAGTGGAAGGAGGAAGGAAAGGATAAGGAAATAAATTCACAACAGTATATCCCAGAAGGATAATTTCTTTCCAGGATATGGTAAAAAATTATTCCATTCTGTTTAATTCTGAATGCATCTGAAGGTCCTCCTTGTCTAATAATTAGCAATAATACAACATTATACGAGAGAAGGTAGCACCTTTCCTAAACCACAAATAAAAACAGCAGAAGTCTGAAAATAGTATATTAATCCTCTTCTAATATGTGTTTCTCAACTTTCTGTATACTTCGGAAGCACTTCCATCACTGTCTGGCTGCAAAATATCTGTAGTAAACTAAATAAACTATTTTTCACTAAACTCAATGTAGATATTTTCCTGGGTTCAGAACTGCATGTCAGTCACCTGATAAATTAATCTAGTATAGCATCAATTGATCCATATATGATCACTTTATAGCCAGCCATATTTGCCTTGGCAAATTATTGTGTGGCTCATGCTCTGGCATCAGCAGTCTATTTTTCTAGCTACTTGGCTGTCAGTTAGAATGAAATTTTCATCAGTTCTTTTGAGGAACAGAGGATATAAAAGCTAGCTTTGACATCTTTGACAGACCAACTGCTTTTGGGGGTAGTATTTTAGTTAACAGACCATATAACTTCCAATTATAAAATATGTTTTCACAAGCATGTACACATATATTTACATTCACAGAAATTCACAAAACAACTCTGAATTGAGAGCTATTCAAGAAAAAGGATAACATGACTCCCTACCTTTAGGATTTTAAAATCCTAAGGGAATCTGTAAGCACAGGGTTTTTTCTCCTTCAATCCCCTCCCCCTCCCTTTTTATGAACAGAAATCCTGTCACACAAATATAATTTTGGACAAAATACTGCATCCACAACTGTCCTTGTCTTCTGGAAACTGTTTTTAATACAGAACAAATATGACAAGATGAACAGATGAACAGAACTCTGTTCTTGTTAAAAGATGGAAGACAATGCAAAGAAGCATGGACACAGGGAATCCTGAATCTGTCAAAGACAGATAAGTCTTTCAAGGAAGAGAGCACTGGAATAATACTCAAAACTGTACCAAACTGCAGTAGGTATTTAAAAGTATGTAAAGTAAATCTGCTTTTAAAGTAGCCACTCATTTTTTAAGAGTCCATCTTGAGATGGCCCTGATTTTCCTAAAGGTGTTGCGCAAAACTGGTTCTACCGAGTCTCAATTTTAACCGTTAAAAAACAAAAGCATATTAATATTTCATTATTTTATGATCTGCTGAAAATATACTGAACAAATTCCTTGAACTTTCAAGGTAAGAAACAGGTATAAGGAACAATCAACCGATATCAAATTAATTCAGGTATAAAATTTTAATATAGCTCTGAAAGAGAGAAAAATAAAAGCTCTTATAAAGGAAGCAAAACAATATAACTGACACTAAAGAAAACAGCTAGATTATGTAAGAGGTCCAATAAAGAGCAACAGTAGCATATTTGGCCTGTTTCAGGTTCTTTGCAAAGGCTTTACCCTCTAAATGAAATTGACAATCAGGTAGATATAAAATTTATGATTTTTTTTTTCCACAGACACAGATATATGGAATATGATATCTAAATATTCTGTTTAATTACAGAAGTGAGAGCATAGGGTATTCAACAAATCAGACCAACTGAAATCGTACTGAAAGACCCTCTTCTTCCTGGAAATCTGGACTAGCCAGATGATGCTGCCTAAATGGATTAGCTGTTTGCGTACGCTAAGCAGTTTGAAATTGTCTGGTAGAGTAACAGGGTTTGTAGGGCCACAGACCTGATTAGAGGCCATGACTGAGGACTTTGGTAGCTACTAAAGTCTTACAACTTCTGTACGGGCTGCAAGAGACAGTTGAGATGTACACAGTACATCCTCTGATTCTGTTCTTGCCATGAATGCCATGGAAATTCATTTGCACAGTTCCTGGCAAGCCTACTCATATTTGCAAAGCAAATCTGTACTAGCGTTGCTGCTGGGGAGAGTGAGAATGTGTGCAGGTGAAGAATTTTACTTTCTGCCCTTAAATGCATTCAGTCAGGCTTGTGCAAGTGACGGTCCAGAATGAACTTCTCGCCAAAAGTAGCTTTAAGCAACGAGTCGGTAGCTTCAGCTGTATGCAAAAGCAGATAACAAGTACCTACACAGGTGGGGAATGCATCAAAACTCTAAGCTTACACTTCCACAGGATATCCCTGATTTTGTCTAGTCTTGCCTGCATCTGTACTACAACTATCTTTAGTATATAATTGTTAAAGACATCTTAAATGCTCTTATTTAACACAGCACATCACGGATACTGAAATGACCAGGAAAACATATTTTCATAGTTAAAAAAAAATAGCAATATATGGCCTAGCAATGGCTCAAATCAAACCACAGATCCTTACTTGCTCAGTGCCAATAATATGAAAGATTAAATTCTGATAGCACTCAAATATAGAAGTGCTTTATTTTCCGACCTAAAGTAGCTAACATTTCTCCACCATAAAAACTGTAAGTAGTAGACCTGTGAATTATGAAGGTCTTTCCTTTTTAAACAAATTTAGAAAACCTAATCACCCTTCACAGGTGAGATATTCTGTTTATTCTATGGAGAATCATTTCAGTCTAAATTAAACTCTTCAAATGGTTTTGATGATTGCTGCAATAAGGACACAACAGGGAAAAGATCTGGGAAGAGAATAACACGTTAGATTAATGGCTGACAGAAATATTTCTAGTATTGAAACCACTAACAAAATCAATGTTTGGTTGGGTTTTTTAAACAAATATCAGTATGATTTTTTCAAAGCATAAAAGCTAATGCTGTTTATCTGTCCTAAGTGAAAATGCCAGTCTGCGCTCTCCTTTTTAATCATCTTCAATACGGACTGAGTTCTTCAAATGTAAATAAAAAATACAGGTCTTTTCAACATTAAAAAAAAAAAAAAGAAAAAGAAAAAATCAACAACAAAAACAAACAAAAAAAACCCAAAAAAAAACCCCCACTAGTGGTACAAAGACACCTTCTGGATACCAGACTATCAGAAAACCCTGCCCATTCACCATTTCAAAAATGAGGCCTTTTTTGAGTGTGTTGACCTTGAATAACCAAACACAGAGCAAAGTGAAAATGGCTTGTCTGTTAAAAATTTAAGACCTAAGTCTTGCCACAGATTGCTTAGAATCCAAGCAACTCAAAATATCAATTAGATGTTGATAAGACAAGTAGTAACAAAAAGCAAAGAAAGAGATTAAAACAAAATCTCTGACATTCTCCATTTTTTCTGACCCTAACCTCAAACCTCACAGGCAGGAAGAACATAACCATATAGATGCCCATCAAAAACTTGTGGAAAGGATAGTTTCATATGTTCCCCTCTGCCAAGCTGTCTCTAAATTCCTACTTGTTTTGCGGTGTGATTAATAACACTACTGCCAGCAGTCATGGAAAATTCTAATATAAAGACATAGAACTATACCATTACTGAAAAACAAGTGCAAGATACCCTCTACAAATTATAGTTTTTCATAATGCATGCCAGTTCATGACCTAAACTATCTCAACAGCAAATATATTTTATGAGAAATCTCAAAAGAATACCCAGGAATACTGAAATTCAGGTGACTTAAAAACAGCTATCTGAGGCACCCTATAGGTCTTTTCAACCTGTAACTTGCTCGTCCCAGCACTAACACTCTTTTATTTTCAAGTTAATATTCAGTGAACCTCTACATACTGCTCAAGGTAAACTCTAGCAAAACTCTGTCAAGTGTCTTCTGTAAGAAATATTTATCTTTCTTAACAACATTTGCTTTCCACAGCAATGTACCACCTCAAGGCTTTCTTGTACATACCAAGCAGTCAGCAAATGGGCTGAAGGAAAGTGAGACCAAGAGAGGTTCATTCCACCTCCTTGGATGATGCTCCTATGGACAGTCTTTACAAAAGACAGTGCAGCACCAGGGCGCACCATTTAGCCTCCTCTGTAATGAAATCTCACAGAAATCATGGTGTTCTTGCTAGTATAGTTGAAATGGGCACACTGAGAAGGACCAGATCCAGACATACAGGGTTTTGCACGGCAATGGTCCGCCTGCTGTTGATCCTGAGAACTCTGCCAGGTTTATGGACAAGATGTGAGCTTCATTGTACAGCAAGATCCCTGTACTCTTCATACAGAGAACACAAGGTATGAGCTAGTTGACAGACTCAAAGTAGAAGAGCTGAACTGCAGCTTCAGGTTAAGCTTTAAGGCAAGAGAAGAAACTGAGGATAAGGACACAGGACATTGCTCTTGCTAGTGGGACAGTTTGTAATATGGAGTTTCTGGATGATAAGGGGTCCAACCTTCATAAGGGTCATAGGTCTAAAGTTACTACTATACATAATTAGGCAATAAGAAGTTTATTACGTGCCTGATTGAGTACCTCATAATCAAGGGCTTGTTCCAAAGCCTCTTTAAGTCAATAGGAATCTTTCCAATGACTTCAAAGGGGTTTCTGATCAAGCCCTGCCTACTCAGTAGGATACCTCTCTCCCCATGTCATAACTTAGCCGTTGCCATCAGGAGGCACTCAAACAGACATTCTCATGGCTTAAGGTGAGGGTGAGAGGACACTTTAATGACAACTGACCTCGTTTTGTAACTCCAGCCCACTGCCAGTACCTGGCACATATACTTGGTCAGAAGAGTTAAAAAAAAAAATATATATATATATATCATTGATTTGATTTGAGGAAAAGGGTAGTGCTGAGAGACCTCATGTGTTAACTGAGTCTAATACTTGCTGGTGCATGTACAACATCGACTATCAGCACAGAATACAGAATGTACACATGCGTTACATGCATTTTTTCAATCCAAACAAAAGAAATGGAGGAATGACAGAGTTCCTTCTAATACATGCAATACGTTATTTATATATTTCCCTGACTACTAGACAGTATCACATAGCAATCATTTATATCGCTACATATTTCTGCATACATATTAATTCTGAAAATGCATACTGTGTGGCCATGCTGTAACTTGTCACTGACAGATACTGCGGAAATCCCCTTTATTTCATGGATCATCGATCCAATGTGTAAATCCTTCTTAGATTTCAAGCCATTGACCAGATAAACCATAAGGGCTCCAAAGGGAAAGAGCCTTTCTGGCCTGTTGAGCAAATTCAGCAGTAGCACATGTATTTCAAATCCACATCTGAAAACGTCTTTGAAATTAGGGTCCTGATCCTGCAAATCCTTATGCCCATAACCTATAAGTCATCCCAATACAAGTCTAATACCTTTATCAAGCATCCCTAGAAAAACATTTATGTTAAATGCTTGTTTCCAAAATCAAGACCTAAATACAACTGGAAGAATAATGTCTAGACAAAACGTAGCATTTTAAAATTTTCCACTCAAAATGAAAAAATACTAGAGTACTACATGAAACAGAACAAAATATTTATTTAAAAATAATTACAAAATGGAAAATATTGGATCTGTACATATCGACTTTAATTTGTGTACTCTCCTAGCTTCCAAAACATCTAATTGGACTTTCACACCATCTTTGATACTATTAAAAATCTAAAATTTTAAGAAAATTCTGCAAATTTACAGGTATGATTCACCAGCTGAATGACTTTGAAAATGTTCCTGCTAGTGATTCGGACAATGTTCTTACAATAATATTTTGCCTTTTAAGCATTTTGTTAGATAACCGATATTTTTCATAATTTCAGATCTGAGGCAAATACAAATTCAAACTACAGAAATATAAATGTTATTTTCTGTGGTGCTGGCACACTGTTATTTTCCAGATCACCCTAACATGAGGTAACTATTATCGATTGTGAAAGCACAACAGGTGGGTCACATGAAAGGTCACATTAGTTTTGTTCACAGGGCTAAACAGCAGGTTTTCATTATCCTTAATAAAAACAGAAGCAAGTAATAAAATATATCATTGCAATAACATATCTCCCCATTCATATGCAATAACCTCATACATTAGATCCTACCTTTTCAAAACACTGCTGTTGGCTCCAGCAGCATGATTATTTTTGCGGTTGCTACTTATAAAAATATTATAAATCACAGTTCGACTTGCAAATTTCCACACTGTTCTTTTGAACTGCTTTTTGAAATGTTTTTCTGAACAAACCTCCTCAAAGCATAAGTTCACATAGAAATATTAAGCACCTTAAATGGTCAATAAGGTGGCAAAGATTTTTAGTAATTCCTGTCATTAGTCTAATAGCAAATCATGGTACCTAGAAGTAGTTAGGCACCTTGTTTAAATCCTGATGGTAAATTAAAGTAGAGTCATAACTCAGACATGGTGTAAAAAAGTCAAAACATATTAGATCCTTTCACAACAGTCTTCAGGATAAACTGGTTGACCAGCTCCATTCTCCTTGCAGTACACACGATATATACACATACACACACATATCTGTGCTCACATCAGTGCACCAGCATGGACAATAAAGGTTTACAATTCAAAGGGAATGTAACATACTCTCGCCTCTACTGAAGGCATATTTGGTCACTAGAATTTCTCTCTCATATGTATATCATCCATCTTAAATACATTTCAATACAAATTAAAGGCAGCCTGTATTTAAAAGAACATCAGGCAGTCACTTTTAACATCCATTTCAGATAAATATATTTTACCTTAAATTTTACTTTTATATATTTCTAAATGATGCCTAAATATTTCTAGGCTGAATGATAATCAGTAAATTGGCTTTTCTCTCCAGCTTCTAACTAGGCTATTATCCAACATCTTTTGCTCCTGTGCATCCCCATGTCAGGATGAACATACCTGGATATTACATAGAATTAATTTTTTTTTTTTTTAAATTGCATTTGCCTAAAACATTATTTCCAAAAATAATGTGGGTTAAAAGCACAAGAAAAGGTCTGCTCTTGAAAGCAGTTACTTGTTATCTGAAAGCAACATGTGTTATAGGAAACAGCAAATGTGTGGAACAATGTACAGCTATCTGCAAATGCAAAATACCCCTTCTAGAATGACTTTTGAGTTTAGTTTAAAAAACACAAGCTCTTTATCAGTCTGTCACCTAACTGTGCAAAGCTCATCTTGGGGCATATTGTGTCTGCAAAGTGACTTGCACACTGACAGAAAGGCCGATGCAGCCAATGCCAAGCTTCACTCCCTGGAGCCCTCCATGCCTACAAGTTTTAGGGCAATGCATTTCTTTTCAGAGTCACACCTGCTGGCACTTCTAACAGACTATCTTGTCATGTGCTTCCTTAAGAGGTTTAAAAATCTTTCTCATGATTTGAAAATACTAAGCTGCAACTTCACACTTTTTCACACCTTAGTCCTCTCCCTCACCACACAGCTTTATGTGCTAATATTAAAAATCCTAGAACATAAATCAGTAAGTATATTTCCATGTTGGATGAGGCAAGGGTGCAGAGGATCTCAAGCATTTTAGGTCAGGAAAAAAAAAAGTCTCCTTAGTTACAGTATATCCTAAACAAACACACACTGTGCGGTATTCTCCAGTTTACAGGGTATGCCAAAATCTTTATCTATAAAGTGCTAAAGTAAAAGTAGCGGCAGGTAAATAATTTAGTCATGAAAGAAATGCATCTTGAAAGCATAGTTTGACCAAGCAGAATGTGCTTTCTTTCTGCTTAAGCTAAAAATTCCAAGGAGTTATTGTAATTATTCCAATCAATTTAGATAATCAAATTTGTATTTCACCTTTTGTTTACATTTCTGTGTGCACTGTAATGAAAACAGTTTTGAAAAAGAAATATATTTTTTTAAAGTCCTCTAATTGTCTCTGTGAACTTTGGAATAAGTTCTTTGACAAATTATCTAAAACCACAGTGATAAAGCAGTAAAAAGGCTTTTCGCCTCCCATATCCCAGGGAACTGAAAAGCTAAATGAACCAAATCTATAACATGGTATGTAGCTGACATTTTGTAAAGAAATCTTAACGTAAAAAAATAAAAACATTGGAGGAAAATTTTCAATGTCAATAACATGATATATATGATTTACAAAAGGTCAGACATTTCTGGACAATCATTTGAAAGATTTATAATATTTACAATTCAGCTATTTCTACATCTTCCATGGCATTGGCACACTAAATTGCATATTTAGCTGCTTCAGTGCTCATATCAAAGCTTTATCTACTTTACAGTTAAAATGAGGAACCTACGTACAAATGGCTTCTAATCAGGTACGGTCCCATCTGCACTGTAGACTGTTCCTCTGAGAGTCTCTGAGTAATCAGATTTGTGGTAAGCGTAGGGTGAATTAAAGATAATGCTATTGTAAAACTGGTACCTATGGTAGCTGTTTCTAAAACATAACTGGGGAAGCAGCTGAAACAGGAGCACCTAAAGCAGGATCCTCAATTCTTGTGTAGGCACCAAGTCAAAGGTGGTCTGATTTTGAAAGGTGTTTGGCAAATATCTCTTCGTCAGTGATTCTAGGGGCAAACACCTTTCAGAAGATGCCCATGTCCACTTTGAAGTCTCAGCATGGATCAGAACTTTAGAGAATCCCACTCTGAAAAAAATTATCCCAGTGTCCATGGGATCATTTCTGTATGATTACCCCAACCAGCATTCACAGTGTATGACTGGGTGTGCCCCGAGACCTTCCCTGATCAATGCATATCACAGCAGACTCTTTTCTGCCACCCATCCTAACCTCCTCTATTTTCATACAGGAGTTTACACACCCCTGTACTTAGCATGTTTCTGATCTGACACTAATTGGGTTTTTTGGCTCAGCTTTGAAACAAGCTGCTGTCTAACTCAAACCTAGCATTTCCTTTGGTATCACACACATGCACGTACCCACTCATGCACACACTTTGAAGTATATGTACTATATAACCTGTTATGGGGAGAAAGACCAACTCCCTCCAAAATATATGAAAACAGAGGACAGACACCTGTTGCATTCAGTCCTTCTGTAGTATATAAGATACAAACTGAAGAGGTCTGTACTGTTTTAATTTGTCTGTCCCACTTCACACTGAGAGCCACAGGCATAAATGGCTAGTTTCAAAATAAATGTTACTTTTCATCTAACAAAAGAACAGGCAAATTGGACTAAAATTTAAAAAAAGGTCATGAAAATCTGGAAAAAAGCCCATGTGTTCTGCATTCAAATCTGCAAGCCCATCTCACAAATGTCTCCTCCTCCCTCTCACTTGAGTGTTGTTCTTAGTTCTCAATTACATTTTTTCAATAGCAATGAAAGTACATGCTAACATGACAACTTTGTCCAGCTGGAAGTGCCATCTACAAACAATGAGACCAAAGAAGAGGCTTAGCCTTTGGATTTTACTTGTATGATTAAAGTGTAGTGTCTATAACTTTGATAGCACTCATATACTATTAATTAATTCCACTAATTCAGGTAGCATACCCATTGACTTTAGGAAATTTCATACTTGGGTCAGTATAAGAAATCATATTACATCCTGTTGATGATGAAAAAAAGAAAGGAAAAACCTTTGTACCTACCGAATTGAGCTGTTGTGATCTCAAATCAGTTGTTCTGCACGTACGGATATAATGACAGGAAAAAAAGTAATTATAATTAGGTGTCTATTTTGATTTTTCTCTTCATAGTATCCGTACTGAATGTCATTTGATTTTAACAAACTACAAAGTCATTTCAGGCAGGCACTGTATATCCGTGCAGTTACCGGTCTACTTGGAGCCTCTAGTTTGTTTCAACAATATTTTTATATGCAAGTGTTTATATGTTTTAAGGTCTAAAAAAAAAAATTGAATATTTAAACAATATAGAGACAATTCAGAAAGGCAAAACAAAACAAAAAAAATCACTGATCTGTGCTATGCATTACTAACTGGTTTTGAGCGATGAAAGTATGGGAAAATCCCTCACACACAAAAGAAAAAAAACAATGAAACAACAAAATAACAAACAACTCAGTGAGGCTCAGCTCAATTAATGGTCTGACTTTGTAATTGGAGCTACACTACAGTTGAGTCATGAGCCCCAAAAAAGTCTTATTTGACTTTAACAGGACTCCATAATGTGCCTAAGGGCCTGTATCCAATAAGGAGGACATTCATGTGGATCAAGTACTTCATTTTTGACAGAAGACTATTGAAACTAAATTTCTAGTACTAAGATCCCCAGTTTGCTATTCCTACTTGCCTGGAAATTTTCACTAACTTCAACTTCATTGGCAGCAATAAAGCTATTCTCACACTCTTTCATTACCAAGAAATTGATAAATTCTTATCAGGGAATATTCACACCACATTACTTCACATATCTAGCATAAATGACTAAATTAGGAGCTAGGGTTTCCCTACAGTTACTGATGTTCCCAGAACCATAAAAGAGCCGGAAGTTAGATAAACTGTACGTACTACACAGAGAATAATTTCATTTGTAAGACAATCAAGCCTCTCAAGGGAAAAAACAAAATCTCAGGTTAAACAAATGGAATATTTTTATAAAAATAAAATCCAGAACTTGTGCACAGAAGTCAGGACGTGTAAGTACTATGGTTGAAGAGAAGTTAACCTTGGAAGCTTCACTAAGTTTTGAATACAGATTCTCATCATAGGATGTTCAGATTATTACTGAAGATTCACCACTGCAGAAATAAGTTCGGCAAAGGAAATTAATTTAATACTGATGAAACAGACTATGATAATAAATCCATCAACCTAAGGAATGTTTTCCCAGAGATAGCAGTAAAAGTCCAAATACTCTGTGGAACATTAAAAAAATACTAAAGGTGATAAGAAAAAGATATTTTAGAATTGCAATGGTAACAAATAAATATTTGTATCAGTAGTCATAAAATATTTTAATAACTTACATTTGTTACAGTAGCACAAATGGAAAAAAAATGTTTTGTTAGCAATAGTATTACAACAGTATCCAAACAGTAACATAGTAGTATCCTATTTATTGGAAAGATGAACTTCTTTCCATGTCCTATGCATACAAAATCCTGACATTTGTAATCTGTACCAGGCTCTCTTCTGGCTATATCAAGAAGCTAACTTAAAATTTTCCAAGCCAATACTGGAGCTTCTTCAGTTGTTCAAACCACATTCAATACTTCTTTACTTCTGCACTGCTCACAATACCACCTGGGTTATCTGTAATTAATCATTCTTGTGTAGACCTGAAAATTAAAATTAAGATGACAGCTCTATCTTCCTATCAAGGCCAATTGTCAATGCCACCATTTTATAAGAAGATAGTGTTCATACAAAACTGTTTACAAACACAACTTTAGAAGTTGTACAGTTTATATTAAAAAAAAAAGTTAATATGGCAAGATGTAAACTTTTTGTCCTAATTCCCTGCTCTGTTTCCTCAAGTTAGTGATTTTACTTTTGTACCCTATTGTAATCCAACCTTAAAATACATGTCAGATGGTTTCCTAATCCATGAGAGGCTTCCAGAACAGCAAATACTGAAAGTATTTCCAGGCCAGTTTTGCTTTCCACCCCACCTTCAGTCTGATATCAGCTTTTTTGCAGACCAGTTCATAAATGCTATGCCTCATTTTCTTCTGCAGGCAGTTTCCAAGAAGTACTGGCATCAAGTAAGTGGCAAAACTACATTGAAACTCAGACTCAAAATCTTCACAATGGTATGTTCACTGTCTTTTGACTTTTAAGCTTCTACATTGTTTCCTGAGCAGCCAAATCTTTTTTAAATTAAAAATACTGAGCAGAAGATTACAACCACCCATTTTAAGTGTGTTTCCGATAATGCCCTCTTTACTAAAGACAGGTTATCTGACCAATGCATTTCCTTCTCTATTTGTCTGGCCTAATCTAACAAAGAAAACTAAGCTGTCATAGTAGGTGTTTTTTCACTCTCCTTGACCGAATGCTGCCTATCCCAGTCCAAGAGGAAAAAAAGTCAGACTAACCCTAACCTACTTTTCTCTAGTAGTTTTGCACATGGGCACCAATTAAAATATTGAATCCATGAGTTAAATAGGAGATTTCTCATTCAACATTAATGACAACCCCCACCACACATTGCCTAAAACTTAAAATGCATCTGTTAAAAAAAAAATAGTTTTTAGTACCAGCAAGCATGTTAATTGTAGTAAAATGAACAATACTGAAATTGTTTGAAGATGGAATTAAATTTAATGAAATTCACAAACAAACCCCTTTTAGAAAGTAACATTAGTTTTTTGAACATTAAAGAGAAGCTCATTATATCAAGACAACTCCAATGTAAAAGGCAACCCGACTTCAATCACTGCATATCTGCATGTTAATGAACTTGCTGTGTGCAGCAGGGACTGAACAGAGTAAGTAATGGGAAGACTGTCTTAAAGCATACAGTACACTTAAAAAAAAAAACACGTCACCTTTAATCAATGAAACACCTTTTCATTCGTACCTTAATAGCAACTGAAATGATTTCAAACGTAACACAAAGGGAAGATGATACTTAGTAAAGGTTTCTTTAAGACATAACATTTCTTGCACATTCTTTCAGCATTCACATGCTGTCAGCATCACTGTAGCAAAGACTTTCAAGTTTCAGCAGACAGATACCGCCTAGTACAAAGTCTTTGTCATAATAATTTCATTGCAGCCCCCTGATCAAACATCTAGACAAATCTGAGACTGAAAAGTGAGAGCTAACCAGTGACCTTTGATTAGAACCACAAGCACCAGTTTTAATAAAACGCCTCATTCATTGCCTTCCACTGCCAACAAGGAAGGTGTGTTTGAGCCTGAAAAATGCAGTCAATATACCATTTACACCCATATAATGATTCCTATTATTCACAGTTAGAATTTGTTACTGTAGCAAGTGAAACATAGACATCTTAAAATAGCTAAATGAAAACACACTGACAACATTCTACCTTTAAAATATATTCAGGAGTCTGCCTCTGCCTTTCTGTTGCCTGCTGCTGGCTTTCATGTCTTCCTGATCGTATTGTAATAGGGTTGGCTTTTTTCCCCCCACAAACCTTCATTTACACAACGTTTGGTTTGTTACTGTTTCTCAAAATCCGTGACTGTTGGCCAAGTCCAGTTTTAAGGGGCCTTCAAATTTGTACTTCACTTATGCAACAGTGCCCCATTCAAATATACCTTTATAAAGCTGCCTTTTTGTATATTATACATGAATATTTATATATTAAATTTTGCAAATCCTACTCACTTCTGGTGCTGAATAACCTAACAAACTTTGAGAGAAGGTTGTAAAGAGACTTCGCAAACTTGAGCAGTTGTTTAACACACATTTTTGCTTAAAAATATCCAAGTTGCTGGTCTCTAATACAGAGGTTCAAGAAAAATACAATTAAAATCCATTTCACATATTTGTGCTTTGGCATATTAGGCAAGAGGACAGAAAGGGGGTCTTATCACATTTATTTCCCACTTGAAAAGCAAAAGTCTTAAGCAGGGTAATAAATATTCAAATGACTTTGCACCACTGAGCTACCATATCAAGCTAATGATCTGTACTCTGGAGCTCTATAAAAAGAAAGCTTACTGCCTGCCGTCACCTAGAGGTGTTGCTGTAAACACTGTGGGGGGATATTCTCCTCTCAGTGTGTGTGCGCGTAACTACACTTAATGTTGTTTTCAAGACAGAATATATTGCTGAGTCGTAAAACAGAGAGAGACAGGATGAAACAAACGCAAAAAATGCAAGGACAAAACGAATTAAAAGAAAGTTTCTGTAGATTTAACCTAACTTCTTTCTTCACTCTGCTATGAGGGAGTGGGTTTGCATTTCAGGCCTCACTTGTACAGCCACAAATAAAAGAGATGCAGATGTTCAGTCATACAGATGGTGGGAGCTCATGGCTAGCTAACTAAGATGGGCAAACTCCACGGCCTGCTAGAGCCTGCTGTAATCTTGGATTCCCTCTAACAGAGCTACTGATGTCATAAAGTGCTATGGCCCACTGAATAAGAGAGCAGTCCCCTTCAGGCAGGAAGAAAACAGGAACAAACAACAGATTTGTTATGAACAGTCTGCATCCTTGCTAGAGCACAGATCAAGCAGACATATGCTCCATCAAAAGCCATGGAGAAAAGGCAGCTCCAAGTACATAAAGACCTATTTCTAACTGCATATGTAATGGTATAAAAAGTCTTATCTTTATTACAAAATATTGCATAAGAAAAAAAAAGAGAGATGGGCTGCAATTTAAGCATAGGCCTGGAAATGAGCCATATCTTCCAAGTTTGAATTCTGGCTAGGACCCAAACCATCTTGAAACCTTCCTGCTTCAGTTTCCCAACTGGAAAAGTGAGAATAAACATACTTGCCTACAGTATTTCTCTCTCAAGAGTGGAGGATTAATTAAACACAGTGTACTAGTATCTTGTCTATTTAGAAGCTCCAGTGTCCTTTATCATCTCTAAATAAACATAAAAGACAAACAGGAGTCATGCATATTCTCTCTTACATGCATTCACTTTCTAACCTACAAAAGAGCTTAGACATGATAGGTAGGTAATTTAGAGAAAATGACTGGAAGAAAACGCATGGAAAAGGCACATAGAAACAAAAGTAAAGCTCCTCTGAGGTCCACATTTACTTTCTTCTGAGTCAGTCTTACAAAAGCACTAACCTTCTTCTAAACCTGGAGGAACGTGCCTGTCACCAGAAACCTTCAGGTACCTCTCACCAAAGACAGCAAGGCTTTAGATAACAAGTAACCTGTAACTGGATAGTAAGGGAGGGTGAAAAACTTTATCTCTCTCCTGACACAGTAACATAAGTCTGGATTTTTTTCTGTCTCTGTTTTTTGTTCTCATAAAATGTGTAGCAATCCCCTCTAGCCCAAAGATGGCTGATGATGCCTTCTTGCCTAACATAAGCAGTTCCTTGCCAGTTCTTTGGGCTTTTAAATCAGTTGAAAGGGCCAAACTATTCAAGTTTACTCAGCAGCCATTCAAATCCATAAGACCTGAATCAGCCTTGGTATCTCCCTCACCAGGATACAGCTCAAGATCTTTTTTAACCTCATTTCTGGAAGATGGTGTACATAAGTTTTCACAACTTCCATCCAGGAACTGCCTACAGTGTCTCTAGTGTCTCTGGCACCTCCAAATATAGGAACCCTTAAGTGGCCATTCTACATTGATTTTTCACTGCTGGCAGACAGAAGCAGAACTGTCAGAAAGGAAAAGAGTCCTGACTCTATGAACACAAGTGAGATGTTCGATAAGAATGAGCAGCTAAGACAGCCAAGACTTTTGTAGCATCTAAATGACCATTTTGACCAAAAAAAACAAAACAAAAAAAGAGACAAAGAGACAGAGAGAATGAGGGGAGACAGAGAGAAAGAAAGAAAAAAAAAGGGGGAGGGAGCACCCTTGTTTTTGTAATGTTTGCTCATCTTCCAAATGATGCGTTCTGAACTGTCCAAGAACACAAGTCTAGCTCAAGCACAACATACATGGAAACACTTTGCAACTACAGAATCAGATTCTGTTTATCCAAGGCCTGAAAGACCCTATGAAAACATAATAAGGCTTTACAATCCTGATTCATTATGTATTTACCAAAGCAAAACTGAGTGGCTGGGAGAAGAAACTTCATCACCTGCTACTGATGTTTTCCTGATTGTATTTACACATTTTAAACAAGCAAGCAGAAACAAACACAACTTCTCAGAAATGTTTTACCTACTGGGGAGTCTAACAAAACCCAGGGATATCTAGAGCTATCTATCTGAAGCTGCCAAAGTATACTGTCTATGTTTGTACATGCCACACATTTAACACAAGACTTGGTACTTCTTGTTTCCATCCTTTAACATGAAAAACTAGTGACAGACTAACCTATCACAAGGTTGGATTTCCTAAGTTTTGTTATATGGGGTCCACATAATCACAGACTTTAAACATATTTTGGATTTAGAATAGAATTAGTCTTTGTTTCCTCTAGATAATTTAAGAATTGCTTAATGTAATTCACATGCTAGACATTTTTCAACTTTTCACTTGCAGAGAACTAAATATAATGGCTGCTGTAATACAATATATAATACTACTGTTTGTTTCTTTCCTGGAACTGCCTGGCCTTTACATGAATATTGCCGCCAATATGGAGCAAACCAGACTGTTAAGCATTAGCCCTAAGTAAAGTGGTAACATGATCTATTTAGTGGCACACTTATCAAGTCAGTTCTGCTGCTGTTTATTTAAATAGAAATTGAAATATTAGCTGTTCAACAAACTCCAGGCATTCTATGCAGGAAATTGAGAGGACTCTAGACCTTTCTATAATGAGAGAATTTTTGACAAGTGTTCCCTAAACAGTTTCCTATTCTGAAGTACAGTAACATCTCTAATAGTCAAGAAAAAAAAACCATAACAAAGCTACAAGAAGAAAAGCGTAGCCAGTATAGACACAGTGCAGACACATTCAAGTAATGATGCTTGCCAGTGTAACAAAAGTTCTTGGGCTCTGTGATTACAAGATAATGAAAGGATACTCTGTCCAAAATAATAAAATAGCCAACTGGCTTCCTGATAGTACACCCTGTTTGCTAAAAATTTGTTTTTAAAAAAACAATTTAACATCATACCTTTTAAATCATGAAAGAAGAGAACTCTACCTACAATCTCACACTCTCAAGGGCATTATAACTATTGATGAACAAATACTTCAGACACAGTAGCTAACCAGATTTTGTCACGTATCTTTGTAATCACTTAAAAAATTCTCTGCAAGACACAGCTCTACCATCCACATTTTTCTTTCTTGATATATACTTTAAATGTTGAGATTTGAGATTATAGAGCTAAAGGATAATTTTGTACTCTACTGATGCCACCTGTCAGTGAGTATTTCCTAAGGGTAGTGCCACTACTCCCAGAGCTTCACACATCAGTATAAAGGGTTGAGTTTTCATTCTAAACTAGCCGCCTCACAAGGTTCAGCCATAAAGATTTTGATTTGCTGATAGATGTGTTGCAATGCAGGAAAGCCAAAGGAGAAGGCAAGCAATATTATCTAAATCAACTAAAATCACTCTGCCTGATCAAAGCTACCATACAGCTAGTTTTGGTCAATTAACATAGCAGAAATAGCACATTCCATTACAATATAAGCTTCAGAATTGACCCTGCAAGCTTTTAGTGAACAGAACAGCCCACAAATAATCAAATGATCTGTTTACCTGTGCAAGGACCTCACAATCAGACCTCTTATTACTGGTAATAGTTTTTAAAAACTAAAAAAAAAAAATTTTAATCCCACAACAAAAAGGTACATTCTTCATGTATTTTTTATTGCGCCTGAAAGTAAGTTTTAAATAGATTGTATAAATTACATTGGTGTCTTGTTTGTGACTAAACAGTATTGTTGAACTTCTTAGATGTTGGGGTTTTTTTACTGGAAAAGTATTACCCTATTGTACACATTTTCATTTTTAATAGATGATTCACTTGCTTGATACTAAGTGGAACAAATGCCTTGGTAACGTAATCAAAAATATGCAGACATGTGTTTCCAAAATTAATTTTGATATTTCCTGTCACTGATCTTGCCTCATCAGAGCATAATAGTAATTTTATAGTTGTAGCAACACTGATTTCACCACACAAGAATCTACAGGAACATTTGAAATTGCGCATGTTCAAGAATATTTTTATTTATTTAATTTTCTCTGAACAGCTACACAACCCATTAGCTTCCAATTCCTATCATCTCCCCTTTAAGTCAGAGAGAAACTGGATTTGGATTTTCCACACAGTTACATTTTCTCTCACAAGAAGATGTATGTCTCAGAAATCACTATTACACTTTTGCTTGCCATTTAAATTCTTTTCTTACTATTTAAAATGTCTATCTTGATCCTTTTAAGTAATTAAGTAAAAAAATAATTTGGGCTACTACAATTATTGTTCAAGGCTTTATATATGCACTGCATGGGCTACACTGAACATTTATTTTATAAAAGTCCTTTCCCTTCTGTTTCACACGACATTTTTTGAGAAAATAAGCAGTTGCACAAAAATGTTAACATATGGCAGTATTTTTGGAACTGCTGTAGAAATTAAAGGCAATAAAAATTGCCTTGGACAAGAAAGGACAAATAGGCCAAACCAAATAATTATTCTTGCAGCTTTCTTTAACCACTAACTCTATTTTATATGCAGTTTCCGATCTCTCATATTAAATCTGATCATATATATTTTATTCCATTCTTAAAAATTTCAGTAGACAACTTCAGTGCTAACCTACAACTGCCCTGTCAGAAAATCTTTGATGTCACAGCATAATAGCTCCTGAAAGAACAGCACTAATACTTAATGTAACATGAAACCAGGGCCCTGCAGTGGGGCTGTCTGCTGTCAGGAACAAACAGTTTCACTGCTGTTCCCCAGAAGTGACAAGATTGAGAACTAACAGGGCAGCACCTCCTCACTGCTACAGGAGACCTGTGTACCACTGGCAAATCTGATTTCATCATTTGAAATGTATCACTATTACTGAAAAAAAAAATATTTTTAAAAGAGAAAAAAAAAGCAACCTAAATAAAGATGCCCAGCTTTGCAGCCATAGTTGATTTGAGATGTTCTCGTCATCTGTTGTAAATACAACTGTTCTGATGTGAAGATGAAGAATTCCTATGCTGCAAACAATAAAATACAAACCTGCTTTTATGTGGAATTCCTTTACATTTCATGCTTGTAAATAAAGATACTGGTGTTACCCAACAGATCCTAAATTCTTTTCCAGAATTTATTATTTTGCTTTCTATGACCTTTGGATGTCTTCTGTTTTGAGTTGAAATTTTAAGATTAAAAGTATTACTAGATGGCCTTCAGCAGAAAACATACTTTCCCCCATTGTTAACACAGGTGATTCCAGGCCCACCTGTCAATTAGATTTTAACTAATTAAAACCATTGCACGCCACAGAAAGGATTGGAAAGATCAGATTCTAATAATCTTACACAGCCCCCATGTTCTGAACAGTGCTGAATGTCACTTGCTCAGTGTCCTTTCCAATGAAACGAAAGGCTCTCCCAGGAGGTGAGCATTACTTCACAGAAGGTATGCATCACTTACAGAACTGGGACCCATATGTCTCCGCTTTGTGCTCCATATTTTTACCTTTTTCGAAACGTTTTTTTTAAAATTCGCATGTAACATTGCTTTAGGTCAAAATGCATTATTATACATGAGTGTACCAAGCTCCCATGGTAATCAGCTCCATTGCTGGATTCATTTTCTCTCCTGAAAAGCTGACTAGTCTATTTTATAAACTAGCAATAGCTGTATTTTTAAAGTTTATAAAACCTGGCCTCTGGCTAACTTGTAAACATAGGATATATTATCCTTTTGTTTGTAAAGCTTAATCCTACAACTGTCAAGCTGAATAAACCTTTAGAATAATAGTAAAAATACAAAAAAAAACCAACCCCAAACCAGTCATCATTAACAGAAAATTGAACTCAGATAGAGATAAAAATGTCAGTGGTGCAATTTTTGGTGTATCTGATAGTATATGTAGAACCAGGAACACTTTTATAATTCAAATTTCTAAAAAACATGTTCAGGTCATATAATTTTAAAAGTTCTTAAGTGATAAATGTTTTTTTAGAAGTATCTATGCCTCACCATCCTCTTTCAATGAATTTCTGGTAGTTGGCAAAAATAATTTGTAGCACTTTAATCATATAGGACGTTACTGACACTGAAGGGAAAGGAAATTCTTCTTGTGGATTCGAAACACATCCACACAGCAGCATTAAAAACTATCTGTTCATATTCTTAGCATTTGTTCCCGGAACATAATTAAATATGATACCCATAGTACAAACACTGAGTAAGAGAGATTCTTTACACCTTGTAGTCTAAGTGGATTACACAAGAGGAAAGAAGGGTACTGTGTGTAATATTTGTAATGACAATCTGTGGCGGCATCAAAACAATAGGTAACGCCAAGTAGTCCTCTTATGAATGCAACTAGAACTGTTTAAGAAGCCACTGATCTCCCTGCTAGAACTTACTGTCCCTCCTCTTAGACATTACATGGTTTGAGCTGTGGTTTCAGCTAACTCCCTTTGCCACACAGCAACATTACATTTGAAGCATTCACACAGTCATTTACTGCACCTCAGCTGAGAGGCAGGAAAGAAGAGCTAAATGTATGATTTCTTCTGTCCCTCCAGCTAGACGTGCAACAGCATGCCTGTCTACACTCTAATCTAGGCTATATGGGTTTTTTTACCTCAGCTATTTTAAAGATAGAGCACAAAAAGAAACACAAACTTTCAAGATTTAAGCTAGCATTTCACTGTACCCCTATCCCATCTTGGTAGCAGCACGAAAAAACTCTTAGAGGGACAATTAAATTCTCTTTCCTCACTGGTTGGAAAAGACCAAGGTTTGTTCCTGCTGAAGATAAACCGTATCCTAGGACATCTACAATTTTCCTGAGTTGTTTGGGTTTTTCATTCAGTTTGTTTAGTTGATCCTTTATGATGCTTGATCATGAGCTAGAGAGAATGATGGACAAATATGTGGGTAAAATAATAAAAATCTAGCTGGAAATAACCATACAGTAACAGAAAAAGATTCTCTGGCTTCTGTAATTCTAACACCATTGAGGTAGTGCCAAAATTATGCTTTGTAGCAAAACAGGTGAGAGAAAGAAGAAAACAATTAGAACCATTACCTTACATGGCCAAGACGTTTTGAGTCAAGACCAAGTATCTGACAGCAGTGCCTAAAGATCTCCAATCAGATAAAGCCTAATTATTGCCTGAAGAGCACTCTTTTGAAATGAGGAAAAGAACTGGTAGAAAGCAGAGAAACAGAAAAGGCCATTATAAACAAATTGAACTTATCTTCAGAATTTGATATATTAATTGTAGACAGACATTATTAATTTCTGCAGATAAACAAAAAAGTTCTAAACAAGGAAAGAAGTAAAATCTAGGTTAAACACTGGTTTCCTAATAAAAAATCTTAGCAATTTCATAATAAACATAAGTTGATTATAAAGAACATATTTATTTAGCATCAGCAATTATGTAAAATGAGCCATTCCCTCTAGAGATTATCCATAGCCTTCTAGACAAAACAAGACCCAGAAGTTTTTAATCCTGACCATGTTGCAGGCTGACCATTAAACAAAGGAACAGGTCAGTGAGGAAATTCACAGGTCAAAAAAATATATAAACCACCACTAGTGAATAAGGATTCAGTCCTCCAAAGAGCTAAGCATGTTGGCTCCAATCCAACAAAGTACTTAACTACATGCTGAATTTTAAGCACATACATAGTCTCATTCCCACTGAGATTATTCAAAGGCTTTAAAACTCAGCATGTGCTTATATAGTCTGTTGTACAAGGACCAGAGCACTTGGTATCTTCCAGGACTTGAACCCTCAATGGTTATCAGGAGGACCTGAAAGAGCTCAAGCAAATGAATTTTCTACCAGATTTAGTCAAACTCTCAACTTCATTCTAAAAACATGAACTATTCTGAGATGACAAATTCAGATTAACTTTATTCCACAACTACAAGTAGAAGGATGAAGGCTCAGCAGCCATTTCTATAGTGCACTGCAGTATTCCTTTTGCTTTGGATGTCAAAAAAAAGAAAAAAAAAAAAAAACACCTTTTTTCTTAAACATAGAAATAAAGATGGAGACCCATCAGCTCCTCTGGCCAGGAAAGAATGTGCTGCTGAGTTCAGTTGTAAGAATCATTGTCTGAATTACTGGGTATAAATGCCAACTATCCGAGTCATCATTTTATTTATTTTGATACAAAAATTATGATAAGAAGCAAACTGTTCTTCACACACATGATTGCATTCCTTACATCTCCAATGCCAGATAACAAACTGACACATCAATCAAGTGAGAATTTGCAAGGAGAAACTTAAAGGGAATAGAAAGAACCACACTGCACCTTGATGTCTGAAACAAGATTAGAAACAAGTTGTGAAAGACTATTTCATATAGTGGCTGCTGTGCCTCATTTGGCATCACATTGTGGCATCAAAATGAACACGCATAACCAGTAACAGAGTGACCCTAAAACTACTGGAAGTGGACTGCCACAACCTAGCAGCTTTAACTAGACAAAATGTTGCTATGGGGAACTCTGGCCTACAGCTTTCACTAAGAAGAGCTGACATGCACCATGGCGTATTATTACATGCTCAAGAATCCCAGTGAAGCCCACAGTAATGGACGATGCTACTAACCTTGGATACTCTTAGAGAAGACACTGAGGACAAATGGATCCTTCCCTGGAAATTTCAGTGGCTACGATGCCTTTTATGATAAAGCTTCGTATTTCTTGTATTTTTGGACTGGCACCCTATTTGTTACCTCTACAACACAACTAGCAAGCCAGCCAGCACCTCAATTATTACAGCGGGCCTAGCCCAGCCTAACATGCACAACTAGAAGACTGCAGGCCAAAGTCTAGTCCTTCTGAAAGAATTGTCTACTATGGGAAGTAAAAAAAAAAAAAAATTCCTCTCATTAAAAGTACAAGAACCGCACAACTTCCCAGAAAGCTGAGAACGCAAGGAAACTACATTTCTCTTTTACATGGTACTACATTCCCAGTTCTGGAGGGTTTACATCCTAGTTATCAACGGCTATTCAGTCATTACTCCCACTCTAAGCTCAATTAATATCCTATTTGACTGTGAGTGACAGAAATGCTGATTTTGATATCTTCATCCTCAGTTTCCTGGAAAGTTGAAGCACATAGGTGAAGAAGGAGAATAAAGTCACTGTGTGTGCCTTAAAAGGCTGCATCCACTAATGCCCCCACACATCCTAGGGGGGGGTGGTTTGTGTCTGCTTCTCACCCTATCCCTTTCCTTCCTGCTTCCTCTCATTTAAGTATTCTCCTTCCCTTTACATCTACAGGAACTGACTGTTCAGGTTCTCCCTGTGTCCAGTTCTGGGCTCCTCACCATAAGAAGGACATTGAGGTCCTCAAGCAAGTCCAGAGAAGGGCAACCAGGCTGGTGAAGGGCCTGGAGGGCAAATCATATAGGGAACGGCTGAGGGAGTTGGGAATGTTTAGCCTGGAGAAGAGGAGGCTGAGGGGAGACCTTATCACCACCTACAACTACCTGAACGGAGGTTGTAGAGAGGTGGGCAATGGTCTCTTCAGCCAGGTGACAGGTGATAGGACAAGGGGAGATGGCAAGAAGCTGTGCCAGGACAGGTTTAGATTAGATGTTGGGAAAAAAATTTTCACTGAAAGAGTTCTTAGGGCCTGGAACAGGCTGCCCAGGGAGGGGGTTGAGTCACCTTCCCTTGATGTGTTTAAAAAAAAAGGTAGATCAGATACTTAGGGATATGGTTTAGCATAGGATGGGAACGGTTGGACTTGATAATCTTAAAGGTCTTTTCCAACCTTGTAATTCTGTGATTCCAGCACCCATTTCATTTCTGCTTTGCTTTTAGCTAGTTTCAAATCTTCATCACTAACAAGATCAAAAAGACATAAAATACAATTTTATTTCACATTCAACATTCAGACCACAAATTGGTGTGCAAGTATATTGGGATTACTAATTTATACTGGTCCTCCCAAATCTGTAAGTCCTTTCAACAATATTTGCTGTCAATCAGTTGTTAGCAGGACCTGTAAAACCAAAAACGCTTACGATTCATTCTAAGTATTCACGAGCTGTTCACATAAATAATATTTATGTACACATACAAGACTTGTTAAAAATACAAAAAAGGACCAAACTGATCCACTCAAATCTTCCCCAGAACTGTACTTCTCAAACAGCATGGCCAGATAACTTGTATCCCAAAGTATTTGTTGTGAACAACCTGATGAGCAACAGAAAAGGAACATGCAAGTTCAGTCTTGAATACAGTAAGCACTAAGGGGAATGTTTTTGACCTCTGCATGTTATCTTCTGAAACAGACAGCATTACATCACCTACATAGAGAAGTTTTAATCATTTAAATGTATCAAGCTATCACCAAATACTGACTACAGAAATTCTCTATGCATGTTCTACAGCAATAAGAGCATTACAGTTATTATGCAGTTCAACACAATCATTCTTCCCTTCCATCTTTGGCCTTTCATATCCCTTCCACTCTTCTTCCTCTCCCTTTGTTTTTTCATCCCTTCTTTTCTCCCACACACTTTCAAGAAGGCCCAATTCAGCAGTATGGCATCAGCAGAGACCAGCAACAGCTGCTGCTCCAGCTACAACAGTGAGTGGATTTAAAAAAAAATCAAGGGACAGCTTTAAAGTTTGGGATAGCTGTTTAAATTGAATATGTAATAACTCGACTGAGGATTTGGACTTTGGCTACACTCAATAGGGGTGCTTCATTACCTACTTGTGGGAATGCCACTTGTCTGTGATGAGGTCACAGCCTCCTGGCGATAAATTCCGTATCTGCTGTTTAGCCCGGTCAGCTGAAAACAAGCTAGCAGATGCCATGCTGATTTGCATCTAGTTGCTATCGATACTAAAGAGACAATATGTGAAAGACAGGAAGTATCATGTGGGAGCCACACTTAGACAGCATGAGGAGAGACAAGCATTCACCTTCTTTATCTAATCATCCCATGCTGAATTACTGAAATAGAAAGTATTCCACATGAGGAACATGGTAATCAAAACCAACTTTGAGATGGATTTGTCTCTTACTGGTTTATTTGTTATCCTAGGCACTTCCGTGCCACTTTGACTGGAATTTAAAGCAACAAAAAATAAAGTAGAATCAGCAACGGCTTATGCCTTGAAGTTTGCACTTCTACAGGAAATCACCTTTGCATACAACTCAGCAAAACAATTTCCTCCCGCTCCTTTTGGTTTTGGTCATGTTATAAAAATTAATCACATCATGAAAAATTGAATCGGACCTGTCCAAGGGAGGACTTAATAAATTAGAAACTCCAACTAATCCTTGGTAATTACTCTTAAGGTCTCTCAACTCCCTTCTCTCTCCTATCCACATCTTCTCTTTCCCAGAAAAAGACTATGTATAATGCTCACTGCATTCAAAACCTTTCACTTTTACACCCTGATCTTTACTTTGGGTCTGTAATTTGATGCCCTTCCACAGAGTGTTGTGCAATGGTGTTTTCAAGTCAACTGCTAGTGGACACACCCATTCACCCCATAAAATGCATCGCAGTATAACTGCGTTAAAACACACACGGTGCATCTCCACTACCATCACTAATTAGAGTTTTTCTTACATTCTTAAAATAAACATTACAGATTGAATCATTATTGTTTAGAGGCAATGGTGAAGATTAAAATAATGAGAGTTTTCACTGTCTAAGGAGAGGAAAGAATCACAAGGCAAGACTGTCTACACAAGCAAGGAAAGAAAACTTTTTTATTTTTGCCTTTACCAAAGGCTGAAAGATCTATAAAGCAGTAAATGAAGGACCACTTAACTGCTTGAATACTCATGGTTCCTTAAGTTTAGGTTGAGCGTTGTGGGTGAGCACAGACACACACCTGAACTGATCCCATAGTGTCTATATGACTTTGTATACAGATTCAGCAAAGTGTGGAAAGTTAAAGGGGCTGTTGTGCTAGTCGGGGTACCCGAAGCTTGCTGTACCTCAGGAGCATCACGCATATAGTGCAGAAGCCAGAAGGCATAATAACACATAAACCGACACATCCGCAACCTCAGTAAGTCATTCTTGAAGAACAAAGGCAGCCTGTGATTTATTTACCTGCAGCAACAATACAGCTCTGAAATAGAAAGGCCAATGGCATCTCTTCTCCGAATCCAAAGTAGCCAGATGCCAGAATCCTTCTACCTTAAGGCAGCAAAACGATTGCCCGCTCAGTAATTTCAATCTAGGGTAATCTGCTAGCACAGGAGCGCTCCTTTTTTCTCTAGCAGGTATGCTGACAGATTTGTAACTTGAGGTATTCTAAGAGTGAACAAAATACATAAATAACACCACTAAGAAAAAGTATAAAAGATCTGTTGTACTAGTGCTCAGCAGAAATTAAGAGTTTTATCTTACTCCTTTTCCTAGAACATTAGGTGGCAACACCTTTCTTTCTTGATATCTTCTGTTTCACATTGCTCTGTTTCACATTTTCACTTCTAGAAAGTTACTCCTCAGAACCTGTGTAGCCGTCATCCTAACACCAGTTAACTACATTCTAGCTCAAAAAATCAAGATGAAAAGCTGATCATATCTAACATGTTTTGAGATAAATGAAAAGATTCCATTGTTTCTTTCAAAGAGAAGTACCACAATTTCTATGTGGACGTAACAGGTAGTATAATGGAAACTAGAGCCTGCAGAAGGCAACCAGAAAGCATGAAAGGGTTTTCCTAGAATTCATCTTTGCTCTTTTGGGCAAGCAATAAGAACAGATACAGATAGCAGAATGTATGCATGTAAAACAGAGGTGAATACAAAATCTCAGTTGTAGGCACTGCCATGAGGAAAACAGGACTAAAAATATGTTGAAACACATCTACTTACATACATAAAATATTTCATGTGCACATCCACATCTACTTGCACTAAAGGTTGAATAAAGTATATTCTTACTGTAATGGTTTACATTAATCCCTCAGCACAAGAAAAATGTGAAAGGACCTGCAAGAAGATAATCTGCCCTCTCCAGATCAGGTGTGACAAAGAAAAAAAAACAAAAACAAACAAAAGGAATATGCACAGCCATAGCTTCCACCATTACAGGAAGTCAATACTCAGAATTGCCACACACTGCACAATACTACTCCAGATGACCTGCCAGAAGATTCAATAGGGAGAGACAGTTGATCTAATACAGAATTTACATGAGATTAATTCCTGTCAATGTCATCCTAAAGCCAGAAGCAGCATCATGTAGATAAACGTGATTCCACCTTATCTGAAACCAAGTTACTTTCTACAGTGAATCCAGTGTAAACAGGGCCTTTGCATGCAACCTGCCTCCCAGCAGTCATGGAAAGGTCTTTCCATTGAATCCAGAAGGAACTGCATCATGTCCTAAGGAATACACTTGTGGCTAGAGTAAAACGGCACCCTTCCGCTTACGTAAATGGAGTTACAATGGCTTATGCCAGCTGAGAATCTGTCAAATATCAAATTATATAAAATATTCCTCTGAAATAGCTCAAGATTTGGAGACCATATATATGAAGAACATTTTTTTTTCAAAATGTTAATTCTAATAATAATAAGCCCATCTGGCATTATGGCAACCTCTTATCCAGAAAACTCCCAAAATGTGATTACCTAGTTCCACTTGTTCGTTCAACATCTGGATCTGGTACTTCTGAAATAAAATGCTGCAAATGTCCCCAACACACTACTCCATTTAGAAAAGGAAGTGAGAATTAACTGAGCCAGTTAAAACTATAAGAAGAACGTAGATGGGCAACTACATCCTATCTTAGCTGGAATTCTGCCACGACATTGAGGTTAACCCCCCTACTTGTGCAAAAATACCACAGGTTTTTACTAACCACAGAGGGTCAGGAATTCAGTTTAACAAGCCCATCCACAACAACAATACAGATGTAAAAAGTATGCAGAACAGTCCTTAAAGTGTGACATTCTAGCTCAAAGTACTCACGTATTCATATACCAATTGTAATCTAAAACTAGACAAAATGAAGCAAGATTGCAAGATTGCTGAATACAATACTTTTGCAGTACAAACATCTGTTTAAATATGGAGACTTCCTAAAAGCTTCACCTCAATAGTTTTGGAGCATTAACAGATAGAGCCTCTGTTAGAACAAGTATCTGTGAGTAATGAGTGCCTCCTCTGCACTGGGACACTGACCAATACAGTTCATGAAGTAAACAGTTCAACAGCAGCCCTTCCGGAACAGCTCCTCACCAGGGTGATCTACTCAGGAATTAAAGTCACAGGAATTACAGAAAAGAGTATCCAGATAGGGAGCACCCTGCAGTATTTTGTGTCAATTTTCCCCCACCGTTAGGTTCTTGGAGTAACATATTAATTCTTCTTACTTTGTGCAACAGTTAGTTGGAATTAGTAAATACATATCTTCATTAAAATATTACGTTCCAACACATGCATTTAATTTGTCATAAATTATGGTATGTAAGAAATCACACCATCTTCGATAGATCTAATAATATATTAGCATTTTTGTTTCTGATACAAGACATCTCAAGCAAGTAGTAAAATTTCAGTGGTATATGTAAGGGGTCTTAGAGAAACACACAAAAAAATACAACTATAAACAAGCCATCATTCTGGTAAGAGGAAATACAAACAACCAGAATAAAAATAGTTGATGCACAAAAGCCATAATGAGGGGGTTGCTCAAAAAATAACTTCTACTTTGAATGGTTTGGATGAAATACAAATTATCCACAGAAAAGTGTGGACTGGCATAAATGTTTGTACAAAATTATAAGTATATTTCTAGAAGTATGCAAGAGACAACCGCCTGCATGCTGCACAAGGTCCCAACAACGCTCTGCATAAGTGCTAGTGCACAGAGTCCAAACCACTGCATTTTAATTACTATGCAGCCTCAGATATATTGCCTTTGATATGGAAATGTTCTTGTTCTCTCATCTTCACATACGGTCTCATGCACAGAAATCTTTATCTGATTCATAAAAAATAAACTAGAATCCAATCTCAACACCTGACCTCAGTGCTTAGAAGTTTTTTACTAAGCATGGTGTCACTATAAAAAGAATGGGTAATATTGGTGTAAAGTTAGATATTTGGAGCAATGATATGAAGGATTTGCAGTTAGGAATCAAATCAATACTGCACCTCTGAGGTTTTAGAGTTTTCTGTTGCCTTATGTCAGTCTACCAGTGACTAGAGAAACAATCGGCTGTACACCTTTCTGTCTAGCTTAAGAAGAAAGAAAAAATATTTAAATTACATCCTGGCTTATCATTGATAGAAAAGTGCAACTTAGCCACTTCCTGTATGAAATCAGTTCTGAAATCTAATGAATCACTAACTTCAAACTTTCCACCTTTTTTTTTTTTTGTAATTTGTATATAAAATTTCTGTGCATATTTTATTGGTATGCACTACAAAGTTCATACAGGAAGAAGCAAAATGTTTCCCAAGCTCAACTTTATCAAACAAGGAAAAAAACCACAAAGAATGCTTAAAATACAAATCCAGTACTTCTCTATTCCCTATATTAATATCCTGCCTGTAACAGGGCTAAAAATTTTTGCTTTGACAAATTCTACCAGTCACTCCGAAAAAACATTATATATTTAGACCTAGCTAATTCTCCCAGTTCTATAAAATTACATTCTCTTTTTATAAAGAATATGATCTGTGTAACCTCTCTATAGAAGATAATGACCCATCTGTAAATCATTTTGTTGCAGGTTATCTGTTTTTTATCACTTCTAGTACCTGACTGTGCCTGATATGATACCCTTAAACACATTAACTTGATGGAATGTTTTTCCTGACTTAAAAAAAAAACATCAACTGATAGATATTTATTCTCCACTATAAATGAATTACTCAGATTAACCTCGTTTACCAATATATCTAATTTTATATTATTCGTTCCAATTCACGAGGCTCAAGAACTATTTGATTTAACTAATTTCCAAGCAGTGAGTTTAGAACTTCAAATACTGTTTACTTTCTTCTTAATTTAAGGAGACAAAACAGTAAACATAAAACTGATGCGAGTATTTTAAAATACACAAGAGGAGGAAAGAAATGTCTATGTACTGATTCTTGTTTCTTTAAGAGAAAATCCATTTTTCAGGTTCCTGTTGTACTAATTGAAAGAGAATTATTTAAAACTTCACTGAATACTTGAATATACGATGGGTATGCGTAGCAGTTTCACCAATGCCAAAGAACTCTAGACTTTCTGAAAGACGGTAAACTAAAAATTGGCAGGAAATCTCTGACAATGATGTCACAAATATTTGTTGTTGCCACAGAATAATGTTTTAAAAGAACACCTACTTCTTTGCTGAAAAGGCTTTGGGAACATGTAATTATCCAGTTTTATCACTGTAGAAATCGGCTGCTTTCCAACAAATACATCTATCAGATCACTCTCTTATGCACAGAACTACATCTAAATAAATGCACACGTATTTCACATAGACATCACACCAGCTCCCTACACAACCGTATTAACGACAGCATTTTGCCATATTTTGTTGTTTTCACAATATGATGTCATGGCCTGTCATGACACATGAATTGGGAGAATTCATGTCTAAACATGTGGGAGAATTGTGTGTCCGAAAAATTCTGAATAGCTGATATAAAATAAAAGGAAATTCAGTTTCTGTGTTTCTATAACAAGTCCCCTAAAGTTCTCATTCTTGCTGTTCAACCTGAGTAAAAATATAGAAAACTGTATAAATAAGATACACAAAGAGATGCTGAAAGAGACAACCAGAAATCAGCTTACTAAGGCACAAACTTGAAATGTCCACCTTTGTGTTCTGCTGCTACTTGACGAGTAAGTTATATACGAACTACTGAATACATCATAAAGTAGTACTTCTCTTGCACCTTCTGACATCATGCAGAAATGTTTCAAAGCTCTGTCTCCGTGATTTACTATATTAACTGAAATGTTTTAAAAATATGTCGTTGTATCACTTCAGCTGACATAGCTTATATATACACAAACACCCCTATTTACATAACTTTTAAAACCTTAGTCATTGCACAAAACCCTTGCCAAACCAGCCCGCTGATCTTTAGAGCCACACTATGGAAAAAGAAATATACATCACCCCATTGTATGGGGTATAAAGGAAAGTGCACTGTGGCTTCTCTTTCTTTCCTCAGTAATTTTTGTTCTGTGAAATTAATAAATAAATAAATATAACAGAAGCCCTTTTAGTGTGATCTATACACTTTTAAGGGGGAAATCAAACCAAGTGTAAAAGATTCATGGATATGCTTCCTGAAGTGATATCTCCCAAGGTGATTACAGTGTTTAGCAGATATAAGGTCATGACTAAAGAAACTTTCTAATGCCCGCTGAGGAAAAAAAAATATATTTGCTTTTGCTATCATCATTCAAAGCTCCGGCCTTTATTAGCACAAGATATACCAAGGCCTCTAAGAACTGCAGACATACATGGATACTTTCAACTAAAAATATAATCAAAAATGCAAAAAAAACTGTCCAAAGGGATTTTATTTTTTTCCCCATTGAGCAAAAGTAGTTCAGCTGGAAGTGACCACCAACAATTGTTGGCCACATACTAAAAACCGCTGGCTAGGGAACAAGCACTGGCAGTTCCCACTTGTGAACAAAATCAAATTGACAAGTGAAGGCAACTAACTTTGGACATCAGCTACTATTTTCTACAAGTCAGGCACTAGTGGCCTTACAAAGGAAACTGATGGGCTCCACTTTGTTTCTCTTCTCACTTTCACCAGTGTGTAAAGGTAGGAAAGAAAAAAATGAAGCAGAGTTACATAAATTCAGTAGAGAATCAGTAACGTGCAGGGAGAGACAGCCATCTGTCTCACTGCCTTTATGCTGTGTATTATACACATGGCACTAGTTTGCACCCTACGATCTAGCAGCAAAAGGAACTCAGTGAGCTTTGAAGCAGCCCAGTTAAGTCTCCCAGCTGTACTGACACAGTACTGAACTGCAAGGAAGAGAGAGAAAATAATGCATTTAGCAGAGGATGCGAGGTTGCAGACCAAAGGGCCTCTTACATTTTCATCGCGGAATGAATTAAAGTTCTAGGGGAGGAGGCCGGCGAAATCAGGGTGAGCGAAACAAAAAGTATGACAGGAGAAAAACAGTCAGGAACCGTAAATCCGGGGACAGCGCGGGGAAGACGCCAGCAGCCGGTGCCCGCGGTCCGCCGTCCCTGGGAGGTGCGGTGTCCCCCGGCGGCGGCCGCTCCTTCCCCGCTGGGCTCCGGCTGCCCCCGCCCTCCACGGGGGGCGGGAGCCCTTCCAACAGCCGCCACGGCTCCGCAGGACGCGGAGGGGGCACGGAGGGGCAGCCCCCCCACACCGCCACCCCCGGGGAGGGAGCTGCGAGTCGCTCCGCGTGCTGGGGCGCTGCGGCGGGGCAGCCCTGCGGCCCCCGACCGGCCCGCAGCCCCAGCCGGCGGCAGCAGGGCACTCGCCCTGGTCCCGCAGCGTGGCCGGGACGAGGCTGCGCCCCGCCGGGCCCTGGCCCCCGCGCCCCCCCCCGGCCGCGGGAGTCCGGCGGTGGCGGCCAGGGAAGCGGCCTGGAGAGCGGCGCTCGGAGAGATGCCCAGGGCTCACCTTCCCCTCCCCCCGGAGAAGTGCGCTTCAAAATGGTTTTGCAGGCGAGGCTGGCCAGGCTGGGCTTGGTGCATTGATTCCAAGTGCAGTGCCTGGTTTGGTTTCCGTATATTCTTTGGCTTTTAATAGCTAGCTGAGGAAAAAAGAAAGCATTATTGTTTTCTTTCTTTCCTTCTCTCATTGCCTATTCTAAATTTGACTCCAAAGTTTAAGCAGTTGAATTGGCTAATTCTGAATACAGTCTATTGAGAGACCAGACACAGCAGTATATCCCTGTATAGCAATAGATACAATGTGCTGAATTGGCAGTCTAATTATAAATGTGGCATTTGGACCTCCTTTCAGACCCAGTGCCACCTTACCTTATGAGGGAACTTCAACTACAGCAACTGTTCAAAACAAAATGCCATTACAGGATCAGCTTCACCCAACACTGGAACCAGCCAGGGGATTGTTTTACAAACAGCCTTTCTCACTTAACACAAGAATGTATTATAAGGAAAAGTTATGGATAGTGCAGAGTCTGAAGAAAACGCATACGCAGTTTCTGCCAGGTGTCGAGCTACTTCAAACAGCAGCATACTCCAAATGACCTCATTATTTTCTTTTAAATGTACTCACTATAAATAGATTATTTCTTAGTTTTACTAGAATGAGCTGCTAGGTACTCTCACTGTTTATATTCTAGTGTAGCGTGCATATAACACGTGAAATACCCTGGCTCAAAACAAAAAACAGCAATAAGACATTGCCAAAGAATCAAAATGTGCTAAAAAGATGAAAAAAAAAGTTTTTTTAAGCGTCTTTTCCAGGGAAATATTTGTATATAATGGCAGGCTACATGCACATATCTCACATTCATTCTCATTATTTACTTTATGGTATAATGGCTTAATTAAATGAGTGGGCACGAGCACGTCAATAAAACAAGTCAAGTCAAGTCAAAGTCTCAAAACAGGTTTCAAAATTACTCCATTACACGAATACAGAAAGGGAAATTCGTTAATTTTTGGACTTGAAATCCTGTTTGGAGACTGGATTAAACTGTTCTTTTGCCCTCACGATCACCACTGAAGATGGAAATACGAAAAATGTTAAAATGAGAGTAAAAGAAAACAGTAGGAACAAAGTGCCGCTCGAGTGCCGAAGGCTATTTAAATTAGCTTAATAAACATATACCTTATCTACAAACAGCAGGCGAAGATATATTACTTTATCACAGAAAGTTTCACCGTCTATGTTTTTGGGAAACACCCCTAGGACAGAACTAATCTGTCGTCCCCAGGCTCCCACAGGCTGACTTTCCCCTGCAGCCCCCCCCCGCCACTCAGACACAACAGTAATTGTCTTTTCACGTTGCTACTTCCACTCCTTCCCGTCCTTAAAAAAAAAAAAAGAAAAAAAGGGGGAAAAAAAACCCCAAACCCAAAACCCCCGCATCCCCCCTCCAAAAAAACAAACAAAACAAAAAAACCCCAAACAAACACAACCGCGAAACGGTCCGCAGAACGCAAAGACAGCAATCAAATCGATATGATCAGTGCCTCTGATTGACCTCAAGGCCCTGCTCTGCTAAAGCACACAGCCCCTGCTGCAAAGCGGGTTAACTGCTCAACGCTGTTCAACACGACTCGGAAGAGAGCTGGGAAGCCCTCTCGGCAGAGGAGCAACTCTCTGGCAGCTCAATTATTAATGCACGCGTGGAAGTACCTGCTCACATCACGCCTATATGTTCTCTCTCACGTATCTACACACAGCCGCGCTCACGCAGGGGCGACCCCGCCGCCGGTACACGCGTGCATGCATTACACGAGCGGGCTCGGCGGCAGCGCCGGTGCCCGCTCCTCCCCGGAGCAGGGCAAGCCGCAGAGGCACACTCATTAGCTCCCACTGATGATTCCTTTCAGGATCATGAATGGAACAATTGTCAAAAACTGCGGGAAAAAAAAACCAAGCCCCGAGACTATTATATACAGACACAGCTTGTGTGCGCGCATGTGACATTTGCAGGCAACCCAGATTTGTTCATAAACTCTTCAGCGTTATCCAAGATAAAACATTAAATTGCTTATACGGTTACAGAGGCTTCTTACTCCCAATCAAAAACCCAAACAGCTTCGAAGGTAGTGAAAGTCAGGAAAAGAGCAATCTCTCCACCAGACACACCTTGCCTTACTCGTATATTACAGCACGGTCTGTAAACAGCTACACTAGCTGGTTGCAACTGCCACTATTTTATTTTAAAAGAATAATTAATAATAACAATAGTAGTAGTAGTAGTAAGTTAAATACTTCCTGAAAACTTACTTTGCATTTAGTTTAGGCACTATTCTTTTTTTCAGCTCGCAAAGGAAGCCGTTTTGTCCAGGTTAGGTATTGTCTACTTATGGATCAGCCTCTGGCTAAGGGTTTATTTTAATTTATGGCTTATGCATTCTTTTAAGGTCGATTTGCATGACCTCCGGCAAAGAGCTAAGGCAGCAAGAAATCCCAAGTCGAATGTTGCCACAAAGCGGCAAACATCTCCCCTTGCCGGGTGTAAATAGAGCTCTCTGATGATGGACTGCCTTCCTCCCCTTCCCCCCCTCGTGTATCACAAATTAGGGTGCGATATCAATTTTAAAGTTTTCAGTATAACTTTATCCAAAGCCTCTGCTTGGAGAGATAAGGCGCCGCCACAGGACTGCAAATCCTCGGGACAGTGCCCCGGTGTGGCCAAAACCAACATTTCCACCTCCACGCCAGTAGCTTTGTATTATTCCATGCTCCGTGGATAGCACTCATTTGTGGCGAACTTCAAAGCAGTAACCCACCTCAAACTTAACGGAGTATTTAAAAGCACCGCTAAACTCCCTTCACCTTTCTCCATCCCGTGCCTTTTGGGTTATCCGTGAAGAGAAACCCACGCGAGCACTTCGGAGTAATGACAGCAGCTCTCTGCTCTCCAGGATTTATTTCGGATTTTATTTTTCCTCGCTCTCTCTTTCTCCCTCTCGTGTTAGTTCCTTACGTACAATATCTTCTCAGCACCATGTGTTCGCCTGCCGTGGGTGATCTTAAAATACAACGCTGATCTGTCACTACATTTTAAAATAAACTCTACTCTGGAAGGATGAGAAAGTGTTGTAATTTCAAGGTATTGGGGTCCCTTAACGTTTCGGAAACCTCGGGATTCAAACAGCCCCGGAAACTCGCACGGGGACGAGACTATAACTACTTTCCCCTAAAGAAGGCGGGGGGGGGGGGGGTGGGGGGTGGGGGAAGGAAGAAAAACACCAAACAAACCTAAACTCAAAATCTCCCAACACCCTCGTGGTATAAAAGTAAATAATCGTGCAAGGGGAGGCGGGGGGAAGGGGTGAATTCAGCAATGTTAAAAGCTAAACAACAGATCTACCTCCGGACGCTGCTGCTTCACTCAATTGCAACTAACAACCCATTAAAGACAGCGCAGGGGGAACCGGATTCTCTCCTGCAAAGCGACATAAATCCAGCGAAAACCCATTAAACCACCACCGCCACCACCAAGCCACGCAGCACTACACACCACAGCAAACAACAGGTATACAACACAATAGGGCTTTTTTTTTCCTGGTTACCTCCTCGGGATCCAGTGTGGCACAAAGCACTAGGAGAGCCTCCTTTTTTTTTTTTTTTGCAACGCGCTTCGGTAATTTTCATTAAAAAAAAAAAAAAAAAAAAAAGAAAAAAAAAGAAGAAGAAAAGAGGGAAGGAGGTGAAAGGGGAGACAGAAAGAGGAATAAATGGATGGTAATTCGGTAAAATAAAATAAATTAACTAGAGTCTGCTGGTGTTTCTCCGGGCCATGGATGTGCAGGATCCCGATCGTTAGAAGTTTGCGGATGGGTTGCCTGGAGATTTGCTTACAATCAGGTTCATTATTATTATTTTTTTTTTCCTCCTGAAACAAGTGAAGGCGATGGTTACTGCTGTCAATCTTGGCAATCAATGTGAGCGGCCATGTCGTAAGTATTCAAAGCATTTCCCGTCGTGCAACATCAGAAAGTGAGTGGCCAGGGCATTGATCTGAAGAAGGCAAAAGGAGGCAGGGCTCCCCCGCCCAGACAGCACAGGCAAGATGAGACAACACAGAGAGAGAGAGAGAGGGGAAGAGAGAGAGAGGGAGACAGCGAGCGAGCGGGGAAAGCAACAACTGCAGAGAAAGTGAGCACAAAACAGAAAGTGAAATCACCCTAGGCTGCCAGCCGCATCCCCGAGAAGCTATCACCACTCACATTGCTATTAGACAAATGAAACCTTAAACCTCTCTCCTCTAATGACCACTGATTGCTCGGAGTGGTGAGGAAAGGTACTAGAAAGTTACCGGGGAGGGGGCGCGAGGGCGGGCGGGGGCCGGAAAAGGAGGAGGGGGAGCGAGGGGGGGTCCCGGGAGAGCCGGCTCGCGGGGCCGGAGCTGCGCGGGGGGAGCGGCGTGTTGCACTTCTCGGGAGTGCGTGGGGAGGCACGCTCCAAAAAGAGTCCTGCCGGGCTCCTGCTCGCAAGTTAAATAATATTAATAATAATAATAAAAGGAGACTATCTGCAGGACATGGGAAGGACTGGTGGGAAAGCGGGGACGAGAAGGAAAGCACTCAGCGAGCGCCTTCTGACAGTTGATAAATGGGACCCTGAGGAGCCCGTTCGGGGTAAAAAACAGATGAAATGTAAAGTATAAATTACACTAGAGATGGGAGTCCAGCTACAGGGACCCAGGGGAGAGGAAGGGGAGAGAATAAAGGAGAAGGCACTCCGAGTCCACAGGCTACTTAGTGATGCGTTCAACAGACAGGTAAAACGTGAGCACAGTTATAAGGGAAAGACAGGTATGACCCGAGAAGAAGAACTGATTTAGGACGGACTCGAGCTGAAGTTGGGATTCCTGTGGCGACGGCAAGCGATTTTAGCAGCGGCAATATATAAATATCTCTTTCTCTGCCTACCAAAAGGCAACAGATAAGGACTTGAATATCAGCCTGAATACCAATTTAGGAACTCACGCTCCCTTGGAAGTGATAACTGGGGGGGGAGGGGGGGGAAATCTGAGGGAAAGAAGGCAAAACTATAAGGAGCCGAGGAGAAAATCAACCAGTGGCATGGAGTACTGCAAAACCAAGAAAGTCCCTCTGCTGTATTTTTACATGCCAAAGGTAAACATAAAAGAGTCTTTCAAACTGTCAGGGGCCCGCAGATCAGGTGGGCAAACAGCGCTGCAAAGCTAACGTCTCCCTCTTGATATTATTCACACCTAGGCTAAACTGTTGTTAAGATGGGAGTGCGGAAAGCAACCTCAAGCCCACAAAATGAGAGAGAGAGTGAAGTTGTTGATTCATCTCTGTATTTTTGGCACTTTCTCCCCATTTTCCAGAAGGCGCCTGGAACAGTTAGTAACACAGAAACTTTTTAATTTTAAAATAGCTTCATAACTTATACAGGCCAAAAAGACGAGGAGAAAGCCTGATTTCGCTTTCCTCCTCTCTCAAGTAGAAATTTGCAGAATAGGTTAGACCCAGAAGCTCACTCAGCCCCGCTGCGAATGAACCTTGCTTCATAAGGACGTGATGAAAATCGAGCATTAACGTGACGGCGCAGGAATGATCTGATCTGGCTCTGTTTCATTCTGTTAACAAGCTGTAAAACTCAACACACTACTGGAGTCGGGCACACTGCATCCTCTACCTTGCTATCCGAGGTCCTATCGTTCCTGTCGAGCCCAGGGAAAATGAGTTTTAAGTCAGAATCTCTTGGAATAGCGGACCTATTCTATACAGCACTTCTGGCAATTCCACTGCAATAAAGAGCGACCAAGTCCTGTTCGGCAAGCAGCAAACACCTTGAAACAGAACTTCAAAATTACCTAGTAAAGCTTTATCATCAAATTAGGGCATGGTAGCCAATTTCCATGAATTCTTTCAATTTTAAGAAAAGACACTAAAAATCTACAAGCCCGAGACTGCGTAATTTGTGAGACTGTAAATACTGAGTTTGTATTCACCTGCGTTCAGCTAATTCAAAGTATTCACCTTGCTGCAATTATCTGGGCTATGTATTTAACAACAGGATAGAGCTGCCTTTCCAGATATTGCTATGTCTTTTTAATCTTTAATTCTAAGAATGTCCGTGATGGACCAATAACACTTTCTTGTAACACACTTAAACCTGCTGCAAGCAAACACCTTGACTTCTTTTAATAACTAGAAGCTTTAGCGCGCGAAAAAGGGGGAAAAAAGAAAAAAAAAGAGATGTAATCAGAATACAAAGAGGAATTACCCTGTCCGAGTGTGCAACCCCATCAAATTGTTTCTTGAAGTTACTTTCTTTCAATAAATAAACAGAAATTTTAAAAAAAACCCCAAACCAACCCACAATCCTATTTCTCAAATGTAGCGTCCTCCTTATCAAGTACGATGGGACAAGAGATAATTAAGGCGTCAGATAAATCTGACCGCCCACCTAGCCCCAAATCGGGGGAGCATCTCGCTGCGCTCCCGAAAATCCTATGCAGATGACACTCTGCTGGGGCAGGACACCGCAGAGATGCGTCCACATTCCCAGACGGAGCGCAAGCAATGCTCTCTAGCTTGTTGCTTCCCCTGTGATATCAATTAAGTTACAGATGTTACACACAGTACCAGAGAGCTACAACTTCTCCGCGGTAGAGAAAGATGACTCTTTGGGCATTGTATGCAAATGTGTGTGTGTGTGCGCTGCAACAGGAGTAATTGTGGTTCCCTCTTTGTTTGCATAAGTGAACACCCGCCGTGTAGATACGTATGCACGCGCCGAGAAACAAGAAAGCGCTTTTACTTTTAGCGTTACCATACGTTTGAAGACCGCGTTTTAGATTACTTCCCTTGGTTTTGCTTCATTAAGGCTAAAACCAGGCAGAGCAGCCAGCGCAGGCAGATGTTGAGGAGGTTTGCTGAACTGCTGTGGGTCCTCGCAGAGGGAAGGGTTCAGAGGCGCTCAGTTCACGTCGGGGCACTTACCTGTTCACAGCTGTCATTGCATTTTGCGCCGTCTCTCTCATTAAGTACGTTAAAGTAATACGTAGAAAGCAATATTCAACAAGCGAAGCAACTTGTGTGTTAAGTTTTACATACCGCATCTTTAACATGGTGAGCAAACCTGCAACTCCTGTAGAGTTGGTGAAACATTCTCAGAAGTTTTGATTCAAAGGGCAAGAAATTCCACCTTAAGAGTCATTCACCCAATTCTTAATTCCCCTCTCTCCCCCCACTTAATGCCGGACAATTAACAGGCACATTTATAAATTCCCTCTGCTGACACTCTCCGACAATGAGGACTTTTTATAGGCTTGCTAAAGACGTTCAGAGAAACTTTTGCAAAATAATCAACAGCATCTGAGAGAAAGCTGGAGGAAAAGAAGTTAAAGCCTGATCATCCGATTGGGATAAAGTTTTGTTAGACGAGACAGAAGCACATTACTCCACGTTTCTTCATAAGCAAACCCATCAGCTGATACGAGTTCCCCTAGAACAAGAACCTCTGGCGATCTCCTCAAAATTTTTGGGACGTTTACATTTTATAACGCCCAAATCTAAAGATATGAATGAAAACAAAACCTCTGAATTCCTTACAGCGTCATCTGCCAACACAATGTAATGTCCTGGCGGAAAGAGGATCAAGTAGATTTTAATTTCATTTGAAACTGTGCATCATCTTGACAGTGAAGCAAAAACCGGCAGCAACAATCTCCCCACTCCACCCCCCATTCAAAAAAAAAAAAAAAAAAGGGGGGGGGGGGGGAGACACGGGACGGGACTGGAAAAACCACATAAACTTTTACAAAGAAAATAAAAGCAAGTTTGACATGAAAACCCCTTCCTGTCTCGGAAAGTTCATTTTAAAGGTCCCCTCTGTAAATCTAAAGTGCAAACACCAGGCTAAGGTAGTGAGTGGCTGGAATTTGCATGCTGATAAGAGAAGGCTGTTGTACTTACAGTGACAGAGGGCAGGCTGCGGAAGAAAAGCTGTTTGTGTTAGCCTGAGAGTCACCCAGGGCTGCAATGAGAGGAGAAGAGAGGAGTGGGAGTGCCAAGCTGGATACACCTTCACCGCATCTCATCACATCTGCCAGCCTCTCTCTCCCTCTCTCTTTCATTTCCACATTCCCTTTGTTCCTGAAAAAAAAAGTCTACACGTCACATCAGTCCCCAGATGCAGTCTACACCAAAGAAAAAAAATGAATAATTCAATCAAACTGTGCATAGTCTCTAAGGCAATAAATCTATTGCACTTAAAGAAACGAAGGGTAATTACCGCTATAGAATTAGAATAAGGCCAGAGCGCGCAGGGATCCCAGGGTCTGTAAACTCCACGGTCAAATAAAGTTTCATTTATTTAATCCTTTGACAACCCCAATGTAAACTAAAGGGGAGGATCGGAACTTATTCCGGTTGGGCTTGAAAATGCTTGAAGTGAATGTTATAAAAGAAGAGCGCCCGTGATCTCTAACAAGCACAATGCAAGGAAACACAAGTGTTTCACTGCATCACCTCCAGGGTCCGTTTCCCCCCTCCCTAATGAAGAGCAGACCACGCTCCCGCTCCCACTTCCACCGGCTTCTGCTGCTCTCTGCAAGTGCAACGGGAATCGCTGGCAGCCAGCAGCCGCCTTACCTGCTCCTAGATTGCCAATAAAGCCTGACAGAAACTCAGGGTAACCGGCAATTTTGTTCCACGCTCTGGCGGAGAGAAGCCATGGGGGATTTGCACCGGCACGGATTGACTCGAAAGGCTGCCCCTGACTTCTGGATTTGTGCTGGGCTGAGTTTGGGGACTGCCTGCCGGGGGGCGGGGGGAGCACGCTGGGGAGCGGATCCCAGCTGGGCAGGCGTCGGCAGCGCTGTCGGAGCCCTGCGACAGACCGGCCGAGGTAGGATGGAGGAGAGCCACACTTTGCCCTCTCCTATCTCTAACGTTGCGTTCTGGGCTCGGAGGTAAGATGACTCTATATTGTGTTTATTCTCTCCGGGTAACTCTGGTCCCAGGGGTATGCTGCTGTATTGACGAGGGCGGCGGCTCAGGGCTGTGTCTCAGATCGTTATACTCAAATCAAGCCGGAGTTTTAACGTCGGCATCAGCTCCTTTACACTTCCAGTCACATTCTTTGTAAACTTCTAGTGAGGACTGGGGGAGGAGAGAGACGGGGCGCGGGGGGGAACCCCAACCCCAGGTGAGACCGTGCTGTACAGGATGACACAGGCTCTCGCTCTCACTCATCCGGGTTTTGTGCCGTCCAGGAAGATTAAAACACCTTCCACTGACGTAGAGCATCGCGCATCTCCTGTACTTGAACCGCTTTAACAGACAGGGTTGATTTATCCAAAACATTAACGGAACTGTTATTCTAATAAGGGTAAACTAGAAAACACTCGCCGCTCGCTCGGGCTTTGTTTATGTGCTTAAAACGCCACCGTGAGGCGAGTGCAAATAAAGCAGAGAGAGCGACCGCCTGCCAAGGAGCTCTCGGATTAGCACTTCGCAAAGCAAAACAAACAGCGTTAGCGGCAGCGCGAAAGTCATCGAAGAATCCGCCGCCGGTGGGCGTGGGGTCCCTGGCTCCGCCGCGGGGGCGCCGCCCGGCAGCCTCCTCCGCTCCCGGGGTTCCGGGCTGCTCCTTCGCTCGCTCTCATGGCGAGAGAAAGAGGGGTAGAATTTAAGGCGAATTTAAGGAGATGGGAATACACAAAGAAAAAAAACCAAACCCAACAGCAGCGCTTTCCTTAACCATATGCCCCGAGTCCCTCTCCCTGGCCTTTCTCACCGGGGCTGAGAGCACCTTACTCGTCCCCACGGAGGGGACCTGGCGGGCCGCGGAAAGCGCACCTCGGCCCCTCTCCTCCCGCCGGCACCGCTCTCAGCCAAACCTCTCAGACCTCCCCGCTCAAAGGCAGTTTCCTCCCGGAGAGTGTGCCAGGGAGTACTTCTAACTCCTCTGCCCATCTTCGTTCTTCTTCCTTCTCCGGCCACAATCGGACCAGTTGCACTGCCCAGGCTCTCCGGGAAGATTTTGCTTCTCTCTTTCTTTTTTTAAAATCTTTTTTTTTAGTTGATTTGAAGTCAGAAGGTGGGTTTATAGTTTATAGTCTAGTTATTTATTTTTTTAATGGGGGGGTGGGGGTGGAGAAGGGCTGGATGGGGGGGGGGGGGAAGGGCAGACACGGACGACCAGCGAACAACTAGCCTGTTAAGACCCATGAACTGTACCTGGGGTGACACTGCTAAAAGTTGTGGACAAGACTCAGCACAGTGAGCTTCTTAGGCACACGAAAGCTAGAGGAATGGATCCACTACAGGAGACAGATCCCGTTATATAGGGGCAAAACGCATCGCAGTGCATTGCAGTTCTTAGCCCTGCTTCCACAAAAAGTGTTAAACAAGGAAGGTGTCCTCTCATGAGACTGTTAGGAGCTGAGGGGATTGATGCTTTTCCCCAGCCACCGGAAAGCATTCATCACCCTGGCACCCAGAAAAAGCACTGACTGCACAGGGAAAGTCGAAGTTGCCAAACTCTTGGCTACAAGTTGCACTGGCAGAGTAAGCTCTGCAAATGAATCATAACACAGATAAGTTTTTAAAAAGGCAGTTGCTTTCAGCTGTGATTAGAAATCACATTAAGACTGAAAACCTGATGTTTTGTAGATACAGAGTAAAAAGAAAAAAAGAAAAACAGTAGTGTGACTATGGAAGGTGCAAGTATTTCCACTGAAACATACCTGCTACTCTGGGTATTTCACCTAACAGCTGGATTTGTCTACCTGTCATCTTTACAATTTTTCTACTCCCATCTCTATATCACAGGAGGACCATAAAACATAGTTGGCATATAAAAAAACCAGTTCAACATTAACAATGTTTTTAAATGTACTTTTTCAGAAACACCAAAAGCCATCCAAGAGACAGAGTAATAATCACCATCATAGTGAGGCATCTCTTCTTTGAGCATACACCTGTGTGGCCTCACATATAGCCCAGCTTCAGCTGGGAACAGCTGAGCACTCTTGTGAATGAGGAAGGATGGAAAGATACACTGGGATATCTATACCCATCCGCATGTTTGAGGAACTTGGGGGGGGAAGGGGGGAGGACACATGCTAGAAGACCCCTTACAGCCCACAGTAGTTCTAATTTGCATTACAGCCCAAAATAAATCGTAGGTCAGTGACATAAACATGAAACTTGCTGAATATTTTTCCTTAGAGTCTCAATCACAGAAAAACCTTTGCTAAACCTTTGAGCACTGCAAACCCCTATGAACCATTGTAAGGGTTTGTCAGCACACCACGGTGCTTTTCTTTTTCACTGGCAATGTCCCATTTTGACAGCACATGCTGAGTTCAACATAATATGCATAGACTTTACTGTATTTTTAATAGTTTTATTTTTGCTTTATGACACCCCCCCCCCCCAGCCCAAACAAACCCCAAACATAATCCCAACAACAAAGCACAATTTTTAAAGATCCTGACTAACTACCACGCTACAAACAAGATACTATGTAAAAAACCAAAATCCTCAAGGGCTAGAATAAATATACAAAGCTGTCTTTGACCCGAGGATTGGCCCACATAGCAAATAAATGCATCGCCACTAAGCCACATGTATATGCCACATAAACAGAAATAAAAGGATAGGCCAATGTTTTTGTATTTTATAGTAGTACCACTGTGCACTTATAAATTGAATTGGTTTTAAGATGTTTCTGTGACACTGTGATAACATGGCCTAATCTTGTAGGTTGGTGTTATTGTCAATTGTTTCACTCAGAAGCTCAAGTCCTATGCAGGTAAAGTGCATGCTTCTTATTAAGAGGTTGAAAATGATGATGCTGGTAAGGGTAATGATGATGCTGGTAAGCTGTTTAGAAAATACAAAGAAAAAAAGGGAAAATGTCTACAAAGAAATTCCAGGGTAAAAAGTTGTTTCAGATTGTCCCATTTTGCCTGGAGCACAGCATATTGAATGGGTAGGTATGACTGTCTCTTCCCTTTGATCACCTCTTAGAACACTTTACATTTTCTAACCAAAATACACAGTAGTAACTTTTTGCAACAAAGTTGATTAAGAAGCAAATCACTGTATAAATCTTTCAAAACATGTTTAAATGTAGCTTATTAAACCAGGAACACTGGGTAAAACTGCTGAAAGTATTCAGACTGTTAAAAACTAAAACGCGACATGATCTCAACATATTTGAACATATGATTCTATGAAATGTTTTTCCAATGTAATATCCAATTTAAGACTGAAGTAAAATAAATGTGATTTGACTGCTTTGGAATCTTCCTAAGACAAATGACTGAAAGATCAAGGTGTTTTATTTCCTATTTGAATCAATGATCAATAAGTCTAATACATGAAAATCACGCATTTTGAATATAAAACACATGTTTTTAATAAGTGCAAGTTAGACCAAATAAAATAACTATGTTTTGAGAGCAAAACTCACTGTTTTTTAAGTCACTGTATCTATGTAATTATAAAGTAACTTGAATAAAGCATCTTACATTGGTCCTAAATTTTTTTTACTCAAGTAAAACACTCATTGACTCCAATGTGAGTGTTGCCTGAGTAATAGAGTTCCCTGTCAAACTGTTAAAATCAGCTAACTTCTAAAAGCCTGCAGATTGATGGAATAACATGATTATACTAAAGGTATGTATTTCATATGGAAAAAACCCCAAAACTTACCAGGGAAAGCTTTTTAACATTTACAATAAAGTAAGGCAGTAATAGAAGTATGTATTTTTGAGGGGGTTATAATTTTGTGCCTGATCATGCAGACGCTGATGCTTGTGACTCTGTGTAAGTCATGCCAGTGAATCAATGCTGTCGTGTCACAAGCATCTGAGGTTTAGCATCTAAGACAATACAAATAACAATATATTGGCTTTAAGCTTTGCGCTAGCAAAACAAGACTATTTGTAAATTATTGCAGCGGATTGCACTGTAAGAGTTATTTTGCAATGTTGCATTTAAAAGTTTATGACTGATGATATACGTTCTCTTTGTTTTGAGTGAATAAGCCCTTCGACATTATATATAGAGAGATAGATTTTAAAAAATGTTAAAACAATTAGTACTCCCTTACAACAAGGCCAACATAAACAATTGAAAACTGACCCTGACCCCGCACCTTTTAATTACTTTTTTTTTAATGAAGTTTGAAAGCTTAATTCTTATAAGAATATTAAGTAATCAAATGTTAACTCTACTCGGTGGTATTAGCATAGTTGAAATTGTAGTTTATAAATTTTTGAGAGCATCAGCATCATGATATGGTTGTCATAGAAACTGCAACAATATGTTATTTCAATTAATTTTACATGCCAGTGATGCTGAAGTCCATGTAACAATTCTTTTAAGAAGTTCTAGAAGTAAATACTGAAAAGCAGGAACAAAAATATGAATAAGCAACAGTACCCTTTAATTATTATCTAGTTAACAAAACAGGTAAAATTCTAAATTATTTTAAAACTGTAACTGAGCTGGAGAAACTAGTTAAGCAGATTTTGACTTCAAAAAATACCAAAACTAGAAGACAAAAGCTACAGAAACATTCAAACACTAACTGGAAAAAAAATATATTTTCTCAATGAAGCATGTTTGGAAAAATATGTAAAAAAAGATTTATTCCTGGTCAAGGGATATAAAACATGAAATAGTTTTAAATCTTGAATGTTCCTTTGTGTATGCAAGAAGCAAAAAGTCAAATGTTACAAATCCAGGACCATAATACAAGTTTTTAAAAAATCTTTAAAGGTAGGAAATGTAACATGAATAGATTTATTTTTCCTGTATAATGCAGCTACTGTGTGTTATGAATGCTACCTCAAGTAAATCATTGCCAGACACAGTCAACTGACAGTAATGACTTGATTATTAGAACAGAAAAGCTAACCAAAATTAAAGCAGTATTTTTTTTAAAAAATAATAATTGTATTGTAGCAGTATAAATTCTTTTTTTTGCTGTTATAGGACAGTATGCACATATACTCTTGCTTTCTCATTGCTTATGTATGATACAGTGCCTAATCTGATAGTTTGTACATGAAAGAAAATACTGAGCAGACCCTAATGAGAAAAAAATGCAGATTTCACCATATTTTACACAGTAATCATTAATTACATTGTATATTTGGTTTAAATTTACTTAGCTGTCACACAGACCAGAAGATGCAAGACCTTTCAGACCGAGACACTAAACAAGCTGTTTCTAAGTAAATAAAAACTATTCATATTAAAAACAAAAAAAAACAACGAAAAAAAAAAGGAAAAAAAAAACCTTCACAGCCTAGAGAAGCTATCTGCAGTGAGAAAGGAGAAGCATCTAGAGCTGTCCTTTCTGATAGGATTAAGGAATGCTACAAAAGAAGCATTTAAATCTCTAGTTTTCCCTGACAATTAACAATGAAAAGCAGATGTTTACAAAGCTATTTTACATGCTCGTTTATAAGATGCTAAAAGATGGTTTGTGGATGGTAAGAAGGAAGAGCTGGATAACTGCTTGTCTGGTGTATATTTAAAAGCATTTTCATTGGCTCGGTTATTGTTAATAATGAAAGAAACACTTTGTGCTGTATGGCTGTGACTACAGAAAACTGCCGTCATAAAGTCCTCAACAAACTCTTAAGATGCAATTTACAAAGATAATAATAACACAGAATTATTTCACTTCTCTGAATGCTACACATTTGCATACCAGGACTGTGTACAATATACTCATAATGCACATTCATAACAACAAGGACTTCTTAACATTGCAACAGCACAAGATCTGTGCATTAAAAATCGACAGTTCCAAGTTTTCCTTTTTGGTGGGAAACCATTTGTATAAACCAGATGCTCTGCATCTACACAGGGTAAGTCCACATTCAGTTCTACACCTTTATTGAATGGGATCGTATCAAGAAAATTATGAATCTCTGGAAGGTAGAAACACATTAATAAATTCCCTCTCATACAGAAACACGGCAAATTAACTTCTCACACAAATTTAAGAAGAAATCTGGCCTATAACTGTGAGTCAGGAGTTGTGGGTTCTATTCCTGGCTGTGCTACAAACCTACAGTGTGTTTTTGAACAAGTCACTTACACCAAGTCACTTGAGTAGAAAAAATTCAAAGAATGCATGCCTTGAGCTCCATTTAGACAGATCCATATCTGCTTGTATTGGATGCATGCAAATGTAGGCCTATGTCCTGAAAAGCTGGGGCCTAACCTTTTTGAACTTCTCGTCGTCTTATTCTATTTCTCTACATGGAGAGACAGACGGTTGGGAGACTCGATTCATAAAAGACTCCTCACATATCAATTATATTTATGTGTAACAAGATTACCATTAAAAGTCCCAGCCCTGCAAAGACTCATATGCACGTTTCACTTCACACATTTGTAGTAGTTCAATTTACTCTAATAGAATTATTCACTCTGTATAATTCTAGGCATATAAACTTCTGCAGTATCAGGAACTAAGTTAATGGAATAGATAATGTGTAAAAATACCCATACAACCTAGTAATGAGGTTCAGGCTTCACGTTCTTAAAGTCCTACATCACATTATAGAAGGATTTTTTTAAGTATTGCTGTTAAAATGTTTTGGTACAAGCAAGAGGATGCATAGCTGATTTGACGTTAAAATTTTTTGCTGTCTTATCACATTTACATTTTCAAAACAAGAAAAACCTCTTTGTGATGTGTAAAATTATTCAAAAAACTTCAGTTTTAATCATAAAAAGATACTCACAAATCACCCGTGTGCTGCCACCGTCCATGCTGGTTTGGGTTTTTACCTCAGACACTGAATAAATTCTAATTTCTGTTAATGCCTATGCTATTCCAACTACTTATTCAGTTGTGAATGAATTTATTACACTAAAGTACAAAAATATTGAATTCCTATTAGTTGGCCAGATTTCATTTCTTCGATGGACTCTTCCGCAACTCAGACTTCCCATCTACAGGCTACTCTCTTGGACTAAAATTATGCTACAGACTAATGATATGCAAAGTAGGTCAAGTTTCCAACTTGCAGCTACAGCCATACTTAACTTCACCCAAATGGATACTGCTCACATGGTTAAAACTAAACATGCGTATAAATGTTTATAGAATTGGGGCTGAAAGTAGCAAACAGTTTTCCTGATTGGGATGGGTTGTTACCATAACACAAATTATTTACACAGAAATCCAACAGCAAGCTATAATTGAAAATATTTTGTATACCTTTCAAAAAATACCACAGGGAAAATACCTTCCCAGCAGCTGTTACCGGTAGAGCAGACAGGGACAAAAGAAGGAAACAACAGTTCGAGTCTGTGATAGTCTGCACTGGCATTGCACTAATGTCAAGTACCAAACCAGCTAACACGATGCAGCTCACAACTGCCTATTTTTTTCTAGTACTACGTTCCCCAGCCCAGAGAAACAAAAGGTATCCTCCTTCCTCCCTCCCCTTCTTCCCACAGAAATTATACTCCTGGCTGGGTCCTTGGATGCTGGCCTGCCACAACCACAGAGAAGGGGACACAATTTGCCTCGGTGTCAGAATTTTGCCGTTACTTTAATTTGATGACGTTTTAATAATATGGAATGGTTAGCTTTCTCAGACAAGCTTCTGAAATGTCTGTGACTAAGGTTTCTGTTCTGTGGGGCTTTATTTTTTAAATTTTTCTTCTTTTCTGCTTTGAACATGTCTTTCAATGAGCTTTCTGATTTATGCAATATAAAGCCATGCCCAAGGTAAACATTACAGTTTCAAGGTTTTGGTTGGTTGGTTGGGGTTTTTTTGAGTTTTCTGGTTTTGGTTTGGGGGGAGTTGATTTGGGTTTGGGGTTAGGTTTTTTTAAAATTAATTAAGAAATGTTCACAGTGTTCAGCAGAGGAGGCCCTGCTCACGGAAGTTGGAATTAAAAAGAAAAATACATTGAGCAAAAGGAAAGCACTTCAGAATCAATATGGTCACACCTCCCTCCACCCCCAACTCTTATGATAAGGAAGTAATAATTTCATTTGTATGGTAATTTCTCACTGAAGCACTGAAATCTAGGTCTACATTGTAAAGCAGTATTAAAGGGGTCATAGATTCAGCCTTTCCTCATTAAGAATTCACAAGTTGCAAAGAAAATTTGTCATGTTACGGTTTGTAATGTACAAAAGTAGGAAGAGTTGAATGTGCAATTAGCAATGCATTAGATTTGAATGCACGTATCTTAGAGTATCCATACATGACAGACCTTATACAAAATATCCTTTGTAATTATTGCATTCACACAGATAACAATTGCTAAAACCAACACAAAATACTCTGACATACTTTCTAAGGTACTGGGCCAAAAGAGGTGAAAGAAGGATTTGTTAAGACCTATTTAATGAAAGACTGAGATAAGAAAAGACTAAACTCCATGTTTTAAATGTAGTACACCATACTGAATCCTTTTTCAATTCTAAAGAAAACCAAGCCTCTCCGATACAGTATTTGGCACACTTGTTTTCTAAGAGTGAGATTCAAACTTTTCAAAGCCTTTACATGAAGAACTTTTTTCTTTTTTCTCAAAAAATTAATGAAGGATATAAATCCTTTGATTTAGAGAGAAGCTTTATTTTGTGGATAATATTAAGGGATTTTACTGTTGATATTTTCACATTAATATACATTATTTATCTCCACAGGGTGGCGAAAAAGAGAAAATTGCAAAGACTTACTGGGTGGCAGGAAGTGGGATTCACTATAATCAACAGCAGCAGGGGACTCTTTGAGGTTGTGTTGCAAGATATATTCAAGATTTTAGCAGAAATAAAATAATTGCATTTAATATTGTGCTGGTGGGAAATAACATATGTTCAATCTTTTCCAGCTTTTATACTTACATTCAGATACAGACTCTTGTCCTTTAGAAGCAGAGATACTACTCCTTAAGATCTGGATTCTTTTTTTTTTTTTTTTGGTACACTTAGGCAGAAGATGTCCTATTATTAGCCAGCTAGAACTTTATGTTACTTGCAAATTTTACTTCAAAAATTTACTAAGGTTTCATGAACACAGTATCTGGACAAAATAAACAACTCAATAAACAGTTCAATAAAGAAGGTATTACAAAAACATAATTAAATTTCCAGATTTAGATCTAGATTTTTTTTTAATGAGAAACTAAAAAATTATACGCTTTCTCAGATATTTACTTAAAATTTCTGTCTGGGTCAAATCACTACACTCCTTACAAGTTCAGAACTTCTTTAAAATGAATGTAGTTCTGTCTGTGTAAAGAGTAACTGATAAGTTGATGAAATAATGTTTGTTAATACAAAAAAGCTGCCAGTCATATAAAGGTTTTCCACAATAAAAGTGATACAATTTTGTGCATGTGATAAATTAACAATGAGGCTCACTTATATTGAGTTCAGGAAATTAAAAGTAACTGTGTAGTTATTGCGTAGAATTCCTTTACAATCAAATACATATAAACAGAGAAGTAACTCCATAGCATGTTCTGCCCATGAATAAGTGAAGTACAAGAAACAAAGTGGCCACTAGGGACTCAGTTCCTTTCTCCTGACTTAAAAAGCACCTAGAAACAGTTAATTCAGGGTAGATAGCTATCAGTTAGTGACTAAAGCAAATGAAATTAATTCTATCTTGTATTGCTGTTGCAACCCTTGTCTGGTCTTACCATTTAACTTCTGTCATTCTCCTGCTTTGTTACTTTAGAATGGGAATCTCAAGGCCAGCCATCATCTATGTAAAGGAACTGTGATCGTTTACAGCATATGTGGAACCACCTATTCCTCCATATGAGTTCAACTGCACAGTTCAGAGAAGCGTGTGAAATTATTTTCCAACAAAATTCCTTTAAAGCCCTATTTTTCATAATGCTATTGTTTGGTGGTTGTTTTTTTTTAACTTTCTATATAAGTGCAAATGGGAGTACATCTATATATGTATAAAAACACATCATAATCTTCTGAAATATGAAAGATGTCAGATCTGGGCTTTATATTGACATAGACTTATGTCAAATTTGGAACAGTGTATTGGATGAGGTGGGGGAAACAATTTTGCATCCAAGAACAGTCTTCTTAAAAGTCATATCAAGGCTAAACAGATTGGTTTAATTAGTAAAATATAATATATATACATCACAAGCCAAAATACTATAGTTACTTTACATGGCTTACTGGTTGGGATCACAGAATTTACTTTTCTTGCTCCATTCTCACTACCAGCAGTTACATTAAGTGGCTACATATTCAGTCAGCTGAGGAAACTGCTCTGGATTTGGGGGCACAAGAGAGCGGGTCTGGGTGGAATAGCGCAGCTACACAAAATCTAGTGCTGGCACAAGAGGGGACAGCAGTGAGTGAATGGGTGCTGGGATGGAGATTATAGCACCTTAAAGAAAGAGTGGAATGGCAGTCTGAGGGTGGAATCCTACGGCAATTTAAGCCAACAAAGGTTCAGGTTGACAGAGCCTTCCATCCTTTCTCCAACAACTAAGCATTTCTACTCTTTCCCTTGCATCAGCACTAACGCCCACACAAGTGTGCAGGAGCCAGCTCAGGGAGGTAACTGGTCTGGAAGTTAACCCCACAAAAGTGGAAAAAAAAGAACAAACCAAAAAACAAGAACAACCAAACAAAAAACTTTTCAGCTCCAAGGAGCAATTCACAGAATGATCAGACAAAAGCTAGTGCCAAGACAGCACAGAAGGTGGAAACCCAGAGCCAGAGGCAATAGAAGAGAGGACAAGGCAGCCCAAACTTAGATCAACTCCAGCTGTGATGGACCCAGAGCTGGAGCCAGCCTGACCGCTTACAAGCTTCCCCTAAAACCTCTGCACTTTCTTTGAAAACACTACGATAGAATTAATAAGTATACAGAGTTGAAATTACCAAGATGCCAAAGAATAAAATCAGGATGCTTCCTTGTACACTGAATGAGACAAGCAGCAAGAAAAAAAGACCCTCTGGTCTTAAAGCTACCTAGCAGAGTTTCTGTAGAATGTAACAGGCAAGTACAAATCATTCATGACTGGAATACTGGAACTATACAGACCACATTTTTGAGTAAATTTCTACTTTCTAAGGCTTCATTGTGTAGCTTTGGGCTGACAGGAAGACATTTGCAGTGGCTTCAGAAAGCATTACTCATAGTTTACAGGACTGCGTATCATCATTATAAAACACATTATTCTACATACTACTTTTTGCAATGCAATCAATATGGAGATTAGAAGATAAGGTAGATACAGCTTGAGAAGGATTGGAAAAGAATGAAACTGAGAAAATTAGGAGCTAGCATTTGGAAAATTAATAGTGAGGAAGACTGGACTTATTTTCTCAGTGCAAATATCCAAATTCTGCCACCTTATATCCACAAAAACCCATTAAGTTTTTGTTATTTGAGGATATATAACTTTTTAGAACAAATGTATTTACCCTACCTCAAATTTCTAAGGGCCACAGGGCAGACATGATCAAGTGTTGGAAAACAGAATTTAAAAGAAAGGAGAAAAATCTTTATTCAAGTAGAAATAACAACAAAAAGATTTATAGCATTACAGTCATACTGTAAATAAAAGAAAGTCTAGAATGTTGACTACAGCAACAATATTAAGAAAAATCCTCTGTGAAAGTTTTGTTTTAAAGCTTTGGAAATTGCAGATAAAAGCTGAGGAGAAGCTGTAAAGGATTGGCATGTTAATTCCTGAAAGAGAACAGGCTAATTGCAAGTAACTTTGATTAGATCAGTAAGCCAGCTACATGTAGACTGACAGAGAAGACCACTAAGATATTTGATTAGTTTATTTATTTATGTACTTTGCATACATAAATAGATATTAGTTAGTAGGTTTAGATTTCCCATCTGCAGCCTGTACTAGTTGGAAGGAAGAAAAAACCTGATTTCGGGGAAAACATTTAAGAAAAGATTAGCAAGTTTGATATTGAGCACCCAACTCCCCAAAAGGCCCAGAATGAAGGCCTCTATCAGACAGCAAAGTGACATGCGGGCTGTGCACCCCCTGTTCCTACAAATATACACCAACTAGCAGACAGGTCTTTGGATCTAACTAGGATAAAACCAGTATTTACAGAAACGTTTGTGCTCCCACTGTTGTATTACCTTCCTACACTGAGTTACAGATGTTCTAGGGCCCTCTGCTGATAATTTTAGAAACTAGGATACACTCTGAAAACATAAAAAGATTTCCAAAAGTTAAGTACAATGGTGAAGGTGTTAACAAAAACATTTGAACATACAGTGGGTTAAAATGCCTGCTTCTGGAGGACAGCTGTGGAGTGTGGCAAGGAAAGAGTGTAAAAGCTACTCAAAGAGGAAAATGCTGGAAAACAGCTGTCTAAGGAATAAAAAGAAAAGTGTGCAGATGTAATTCACATGCAATCAATCCATCCTTAGATCTGGAGAATTGCTGGATGACAGTTTTCTAGAAATAAAAGTTTCATAGAAATTAAAGTTTCATATGTGACTGTCCCCTGACCATATGTACGGATATTGAGGAGAAGGAAGGTAAGGAATTAGATTTTTGAAGCTTTGATTACTGGCCTGCCCTGCTTAAGATAATAAAAGTAAACTCAATTGAGTTAATCTAATTTGGATGGATATTGATTTTGTTGTTGTTAGCAGTATTGCTATGGTATACTTTCTGTCTACTGGGGCAAGAAGAAAGCATCCTGGGAAAGGAAAGACATATGGAAAGGGGAAGAATAGATGGTACCTCTCAGGCTGGGAAAAGGAAACATGGATTTTGATGATACAACTGTAGAAACACCTGTAAACCCCATGTCTTTCTGATCTGCTTTGTTTATACAGATGTGGTAGCAGTCCTCAAAATCTGAGTTCTCATTTGTCAAGCAGATCAAGTTGGTTGAACTCAAACTGCCTGTAAGAGCACAGCTCAAGGATTCAGCCACACTTAGTGGCTAGACTTAATTAGATTCAACAACTGAATGTGTTTCCTTAGGGAATTTGTCACAGAGACAAGACAGTCCTTTTATTAAAAAAATACAAACAAACAAAAAAAACCCCACCAAAAAACCAAGCAGAGTTTCCTTAACATCAGAAAGATAGTAAAACATACAAATAAGAACATAAGGACCACAGAATGTCTTTCCCATTTTTTAGGTATTTGAACCTAAAAACTACAACTTTTGTCTAAGTCAGCCGTCACAGTGGAGTGTCCAGATTTCAAATGATAGTCTTTTTAATCAGTATGTGTTGGTATACAACTGTGTACCTTTGAGTGAAGCCTGGAACTGCTGCCTTCCGAGCAGATGATTCAGGCAATGTTTTGTAGTGACTATCCATACTGTGTATGTTTATCACATGATTCTTCAATCCAGTATGCTTTCTTAAAGTCCTACCATCACAATAAATCATGATATGCATATAGAAAACATTACAATAAGACAATTATAAATTAACCACCCTAATTTACTAGATCACATATAGTATACCAAAACACCACCACATTTCTTACCTAAAACGCAAAAGATGGCTACTAGTGGGGGGAGACCATTGGTTTCCTTTTGTAATGCATTAATGATATCAGACATCCTCTTTATTGGACGTTGGTCACTGAGAGAATTTATGGGTAATCAGTGATCTTTTAAAATCTGCTGGATGTCACCTCCCATAACACCCTAAGCAATATGCCCTTTTCTGATTCTGTTTTGGTACCAAAAAAAAAAAAAATTCATAAAAAAAAGAAAATCAGAGTGAATTTAAGGTTGGCAAATGCATATCAGTGCAGTAAGCATAAACTGCCTTGTTAAAACTGTGATGTAGATAATCAATATACCAAGATACTAGAAACTAAGGTTGCATGTCCAACTCACTTAAAATCATATCTCTCCTGGGAAAACACATATAAAAGCTTAAATCCCTGGACAACAAAGAAAAATCTAAACAAATTCTTCCATCCTAAATTGTTACCAGGATTGCAAATCAACTAATTACAATGCAGGAATATGAACTAGGTTGTTCGCAGGCAGTGTGTAACCTTAACACTGTTCTACACCGAGGGTTCACTTTTCATGCAGGCTGTCCTGTAATAGGCATAAATATCTTTTCCTGTACAACTATTAAAAGTACTTTCAAGGATACATACACGCTGCATATTTCTCAGGAATTATAAGACTGAACATTTCTTAATTAAATTACATATAGCTACAGACTGTCTTTTAGTGGCTCACAATTTTAAAGTAATTAAAAAAATACAGTAGTTGCCTATTTGCATGTTGAAAAGTTGTACTTTTTGATGGAAACAGTTACGGTTCAAATCTGCTTCTCATAACATACAAAAATAACAGATAGACATATTTCCAGTAGGCACTGTACTTTATTATATTAGCCTTTACCAAGAAAAACATTTTCAAGTAATTTTCCTGACCAGAAGTTTATGAAGTAAAGTTGGAAAGGTGGTCTATAAATCAAGTAAACAATTTCACTATCAATGACTTTCTCCCTTGCTTCCAAGTATCTGCTGCACACAGAGACTTCATTAAAGTGGATCACAAAAAAAACACCCAAACAAAAATATTTGCCTTTCATGCTGCAGCTTTAATTTACTTCAATACATTATTACACACCTTCAAATCAGTAACCTTAAATTCATTGCCTTTTTTCACCATAATAAAGTATTTTTAAAAATTGTTCTTTTAATAACATTGTCAATGTTAGTTTCACTGAAAACAAAACAAAACAAAACAACATTGCAGATTGCTGTGGTGTTACTGGACTTGGGAACTGTTCAGAACTACAGAGCTCTTAGGGTTGTGCCAGAAATCGGTGGGAGCTCAGCAATCAGATGTGAGATTGAAGAACAACAAAGTTGCAAACAACAAAACCACCATCAAAAAAAAAGAAAAATAGCTCTACAGTTCAGAATCTGTTTTTAGGGCCCCAACATTACAATGGTAGCCACTTTTAGACTAGAAACGGCAACCCACAACTTCATCCCATTCTACCAGGCACTACTTATATAGACAAAGGATGCACAGTAAAAGGCAGATTCTGTCCTGAACAGCCTGAAGCTTAAGGCAAGAAAAACAGAAGATGTGAGGAAAGAATGTAACACCTAAATAAAAGTATGGAGCGTGGGGCAAAGAGAGAGTAACCAAATGGTCACAGAGGAAGATTATAGCAGAATCAGAAATTACACCAGATCTCATATTGTCCTCTAACACAAACAAAATCCTGTCTGCATACATATGGCTTTGCTTGCCTTTCTGCAGGCCTTGGGTCTCAAAGTGAGTTAAGGCATTTAGGACTTTTACTCACTTTCTCAAATTAAAATCTGATCATTAATAGCCTAAGCAGGAATTCCCAAGCATCACCTGTCAAGTTGCCAACGTGAGCTCGTCTCTTGTTGCTAATAGCTTTCTTTCATTCAGCATGTATTGAAGGAAATTTAAAGTAAGAAATTTTCATCCAATGAGTAAAGAAAGAAAATACGATCTGGCAATTTCCTTTGACATCTTAAAATGGGAATCGCATCATTATGACAAGGGCAGTTAATTGCTAGCGTTAATCCCACGTCCTCATTGCATTCCTAATTCACATTTTCACCTAACAAGAAACACATAGCATACAATATATAATCCCACTGCACAATAATAATTGTTATTTGCATTATTAATGGGTTATACACATGTATGTATATTTATATGCATGGAGACACAGGAAGACAAATACATATATAGTAAATAGACACATTGATAGGTATACTTCCTGAAGAAGTCAAAACATTTTGAAAAAAGGTAAAAAACCCCTTGCTTGATCACACCCATTTCCTGGTAGCAAGCTGTTAATTCAGACTTCTCAGGAAAATGCAGGCATTAGTTTTAGTATAGATATTTTTTAAAGGAAAAACTTCTGTTCTGCAGATTTCCAATAATATAAACATTTTTTCTATATCTGAATAATAGATATATATTTTTTGTTTAAGTCTCTAAACTTTTATCTCAAAAATAATACCTGCAAAAATAAAACCAAGTCACAGCATTCTAGCACTTACAAGTGAGTGCCTGTTATAAAAAGAGCTACCAGTGACCAGCATGGGCAGGAGGGGAAGCTGGGTTCTTTATGGTCTTTCAGACACACCTCTTCCTATGTCAGACTGTGCAATGCTCTCTTTCATTTGCTGTTTCTCTAATCCCAAGTTTTGCCTCCAGGACAGAAACTACTCGTTTTGCGGCAGTCAAAGCAAAACTGATCAGTAGTAGAGAAGTATTCTCAGAGAAGGTCAAAACACTCATGGAAATGAGGAAAGCCAAGTCCACTCCAAGATCCAGCACCATGCTTTAACACGACGTCAGACAAAGCTTCCCTCCTCCCCACCTTTGTTGTAACAAACATCTGGCCAACATCTTTGTTCTGCTTCAAATGTGTACAGGTATCACCATTACAGTTATCAAACTTTTGTTAAGGCCAGGTATTCACAAAATTATGGTTAAAAATAATAGCAATACTGTTTAGGACATGCTAAAAAAACATAAACTATTCTGTTGAGCTCCATATAGTACTAAAGCCACTGAAGCCCTGAAAGAATTCTGCAGCATTGTACCTACTTTTCCTGACAGGTAAATTCAGAACAGTCATTCAACAAAAAGTAAGATTTCATTTTTTATATAACCTATCTTTACTCTTCTGCTGCATCTCTGTAGGTATATTTGCCCACTGTTGTAAATTATTTATCATCAAACTGTATGTTATGTTCTTTTTTTTGTCCAGTAGAAATTTCATTGTTGCTTTTTTGTCACCTAAGGGCATCAGGCAGAACGATAAACAGTTCCAAATAAACTCCCCTTACACAGCCTTGAACATGCTAAAATTTTACCTGCTAAAGCCTGATCACAAGTTAAATATGTTTGAACTTTTGTCACTCCTTAAACCAGAAAGTTTTCACTTTCTGTCCCATCACTCTAAAACAGAACTAAATGTCCTATTTCTCAGTGATGCTCAAGAATACACTGAATGTTCATTTAAAACCAGAAAGTACAAGTATGAAATAAAATACATAGACTTGTCAAACACAAGCAATGTTATATAACAGCAGATCTAGGACTCTTCTACTTTACTTTCACTAGTCTACTGTTCTCCTGATTTGTATTAACCAGATTGCTGCCACTGATAAGTCTCTTTGCTACTGCACTTGACAGGAAAATGAACAGAAGACTAATTATAAGAATATTGTAAGCATCCTTCTAGAAGCGTATCACACGGACTTTTTTTTCAATACACAATCAATTCTTCTCCTAAATATCAAGAAGATAATATACATTCATTATCTAAATTCCCTTTTTACAAGTCCAGGTCCCCCACAGTTCTCTATGTTTAAAAGCAGAGGGTTAAAACTTTTAAAATAATTGCCAGGACACGATGCAGACTCCAAAAGGATGCTCTTGGATGGGTGTCTCCTAAATGAAATAACATATCTTTTTTCTGAGTTTATAACATGCAAGATACAGTCCAATGGTTTGTTCATTGCAGTCATTTTCCTTCCCTTCTGTGTTCATGTTCTTTTTTTTTTAAGGTTTTAATACACATTTGGATCTATTCCTTTTCTTAAATCTCAGAATACATGGTGACAACTTATCCAAATGTCAACATTTCCAAATGTCCTAAAATACGTTATATGACTCACCCAAATGAATGACTATTGCATTGAAGTGTTCAGCATCTTTACACTCTTCACAGAAAAAAAAAAAGTTTAAACAGTTTAAAATGCAATTATCAGCATGTATCAGTACATGTAAAATACAACTACTTAGGCAGCATGCCATCAGCGAGGTTTTCAGCCTCACTCAGCATAGATTACTGAAAGATACCTCCTTTTTGGAAGAGTGGCAATATGAAATGTTTTTCAAATCCCAACACCTAAAGCAGACATACTGTATTTTAAAAAGTAATCACATGCACCTGTCAAATATAATAAAACAAATATTGTAATAACCCACCAAGTGCTGCCAGTATACCATCTCTGCTGTACCTACAGAGAAACAGAAGTATAGAACGAGGCTTTACCCCATTCACAAAGAATGTCTGTAGCAAAACTGCAAGGAAAATCCGACCTCTTGAACCCTTATGCCTTAACCATTTGACAAACACAAACACCCCCCTGCTCCTTAATAATTATTTCCTAAGAAATAAACATAGCATACTTGCAAAACTGTAGCATAGACAGACTGAAACAACTCTTCAGCTGCTTATACTTACAGATATAAACAGTACACAGTTCATAATCCACCTGGAGTTTTCAAAAGGTTTTGATGTCAATGCTGTTCAAACACATCCTTGAAAATGTTGAGTCTATAATCCCTCAATATGTGCCAGATAAAGGATTTCTTATTGATTTGAGGTCAGGATTTCAGCACAGTGTAACTCATGCAAACTTAAGGCTTTTTATGTTGTTTCTTTTCCTTTGTCTGGTTACTCCCTTTCCACTTTTAAACATGCAATCTATGATCCATGAGACTTAGGAAAAAATCCAAAACTGTTTTTCTTGTAATTCAGTACATCCAGATAAAACCATGCTAGAAGGTTATTATTGATGCCTTGTTTGCTCATGCTATATGCACAATCTATTATATGTAATCCCTGGATATTCTGAAGAATCATTGCTAAAATTAAAGAACCTTTGTTTGAACTTAAAGTTTTGGTGAGTGAAAGGCTAATAGAAAAAAAAGCCTAGAAAAAATGCAGAATGCTGTACTTCCTTGCTGTTACTGCTTTTGCATACTAGCCACAAAAAAATTCTGTGAGGTAACCTCAACAAATTGGTTCAGGTGTCTAAGATTAACATTCACAGTGTTTTCTTGGGACATCTCTCACCCTCCTTAACACATGAAGAGTTGCACCATTAACTCATTAAGTTTATTTAGAAGTTGTTCTCCCTATCTGTATGACAGGCTGCAACTAACAGTTTGTTTTGTAAACTAAGCATGTTTTTTTCTTGGTCTGTGTTCATGCAATGCTTAAGACTTGTCTACAAACAAAAGTTTATGCTTAATTACATTGATTTAATTTAATCAGCTCAAGCCCTGTACTCTGATGAGATAACAAGATTGCTTTCCACATGTGAAGTTCCTCTTGTTAGGGAAGATGGACATGGCCCTTTTATACTGCGACAGTTGCAGCCACATGCAGGTTACACCTGCACTGTTATTTCATTATAACATAATCCACAGCCAAAGTACTTTTCAAAGTATTTTTTTCAACTTGGGTGACATGTTTTAGTATCTTTCAAAATAAAATGGCTCTTTACTATATAGTAACACTAGCAATGAACTATAAAAACAATGTGAAACATTAATAATTTGAAATTTTCTTAATGGAAACACCTAACAAGAAACTTTAATCATGCTATTTTTATAATTGAGCTGGAATCTCCATTCTAGGGCAGTAAGAACTGAAGAGAAAAATTAGGTATTACAAAGCCCTAGAAGATGTTGTTTCATTAATGAAATTTCAACAGATATAAATGTTTTAATAAAAAATTGCACTGTGAGCAACAGAAATGCTCAGAGTGTGGCTACGACTTGATTTGTGCTGCATCACATTCATGTGGATCCAGCTGCAATACTCTATGTTTGATGTATGTATGTCCTGTAGCCTCTCCCTCCACTTTCCCCTGACCACAGGTAGCAGCAAGAGCCCTGGTTCCCTTGGGCGCTTCACCAGAGAACACAGCTGGGTGCTCAGCTAGGAGCAGAGCAAGTTGCAACACGTGATTCATACAGAAGTGAAGGCAAGCTGCCTGGTTGGCTGCAGATACTGCTGCATTCCCTCTGTAGTATTAGATGCAGAGAGGAACACTTTGGCTCACTCTCCCATCTAGTTAACAGTTTTGCTGAAGCTCATAAAAACTTGTATCTTTACAGACGCTGCCCCACTGGTAAATTCTATTGAAATCAGCCAATATTTTCTGACATACAGACTGGTGCAGACAGTGCAGATGTGTTTCCATCAGAAATAGAAACACGCTTGATGATGAACATAAATCTATCTTTTTCTTCTGAACATAAGTAGCTATCCTGCTTTTCTGCTACCAGACTCCTAAACCTCTGTGTCTGGTTAATACAAGAGGTCTCACATTGCACAATCACAGTAGCTGCCACAGATCTGTTAAATTCCACCATCATCAATATTTCTAAAGAATCCTCTACTTCAGTAGCATAACAGCATTATTAACTACACGGATATAACCACAGAAACATTTAAAATACTATCAGACTGTAAAAGCTGTATGTTACAGACATCTGGAATATTGGGTACAGGCTATGGAATATCCTATATGAGTTTTTGATTTTGGCTAAATAACTTTGCATATGGAAATTTGTAGTTATGATATTATTTCCTCACAAAATTCCTGTGGATTCAGAGAGGCGAAAAACAAAAATCCCAAAGTGTAAGAGTTAGACATATATGCAAATGAAAGAGCATATGCAAGATTGTCTGCTGTTATTTATGTATTATATACAAAGTATAGATGCATATTCATGTATGACTTTAATATCTTTTGAAATTCAGTGTATGTTAATAAAAATACAGATAGACAAGCATTTAGGCTTCTCACTGTCCTTTCTGTTATCCACTGAAAAGCAAAAATTGTCTGAAATGGCCAAACCTGTCTTGGACAGATACATCTTTTAAAACTAGATATATGAATGTTACACGTGGTCTAAAAACTTTCATGTTATGAATCACTTCAGAAATAACACTGGATTTATAACTCACTCTCAATAGTGCAGACAAGTGCTGCTCTAATCCACACTACTGGGATCAGGCAGGTTGCAGGATATACCCTCACTCAGGATTGTCTAGATCCACCGAAGCATCATTGCCAAAAGTTATTAGCAAGTCAGAAAGTATTTGGAAATGTAGGTATTTACTATTGTTCATATTTAAAATCTCCTTTTAAGAATTTTGTAACTTTCTGAAGGTTTATTAAGGAACATTTATTGGTTATTAAATCACTCCCCACCCTGTTCCTCTACAAGACAACACTTCATGGTCTTAAAGGCCTGGGTGGCCTAACAGAGTTTGTGGCTGCTCTCAGACTTCACTTGCTAGATATATTTACCTTACTTCTACCATTTCATATGGAATAATTTGTCGGTTTCAGTGCCATTCCTTCCTCTGAGCCAGCACATTAATTTTATTTTTATCTTTTAGATTCATTTTGCCTCTTCAAGGTATAAAGAAATGGAGGAACTAATTCAATGTAACCTCACATGGCTTCCTTCTCTTTTCCTTGTAGATAGCAGGCACTTTCTGAAAAGCACAATTATAAATTCCTTTGTATAGTGGTCTCTCTTTACATCCCACAAATAGGCACCAAAAAAATTCTTAGCTAATACGGAATTTCAGCTTAGATGGTCGCAAATTAACCAGAGGAGGGTATATGTTAGTTTAAACAAATTACTCACGTTTTCCATTTTTGGTCTCTAGCATAAGAAATGAGATAGTTAATTTTAAATGTAAAACTTTGTACAGCGTGCAAATCATGTCTGTATGTCAAAGTAAAATAACAAACCTAATGAGGAATGCTAAAAAAGCAAGACCCATTAGTTTAAAGATACATGGAAGCAGCCAAAGATGACAAACATGCATAAAATTCAAAACATGATGGAAAAGGGAACAGGCACTGAACCACATAAATCAGTGTTTTGAATTCTATTTCTCTGTGGGTATAATTGTACCTTAGTTTCTTATAATGATTTATTGAGGTAAATAGTCTGTATGGTTTAACAGCTACAGCTTCAAAGTGTCAGGCACAGACTCTCCTTTATTCATGAGGCAGCTGAGTATTGGGATGTGAATTAGCTTCTGTATTCTGGGACTTGGCAAAGTTTGTTTTTAAGGTCCTTATAAAGGATTCATGTTGATGCAGCTATTCAAATGTGAAAAACACTGTGCTGTAATGGATGAAATAGAAAAGCTTTACAGTAATTCTGGAGGAAAAAAAAAAGTAAAAACACTGAAATAAACCATTCAGAATTACCTTCAGCTAAATAAAGGAATGCCCCAGAGTTAATTTTAATACATTGTATCATTTTGGGGAACACCAAAAAACCTTGATGTCTTGATGAAGTACAAAAGTGCAATGTGACTCCAGAATTTAGTTTTAAGTTAAAATAAAATAGAGTACAAAAAAGAAATGGTAGAAGTTTAAGCTGTGATATTCACATTTTAGGTTGATTGCCAAACCACACGTTCTATTGCCCTCAGACCAGGATAAACCAGCCATTAACTAATCAAAAGAATCATCATCCATGAAAGCTATGATGGCATTTTAACAGTTCTTAATCTATTAATAAGAAAGAATAATTTGCAAAATATATTCCCTCTTCTGTTTATATTCATAGGGCCATTCTTAGCAGAAATTATATGTGGGCTCCCATGGTGTAGAAACCCTATGAAAGCCATGAAAATTCACTAAGCTTCCTTACGTACTGTGCCAAGATATTCAGCAGGAACTTTGGTCGTTGCCAAGAAACACGTGTGCTTCAGATACAGAAGCTCTGCATGTACCGGTATTTCAACATTCCTGGAGAGAAATGTGACCCCTTGATGCATACACTGGTTTGCTGGCATGCTTGCATTCCTCCCCATCTGTCAGAGTGGCATTCTGCCTTCTCACAAGGTGGGATGCCAGTTTTGGAGCACAGGTGCCAACCAAATATAGGTTCAGACTAATGCTCTGCAAAATGTGGCAAACGACATTTCACCTGCATGAAGATCGTCCTACCTCTGACCCATGCCAAATTAGGATTGCATGCTTCATTAGCAAAGGGGGTCATCAGCTGAAAATCACAGGCAGCACCAGAAATGCTGGTTTTCTGTATAACATCTCCTAGCTGAGTCTTCAGCACTGAAGTTTAATTTACAATGCACCAAATTTTCTTAACATTGCAGACATACAGCCCTTTTGAGAAAGCTGCAAGAGACCATGGACAGAGATCTCTTTAATTCATCCTCCCAGACTCATTTCTGACAAATTCCAAGACAGGAATTTGACAGAAAGGGTAAATGAATTAAAGGTGGAGGAAAGACATAAGTAAAAATTTGTGTTGCCTTTAAGGGGCTTGCTAACAACACAAAGAAAACTACCGTTAATATAACATGCTTGTTATCAACCACCAAACTGCCCAAATAAGTCTAAAATGCTTCAATTATAATAAAATAATTTATTATAAAAACTGACACACAACATAAAAAGTTGAACTAGCTTTTAGTTTTATGTCCACATGAAAGCACACCGGTCATGATCAACCGTTATATGAAAACCATTCGACATACAAGGAAACACTGGATAATATTAAATGCTGTTTCAATATCCTCAGAATAAATTATATTTTGAACTCTTTTTAAAATGAAAATATTTCACACTAAATTAATCTAACAAGTTAACTATTCAGTTGATCAATAAACACCATAACCACAAAAGGAGTGTTGGCTTTGCTTTCAAATCAGCATACCCTACCTAATTTATAAATGTACAAAACAAAAATGAAGCATTGCTAGTCTAAAAAAATTCATCTGCTTTCAGGAAACACTTCACTATCCCTTTTTTTGACATTTAATATGATTTCTGTAATTTATTTATCCCAGGATACACCTGATATATCATCAGTTTTAGGTGATTTCTGTTAAACTGATTATCCAAAAATGAGAGTCATATTATGCATCATTTCGCATTATTTAGGCTATTCAGAAGAGATGCCACTGCTACTCCCAAATGACAAACTCAAAGGTATTAATTCTTACTAGCACAAAATTATAACTCAATACATTGAATTCTATAATTCAATACATTAAGATGCAGAGTCCTGCATCTGAGATGGAATAACCCCATGCAACAGTACAGGCCAGGGGCCAACTGGCTACAGAGCCTATTCGCAAGAAAAAAACTGGAAGTCCCTGTGGACAACAAGCTGATAGTGAGCCAGCAGCATGCCCTGGCAGCAAAGGCAGCCAACAGCATCCTGGGCTGTTTTAACAGGAGCACTGCCGGCAGATTGAGGGACCTGATAATTTCCCTCTTTCTGGCACTTGTGAGACTGCATCAGGAGCAATGTCTCCAGCTCTGGTCTTCCCAGTACAAGACAGATGTTGAAACTGTGGAGCAAGTCCAGCAGAGACACTGAGACAGCTAGGAGGCTGTGGCACGATATACAGGAAGTCATTTTACAAGAAGCTGGGTTTGCACATCCTGGGGAACAGCAGCTGAGGGTGAGAGCTTATTGCTGTCTGCAACTGCCCAGTAAGAAGGTGTAAGGAAGCTGGAACAAGGTTTCTCACAGAGGTGTGCAGTGACATGACAAGAGGTAAGGGACATGAGCTGAAATTACAATTCAATATAAAGAAAAAAAAAAGTTACCTAGAGGGTGGCCAAACACTGAGACGGGTTGCCAAGAAACACTGTGGCATCACCATCCTTGGAGATATTCCAACTTGACTGAAGATGGCCCTGTACAACCTGCTCTAATTGGACCTGCACCGAGCAAGAGGTAGGACTAGATGACCCCTTGTGGTCCTTTCTAATCCACGTAATTCTATGTTTCTATGATATACATGACAGGATTTTGCGTGATACCCTATCGGTTGTAACAAACACAGGAACATTTACGTGTATCACAATCTAGGCACTCCCTAAACTATTTAGACTCAGGAAACAGCCTTACATTTGCTTAGCTTTTCACTCAAACAAAGGCTTCAGTCTTTTGTACAGAACTCCTAGTAAATTAACAGCATTATACATGACATTTATACTAAGCCTTTGCACTTGGGATCCCAAATGCTTTAGAAATAATGCATTACCAAAAAAAAGGCACCTGTTATGCCCCCCAAAAAACAAGGAAGATGGCATGAAGTCAGCAAAACAACACATTATTCTTCCTGGCACACTGTGCTTACATATCATAACCGCTGTCCTAATGTAAAAGACACTGTACTGCCTCAAGGCATGACAGTCTGAGACTTACCATAAATATCACCATATTAAAAGGATGTGATCTTTCATGCCTAGGTTAGTTTATTTAAAATTTATCATTTCAGACTATTAAAAATATCCAGGTGCTTGTACTACAGATTTCTATGCTCAGAGTCAAAATGTACATAAATTGCTGCAGTATTGCACTTGCAAATTAATAGAACTTACTATAAGAGAATGAATACCAAAATGGTAAAATCAACTTCAGTATAGGCAGAATGCACTGCAGGTTCTTGGCAAAGTTGCCAGATAGTTTACAGTTTATTAATACAGTGTATAGCCTGAAAAGACCACTACATTAATTTTAAAGACCAGATGTAAAAAATAAGATGTTGTTAAACAAGTAAAAAAAAAAGAGTGTTTCCCTTTTATTTTTGTGTTTATTGCAGCCACTCAAAGCCAATAGGCTGTGACTAACACACAATTAATAATCCACAAGCCCAGTACATGGACAAAGCCAATATGTGTTTGTATGTCCTTTTATATGGTAAAGATTGTCCAGCAGCTAAAATGAGCAAAAAAATCAGCACTGACGAGGTGACTTGCTGCTTACATTTTAAGTAACACAAGTCACCAGAACACATACAGACTGGCTCAAATGGACCTGATTCATCCTCCTACAGGCCCCTGTAAATAGGAGGGGTAATGAATGTTCATATTTGGAATATATATACTGTCAGGCCATAAATGAATGAAAATGTTTTTTGCAGGAAGAAAAAAAAAAATTCTGATGCAGTGGCAGCAGACAGTATTGTGATATAGCTCTATCATGGAGAGGCAGACATTATCAGAAAATAAAAATCTTCAGCATTTTTCAGAATTTATTTGGACACTGTGTGCATATGAAAATTCTGTGTGCTTCACTGATGAAACATTTTTTTTCAAAAAGGACTCTTGACTTGGGAGCTATGCAGATATACCAGCATTTTAACATGTCTATTTTTTTCCAAACCTTTAAAATCTTTCCCTAAGCATTTTGGACCAAGTGATAACAGTAGTATAAAGATACCTGGTGTTACTTCTTATTCACTTACACTGACCACTTCCACAAATGTTACTGAAGTCCTCAAGGAGGAGCAACTGCTACAATCACACAGCATTAGGAAGAACATACAGAGCCACTGTTTTTCCCATACCAATTAAATTTCCTTCTAATTTCTCTTTTCCTATACAGTAAAAGATTCAAAGGTGTTATGAGCAGGAATAATGACATGAAGAGACAAATTCTATATGCAGACAACTTTCAACTGACTTCAGCGACTTTGGCTTTCACAGCACCACATGACCCAAAAAAGGACAATGTTCATTCTGTTCAACATTTTTCAGCAGTGTTACTCGCTGAAATGTATTAAGGACTGTTTTTTCCATGCCACTTCCAAATGACCTGATAATTTAAATTCCCTAAGAGAAACAGACGGAAATGTTAAGATTCCCTTTTCCTCATTCTGCTTTACTGCAGATAGATGAAAGAGAAGATACACTAAAGAAAGGAACCACTCGTAAGCAAAAACAATTGATACCGATAATACCTCATCACTCAGACTCAGAGTAGAATAATTTAATTTGGCAGTGAAATTTAATTTCACTTTCTGTGAAACATGCCTTTATTGGTGCTTTTATGTGTTTGCGAGCACAAAAGAAGAAGGAAAAGAAGTGAGACATATATATCTTCATTGCAATAAAAATACGTTTTACTGAGGTACAACATCCTAGCACTGTACCATGTAGAGTGGCAAATGAAGAAGTCTAGTCAGTGTAACATGATGTAAAGTCTTAGAGGAAGCAAACCGCTATATTTACTTACTTTGATGTAGCTGGTTCACATCAACTCCAAGTAAGAGATATATGATTGTCCTTGACTGGCTACACTCATGCCAAAACTACTAGGGCCCTGTCTCCACTAGGACTGTACCCAGAAAAAGTACATGTACCTTGTACGATGTCAAAAAATGGGGTTTGGGTTTGGTTTTTTTAAAATCTTTTTATTGAGGACAAAGCCTAATACACGCAATGGACTGGAAGCCTACACAGTGCTAGGTTCAAGGACATCACTTCTCCATTCTTTGTTTTCTTCATTTGTTAAACAGGGGCAACAATTCTTTTTTCTGTGGTATTGAATAATGGCCTGTTCTGCTAGCCCAGAAATAAAAGTGAAGATAGTCTTCCTATTGATGTGCTGCCTGCCTTGTTTATGATAGAAACTATCTTGTTTTTAAAAGGGAAGTGTTCTAAGAAAAGCTTTTATAACAGGTTCAGAAATATAAAAGCCATTTCAGGATGAGGACATCTCTATCCTTTATTTTGTTAGTCCTTGAAAGGGCTTTTAAAATGTTAACAGCTATGACTGCCTTCCCTCAACTGATGCTCCCTTCTCAGCAATCCTTCTGTTGACATCTCTTTGTTCGCTCTTAGCTCTGTCTTCCCAATGCCTGAAAACAAAACTTAGCAAGAGCTTGGAATTGAACTTTTGGTCACTAAAACACACTGCGTAAGTATGTTAAGTCAGATTTCAATTTAAAAAATTCTTTCTATTAAAAAATTTCTTTCCCCAACTCCAGTGATATACTGGGGTATTTTCCACTCTTCTCCATACCTCTATATATTGCAGTGACAACTACTATGCAAAGCTGTTCAGAAAACAGGAAGCATTGTCAGCTTCAAACATTATAAAAGAGATGAAACAGTTTTGAAATGATAGGGTAATGTCCTGTTTCCATTTAGAAAAAAAAATTAAAGCTTTCTGCCTAAACCAAATTTAATTTAAACTATGCACTTTAAGGAGGTGTATGTGTAAGCACATATTTTTTTTTTTCCAAATTCAAGCTAAAAAGATCAGTAGTTTCTTTGTTAAGCTTCCCTACACAGATACTGGCAGCATTCCATCTCATGGCGATAACTACTTTGAGTATCAGAAGTTCATTAGTAACAATTAAAAAATTCTACAGCCCTTGAGAAAAGGTTGATCCTATTTTATATTCCAATGTCAGTTAGCATATTATAAATTACTGTAGTCCAATTACACTATAGCTAATATTTAGCACTTATACCTTGCTTTGAACACACACTGTGCAACCCTTAATTAATCCTTAATGCTGGCATGTTTTACATTACTCTAATTTCACAGATAAAACAGAAAGGTGAGATTATTTGCAAAAGGCCACTTAGCCTTGGGTGGAGCCAGAACTATAACAGACAATTCTGAATCCATGGCTTCCAAGCCATAGCTGTCCATTATCTTGGTCACCATGTGGTAGTTTTATTACTGCAGTTTAGTCAGTCACAGCACAGCAAAGACACCCTCATCACATTCCACAATGAAAAAATTCATTTGGCTGTCAGACCTAGTCTACTTTAATCTACCCTACCTCTACACAGAGAGCTACCTACTGTTTTGCATATATTCTAAAACAGTCTCACAGATTGGAGAAGACAGGTTTCTTTTCAGAAACCAAATCTATCTTGTTCTCCTGAGAATCACTGTATTTTTCAATTGCTCAAAAGAATATAGCAAATATAACACGGAATCCTAGCATGACAGGATTTTCAGAACTCCTTTCTTATAATTTACTAGTGCTAGTGGAATTATATAAAACTCATGAGTCACACATCTTCAGAATTATCTGCAGTATCTCCACAAAGATAAGTGAAACCTTTACATAACTAGTCTGCTACCGAGAGAATCCACAATTTTCTTAGCAGTCAGATCCCTCTATTTTTAAGCTACCCCCTAAGTGGATGGAAGCCATTTAATGCCAGAGATGTATTTGTTTATTAAGGTACTTCTCCAAAAAACCCAAACAAAGCAAAACAACCCCCCAAAAAACCAAACAAAACCCCAGGGCATTTTTATCCCAAGCAAGCAATGAACTAAGGGGAAAAAAATTGTAAAAGCCCCTCACTAAAATATCTTCAGCACATCATTATTTAAAATGTAAACAGAGACAAAATTACCAAACTGTTAGTCAGCCTTATAAACATTAGTGCATTTCAGTTGTCCTCAAATTTAACAGTAAGCCACAACTAAGGCCCAATTATAATAGCCAATTTAGAGTTGAACAGTCTCATTTTCCTGCATTTTGTTTTAAAGGCAAACCTTCTCAATTTGTCCCATAAGGGAACCCTAGCCATGAAGCTAAAATTTGACACTTGTTTTTATTAAGGAACAGGTCTTTAGGCACAATAGTACAGAAATGGTAATAAAGCTTAACGTAAAAACATGGAAAAGGCATGATTTCACTGGTATTGGATTACCACAGTTCCTATTACATTAACAAACTTAAAGTGCTTCTAGATACTACTCAAAAAAAAATTTTAAAATTTATTTTTAATTTAGTCTTACATTTTTGCATTTTTATTCCCTTTGTGTCAGAAATATTTTTAAGTCCTGAAAATTAAATTAATCCACTATTACCATCATAGATAATACTCTATATATTTAAATCCACTAAAATGAGGTTAAAGTTGTAAATATAACTTTCTTTCGTATTAAGGCTCCCTTCTGCTCTTCATCATTGTCAAACAAGAAGATGTAGAAAGCAGATGTAACAGCTGTACCTATCTATTTGATTTTGCATATTCAAGCAGCGCAATATATGTGAATTTAAACATCACTATCTTAGTGCTGTTAGTAATAACTGAAAATAATTATATTCTAAATATATATTTAAATCAGTCTGCCTACCCAGGAGTGGGAGGGCTATACCAGCACATCTCTACATGAATAGATCTACTGAACTTTTGTGTTCCATCTTCCAGACTATTATCTTACCAACTCTTCTTTTATTGTATTTCAGTCCTACAAAAGAACAATAGGTGATATCTGAATAACAAGACTCGAGGAAAATGTTAAAAAGTATCAAAGTGCCTAAAGTTTCATTGCCATACTTGGAAAAAAAAACCCAACGTTGCAATGGCACATTTTTAACTCTGTCAGGAGGAAATTCATAAGGACAAGCTTAGTTAGGAGCAGTTCATTCCCCAAGCACAAAGATTCCTCTCAAAGACAGCACAGAGCAGAAGCCTAACTTTAGAAGCCCTATAGGAACTTTGCATTTGCTACAGGGAGAGCATAAGCAAACTACATTCAGAAACCCAAGGCAGTCACTGCAGGATCTTCCCCAAACTGTTTGAAATCTGGACCCAGGTCTGACCCACTGTCAGATCACTTTAGTTAAAAACAAGTTAATGAAACCAGACCCATCAAGAGAAGTTACTTGAAAGGAACCGAACAGCCTTCTTTTATGTGCTGTCCATCAGCATCTTTATGCTGTGTAGACTTAGGTGTTATGGGACCTGTGTGCTACATTTTCAATATCATGTTTCTCCCTAATCACTGTTTACAGAGTGTAGTCTTCTTGCCTTGCAGATGACTACACCTGGCATTAGCAGGCATAGCCTACCTCATTCTTCCCTCCCTCTAACCTTCAAAATCCAAAAATTTGTTAATGGAACAGAGTTAAACAGGTGAGCAGACAGACTTACTGGCTCAAATACAAAATGTTTAACAACCAAACCAAACCAAGATAAAAACACCAAAAAAACCCAAACAACCAAAAACCAGTGATTAGAAGAAAGCCAAACCACTAAAGACCAGCAGATGCAAAGAAATGCATCTTAGATCACTGCAAGTTAAAAAGAAAAAAGTTTGGATTCAAGCCAGCTCTTGAGAACTGAAGATTTGGGGCATATTCTGACTACCTATACTGTACACGTAAAGCATGTGCAAGATTGAGAGAACTGGCAATTTATAGGTATTGCTGGAAAGTCCACATCTGAAATGACTGCCTACCTACCCAGGTTTAAGCTGCACTATGAGCTAGCACACACAGCCTGCACCCCTTAACCTCCTGGCTGGACAGCTACAACTTCATCACGGGGACAAATGTCATTACTATGACATTGAGGAATTAAACAGAAGGGACTTTCTTAACATTAATGTGAGAAGACTTAAAGATGTGACCCTGCATCTTCCAATGCACCTAAGCAAACAGCCCAGAACATTAGCATTCAACGGCAACCCATTCAAATCAAGATAACACCAAAGCAGACATATCCTTGTGGGTAGAAAGTGAATTTCTGCTTTGTTCAGGGACTGCAGGAAAGACAGCCAGGGCAGAAGGCCAGACAACCGACGGGTTAAGCGCACACATTTGGAGCTCCGAACGCAGTCCGCACAGGTCACGAATTGCCGTTCTCCACACAGCGCCGGGCGGGTCGGCGGGAGGGGAGCCCCCGCGTTACTCAGCTGAGGCAGTGAGAGGGATTTCGGCTGCGGCTGGAGCGGCCGGGACGCGGCCGGTAACCGCAGTGAACCAAGAAGGGAGGCTGGGGAAGGGGAGAGGCGCCTCGGCTCCACCGCGGCTCTCAGCGCCCGAGGATGAGGAAAGTGGCGGGAACCTAGCGGTGCCCTCGCGGCTAACGCCACTACCTGAGGCGCGAGGGAGAACGGGGAGGGGGCGCTACCACCGCCTTCAGGCTGCCGCCACCCAACGCGAGGCGCTGGCAGCAGCACACCCAGGCGGGGACCGTCACGGCCTCGGCGCCAGCGGACTGCGCCCAGAGCTCGCCTTCCCTCAGTGGGCATTACGTCAGGCTCCGAGCGAGCCGCTGCCCGGCCGCGCTCACGCGACAGCAGAAGGGCAGCCCGAGACCGGGAGCCCCTTAATCTCTCCTTCCCCCAGGGGCAACTCATGCCTGCCCAGCAGCTGCCCCGCGCCTGACGCCACCCTGAGGCGAAACCCCAGACACCCGCTGCGTGCCTCCAGCAGCACCCATACGCAACAACGAGCCGCGCCCGCGCGCGAGCAACCCAGCAAGCGCGCCCCTTATCCGCGCGGCCTCACCCCGCCCCCTCCGGAGGCGGAGCCCAGTGCCGCCCCGCCCCCTTGCCGATCAGCAGGCAGAGGTGGCCCCGCCGCCGCGGAGGCTTGTGGGACGGGTAGTCCTCGCCTGCTAAGACGCGCTGCCTCAGGCCGGGCGAGAACTACTAGTCCCGGCGCGCTTCGCGGCTGGCCAGGGGCTGTGACCCGCCGCTGGCTGACGGAGCGGCTCCGGCAGGAAGGCGGCAGAGGGGCCTGGTTACTCAGCCGCAGCGATGAGCTCGGCCAGGGAGTCTCAAGGCCACCACGGCCTCAAGCGAGCTGCCTCCCCCAATGTAAATGGGCGCGGGGCCTAGGGTGGCCGCGCGGCGGGAGGGGGGCAGGAGGAGGCCGGGAGGGAGGCAGAAGGAGGCCGGGAGGGAGGCCGCGGTGGGGTACCGGGACGCCGCCCGAGCTCCGCGGCGGAACGCAGGGAAGGCCGCGGCCTTCCCGGGCGCCCCACTCCTCGCCCTAACGGATGTCCAGGGGGCAGCGGCCGGCGGAGGCGTCACGGGGAGGCCGTGGCGGGGGGGGTGAGGGACCACTGGGCCCGGCCTGGCGGAGGGGGCGGGCGGGTGCAGTCAGCGTGTGCTCCCGCAGGGCTCCAGCAGCTGGGAGGCGGCGGACCTCGGCAACGAGGAGCGGAAGCAGAAGTTCCTGCGTCTGATGGGCGCTGGGAAGGTGAGGCCGCCCCGCTTCCCTCCCCTCCCCTACTCCGCGGGGACCCGGGCGGGAGGAATACCCCCCACGGCGGCCACGCGGGGCTTTCTCTTCGCGATGCAACTAAGGCTTCACGGAAGGGGCTTGCTGCAGGCCGCCTTGCTCCCTGAGGGAAAAGGCAGCGCTCGAAGGCAGTGTCGCTTTGGGACTGGCCTTTAACAAGGATTTGAGTTTCACAGCCGCAACTCTCATGTCAGCAGCGCTGTAACGCAAAGCATTGGTCTGAAGCCGTCAGTTCTGCTCAGCAGCTTCCCCCCCACTCCCGATACCTTTATGCTTCCAGACCAGCTAACGCAATTTTGCGGGCGCTTCAGGGAGAGTCCCTGTTGCAAACTAACAAGCCTGTGCACCAGGTCTGTAAAAGTCTCTCATAAGAAATTTTTTTCGAAATTTAAAAAAATGGTAGCTGATAGATCACACTATCAAAGTCGTAAACCCAGGAAATATTTTTAAAGAGAAAAATGCTCTGAAACAGTATTTCTCTTATGTTTAAAAAAATAATGCTGCAAAACTTGTAAAATATAATTGTGCTTTTTCCATGTCCACAATGTTTTCGTGTTGCAGTTCTACTTGACTTACTTCATTTGTACTAGAATACAATATTTTTGTAAGCTAAAATATTTTATTCTCTCAAAGAGGTGAAAGTTAGTATTCCCTAGGTAGTAGGACTACAGTAACCTAGTAAAACATCCCACTACCACTAATCTTAATGTCTACGTGGATATTTAATGCTGCTTTCTGTGTAATGCCAGCTCTTGCCAGGAGGGATATGTTTGCTAATGAACAAACACTAAGCTAATAAGTTAAGAAGCACTGTGGAGGTCTTACCTGATACTGTGACCAGTTTAGAAATGGGATTGTGGGAAGATGCACTGACTGGACTATTGTTTAGTGTCAGAGAAAGAGACCCAGGGCGTAAACGGTGAGAACAAAATTCACACTTGTCCAGCATCAGATAGCATAGTTTTCCTATCTGATGATTACCATGCCTCCTTGTTTAGCTGACATACTAGCATGGCTTCTCTTTGCCTTTGGAGTGGCAAGAAACAAAATTAAATAGAGCCAGCTTTGGGGTGCGGGAAGAGCAAAGAGCATCTGTTCGTGGGGGTTTCTTTTCCAGAAAATTCAACAGAACAAAGATGAAACAAGGTCATTGTTAGGCAGCACTTGTTAGCTAAGTGAAAGCTGCAGTTTTACCATTGGTTGTCAAGGTTTGACAGCAAGCAAGCCTTTTCCATTCAAGATTTCCAGAATGTTGGCAGAGCTGTCAGTGTACCCTAAAGCTCCAAAACAAACTGCCTTTTCTTTTAGAAAGAACATACTGGCCGCCTTGTTATCGGAGACCACAGATCAACCTCTCACTTCAGGACAGGTCAGTTTATCCAACAGCTGATACAAAGGTGGAAGTCAAACACTTACTTAGGAACATCCCAGTACTTTGAGCTTTGTAGATGTTACAGGGAGTGAGTGGAGATTTTGTGACAGAATTTGAAGACAGATCAGGCTGTGGAGTCGTAGAAGTTCCTAATTTTACTCGATTACTGACAAACAGTTTCTCTGACTGTACTTACTTGACTTCTGAAGTCCAAGTTCAGCAAAGTACTTGATGGTCAGTTAATTTTGCGTACAAATGCCCAGTCAGGGCCTGTAGGTCCTTGGTTGTATTTTGCTATCAAAATAAGAAAGTAAAGTTTTATTGCTGTTGGTACCTGGCAGTATTACACCTCACTGCCAGGTATGGACATCCAAACCTCTAAATCATTGTGCGTAGCAAGGAATGGTTGATTTCTGCACGCCCCCCACCCGCCCCCGCTCCAGTTGCCTGTTGAACAGAAAGATCTCTGCCTTAAAACAGTGAGTTAGAAGCAGAAAAGATCTGCAAGGTCATGTTGGCAATCAGCAGTAATTTGGTGTCATGTAATGTATGACCACGGAAACTTCTTATCAGGCTTGCTTAGGTAGTAAGTCAAAGTACATCAAAATCAAGCTGCACTTGGCTGTCGGAGAGGAGCTTTGGTAATGCTGTCTAGAAGAGCAGCTGTCAGAAAACTTCTTTCCATCATAGGCTCCACTAGTAATTTTTCAGTTGAAAAATTATCTATGGACCAAAATATCAAAAGAAGCCTAAGGATTGGCTTCATATTCTGCAGCTAGCTTGCAGAGTGACTGAGAATCACTTCCTTGAAGATGAATTTCCTAGAAAGGAGGTGATGACTCCTTCCCAAGGAGTCATAAACAATCAGTAGTGCTTTCTTAGCAAAAAGATCCACTGTTTTTTCATAAAATATCAGAGGAACTGTTTTCTTAACACTTTACTTCCTTGTCCAACGTACAGTTACGTCCTTTTATAAAAACTTACAGCTCTGACTTCCAGATAAGGAAATTGTGTTAATTTGTAATGCAAGCTTTTAATTTTCCAGAGATGCAAGTTAAAAACTAGAGTGTTATAGGCCTGTTGGCGGAGAATTAGAGATTCTTACCTTTTACAAGAAGAGGGGAGAGTAAAGTGTTTTAGATCATATTTTCCCCCAGTAAAAATTATTCTCTTTTGCTTCAAGCAAGTAAAGGGCATGTTGAAGTAGCTCATGAAAATTAGCTCTTCTGCTAATTCTTAAAGATGGTAAAAGGTAGAACTGCAGTCAATTGCTCCTGATAATTCAGGATGCATGAAATAGTTTCAAATGCAACTCTATAAACAAGAGCAATAGTATTGTCCCAGCTTCTGCTGCTATATATTAATCATGCTTTAATCATAGGAATCATGTCATGTAGCGAAGGTCAGAAACTTCCTCCTTGCTGTGAGATGTTGTAGCATTGACAGGAAGCACAGAGAACTCATTGCACCTACCTTGTGTAGTAGAACATACACCCCTTACAGTACAGCTCTCTGAATGCATCGGTCATAGGAACTTCCCAACCCATCTTTGTATCAGAGCAGTTTCGCTTGCCCGCTTGGTGTGGTTGCTTTGTATGCAGTAATTCTCAGTCTGGTAGCTCCAGATGGCTACATTTAGACTTTACACTGATAAACTTTGAAAATGTGACTTTGTGTAATTTGATGTCTTTGTTAATTCGAATGAACCATAACCAAAGTACACTGGACAATGCAGGGGAAGAAGACAAGAAAATGAATGAAGAGTTGGAGTCTCAGTACCAACAAAGCATGGACAGCACGATGTCCGGAAGAAACCGGCGCCATTGTGGACTTGGTTTCAGTGAGGTAGTAAGTTGTTTGTTTCTATAATGCTTTGGCTTTCGCTTCACTTAGACAAGGGGACAGTTTAAAAACCCAACCACCACGAATAGTGGCAAACATCTGCAGTTTGGAGTAGACACTTGACCCCTGTTTGTCTACGCTGTGGTGGCCTTTCAGATGCTTGGAAGTGACTGATGTGTCTCATCATTCTGCAGAGCAATATGACATACTTAATGCTCCATAGTAGTTAAGACTGATGAGGACAGAGTGTGACATATACATTAAACCAGGGTGTTGCCAAGGAATATGTAAGAGGGCAGGATAACCAGCTGCATTGTTGCTGAGAGTTAATTAATCTTAGCATCTTGTTGCGGTGAGGCACGTACCTCTCTGTGGGCCTGAAAAGTGAGTGGCTGTAGAGGCTCAGGCAAGGGACATTTGCTGTATGGACGTCTCCAGAGAGCCAGCACCTGACTGGTGGGGTACTCGCAAGGAACTGTTCCATTGGAATGTGCAGGAAGTGTGGCAAATCCCAGGAGAGTTAGGTTGTTAGGAACATGTCTCCGTCTGCCAATTGAAAGGTGTGATAATTAATTTTTTGCTAACTTCTAGCAGCAATTACTGCATAAAAACACAGCTAATGTTTCCAGAGTGAGTAAAACCACCTGCGCAGCGCTGGGAATTCTTGTTACAGCTTTGCTCTTTAGGGCCAAGAGCAAAGTGCCATTTTGGGATTGTTGTTGTCAGCAGCATTGTTGGATTACTTCAGCATTCTTCATGCTGTGCTGGGCTAAACATGTTTGCAAAGATCAGTCACAAATGTGAATTCTTGATGCTCTAGATGTTAGTTTTATTATGTTTCACTCCATGAAAAATATTCAGGTGTCATTATGTACTCTGTACACCAAAGGAAGAAATTATTAAAGTGACCTGATCTGAAACTTGTCAGACTTCTGTAACGGTGTCTTTAGGATTTCTGCTGTAGCTAAATAAGGATGTGGCTGATGAAACCATGAATGTCATGGTTGGTACTGTTAACCATGTCAGTGGAGTTCATTTTCATCTAATAATTTTTATATTAAAGACCTTTTTTAGCACCATTGCCCAGTTTAGTACTGAAATGAAAGGAGCCATAAAGGGATACATTCTTACTGGGAAATACTAAAAGCTGCAATGGAAATCGCAGGAAATCGCAGCTTGTCTGTCTTATAATCTGAACTTCTAGTTTCAGGAAGGTGAAGAACAAGATGATGTGGGTGGACACTCCTCTGAAGAGAGTTCAGAGGACTCCGAAAGCGGCTCTGAGTCAGAGCAGGAGGAGTCTGCCGAGGAGCTACAAGCTGCTGAAAAACATGATGAAGCTGAGGTTCCAGAAAACAAAAAAGAGTCAAAAAGCAACTATAAAATGATGTTTGTTAAAGCCAGTGGTTCATAACTGCAGATGTAACAGCTTTGTATTTGAAGTACAGTAAGCCTTATTGTTACAGTGCAAAGTGGAGGACTGCTACAGCACAAATCTTTGTATTATGATTTTAAAAAGACCCCGTTAGATGACAAAAAGTAGTATTTGCTTTCCGTTGCCATGGATAACACTTTTATGGGCACAGTGGTATTTCTGTTTTTTGTAAAGTGTATAAAATTCTGGATGGAGAAATAAAATCTTTTTGTTCTTGCCCAATCTCTACAATGTTATCTAAACCATCCCTCCCCATATTCCATGCCAGATAAGGAAACTTCGTGTTAGTGATTTCTTTAGTCAGTATCCCAGTCTTGAATTTTTAACTATTAAGATTACATGTGAATTACTGGATGTTGCATTAGTTATAAAATACCAGTATCAGCACTATTCTGTGATGTACTAGAGCTTTAAACAATGATTTTGTCTAAGGATGCTAGTGTTGAGAGGGCTAAGAGGAGAAATCACTCACTTTTTTGTGACAGTATTAATCACTGTACCCAGCCGGAGTCCTACAGCAGTTGCACGAGAGAAGATATTTTAGAAATGCATAATCCAGCAGAAGGCTCTAAATGCTGCTTTGGCTTTATAATGAGGGGAATAAGCTGTAGTTCTTTATACCTTTCATGAGGAAAGAGTGATTTTATTTTTTTTTAAATTATTGGCTCCTGGTTATAGCACTGAGCTGTTAGGAAAAATAGCTGCTCCCGAAGAAACCAGTTTACTTTCAAAGAGAAAATATACTTTGATAATGGAAAAGGTATATGAACCATTAGCTTTTTTAAAATATAGAGTACAGAGTTAAGTACACCAGCCCTTCTTCCTTTTTCTCCCCAGCCATCACATGGAGGTCTGAGTCAGTTAACACAAAAAAGTTGAACCTCTCAAGTAAAGTTGAGATGCCTGGCGTCAGGAGTTCCAGTAACTCCAGCAAGAATTAAGCACATCCATGTCGCTGCAAATTCATAGTTTACTGTTTTCGAGTAATAAATATCAGAACCTTTTAGCCTGTGTTTCCTCTTAGTACATCAGACAGTACGTGTCTCCTTGCAGGGAGAGCAGAACATCTGACCTGTTCGTCTAGTACCGCCTCATTCTGCCACAGCAGTGTTTTCAGAAACACTCCAGATGCTTGTGGTGAATCTTCCGTTTCAGTATGCAATTTCTGATGCGCAGATGTTTGCAAGCCGGCTGGCTTACATGAAAGCAGCGGTGTGTGCTACCATTGTATAGGTGCGTTGAATGTAAACATTGCAGCATCTGTTACTGGGGGAGGACTTGGAATATGGAAAATAAAAGTAATATGATTGTAAATAAAACCTGAGTGTAGGTTTTGATTAATTTGGTTTACTATAGTTGCATTTAATACAGCATTTTTCAAAGCCATTCAGCTTTTAAGAGCAGCATTACAGCAGCCACTAACGAGCAGTGGTGTGTAGGTGATTTGCATGGATTTTTGTGTTTTCCCACACACTGTGCTGCTAATACAGAGATAAAAATTAAAGTTCCTTGCTCAGGGTGAAGAAAACCTCACTGGTTTAGGAAAGCTGCTCTATGTCTAGGGGAGACACCCAGGAAAAGCAGATCCAGCTGGCCAGCTCTGCCTGGGGCTCTGCCAATGAACAGGCTGGCATAGTGAGCACTGTCATCGTAGGCCTCTACCACTCAGCTCTGCCCTGTGCTAATGACAGTCTTCTGTCTTAAAAAACAGTTGGCTGTCAGGTCCAAATATAACTGAATAGACTACACAAGGATTAAAAAATAACCCAAAATCGCTCTATTCTAGTAACACCTCTGACCAGAAAAAGATAAAAATCAAGCCAGCTTCCATTCCCCAAGTATGACATGCAATATCGTCAACATCCAATGAGGGCTGGTGCAGAAGAGTTCTACACAACATGTCTGGTTCTGTGTAACATTTATCAAAAGATTATTCAGAACTCGCAGATTCCTCTGTGAAGCAGCCTAAGAAGCTCCTGTGTGCAGCAAGAAAGGCCAGGTCAGTTCCGTGTAGATTGTGCGGCAAATGTTTCAATTCAGGACTCTCTGGTGTAACAGCAGCAGTAGTGGCATGGGTAGCAGCAGAGTGGTTTCAGCTCTCATACTTAACCAGAGATGGAGAACACGTGAAAAATAAAGGCTGGTGATTCTAGTCAGACCTTTGCTTTTTCAGATGGGTGTGGAAGGAGCTCCCAGAGATGATAACATACTGAATCACAGGAGGGCAGCTGCAGTTTTCTTTTCAAACAAGATTAGGCCACTGAAATTCCTCAACTCAAAGACCAGCCTGTTTCCATCTCACCAGAAAGGCAGGAGTCATCCCATACTCCTACATGTCTCGGGGAACCGATGAAAGTTAGATCTGTCACAGAACCACCAGATCTTGAACAGGTCAAAGCACTGGTGCGCCTGTTCCCCTTCCATTTGCTCTGGAATAGGGTATCCCTCAAGACAAGTTCCATTGCAGCCCTACTGCCTACAAGGTCTTGCAGTCCCAAAAGAGGATGCTTCTATTCTAAGCGAGGTGAAAAGGCATGTTTCTTTCTCTACATTGTGCAGGAATTATTTGAGGCCAAGGAAACCAGATCTGCAAGTTGCCCTGTAGCTTTATGCAACTGCTTTACAGTTTACTCTCCCTTTCTTCCTGAAGATGAGGCTGACAACTTGATTCCTGAAAGCACAATTTATAGGCCAGCTTCAAAGCTATAGGTCCTTCTAAGGCTCTGGTGGGGGAATTCACATCAAAGATGATGTGCACATGTTGTTCTGATGCCAGAGAGGACGGTTGGTAGAAATCTCTGTGGATTTGCTACAGTCCCCAGAACAGGGATTAAATTATGCACTGAAGCTGCCTCTGTAAACTGCGGGAGACAAAGAGTATAAGTGGCAGTGCAATATCTCATAATCAAAGCCTGGCACAGTTATTTGCATCAGTCTCTTGGAAGCTGTCAAGGGAGGGACATGTGTCAAGGTACCCTCAGCAAAGAGACAAAGGAGAAGTTGGTTTTGTTTGCTTTTAAGACTGCCACTTCAACCACACTTTTCCTGAGGAAAATACCCAAGTAGAACACAGGTGTATGGCCTCACGAGGGGGAGATAAAAGTTTCCATAGTTTTTGCACAGCATTTGAGAGAGAAAATACCTAGTCCTTTAATCTCATTGATTTGATGTAGAATGAGATCACACGAGAGTTTGTGCTACTATCTATCCAAATCCAGTACCATTTATGGTGTCCAAAGCTCAGGAAGATCTAGTCAAGGGGAAAAGAAGAATTAAAAGTAACGTATGTTGAAGAAAGGTTTGTATCATCAGTCAAGCAGTACGGGGGCTTGACATAAAAACAGCTGCCTTGCTTGACCTGCAAGGAAATTCCTCAAACCATTGCTGTAAGTCAGTGTTCTGACACAAGTATATCAAGCTACAGAAAAGAATGCAGAAAGGTTTGACAATCTGAACTGGCTCCTTTTCACCCTCATATTTATTGCTAAAGCTCTAAAACAAAAGCAGGTGAAGCTTTTGATCCTTACCTGGTTGGGGCCAAGCCCCCTCCTTCCCATTAGAGCCACTAAAGTCTAGTACCTGCAATTGGTTTGCAAGGATGCAGTAACAGAAGATCTCATGCCAAAGCTTTTTTTTTTTTTTTTAAATTTTACTTTGTGTCAAAAAGACTTAACATAAGAAATCGATATATAGAGAAAATGTACTCAATAGTCAACTGACAGAGTCACTACCCAGATCCTGAAAAAGATCTGTGCATAAAATCATTTGCCAGGTCACTTTTAAGCTGGAATCAGTGAAGACAACTGAAGAGCCCTCAGGCACAGCAAAGGCTTTGAGGGGGCCAGGGGACACAGCTACACTCCCGAGATGTTGATCTCTCTTCCCTCTGAGCCTCTCATCCAGATTAGGACTCGGAAAAGGTGCAGAACAGCCAGTTCTAGCACTCGTCTCAGCAGCAGTCCCTCTGATTTTGCATCTTAGCACCAAATGAAAGGAGAATGGGATCAACAGGCACGCATATGCATTCACCCCCTGATGCATACGCACGGACACACTACAACCGTGTTGGGCAGAAGATAAAATCTGTTCCATACTGGGAGAAGAAAATGCTTAAAGGCACAAATCAGAAGCAGCAGAGCAGACACAGAACCATATAGCACAAACTCAGCAATCAGAAAACCCAACAATACAAGCATCATGAGAGACAAACAGAATTAGCTGTGACCCCTCTCATGTCAACGTTCCCCCGCCCCGAATCGTACAACTCACTGTAACTGACCATCGCCAGCTATTTCATTTCATTCATGTTACCATCTTGCATAAGCCATCAGCCAGGCTTTCAAAACACCTCTCATGTCTCAGGAGACAAACTGGAAAGCAATGTTGAGGCTTTTCTGTTCCAGCTTCAGAGGCAAAGCAAGTCAGCCCCAAACCCCTGATGACATAACAGAGCAGAGACTACAGCAGGCCACACAACACTCCATCTTGTAGTGGCACATCACAGCCCCTGAGAGAGAAGCGCTCACTTGGGACAGGATCTGTGCCAGGCAGGACCAACCTTTGCAACCCCTGGCTCTGGGGTAAGCTATTTCTAGGAGGGAAAGGAGAGTTTATCTCACAGTAGCCATTCTTAACTGCAATTTGGCATAAAAGAACAGAGCGCAGCAGCTGCTGATAGAAAAGACAATTGTCCTGTGATGGAAAGAGTATTTTAAAGCCATCAGGGATTCTCTCCTTCACCCACTGCCACCATTAACACTCTACTCCTATTCATCCCTTTCACAAGGTGTTTTTTGGTACTAGGACACTGGACATAACATTCTCAGGTGACAGCTATTCTGCCTTCTTACCTCCTCCACAATTTAGGCAAGTCAATAAATGGCTGAGGCCTTTTCTGCTCCTTACACGTCCCCAACAGTGAGGAGACTGCAGGTACCCAAGGAGTTGGGAGAGGACACAGCCATAACAGCTGACCCCAACTGACCAAAGAGATATTCTATACCATATGTCATACTCAGCATATAAAGCTGGGGGTAGAAGGGATGAACGTTCAGAGTGATGGTGTTTGTCTCCCCAAGTCACTGTTAGGCATGATGGAGCCCTGCTTTCCTGCAGATGGCTGAACAGCTGCCTGCCCATGGGCAGTGGGGAAGGAATTCCTGGGTTTGCTTTGCTTGCACATGTGACTCTTGCTTTACCCACTAAACTAGTTTTTATCTCACCGAGTTTTTTACTCTCTTTCCCCCATCCCCTTGGCAGGGAAATTGAGTGAGGGGCTGTGTAGGGCTCAGCTGCTGGCTAGGGTTAGACCATGACAGAGGCCGCTTTACACTCTTTGTAGGGTAACCAGGAGCCCCGATGTAAGTGACGAGTGCACAAGTGTTCACATGTGCAATACTCTCTGGGCTTACTTACTTTCATCATTAGCACTCAAAGTTACTCTGCTGTCTCCCAGTAATTTCATGGTAGGCTTTATAACTCTATCTTCCTCTTAGGTTTACCAGTAGTTTAACATTAAAAGAAGGGTCGTTGCACAGAACACCTCAACAGACTTGTATTAGAAATGCTCTTTAAAATTACAAAGCTTTGAACTAAAGAAGTATCTCAGGAAGTTTCCACAGAAAGTTCACCCCAGTTGGTTCCATTCAGCTACCTTTTCAATGCACCTTTTCAAATAATGGAAAAACATGGAAAGGGGTCAGACCTGATCGATACAGATGTTCAAACAGAATTTCAAGCACTGTGATGTGTGTATTTGTGTGCTCTTTTTTCTTTGTACTGCTCCACTCTGAAGAAAGGTTGCTTTTGCTAGCAGAGCAGAAGTCTCAGCCTTCTGAATACAGCCAAATAACCAATGGCAATGTTTACTAGGTGTGGAAAACAGAGTGATTTTTCATGTTCTTCTCGTGCTTGGCTTTGTTCTTTTTAGAACTAGGCAATACAGAGGCACACACGTGGCACACGACAGCGCTTTAAAATACCCAAACAGACATAAATCAGAGGGGAACATCAGAACACGTCTTCTGTATCTTCCAAGTTTTGACACTCAGTAAAGCTGGTCTTTCCTTCATGTAGCACCCACAAGCTAATTGCAGAGACACATGGGAAATACGTGGGTCTACAGAGGGGAACAGATGCTGATATAAAGTACATACACATGTATTTGAAGACTAGGAAATTGGATGGGTGAATGGAACAGGAGGAAAAATAACAGTGTAACCAGTACAGGAACATGCGGGGAGTGCTCTGCTTTCTCAGAACACCAATGCCTCCCTCCAAGGGTAGAGGGCACCTGAGACTACCTCACCTGACCTTTAACAGCTGTGCTGAAGCAGCAGCACGCTTAGCAGTCTCCTTCAGTAGCTTTTCATCCCCCATGTCAGCAGCTTTCCAGGATGGAATCCCTTGACACAGCTGCTCCCTGAGAAACCTCCTATCTAGGGGGCTCCCAACCATTCCAAAACAGACGACATGGCTCAAACCGCTGCTACTTGCCCAGTCCATTGAAACAATTAGCTTTACATAGATTAAGAAAACGTTTTCCAGCAGCCCAGCAATACCTACAAGCAATGCAAAAAGGCAGAGGGGTGGGGGTGGGTGGGGGGGTGAGGGTGGTGGTTACACAGTTGAAAATGGTGAAGGCAGTGCTACTCCCAGTGCCGGGCAGTGGTTCCACCAGCTCAGCTGCATCGTGCGGTGTTTGTAACTTCAGCTAAAGCAACTGAAACCAGAGGTGTAAGGCAAGGCAACCTGCATGTTTTTTGCTTGGCATGACTTTACAAGACACTAATTAGAAAACAGCACCTTCACAAGAAGAACTAATACTGCTTGCTAACTGTTATAAACGGTCGTGACAAATTTACAAAGTTTCCAAAGAGAATTTATTTGAGCAAGCTACCAAGCAGGCAAAACAGCGCTGGGCGGCCCGGGAGACCCTTGCTCCCTCCAAAGGCGCGCACTTCACCCTGCCAAAGCTCCCGTTTTTATAGTCCTGTAGCTCCAGGTATGCATAGCACATCCTGATAAGCTCCTGCGGCTGCGCATGCTGTTACTGGGGGGGGTCGTCCTGGTCCTGTGGTCCTAAAGGTCGTGGTCTTCCTCTGCGTTGTGGGTCAGTTTCCTTCCTCACTGAGTCATGTTGACCCAGTGTAAAAGAGTAAGGAGATCTTGTTGATTCGGCAGGATGTCGCCACTCTGAGATTAGGTATCTTGCCACCTTATCAGGAGGTAGTCTCCTGGGGTTTTGCCCATTAGCAACTCTAACAAAGACAAAAGGAGCAAGAGGGGGATTTCCCCCCCCTTCCCCATCTGCTGGTTTGGAAACAAATTCCTTATATTTTTATTACAATTCCCCCCTTTTAGTTCTTACCATTTTGTTTTTCAAACCAGGTAACAGTCTCTCGGGCTAGAGAGAGAACTAGAGTCTCTCCTTGACTGGTTTCATCATCCTCTAGGTGTTCGCATTGCTTTTTTAAACAACATTAAATGGGCTGACTCTAATTTACTCTTTACTAATCCAATCACTCTGTTCAAAATGCAAGGCCCAAAGCTTAGAGTAAGCATCAACAACATTAAAGGTTCAGCAATGGATGACAACAGTGTAGTTAACCAGGGCCCACAATTAATACCATCCTTGTTAAGCCTCCTTTATCAGTTCCAGGTTCCCCAATACCTTATTCTTCACATTCTTCCAATTGTCCACCCTCTATCTATGGATTGGGTAACATCTAAAAAGAGATATTTACAGTTTCCATGTCCTCTCCACCCCTGCAGTGGGATGCACCCATATGGACCCCACTGGATCCTTAGGTATTTATCTATATATCATCCCATGGTATCCAACTAGGGGCTATGGTCTCATAATCCCAATAACTGCAGCAATATTGATTAGGGGAGTTGCAGTACCCCTTTCCAGGTTTTGAACTAGGGCACATATAAAATTCCATATATTCCCAGCATAGGGGCCTCAGGACTAGCTGACATAGAGTGGAATTAAAGCTTGATCCCCTTGTAGTTATCTGAATATCGTCAAGGGGAAGTATACTCAAAGTATTACTACCCCTTTTAGGAGAATTGGTGGGTCAATGGTGACCACTTCAGAGTGGTGGTAGCTATTCTCGGGTATTTTAGTTTGGGAAGTTTGGGTTCAGGTGTTATGTGCCATCCCGGACCTAGATTTAGAGGGCCTTCTCGCAACTTTATTGAAGGTTTTTGGTTCCCCACAATTTCCTTACGTCTCTGCCTCCTTTGCCTACTCCATTGCTTGGAGCAGCAAGGTGTTCCATCTTCTTGGCAGCAGTCGTAGTCTTCAGGGGTTCTCCCTTCTCTCCTTTTGCGAGTGTTACATGCCTCCCAATTATTATTCTTTATTTCCGGGGCTAAATTTGTTTTTGGCACACCACTTTAACTGTTTTCCAGATTGGCCTCCCTATACTCATTAGAGTGCACACATCCAAGCTCTGGATTTACACCTTTTGTGTATACTTTCCACCACTCTTTACACTTCCAGATAATTTGTCCGGTTTTTACTGGGTATTAGTTCTGTTAATTTTCTTTCAGCCAAATAACACTCCTCACAAATATCTGGGGTAAAATTTCCTTCTCTACAATGAACCCACCAATTGTCCTTACACATTTTACACTTAAAACAAACAAAAGGGTAACATATACAACCAGGAATTGGGCAGAATGTAGTCCCATTCATTAAGTCCTTTGTGTGATAGTTTCACCCATCAGTCTTTCTCTGGAAGGTGACTTTCAGGTTGTCAGGGTTCCTTGTTGCCTCCCAACGAGATTCTTGAACAGGTCCTTTTATTCTGGTAGTGTGAGTCCAACCTCATTCGGCCTTTCGAACCGCAGTATCTGTGGTAAGCAACACAAGAAAGGGTCCCTCCCTACGAGGGATCAGTGAGGATTCTTTCCAGGCCTTAATCAACACTTTGTCTTGACCCGGTGTATTGCTATAGCTAACTTTGGGGTGCTCGGCTGGCATTTCCAGGTCATAGGGTATCCCATACAACATTTCAAAAGGGGAGATTCCTATATCTGTCCAGGGTTGTGTCCTCAGATTTAATAAGGCCATCAGAAGGCATTTTACCCAGTTCATTTTAGTGTCAATCATCAGTTTGGTCAATTGTTGTTTAATTTCTCTATTCATCCTTTCCACCTTCCCTGAACTTTGTGGGTGCCACAGGGTATGGTATTCCCATTTCATCCCCAAAGGATCTAAGGCTTCCTTGATTGCTTTAGAGGTAAAATGGGGTCCCCCATCTGAATCAATTACAGCTATGTTTCCATACCTTGGCACAATATTTTCTAATATTATTTTTACTAATGTTCGTGCAGTGGCACGAGCTACCGGGAAGGCTTCCACAAAGTGAGTGAGATGATCTACTAAAACTAAAATGTATTTATACCTTCCTACCTTTGGGAGTTCGGTAAAGTCGACCTGTATTCTTTCAAAAGGTCTCCTTGTCAACCCTCACCCTCCTGGTACCCTTTCCCTGAGTTGCTGTTTATTCACCTTGTAACAGGTTAAGCATCCCTCCAAGATTCTTTTTGCTAAACTCTGTGTATCCCCACACAGGCATAGTTTGTTTCAAATTAATCTACTAAGGCTTGAACTCCCCAGTGAGTTTTAAGGTGTAGTTTAACATTTTCCATGCTCTTCCTTTGGGGAGTACTTCCCTGCCGTCTGGCAGCAACAATTTATTATTTTCTCTTTTTGCTCCAATTTGTTTTAGTTTGGCTATCTCTTGGGTGGTGAAAATTTTGTCTATCTGGTCCTTCAGGTTCTTTCTCCAAAGTTTTAATCATTAACAGTGCTGCTCGTTTTGCCTCTGCATTGGCCAAATTGTTCCCTCTTACAGTGTGATTTAGTCCTAGAACTAGAGCTATTTTCGATCGACCTCGTAATGCTTTGAGGACTTTTAGGATGAGTCTTTCATGGACTAATCCTTTCCCTTGTGTGTTAATCACATGAGAAAAGTTTTAGCATTTGAGCAAAACCCTGTATCATTTTATAGATCACATTGTCTGGTTCAACGCCATTTACAATCAGAGAACCATCAACATATTGTTCAAAAGCTCAAGGCTGTATATTCCATATACTAGATTTTTTTCTACAACTACAGCCATGATGCAGCACCTATATCAAAATTTGAGTTGTAAACTATTACTCTCACTGAAACAAACAGACAGACAAAAGCAAGACCAGAGAACCAAATCTCCCAGTCTGTATTTCAGGTTTCAGTATTTCTTATTACTTGCAATTTTTCCGGGGAAAGAGAGCATTCCCGGGGCACTGTTTGGACTGTGGATCTTTCAGCCCCGGAGTCCACAAGGAACTCCACTTCTTGGTGTTGGGGACCCAATTTCAACTTTATCAAGGGCTCTGTTTTCCTATGGGTTCCCAGCAAATAAGAGTCCCTGACTCCACCTAATCCTCCTTAAGGCTCATCCTGTAGGCGTTTCTTGCAGTGCTTTTTCATGTGCCCTTTTCTCTGGCAATAAAAACACTCAACTTGTCTCAAATCACTTTGGCACCTCGGGAGATTCCCCTAGGCCTTGAAACACCCGCTCCCCCTGTACAGGCTGGAGCCACCTTTTGTCCTTCTCGGACTGCCTTCACCAAAATCCTTGCCTGTTTCTTTTGAGTCTCCTCTCTTCACACACACACTTTCTGAGCCTCCCTCAATAATTCATGTAATCCTCTCTTCTGCCAGTCTTCCAACTTTTCTAATTTTCTCCTAATATCCACCCATGATTTTGCCACAAACTTGAGTTTTCAACAGGGCCTGTCCTACAGGAGTGGCAGGGTCTAACCCCAAATAGAGCTGCAAATTCTTCCACAGCCTTTCTAGCCACTCAGTGGGGGTTTCATCTTCCTTTGGTGTTCCCTAAAGGCTTTATTAATGCTTTGTCCTCTGGGAACAGATTCCTTAATTCCCTGAACAATGATAGTGTGTAGATCCACCATGTGTGTCCTGTGATTAAAAGAGGAGAACCGCACAAACATACATACACTCAAAAGTGAATTGCTTAGAAGTCTGGTGTAATTAATCTTTAAGGATATAATTTTTCTTCAGTATTCTTGCCAGTGCACTATGGACAATGGCAGAGGAGTATTTGCATCCTTGGGGAAGTTGGTTGAAGGTATATTGTACTCTCACTCCCAAGTGAACACAGATTGATGATTATCCTCCTCTCGAAGGGGAATTATCATCTTTAGCTTGTGTTTGACCGACTGGTTCAGCAGTGTTAGCACCAGTGGCTGAGTGGCACTGTGTTACTGTTTGATTCCCTGTGGACCGCTGCCACTGTCAGGGTGTTCTGGTTGCAGTACCACAGGTGTCCAAATCTTTGATCACCTCTGTGATCCCCTCCTTAGTAGCAGATGGTAAAAGATATTGATTAATGCTCGTTATTCTAGAAGGAGGTGACTTAACAGTCTTTAAGTACTGGAACCTCACACAACGGGGCTCCAAAGTTCCACACTGTTCCATTAGGTAGTTCCCACCCCAGACTTAGCTAGGACATCAAATTCTAGTATATTATTTCAGTATGGTTCAATTACAACCTTAATCTTAGACATTCGGTTTTCCCCTGAAGACCAAACACATACAGTACTAATTCGTCTGTTTTCAGGGATTCCAGTTATTCCTATTACTCTTTTTTTTTTTTTTTTTTTTCCTGGGTATCAGTCAGTCCTAATTTTCTTTTGGCTGATAACACTTACTTGAGCTTCCATACCAATTGTGAAATTTATAGGTCTGTGCCTGGGACCACACTGTGTTAGTGTGCTGGTCAGGCCATTTTAAGGTGGATATTACGCGAGTGGATTGGCCTGAAATTCCCCCCACATTTTCTAGTTTAAATCCATCAGGTTCTTCCTCGAGTCTGAGTAAGGACTGACTGGCAGGCACAGAAGATTTTCCCTCCTGTGTTTTGGTGGTATCAGAAAATTTCATAAATCTACTAATTTGGCCGCTCCACCAAGTTTCCCAATGTGCGAATAATCTGTGAATTGCCCATTTAGGGCTGGGCGAGGTGAACTTAGTGCTAATGCCCTTCTCCACAGATCGTTTTGCTGAGGACTGGTTTGTCGAAGGGGGGGGGGGGGGGCATCCTTCTCTAAAGAAAGGAAAAGAAAAAAAAAACCCCAAGCCCCATGCCTGGCAAACCCAGAGCTGCAAATTTAAACGTTCCTCTAAACATCCCATCTTAGTGCCATAAGTAACAATTTCTTGTAATACTTCCCCCCTCATTAAAACAGGCTGTTGTTGCTGGTTGGGGCAGTGAATATTATGATCAATTGTTTGCAGAATAATTTACTTTAGGCTTTTCACAAAGATTTTCAAGGTGTTCAGGGAGATGCCAAATCAGTGGTTTAAGGTGGACCGGATCTCCCGGAGCGGCAAGGGGGATGCCCTGCCTCCAACACTGATATATGTTTGAATACACACAGCCTTTTTGCACTGATTCAGCCAGCCCAGATAATTCAGTGGAACCAGCAGTTTTTCACCCAATCCTTGTCCCTTGGGTGAGGGACGATTTCAGTGCATCCCAAGATTGTATAACTTATTTATCCCCTCGGCCAGCGAAGAGACATTGTTACAGGTATTGACTGCCTTAGGGGCGGCCATCCTATCATTACGCAGTTTGCATACAGACTTTACAGGGGCAACACATCCTGAGAGGGCCAGACCTTAGTATTCAAATTTCCCCTATTCACTCTCAGGAGGTCACATCATAATTACACAGCTTACGTTACAAAACTCAAAGAGGCACAAACCTCACTGTTCACAAAACGGGCAGGACCCGTTCCTGTTCTTAAAGCGTGACAAATCCAATCTTCGAAGGAACCAAAAATGGGCCAATATAGGTGGTCCCCTCTTATTTGTTTTCCACTCCACACCTGCATACAATAATGTACCATCTTTTCTTTACTCTTTCCTTGCCTAGACAGCCAGTCCTCCGCAGTGGGCAATCATTAACCCTAAGGGACTGTCTGACAGTGTATCGGGTAGCCCTATCTTTGGACCACCCATGGGATCAGAAGGCTTGCTCTTCTTCTGTCCCATCTTCCGAGGTGCCCCCGCACACACACACACTCGCTCCCCTCGTTCGTGGCCCACGCCCTCGCGGGCAATGGGAACCGCACTACAAGAGGGTCCACACTCGCTTCGTCCAGTGGACCACTAAGTCCGGTGGACGTCTCAGTTAATTGCACCTCAGGAAACCCACCCCGACCGAACGGAACACGCAAATACTTACTCAATCCTGAGTCTTCATTCGGGTCTTCGTGCACAAAAATTATGGGGTACCGCGGATTCTTTTGCCTGCTTGTCCAAATTTAGGGTTCGGATGTACAGGATTTGGACGAGGGATCGGTCACCCGAGGGCCATCCGAAGATGGGGCGCCCCCCTCGAGCTCGGGTCCCCGACCAAATTGATCTGTATCCGAGTCACGGCACCAAATTGTTATAAACGGTCGTGACAAATTTACAAAGTTTCCAAAGAGAATTTATTTGAGCAAGCTACCAAGCAGGCAAAACAGCGCTGGGCGGCCCGGGAGACCCTTGCTCCCTCCAAAGGCGCGCACTTCACCCTGCCAAAGCTCCCGTTTTTATAGTCCTGTAGCTCCAGGTATGCATAGCACATCCTGATAAGCTCCTGCGGCTGCGCATGCTGTTACTGGGGGGGGTCGTCCTGGTCCTGTGGTCCTAAAGGTCGTGGTCTTCCTCTGCGTTGTGGGTCAGTTTCCTTCCTCACTGAGTCATGTTGACCCAGTGTAAAAGAGTAAGGAGATCTTGTTGATTCGGCAGGATGTCGCCACTCTGAGATTAGGTATCTTGCCACCTTATCAGGAGGTAGTCTCCTGGGGTTTTGCCCATTAGCAACTCTAACAAAGACAAAAGGAGCAAGAGGGGGATTTCCCCCCCCTTCCCCATCTGCTGGTTTGGAAACAAATTCCTTATATTTTTATTACACTAACGAGTCTGTTTCTTTAATTACAATTAGTCCCAAACACTTAAGCTGCTTCACAGGCAGAGGGAAGAAAAAAACTCAAAAAGCCACTTTCTGACCAAAGCAATACCAATCTGCAAGGAGACTGAGACCAGTCTCAGTAGTAGAGACTAGTAGGTAACACCTGCAAACAGCTTTTTTGGTTAAACAGAACAGAAAAAGGCAATCAACCCAAACCAAATACTCTGTGAAAATTAACTATGATCATTTAAATACTACACCCAGCCCTGCAAAAAGGATGGCAAGCAGAGAACAGCACCTCATATATTCAGTAAGTTTTAGAATAAAAATGTATCTGGCTAATTTTTTCCCAGATTGGCTATGGACACAGACCAAAACCTTTAGAAAGACTGTTTTTGTTAAAAGCATTATCGGTATAACCATTTAGAGCAAAACCCTTCTCTTTCACACAAGCTTGGAAGAGCAGATTTTGTGTGTGTATGACAAAAGGAAGGAAAATCTCCTGCAGCACCCAAGTGCCTGAACCCCTTTCCCAGGAATTGGGAGTCAATGGGCATTGCTGCCCAGGAGCCCATGGCCATGCTCTTCAGTCACCAATTAAGGCGACATTCTCTTCTCTCCTGCATCACAAAGCTTCTGGAGAAAGAATGCGGCTTCATTGAACCATGAAACATGTGGTCAAAGGCTCCTTTGTGTGCCTGAGAAGCGGGAAGAGCATGTCATAAGCTGCTCAGCTCTGAATTTCTGCTGCAGACATCTGAAGGTCAAGTACTCACATTCCCAAATACTCACTCTCAAGTTTGCAGAGTCAGCACTAAAATACTTCTTAACTGCTTCCTTACAATTTTGTTCTAGAGATTAAGTTTCACAAGAATGAAACATTTCCACTGGTCGCCATCAAACTGATGTCATTTGACATACCTGATGCTGACATCTGCTTATGCCAGCGACCAGCCAGCCCTTGCAATGGGCAACACCCTACCCACACACAGCGCAGCAGGTACCATGCCATCCCTCCAGGTTCTGGTTGGTTGGTTCATGTTGAAGTTACTTTTGATACTTTACTCCATCAGAAACTACAGGGCTAAGAAGGGGTGAGACAAAGACATGCATCAATGAGAAAGGAAGGACAGCAGCGTAAGTCACTGTGTTACGGGGACAACCTTGAAAAAACACTCAATAAAGATTTAATCAAATGCAAAGAAACATCAGAAAAAAGAGAAAGAAAGAAAAGAGAGAGGGAAAGACAGAAAGAAAAAAATTAAAAAGAAAAAACTTTGGTGTAGGAGGAACCTGATCCCAATCCCAGCAAAATAAGCACCAAACTGAGGAACTTCAGTGGGATTTGAACCCAAGAAGAGCAAAATGTGGTCACAGCACAAACAACTGTGTTTTCAACCACGTGGATGCTGGTAAAAGCAGACAAGACAGAGGCAGTAGGAGGCAGTTAGGTTAATATTTTAATCTGTACATAGACCATTTTCCAAACTGTTACATTTTATTTAAATTAACGTTTTCTTGCAAAATATTCATTTATGCTTTCAAAACTCTTTAAAAAGGCAAAAATAAATCATTATTTTGGCAAAAGGTTTTGAAGTGGATACTGGCAGTATTGAGGTAAAATAGATTGCGTTAGCGAAATATATACTTCTAAGAATGTCTGAGTATAGTGTTAATATAATACGATCTGTCTTAAAGTCTGAAACTTGAAGGTCAATAAATTTCAAGAGTTTTACAGCTATTACATGAATACAGCAAAAGCAGAAGTTAGTGGTTTCACCAAATACTGTAGAAGTATTTCTCATCCAGAGCTGAACCCAACTAATAATTACAGAGCACTGGGAAATGTTTGCATGTCTTGCATTTAAAGTGTACACAGGTTTTTTCAAGTAAAGCAGTTGCAGCAATTAATTTAATCTCAGTTTATCCTTATGTTACTACCTTACCCTTTGCCCTATATGTAAGTAAAACACTGAATTTCAAAGTTTGGCAAAGTTGAGCACCAGGTGAACTTACGTACGGAATCAGCAGGTGCCACATTACATTAGTTTTGCTGTTTCCAGGATAAATACTAGTCATAACATAATGTTTATTTGAAAAAAACATTGAAAGAAAAATACATATTTACTAGTAAAATTACACATACTATTTTTTTTTATTGCTTACCTCACATTTTTATTAAAGGTTTTTTCTTTCACATCTCAACTTTCAAAAAAATATAAGTCGTTAGCTGTGTGTTACTGAGGGGCAGCACCACTGTCAAGAGCAACCTAGCTGGTCTAGCATACTGTGTTATTGATACCAGCAAGTTAATCACATGGGATCAAGAAAGGAAATGGGAGGTAAAACTGGCTTTCATTATGGCTTTTGTGGGAAACTTCAACTATAGAGTTGTTAGGGACATTTAGAAATTCAAGCTAAAAGTTCCTCGCTGTGTATTATTTAATGGACAAAAGGGTGGGTGATTAACGCCAACAGAAAATTCAATCCAAAACACCCTTCTGGCAAGCCCCTCACTTGTGTTAGCTCTACTCATACCCTACAGATGTGCTTCTAGGTTTGTTCAAATTTACTTTTTTTAATGAAACTTTACATTGTGCAGCTGAGCCTGAGGGGGAAGTGACAGCATCTTTTAACATCTACGCAAAGTAGTTTCTCTTAGAACGAATTCAGCCCTTGATTTAAAATAAATCTAAAATACATTGCTCTAAAAATACATTGTCAGTATTTTACAGTTTATTAAAAGTGCCATTTATTCATATAAAAAGTCTGAACTAAACTGAAGTGAAAATAAAATGATTTGCAATTCTCTTCATCTTCACAGAAAATCCCCCTGTCATTCTCTGAACGTATTTCCAGAAGAACATGTCATCAGCCAACGAGTCTCTTCCCAGAGAGCTGGAATAAACCTCCTTCTTCCACGTGGCGTCACTAGGTGGGATTTGCTTTGAGCCTTACGTCAGTGTTCACTTACTGCTTTGGCTAGCATGGAGTAAAATAAAACACAGTTAGACGTGGACGTGAGCACCCTGCTGCCACACAGTAAGCACTGTCAGGAAACAGCAGTTCTACTAAAGCTTTCTGCAGTTTGATGGAAGGAATGATCCATACAGACAGAACAAGCGAACGTGTATGTCATGACACTGTTGATGCTCTAACTCCTGTGTCCCCTGCACGGTGTTGGCTGCTGCAATTATTTTCTTAATGCATTTCCTGAATAAACTGTAGTTTGTAATATGGATGCATGTCAATATATCGCTATACATACACATGAATGCATATTCACAGACACGTGACACACGTGTTTTTAAGTCAGTCTGGTGTCACAGAATGGTTGGGGTAGGAAGGGACCTCTTAAGGTCTCCTGGTCCAAGGCCCACATCTAATACTCCAGGACTGAACCGTTATTTTTCTGGGTTCTTGAGGCCACACAAGTGTACCCAGCTCACAGGCAAAGATCACACAGGTGATAATCAACCCACATCACCCCTGGATATAGTGATAGAGTCAAGTGTTACTGTGACAGCAAAGATGGTAGGATCTGGTTCTCAGAAAAATAAAGTGAACCAGGAAAGCAACTACCTATTTCCATCAAGCCCTGCGGAGGCTCCTAATGTTTATACACCTCTTGATGTAACTGTGTCATTCTTCACAAGCCTTGTTGAAGGCAGGTCACTGCCTGTTTGGGCCTTCCTGGTGCTATGCAAAAATTTGACTTAGATCAGTAACAATGAAAACAAAGGTATCTAAAAATTAGCGCTGTGTGAGGTATTGATTCTACCAAGCCTCTTCACTACTTCCTCCATGTGTGATCTTTTACATTGGGCAATAAAATTAGGCCAAAGGAAATCAAAAAGGTGAGAATAATTTCAAAGGAAACTATGGAAGCATGGGGAGTGTCTTAACTAGGGGTACAACTAGCAATTAAGTATCATAATACTTACAGGTTTTCTTATTTCAAATAGAGAAAACTCTGAAAATATTACAGGGAAGGGAACATTTCCTTATAAGGACAATTAAATTATCACAGTTTTAATACTTGAAATGGCCAAATAACCTGATCATAGACAAAAATCAAACCCTTGTTATACAAGTCAATGAAAAACACATCAAAGGCAGGAGAAAGTCAAACGTGGTACTGTAGAATTAGTTATAAAGGGCCAAATTTTCAGCTCACCTCAATTAAGACTCCGATGTTAGATCATGTATAAGATACCAGCCCATCAACAAACCCCCTGCTTACAGAGCTTTGCACTTTGGATTCTCTTGTGCAGCAACTGTACAAGCAAGGCGCAGGCAAAAGCGCCCGTGCACCCCTACGGCAGCCACAGGAGAACACAACACTGGCCACCGGCGTACAAACCGCTGCTGAAAATCTGGCCCCCATGCTACCAAGAGCACAGATGTCTCTTTCCTTCACCACAGTGAGATTATGGAAGTCCCTTATCTGTAGAGCGAGAGCAGTTATTATTAGCTCATTAGAAGCAGCATTTACAAGAATAAAAGGTTTCTGAAACTTAGATGCATGCGTTCATTTGGATCTAATACAGGTTTAGTAAAATTGTTAAAATCCAGCAAGCCACAGCAAAGGTACAATGGCAAATCAGACATGCTGAGAGCAGTTAGTTCTTACTTTTAGGGTGTTTAAACAAATGTGTAGTGAAATCCATTGCCTAAGGGGGAGTGAGGTGGCTGTGGTACAGAAGGTGAGGGTGCTTTAGATGGATAGGTCAACTGCTGAGCTAGAAGGGATCACACACAGGAATTAGGCTGCACAATCAAACATTCATAGTATAAATGGAGTGACCTTAATTTTCTACCACATGAATAGGAAACCTGATTAGCAATGCAATGAGGTGTTACAGGATTTCAGTTACACAGAACACAATTTAAACAGCAGCATTTTTTTCCTGCTTTTTTTTTTCTATTAGTAAAGTTATGCAAATAAATAGTCCTAGTTTGATGGCAATATGGACAATCCATCTTAGGATGAAATTTCAGTGGAACACATTAAGGCACACAACACTGATACACCCTCATCCAGCTCTGCCCTTAAAACTGCAGTTTGGGAATAGCATCTATTTTTTACAATTTGATTTAAGATTTCACTGAGCTTTCAACACTCCTTTTGTTATATGCCAAGGAGCAGAAACAAAAACAATATACAGAAAAATCACCCCTCAGAAATTACTTGTGCATATAACATTTTGCTTAACACAGTGATACAGAATCATACAGTAGATACACATTTTCAGATCTCAGCTTGAAACTTCAGTATAAAGAATACAATGATTAAAAGTATGCTTGTTAGAAGGCAATAACTTTAAACTTTAAAACCAAAGAGACTGAATCTCCGTCTTAAATTCTGCTTTTACATTTTGGAAGGCCAAGGGTAGACCTATTTCCAAAACACAGGATTTAGGAAGTGACTTCTGGATACTCCTACATTTGATTTTACTCTTTCAGATTCTTGGCATGAATTCAATTTAGAAGGCTGATTTCTTACTAGGAACAGAGGAAATCTAAAATGCTACTTTAGAAGGAGAAGATAAATGTACAACTTAATTAAAAGAGATTTATATTATCACAACATCTTAACATAACTTCACTTCTTCCCCCTCTACGGTCCCCAAGGGGCGGGGGGGGTGGGGGGGAGGTGGGGAAGGGAAGGAAAAGTTAAGCTTTACTCTTTCTTACAAGCAAATCTTTGGAAAAAAAATCTAAACAGTTAAGTTTTGGATTTTCAGATGAGTCAAACTACAAAACCAAGAGCATTAAAGAATCTGTAAAATGAAAACATACGATCAGCTGGGCAAACCATCAGATTTTCTTTTTAAACTTTTTAGATCAACAAAAAATAGGCCATACATTAAAATACTGAACTCATTCTAAGGTTTGTCTATTTTCTATCAAAACCAAACTACTCTGGCATTTTTTAGAATTCCTTGAAAGGTGTTTCTTTTGACAGCAGTAAGTAATAATTGAAATCAAAGCAAGACATGTTACAGGAACTGAGTATACACAAACGTGGCAAGGAAAACTACATGGACACAAAAGGTTTTGGCTTCCTGAAAGAATCAAGGACTTGGCTACTGCGTTGGGGTTCAAGTGTCTGGAAGACAAGAGAGTTTGCCACTATGCTTCATAAAGAAAATTAAAAATCATCTCGCAAACGACTGCATGTTTTTGAGCAGCATTTACCCATTCCAGTGTCTATATATTTTAATTGTCTCTTTAGGGAGAACTAAGGAATTAAGAACATTTCGGTGGTTACATATAGAAAAGACCATGTGATGATTCACACTTTTGAAATATTAATGGTACAAACCAGGTAGTAATGAAAACACAGCTACTGCATTCAGTCTGCAACCTAAAAAGATCAAACGTATTTCAATACTGTAGTTATTGGACCTTCACACACACACAGAAGTTAACTGGCCACATGAAGACAGTGTAGTATGGCAGGCATTCTGCTCTTGTACTGACACAGAGGAGTAACTTCAATTATGAGCGGTGTTCCTCTTTGTTGAGCTTAGCTTTGGTACTAAATTTTCCCAGGAGAATCCAGAAATCATGTGGCAAAATGCTATACTGGTTCATACCTCCTGAAACACAACTGAACTAAAGAGTGCAAGTCCCTGTTACAAGGACCTGGCTACTAGAAATGGGACCAGACTGCCTGCAGAGCAGCTTTTTTGACTCACAGATGCCTGAAGGTCCAAAGGTTATTCCTGAAATGCTCCCAAGATTTTACAGTTCTGGGGGCTTTCTTTTCTTTGTGTTTTTAATAATGACTAGCCTCCTCAGGGAATCATTTTATCCCTTCCAGTCAGTTAAATTACCCATGGAACCTGTCTGAAGTCTCAAGATTTGTATCGTGAAAATGTATTCCATCCCCTCAAAATCACATTCCCTTCAGGTGTAGCTGCCACTGCGCCCGTGAGTACACAGCCACGTTCAATCAACAGTCTGTTACTACAGATGCATGTTACACATCTGGATATTGGAATAATCTGTCTTTAATGGGTAAGGTCTTAAGGGCTTCTGTGGCAAGTGCCGTAAGCTTAAATTGACAACTTCAGATGAGAAATGTGCTTATTTTTTCTCCATCATACTTGAAGTTTCCATTATTTCCATTCTCCAATGGAACTGTGAACTGTAGCAGTTATAAATGGCCAGTCAGGCACTTGCTAGACCAGTGACTGTATGTATTACTGCATGATACAAATCTCTTGAGGTTTCTTTCTTATTTCAACTACAAAGCAATCAAGAGTGAAATTATCACCTTTAGTAATGGCTTGCAAAGGATCTATTAATTTCTAGGCATCAAGCAGAATTCATGCATGGCTGTCTTGCTCTGACCTCTAATCTTGATCCCCAGACAGAAACATGCCAATATCCATTTTACAATGTCTTTTTCACCCCTTAAAAAGATGTTTTAAAATGTCTTTTTCAAGTTGCAAATGGCTCTGCTCTAATCTCAGTCACTGGATCAGGGAATCTGTCTGTTAAAAAAAATTTAAAATCCCTTGGGTCTTGATTTAAGTCACAGATCAAGTTACTTTTTAAAAATGAATACAGAAATACCTTGTTTAATATAATCACAGGGAATTAAATGAAAATGTTAAATTTTTTTGTACTTTTAATAAGAGCAAGTTTCCAAGCTGTGACCTTACTGACCATATTACTTTTCCCCCTTCACCTGTCCATCAGAGGCCAAATATTCAACACGGATCTTTAGTCTCTCCAGATTTTCTATCTATACACAGTATTCACTCTTTTGAATATGAATGACTATGCCTCTCTCTCATGCCAGGAGTTCAGCAACAAGCCTACACAACTTTAGAAGCTGGTAAGAAATAGCTGTTATTTTGTAAATAACTAAGTATTACCTGCCACCTCCTTGCTCCTCTGAGAGGCTTCAGAAGCCAAAGCGTATGATATGGTAATGATGCGCTCCTGCTCTTGCAGCTGTGAATCTAAATCAACCGAGTTGTGTTTGTCCTGGGCAATGGTAGGCTGTAGATTGTGCATACTAGTGGGAAAGTGCAAAACAACATTAACATTTACAAACATAAAGAAGAATCCACCATCTGGATGAGAACAAGCTTGAATCAATACAGTGGTTTTCAGACCTCATCTACCAAGCTCTGTTTTATCCAAGATCTTTAAAGCAGTGTTAGATATTGTATGTAAATGCATACAAAGACAAACAGTGTAGCTGTTAACCATTCAACTAATTTCTCTACAGCCTGAAGTACATCCAAAAGTCCTTTGTGGTAAATAAGCTGTTTACACAAAAAGACTACCAAAGCCATCATTTATTTGAAGTTGTTAATAAAAGTTCTTGTTAGTGCCTGGAGGAAAAGGTATAACCCTGGTGGTCCTCAGGCACAGCCTCTTCAATTGTCTTGCAAAAAGACAGTGGATACATGGAGTAATCAAACGCTTGAAACAATGTTTCAGCTGACTCTACATGAGCTGTAAGTAGCCAAGAAAGTTCCTTCTGCTGATGACTCTCATCATTAGGTCAGATACCTGTCTTTCCTCCCTCCTCACTCTCACCTACAAGTGGTTTGGTAACGACCCACTACTATTTTAGGATGCTCTGAACAAAGAGAGGCATATAAAATTCGTCTCTTCTATTCTCTTTTGAAAAGGAGCCTTAGGTATACTACATAAATTATGTGTGCCTTTTCTAAAAGCCGAAAGTTACACTTAGATAATTTGACAGGAATTAGATTGTTGTAGGAAGTTAGCTCCCAATATTTAACACCAGCCTTTATATAACATTTTTTAAAAGCCTGACCTTGATTTTGTAAGAATATTTTTTATCTTTTCTGCTTTTCGCTGCCTTGCTGCCAGTTCTTCTGTAGAAAGAGGCTCTTCTGGCTCCAGTTCAACATAGCGTTCTGGAATTGCAACTTTCTCTGGTTTTGACAACTGTGTAAAGAAAGCAAGCATCCAGTTTTTAATAACACAGACTTCAAAAAATTGAATTAAATTCTCCTCAATGACAGAACACAATCAAAAGAATAAAGCAGGGGTTTTCACAGTCAGTACCTGTACCTGATGCTAAACACTCCCTCTGGATATAAGCTGACGCCCTCTTAAAAGTGTCTTTTCCCTCTGATTCATTTTACTTCAGAAGATAGATCGAACAAATATTAAAGGGGATTACAAAAGAAATAAGAATCAACAGGGAACCTTTCTTCAGCTCATGCAGAGACACTGTCTAAAGCTGGTACAGCAGAAAGATGCAACAACTACAAGACTCACTGGACAACCTGAGACTTTAATGTCGTGACATTCATGTCATGCCAGCAAGGACCTCCTACAACTGAAAGGAAATATAAAGTAATCTAGGATGGCACTTAGGGACGTGTTTTAGTGGAGGGTTTGGCAGTGTTAGGTTTACGGTTGGACTTGATCTTAAAAGTATTTTCCAACCTAAATGATTCTGTGATTCGGTATCACTATTTTGAGACTGCATTATTTTCTCTGAGTAGTGGCATTAAAAAAAACCCCAAAACTCAAAAAAACCCAGCAGTTTGCAACCATCTTGGAAATTCTTAGACTATAAAATCTAAAATCCTATATGTTCAAAAGTTGTCTAGGGAACTGACCAGAAATATACTAATATTGTGCAACTGTAACATGTTACATACACATAATTCTGTAGATTGAAAATTTTAATATGACTGCACAAAAGCTAGCAGTAAGTTTTTGTTAGAATTGGTTTCTTTGTCTGCATTAGGCATCTAAATAATCCAATGAGAATTCAGTTTATGAATGGATTTTGCAAACCAATGCATGTTATACACACCTGAACGGAAAGCTCAAATTGAGGTTGTGTTAAAGTGAAACTATTTTTTCTTCTCTTTGGATATTTCTTAAAACACTCATGAGTTTTCAGAATTCAAAGTTTTAAATAATTGAATCCTCAATGTTCCACACTAATTCTATAGCATGCACAAAGTGGCCTGACCTAATCTGGAACAATTAGGTCCAAAACATATAATACAGTCGCTGGCATTCAAAACCACATTAAAATCACAACCCTGAATGTTTATACTCCCTTTTCAGTAAACTCAAGGTCAGTGCTTCCTGAAAAATCCTAATTTTTTAACTATATTTCCTTTCCTTCAAATCCAACTCCTCTCTGGAGCTCTGTAGCTATTTATTGTTTCTTTTATAGATCTATCTCCATGCTAACAAACCTAGGCTAGCCATCTTCCCAATAACAAACTCAGTTATTATGTAAACAAAAGTTTATTTGCCTTAAAGACAGAACTGAGTACATTTTCTTATGAGGTACAGAAGTAGCTGCCAGATGAAGAGGATGGAAGAAATGTAAAAGGACATCTGGGTAGCCCGGGGAAGAAGCTTTACATTCAGAGCCTCAGACCTGCTTCAGTTACTCTGAAGGAGGACAGAAATGCCTATAAGCAAAAATGTTTCCTATCCCAGGGTGAAGGTACTAATTTGGAGGTCTGAAGTGATTCATGTAGCCCTGGTGATCTTCTGGAAAAGATTTTCATAGTATAGTGCAACATCGAAAGACAATATAACCAAAGTACTTTTTTCTGTTTCCTAAGTTTACAGGACCACTGCATTTTCTGTAGACGTATACAAATATTTTGAATTAAATTTTCTTTCAGTTAGAGATCCAAGAGATAATGGCTCACAAATTCAACCTCTTACAAATCTTTCTCTATATAAAATGATACACTGTCAGCAGCTCGAGAAGAGTAGAGCTGCTTACTAGTCTAATTAACATTAATAATTTTACCAGCTTTCCACCTATCATGGCATTTTGCACACTGTAGTACCTACTGAAATATTTCCACTTGCTATATTGTTTCTTTTCCACCAGATGGCTCAATCGCATTTCAAACAAATACTTCACTGAGTTACTACAAGGGCTTAAAAAAACCACCACGAACTCTAGGTGCCCAGAACACCAAACAAGTCACTTGACAAGCTGATAGAAAGATGCTTTCTGCTCTGATCAGAAAAAAAGCAGCGCTCTCTTCTCTACTTAATTTTGACTAGCAAAATATAGAGTAAGGTAGCTCTTGGTGTCTAGCTTATAATCCATTCCTGTTTCTTATTTTTAAATACTCTCAATGTCATCTTCTCATCTTTTTTTCCCTAGGTATGTAACATTATCTAACCTCATCACATCCTCTGTAAAGCCGGAGATGTAAATTCTGAACAGTAGACCCAACTTTTCCATTTGTTCTTGGCATCCAAACACAATATGAACACAAACCATACAGAGATTCAAAGTGCCAGGCCATAAGTTTTCAATACTCAAGACCTCTCCTTTTAGTTCAAAATTCTAGCGAAATTCTGAAAGAAATAATGAGAATTCACTACCTAAAACTTAGAAATGTTAATATGCTGGGGCACAGAATAAAAGGTAAAAAGTTCCAAGTGTTACCTCTCTGCTGATATCTAAATCATAGTCTTGAGGCTCCAGGTCTGTCTCTGTCACTGCTACTGGCTGAACTTTCAACCATTCATTTTCATCCTTGTCGTCTCCACGAATTGCCCTCTCAAGTAACTGCAAATCAAACTCTTGCTCTCGTTTCCACTGGTAATAGATACAAAACAATTAACAGCGTTCAACCATACCGCCCAATTCACCATTCAGCAATGCACGTTACAGCTGCTGCAAACGCTCTAATGCTGAAAGAATCCGCAGAGCCAACTCCTTAACTGACAAGAAAGAGAAAATGCAACTGCATTTCTTGGAACATATGCTTGGGAGATCTCGATGCTGCACGGATTTTGAAGCACTGTTTAATTTTACATGAAACGTTCAGCAGTATTAAATTCTAAGAAATGTATAAATCACGAGTTCACATATAACATGGAACTAGCTAGACACAAACATCTTTGGTAGCACAGATGTCAGTACAAGACTAGTCCTAGGCATACTGGCCAGGTAGTTCTGTATGATTTTGAATCATTGCACAGAAAGGGTATTTATACTGCAGGTTCAAAATTGAAGCTTGAAAATTTTATGTTATCGTACTACAATAATACCTAGCGATTAAAGCTGGTAATATTTTACATACTAGCATTAACCTGTCTTGAATTCAAAAATAGTAATATAGTAACTTCTAAGCTCTTCTGACTTTACTAAAAGCAGTACCTAGCTACTTGCAAAGGTAAAAAAGAAACGTTTACTTCCTGTCTTTACAAGGTAAGTATTTAGCAATAATAAATTCAGAATGTATTTGAATTAAGCAGCATAATTTAAGAGTTCCCAAATCATTTTGTAGCAGCTCCTTCACAACTACACACAATAAAGCTGCATATATGGTCATGCTGAAGAACACTACAAACACTCTTTTGTTCAAAAAATTCAGTTCAGCTGCAGCATCATTCCATCCAACAGAACTCAGCAGCTTTACAATACAGAGTTGAAACATGATATTAAAAGCAGTGGGAAAGAGAAGGCACAAAAGAACAACAGAATTATATCCTAAGGCACCTGAGGGTATCAATAGGAGGACATGCCATTCTATGTTTCTTAAAAATATCTCTAGTATTTCTGTTACAAACTTCTGGCTTGTTTTGGTAGGAGTCTGAACTCCATGTGAAGTCCTGAGGCTACATTATGTTACCTGCATTAATAAATTAATTGAAACCTATTCATGCACAAGCTCTCGATATTCACTCAGAAGATACAAATCTTCCATGTATATTAAAAAAGTTAAATAGCTAAAAGGGAGTTACATCTAAAAATTAAAATATTTCTTTACAGAATTCAAAAGAGAAAAAATGTTTTCTCATATGAGTTCTACAAACTTACTCTTCTACTCATATTCGAACCAGGCCTGATTGACATAGTATATTTTAAATACACAGTATTGTTTTCAAGTTGTTATATATAGGTAAGAAAAACATCAAACCACTATTATGAAGCAGTATTTTTATTGGCTTTGATGTTGCGACTTTTACATTAAAAAGGCATTGTATATAACAAATGAAGTAATGTACTGTGATCAATACTTAAAATGTCATACTACACTGGAGAATGGACCGATTCAAAACTAAGAGTTACATGTACAAGGTATGTTTAAAGCGAGTATTACATACTGAGCAGCGCTTCCAATTATACATTTAACTGTTCGCCATTTTGGCTGCTAGATAATTGTAATGCTGTAAGTAATTGTGCTATCAAACATGCTTCTTGCATATCAAAGCCCTGTAAGTACAAGAGATGACCTCTACAAAACATTGCTAGGGCTGAAAGATTCTATTTTAAGTCTTTGCAGCAAGAAAAAGACCAAGATGGCATCAAAATTTATAGATAAAGTGTTTGCCACAAACGTTAATCAGGAGTGTTACGAAAATGTTTAAATTCAACTTGTGTATGTTATGAGTCAGGAAACACAAGCAGCTCAGATTTAGTTTTTCTAATTAAAGGATGAAAGTAACAGTGATATTACAGTTCTACAGTCCCCAAATATTATGCACTATCTTTAAGAAATTGGTGATTGCGAAACAGAAGACAAAACAGATGAATGTCTCCAAGTAGTGCACTCGTATTTACTGGGAAAGTAAATACAAATAACTGGCTCTAAATTAGTGCTACTGAACAGTGGGAATGAAAGGCTGGGTATTATAGGGTTGGGTTTTTTTAATGCTAGCAATTGACACACATGTACTAAATGCAATTAAGCCTGGTAAAAATTGAGTAGTCCAGTTAGAAGTTTTAAAATAACTACAAAATTCTGCAAATTAAAACCAAGCAAACAAAAAAAGAGGCATTAGGTATGATGAGTGACAAATCTAAAAGCAAGAGATCTTGTGCAATGAATTAGGTAAAACAAGGTGATCATTTCTGAAGCTCTAGTGGACCAAATAAAAAATAAATTAAAAGACCATAGCATAAGTGCAATTACAGTACAGTCTTGGTTTAGCACCAAGTGAGCAACTGAGTAACTTCACCAATTAGAATTGCTTCGGTTAGTATCCAAAATGTATCATTACATACTTATCATCTGTACAGCATTTAATCTCGGGACGCAACAAAAATCCTTTTCTTCAGCAGCTTAAACTTGAGCCTTATTAGAATATTCTACATTTTGAACTTTAAAGAAGAATTTGCATCAATTAAAACACATCAGCTCTTACCCAAACTTCTCAGCAGCACAATTAGGTTTTAAAACTGATTATGCATTTATCATCTCTAAAAAAGCTCCAATCCCCACCTTGATCTGTTACTACCATGACTATCTTGCAGCCTAATTTATCAATTAAAAAAAAAAATACCCAAGGGGAATAAGAACATTCTAAAAGGCCCATTCCATTGCGAAGCAGCTTTAAAACTGTGCAAGCTTCTTACACTTTCTAAATACAATTCCAATCAAAGCCAATCATGTCTGTGAAATCACTCCAATACTCACATCTCCACTCAGCACACTGACCTCTGAGCAACTTACCTGCTGAACCTGCTACATTCTATATCCTGTAACTACTAGTAAAAAAAAAAGGATCGTCTGTTACTCACTCTCTCTGTACTCATTTTATACTGTATAACACTAATTTAATTAGACTAGAAGCCTCACACACACTCAAGTGAAAGTGCTTGCTAGGAAAAAAATAAATCCAAAGATATTTTTAGTTTAGTCCTTTTAAGGCATATCTAACATACTGAGCCTATGTCTGCAGAAATGGGCCTGATGAAAGACCGAGATGAAACAGACTGCCTTTCTCCTTGGCTAAGAGTTCTCTTGCGCTCACGAACTAATGCCTTCTGATGTCGCTTCATTCTTTCTAGTTGTTCCTCTGCACTCATCTTGCCTCTTTGGTGGTCCCCAGAGTATAAACGTTCCAAGGCACTCTTTGGTCTCTCCTGTAGAAATCACAAGGCACACAAAACACATGTTGAAATTAATAGTTTATAAGCAGCATACAAACAAACAACTTTATCTAACAATATTACTAAATGAACCTGGATTATGTTCTATTATTATTGCATTATTTTGCATATTTCAACTCTCTATTTTCTATTAGTACTGCTGATATTTGCTTTTAAATCTTGTTTATAAATCTATTTCAAATGCAGTGAAGTAGTCTGTCTGCTTTTTGATTCATTGAAGAAAGTGAAAAATCAGAGATTTTTGTTGGATAGGTGTTGGGTCCTCTCCCATGTTACTACAATCCCACCTCCTGTTATGCAAAATATATTCTGGGCTTAACTATTTTGAACGGTTCAAACATCTGCTTTTGGATGTTCTTTGAAAAATTACCTTGGACCTATCCCTTCGAAGTGTTGCATATGTTGAAATGGTAGATGATTGGTGCAATCTGGAAGTTGATCCAGATAAACCTTTATGAAGAAAAACAGAATGCTTTAAACCCAAGCGACAGGCAAAACAATGAGAAGTGTTAAATATTTTTTAAATTATCATGTTTCTTCTATGATATTCTGCATACTATTTTAGTTCAGTTCAGAAGATCATGAGAGGCATGAAATTTTGTTTCAGCCAAAACGAATGTGTTTCAAGTCATTATTGATCAAAATTCAGAAAGATCTACAATAATTTAGCAGCTTACATTAAATGAGGTATAAAATGAGGAATAAAATCAAACCTTAACATTCACAGAATGCAAAGAAAAAAAGAGAACCACCAAGAAATTAATTGTTCTTCCTCTGTAACCTCATTTGTGAAACAGTTTCAGGACTGTAGCACAGTGGGGATAAAGTGTCAAGCCACATGTAGAATCTGGGGATGTTACATTTATACTCCTATTCTTTAATGATTTCACTTCACTGGCAATGTAAATGTTTTAAAATAATAAGACTTTGTAAAAGAATCACACAAAAATTACAAGGAAAAAGGACTAACTCTAGAAGACATTCTAACAGCTAATTTCATGACTTGCTATGTTTGTTTTTAAGCATTATATATTGTTGCCTTGCAAAAGGCTGGTCTTCTGTAACAGCAACATTAAAATACATAAAGTCTCTAGACTTTCACAGCAATGTATAGTTCATCTAAAAAATCACAATCTGATGATAAAGACCATCTCAAAAAAATCCTAGGAGAGCAAAATGTCTATACAGATAGTACTGTTAAAAATCAGTGACAAATTCCTGGCTTACCACGAGTAGGTAGTGTCTGGTATCCACTGTTAGAGCTTATTAAACCACTGGAAGGTTGGCTGAGGTCACCACCTATCATTGCTAGTTCTGGTTCACTCACATATGAGCGCAGTTCCATCTATATGGAAAAATACTCATCAGTTCAAATGAAGTCACAGGCAGAAAATCATAATAATCTTGAAACGAGTCCTAAAGCTTTGTTTCTGGGATTACTAAATCTCTCTGCCATGACTATACAACATAGATATCTTCCTAATATTACTATCTCTCTGCCATTAGTGGGGTCTCTCCTTATTACAAGGCCTGGAGGTCTTGTAAAATATTTTACAGACAGACCCTTTTATTCTAGATTCACACAGCTTTAAAGTGCAGGTGTACAGGCGTATGAATGCTCACCCTGTAATCTCCATTTACATACTGTCCGAGTTCTCTGTCTCGCTTTCTTTCATCTGACTGACGTTTCAGGCCACGCACTGATGTGTGTCTAATGACAGTGGCTTCTCTTGGGAGAGGTGGAACAGCTGGTGGCTGATCATCAGGACTGTACAACTGAGGGAGAGGAGGTCTGGGCGGTGCTTCATCTTCCTGGTAACAGGAAAGTAGAAGTATCAAGTAAACAGTCTGAAAACAGCCTACCATAAACTGATTGAAAGTTCATTATATTATATGAGTTTCTTGTGACTTCTTTAACATGCCCCACCTCTGTCCACACCTAGATCCTGAGGCCTTAAAATCAAGTAAGACCCAAGAAAGGAAACAACCAACCACAAAGCATTACCAAGGAAGGCTCTGCAGCACTATGTTCTAAAACAGCGTATGGCTACTGTACATAAAGCACCAGGTTACACACATATATTCCCTTAAGTGCTACTATTCAGCTTTAATACAAACACCTGAAGTGTCTCCCTGTTATGCCTCCATACTGTGCGCACTTTGGAACCACAAAACTTCCACTGTTTCTGTCAGAAGTAAATGGAAACACTGGTGAATGAACCTCAGAAGAGCAGTACTTACAACCTTTGGCTTTAGCTTAGGCGGTGACTGAAGAGCCGGCTCGACTTTTTTCAGTGGCTGTGCTTGGTGCTGTGTTCTGGTCTGGAAATAAGGCTGTGGATACAGCCTAACCTCCAGAGGGGATTTAACTGGACTAGGTGGAGGGCTTTGCAGAACTGGAGGTTTGCTCTCCACAGTTGCAAGGGAAGCTGGTAAGGAAGGCACTGAAGATTGAGAAAATGAAGGCACTATTTTTCTCTCTAGGGGAGAAATACGTAAATCTGTTAGGTAGTGTTTCTTATCAATAATGCTCATAACAATTAATATCCTTTGACTTAATAAACCAGCCCTAATACTCTGCACACTGGTCAAACAGAAATAGGGGTGGTTTTGGACATTAAAATGTTTGACTGTTCCAGTGAGCAGAAAATATTTTGAGGATCAAGCAAGCCTTTAAGGCCACAAATAAAAACACACACTTTACTATCTTCCAGTAAAAATCCCTGGAGAGGGGAGTGGGAGGGAAGAAAGGAAGAGCCATACAGAATCAGTTCATAGGCTGTATCTAGCCCCATGCCAGAGAGTCCTTAAGATGCCTATAGATAAACAAGGCTAAACACTCATAGCCAAACATTAACAAAGATCTTACCATCTCAGAGCTATTTTATCTCCCTATGTAAAAAGTAAGCAAAGACACTTTAAAGTGAATTTTCAGGAGGCATTAACAATCTCTTGCAATCCCAGTGCCTTAGGTCTTTTCTTTGAAACATAATAAAGCAATTGAAATGCAGACCACACACAATTTCCCTTTCTCTTTTCTATAGCTGATGTTTCTGCTGTGTCCCCTGAACACCTGCCCAAGAGAGAGGGGAAAGGCAACTGCAGCAAGGGTGGTTGGGCAGCATCCAAGCAGAGGGAGGAAAAAGAAAGAAAAGCAGAGAAAAATAGAGAGAGTTGTTCCTGGACAGAATGCAGAACAGATACTCTGCTGATGAAACTGGCATGTGACAGAAACTGTCTGCAACTTGCAAAACCTACATCATCATCATAATTATTATTATTGTTCCCTTTATTACGGTTTATTACATTTTAGTGCCATCAGTATGGGAAAATAAGCAAGAAGAAAACTTTTTGCCACCTCAACCAAAGAAATGCCAAATTAATGTGCTCAATCAAGAACTTCTGATGCAACCATCTGCAGAATTAACTGGATTTTCTGCAGTAGAACAAACTTCTAGACTATTTGCACTAACCCAGAGATTCAACTACACTTATATATTTGTTTGTTTTAATTATGTTCTCCTTACCTGGATTCTTGATAGAGTCTACTATGGTTTTGTAGTTAGCTTTATTTGCACTTAAGCCAGCTATTACATCTTCAATTCTCCACAAGTCTTTTTGTATTTGTGTTTTCTCCTGAGTTTGAAGCAAAAGAGAGAAAAAATAATCTCATTTTTACTTTATTATGGGTTTATCCTTCTTTTGATACCAAAACCAAAATATTGTTTCAGAACTTACCTGAAAAATCAGGAATCTAGAAATTATTATTTTAAAATTTAAAAATACCCCAACCAACATTGAATTTATTAGAGCATTTCCTGAGTGTTGGAAGACTTCCTATAGAAGAAAGAGACACAACTACATTTTTCCTCTACAATATTATTCAGGCTTCAAAATCCTAGTTTAATGTTCTACATAAAGTGAGCTTTAAGAACCTTTTGTTCTTAAATCCTATACTAACACACTTAAGACCGCTTAGGCAGCCTTACAAAACTAATCTTAATACATTTAGGGTAAACGTCCTAAAAATTTAGCACAGTCTCCCTGAATACTGCTGTGAACTTCCTGATGATTTTTAATAGATGAAATATAAACCCCCAAACTAACTCAGAAGGAACAAGGAATTTAATTTCTGTTATATTTGGGTTGCTAGGCCTAAAGAACATGATGCATTATAGGTTGAAACAATGTATTGCTGCTGTTCCAGGATTTGGTCTCATCTCATATCCTGTCTGCTTTACAGAGTCTCTGTAGGAGGAAAGAAAGGGAAGCTTTGTCTACAGTCTGGTCTCTGCCTTTGCATCCTGCAGCCAGAGGCCTTGGCTGCAGAAGCCACCACTTCTATAAGATGCTCACTGCAACCATCATAAACGGCTATTCTAATCTACTTAAAGCCTGGCAATTCTGCCTGCAAAAATTTGCATTAAGAATAAACTCTGTACAACCCAAGAGGAAAACACTATTATTAAAGAAAGCAGAAAGCAGTGAAACACCTTAGTTAAGAATCCTTTCTGAACTGCTCAAGAACTCTAGAAATTCATCACTCGCCATGAGCTGCAAAATAACAGCTAATTAATCCTATAAGCCTGAAAGAGAAAAAAATTTAGTAAAAGCTCTTGCACTTCACAGAGCTAAGGCAGGCATATAAATTGCTTTCCGCTTTCTTCCATCAGAAAATATGTTCAGCCAGGTTACAGATCAGCAAACAGAGAGCCAAGAATACAAACATTTAAATGATGGAGAACGTATTTGCCTGTAGTAAACTCATTTGATAGATGGGACATATCTTGAAAGATTGTCAGGACACAAACTATAAATTTGCACTTTCCATTTCATTTTTCTAAGATTAATCATATTACAAGGAACCAAATGATGGATTTCCCATAATCAAGCCTCGAAACTTGTTAATGCCCTCCCCCGGTGTACAAAAAAAATCCTGCTTCTGAAACCACTCAGAAAAGTTTCAAGCAGTAATGTACAAAACTCAGGAGATCTTTTAATATTTCTTCCTCCCATTGCTTAAATATTGATGTGTTTAGAGAGTGTTTTAGATCCAAAATGGCCTAGGTCTAAAAGATAAACAGATGAATTTATTTTTAAATGACGAAAGCCAAGACTGCTGTTCACAAAGGGGTACAAATATACTTTATGGGAAAGCATGAAAAGGTAGCTTGGAGAGAGAAATCAATTTCTCTAACTATCTTCACACAGAAACATAATTTAGAATGATTTACAAAACCAGAGGAGAAACACTTATCATAGAATCAAAGAATGGCGAGGGTTGGAAGGGACCCCGAGGATCATAAAGCTCCAACCCCCCTGCCACAGGCAGGGCCACCAACCTCAGGCCTGGATCTACACAAGGTTGCCCAGGGAACTAACAAGCACTTAGCAACTAACAAGTTATCAGTGACAAAATACATCATCTCAGCGCATTTCAGCAAACCCAGATCCTCCCAATCTTTAAGCAAAATACAACGCTCTTAAAAGTAAGATTTACTTTGACCAAGCTGCTCGAACTATTTAGGTTTTTGTGATATATGTCCGTGTGATTCGTGTTAATATGGAATAATGTTAGGGGTGCATAATGACAGACCCTTGTATGGTCACGGGCCTGGGAAGGGCAGCTTGAGATTTTGCACGTACGGAATGAAGTCTGTTGAAGCAGAACAAACTATATGAAGGATGTGCAAATCTTCGCCTAAAGGAGAACAATGTAGCATGTTGTGTGCATCGTGATACCTCAGGAGAAACAACTTGTCTCTGAAAAGAAAGAGCGAATCAACAAGAAAGAGCGAAGAAGAAGAGGGAGGCGCCTCCAACCTGCAGAACCAGCTGCCCGTCCATTCGCAGGACAAAAGCTACAGGATGCCTTGTGGGGGTTACCTGGCCGGCACTCCAGCATGTCAGTTTAAAATGTATATGGATATGTCTTGTGGGAGTCGCCTGGCAGCACTCCAGCCTATGTGCCTATGTTTGTGTGTGCATCTATATTTTTGTGTAACTGCACATATGTGATATGAGATGATAATAAAACAGAATTAACTTTTCTCTGTGCAAACAGCATTCCCTTTTACATGCGTTGCTAAATCACATTACACATCCAGTGTTTATCGAGTGTGCTTAACACAACTGGAAATCGTTTATTAAAAAGGTGTTAAAAAGTATTTTAACAAAGTGTTTAAACCTTTAATTACCCTTTGTTAAACAAAATAATTTTATACAGGGACTGTTTTAGTCTAAAACACCCCTGGGATTTTTTGGGAGGGATGAGTTCTACATCTTAGCTCATTCTACACAATATTCTGGCTCTAGAAACTGAACCACCCCTCAAAATTTCAAGTAAATTAAAACTGACTTCAATGTTTAATGCAATCTAAAAAAGTTTTACAATTCTTGCTTTGACACAAACCATACATCCATTGAAAGTGAAAATAGACAGACTTCAATTCACATCTGATCAGATACTTGTTGCAAATGAATAAATTTTAAAATTTAAATAAAAATTAACTACCAAGCACTTTTGGTCCTGGATTATTGGAAAAGTAGGTTAAGATTTGAGCAAAACTTATACATTAGCTTTGTTACTTTATGTTTTGTCTTCTAAATAAAACTGCTCTGCTTAAAACCAGGAAAAATAATCTGGAGACTATTCCTTGCTCTAAGAATAAAAATTACTAGTTGCAACAAGTATGTAGAAATAGTGTAGTATGCCATCCTCAGTTTAGAAAACAAATTAACTTGGCTTCAAACTCAGCTTTCAAAACCGAGTAACTGATTTAAAACCAAGATGCCTGTTAATTACTGATAGCTGTTACACACTTACTCCACTTCACAAAACAATCTGCAGAGATAGATCTTCCATAAAGGGAAGAATATGACAAAGAACAAGTAATGACAATAACAATCTAATGACTGATGTTCTTAAAAATGAATTGTTCTATGCAGCAGCCAAAAATGTCACATCAAATAAATGGAAGACTAAGAAGTCCTGCATAGTCTTATAAATTAAGTACATTATCAGTGTCAAGGTGTCAGCATGTAATAAAAATATAATAAAATAATGACAAATTTGCATAGACAACTTATGAGTCACTATTACACATGTCACACGATAGCTGGTTACGGCACAGCTATGCTGTTACAACACCTGAACTTTGCAAACTCAGTAACATAACAGCTGAATACAGTGCAAAAATTGTGAAGAACTTCTCTTATTGTGTTAGAATAGGACAACTTTTTTTTTTTCTGATTCATTTTGCTCATTGTTAAGAGTTGCAGTTGGATTAAATGGTTGTATGTTGTTCGTTGTTGTTTTGCTTAATGTTCGTTATTGTTCAAACGATGTTTTACTCAAAGTTCGACGATTGTCGGTTTGACCAAGCGTGAAAAGTTTTAAGGGACTTGAATAAGGAGACCTGCCTAACAATATAAGGAGGGAACCAATCAGCGGACGGCTATGGATCTTCACTGCAAAGACCGTTAGGAGTCTGAAGTTTCAAGCCCCCCCCTTATAGCAACAACTGGCAGAAGTTTCGGGAACCCCCTGGCAATCACACATGCGCAGAGTAACAACAGAAGGTTCGGGAACATGAATATGCAGGACTATAAAAGAGGGAGCCGAAAATAAAGAAGTGTGGCAGTTGGTAGCAGCGGACCCTCCCCTCCGCTCCCCTGTCACCCAGCGCTGAGATTTTGCCCATACCTTGCTTGCTGTAATTAATAAAAGTTTGATTCGTTAATTTTAACGAGTCTCAATTTATTACATTATGAGATGATAGCTTTCAAGTTCAGGCAAAACCACGTCTTAAGTAAATGAGTATCTGGAAATGGACTCACCTGAGATACCAATGAACTATTCATCTGTTCCTGTAAGGCTTTTTTCAGCTGGTTCACATCCTTTTCTAATTTCAGATATTCATTCCAGGCATTTTCCATCTCCTATTAACAGAGGGAATACTCTACTGAAACATTACTAAAATTTACAAGTCATTCTATCCATTCTCTAATTGAGCACCAAAGTGTTTGTAAGATGGTGTGTTCTACTATTAAAAAGAAGGGAAAAAAAATCCATTTTGCTTAGACTTGATGGTAAACTTCAAAATGCTTTATAGCATGCAGGATCAAGTCAAGAATCCCGACTTGAAAAATTCTAGCCAGCTTTGTGACACATAAAATCATTTCTTAAGTATAAAACTGGCATTTAATAGAATCTGAACTATGACTAAAATATGAAGGAATCAAGTGTATTCCGGTTCCATTTCCTTTTACCTTACTCCTCTATTTAAAACAACTTGGCAATTAAAATCCAAAGTCACCTAAACCAGAACTCATATTTTGAAACACAAAGCAGGTTCTACAGTGTGTTGGAATGGCAGTAAAAGCAAATAAAACAAGCAGACACCTGGAAAATAAGGCTATCCAATCACCCTTATTTAGATTATTTCCAGCATTCATGGCACTGCAGTCTGCCTTCTGACCAAGAAAAATCAAGTGTCTGGAGCATTTTTTAATGTAAGGAATGAAGACGTAGGGTTTTCTCTGTAGCCTACAAAAGTTGAGGGAATCACAAGAAGTTCTGAAGGTCTATGAAACAGTGAGTGGCATGGAGAGAATGGGTAACAAATGACCATGCCTCATTCTTTTTTGTACAAGAACAAGGGTCTATCGTATGAAACACATTCAAGTCACCTAAAAGCCAATAAAAGAAAGTGCCTGTCCATGCAGTGGGAAAAGATCTGTGCAATGCCTTGCCAAAGGATGTTTTGGATGCAAAAGGTTCATAGAATTTAATAGGTGACAGTACAGGGTCTTGCAAATGAGATCTGCTGAGTAGTACTAAATAGACAAAAAAAGTACTAGCCTCAGGAATTCTGTGAGCAGAAAAAACTTTGAAGATGGATTGTTATGACACGAAATCCTACCTAACTCTCCTTGTCCCTAAGCATCTGCTTATGCCCACCGTTGATGAGAGAACCCTGGCCTAGAAGCCTTGGACTGGACCAGTACCACCATTCTTACAATTACTTGCTATTTACCCTCCCGATTAAATATTTAACGCTGTCTGTGGAAGTTATAAATTTTCTACAGACAAAAAACACTGCATGTATACATTTAAATAATACTGACATTTTAATGATCAGATCTTACTATAGGAAAAGTTGTTCGTGCAGTTACAGAAACTTATGAACAACTGTGTCCTATATTCATTAAGAGGTAGAATTAATATAGTAAGTACACAACATCCAGGTTTAACAATCTCTTCCATGGTCAATTCTCAAAACAGCATTTATTAATAAAAAAGCACCATCAACTTGCATTTGAAATTCAACCAACCAACCAACCAAATCCACATACCGTCGAAACTTTGGATATTTCAGCCCTAATATGGATCAGATCCTCTTGCAAAAGTCTCTGCTGGTAGGAAATTTTTTCAGCGTGTTGTGGTTGGTCTTTGTACTGTTCCATCTGCCTGTGTAAAACCTCTAGAACAGACTCCAGCTGATCCTAACAAAAAAGAAGATGCCAGTAAGCTTACAACATTTACATGGAATTTCTACAGGTTGACCTGCAGGGGAAAAAAAAAAAAAGTTGTTTTTCCACAGCCTTAGTCTTTTCTCTTGGCATCCTACTGAGGAGACAAGATGTACACAAAAAAGTGCAAGAGCCTTAATTAACCATTATAACCAAAACTGCCTGATATTTGCCATTAAATCTTTCCATTAACTAGCCAAAACTGTGGAAAACACAAAGTAGTAAGAGGGCAATTTTTCTATTTACAGTTTGTATAAAACCATAATTTACAGTTTAAAACCATAATTTACAGACAGTACTTTAATTTTCTTATAGCTTTTTTCCGAATCACCTCAATGTATTGACAGTGATTGGATATAGGCAGTGAAGCAGATAAAGACACATACAGGAAAGGAAGGATAAGGAATGGAATGCCATTTTGTTATTGTTTCCTAATAGAACTCTGACTTAAATGGGTACAGGGGAAAGGAGGTGGGTTCCAACTATGAACTTGTCACAGAAGATATTTCAGCAACCCTCAGAATTAAGTTCATAGTACTATATATATAAACCAGCATAGGTTTCCAAAATTACTAAGGACTTGAATTTCTCTCCCTTCCCTCAATTCCTTAAAAAATAAAAAAACTTTAAAAAAAGGACCCACAAAAAACTAACAAACCACAGCATGAGTTACAGTGGGAGCTCAAAATGGGAATAGCTCTTTGTGTGAACAATGTTTTAGCAGGTGGGAAGAACTGTAACATGGCTCTGCCTCACACCATCAAGACAGAAAGAAAAACTACAGGAAAGTGTACATACTTCAATTTGTAATAAATGCCAGAAAAATAAACATGTGGTTTTAAAACATTCATCTTCAAAAACATGCTTTCTAAAGGTGGGTAACTCAATCCTAACATAAAACCCAATTTTTATTTATTAAGTTTATATACATGTCGAAGGAAAACTACTACAAAGCAAGCAACATCCAGTAATTTCATTTTTTTATTTGGGATTCTGCATTTTGATTGAGGAAAGCTGCTATTTTATTTTATGAAACCCTTTATCATTTACTTACCTTATTTTCCTTAAGGGCTCTTATTTTGTCCTCCAAGTCCTGCAGAATTCTGTCCTGCTCACAGAAAACACTTAGCTTGACCTAAAACCGAAAAGAAATGAATATATAATATTAAATTTTAAAAGCTAAACAAAAAAGTGCCCATTAGCAGCATTTTACCCCAAAGACCACATTAACGTGAATGTGCAACAGGACAAGATAAATAGCCAAAACAATGGAAGAGGTTCTGAAGTCATATTTGATACTTACATCAATATCACTTTCTGCAATCTTGACAGGTTTTGTACTTCGTTCTTTTAAAGAGTCACGCCCTGTCACCTAGAAGGAACAGGTTTTAAAGATCTGAGAAATCTGTTGCAGACCAAAACTTAATTATGCTTCAACAATGGAAAGAAAAAAAAAAATCTTTAAAAGTTCTTGGTTATTAACAAAGTTTTTAAAACATGCTACCATAAAGGATTTCTAGATATATTAGTCTATTTAATAACTCTTACAGTAGCTTAAGATTCTGTACAAAACAGCACAATCCTATTTGTCTATTGTTACAAAGGTCCCATTCCTGCAAAACCTAATTCTTTTTGCAGTTTGCCTTTAATAGCTTTCTTGAAGCCAAAGGACTTGAATAGTTTCTTTAAATGCACCTTTGCAAGAACAGCAGGTTTAACAACTAAAATAGAAGGTTTGGGCAACAATTTCATTATACAAAGGACAATCTCATCCATTGTATTGACTATTATTAACATGAGACTGCTATAAAACTGCTATAGTGGAATTAAATGTAAGAATCTATTTGACATATTGCTAATATTACAAACCTCTCATTCTGTAAATCACTCATTTCATATTTCATTTCTAGTAATATTATTTTCTCACATAAATCAATTTTTAAATCAGTACAGAAACTATACTATATTGTACCTCAAACCTTCACAGCAATCAAAATTCAAATCTTAAAATGAAGGCATGCCTATCGCTGTAGAAAAGTTTATTACTTCCACTGTCTATATGGGACCCTTTTTATGAGCAAGCAAGGTTAAGAGAACAGCAATATAATACCACTCATTAATCGTACAGGTTTTAAAAGCCTTAAATCTAATGACTTACTACTACTAGATTACAATATTTCTAAAGATTCATTTCTAAAGCAAATACTCTTATCAAAGAAACACCTGATATTCAGAATTATAATGCTCATAAATAGCATATTCCTATATGCTAGCTTTTTAAAGAAAGCTGATGGCTGGACTCGATCTTAGAGCCTCTTCCAACCTTAGCAGTTCTATGATAGTATTTAAATGTTACTGTATGTGTAGATAAATCTTTGATACAACCTCAGTTTCTCATTTAACATGTTACATGAAGTTAGTTACCTACAAATAGCATTTTCAAATAAAAAAGTGGGTTTAAAACAGAAAAGCATTGTAATCATTTACATTCACTCTCCTCTCCAATGGCAGACTCTATTCAAAGACTTACCATGTGTTTTCATGGGGTGAAGTGCTAACTTTCCCCGCCACCAAAATTTAAACTAGTAACTGTCTCTCAAAACTTCAAATTTTCAGATATTTTCAACAACAACGTATTTTATAGAAGAAAAAAAACACCTTTCTTTTACAAACATTAATGAAATTATTTAAATGCTAAATCCTATGTATGATAGTAACAAAAATTTAAATATAAGCATAAATACAAGCATGTCAAAGTAAACTTTTGCATATTTAATTATCTGCAAGCTAAGAGAATACAAAAGCCTGTTTCAAAGCAATGGAATGAACATAGACAGTCTACAGATTTTGGGGATGCTGTAAATTACATACTCAGAACGTTCAAGAATTTGTTAACTATCAAGCACCAAACATAAAAACATAATGAAGATTCAGCATGCTTTCACATTTTCAAAATTACACATAGAAGTCACTACTTGACACAATCATTTTCAAAACATAATAAAAATAAAATCAAACACTGAGGTCAGCCATAATTTTGCATACAGACTCCAAAAGGGGGGGGAGGGGAAGGAAAGGGGGAAAAAAAAAATCTCACAGAAAGCTTTACTGTGTACCGTAAGACACCTGTAAAAGCCAGAATATGTAAACATTGACTGCTATTTTAAAAAGCAATGGGATGAGCACATTTCAGATGCAAGCAGTCTTACATGTATACTGGATAGTAACCCTTGTGCTGAGTTCTTTAGCACTTTGTATATCATGTTGATCAGAGGTCCATTATTTTCTATCTGTTTCAAACAAAAGTTTAGCAATAGCTTGTTACAGATGTAAAAATTACCCCCCCCCCCAAACATTACAACTCAAAACTCCATGACCAGTTTTCTCACGCTCTTACATCACACCAATCCTTGAGGTACACAGTCTATATAATTTTTCATTATGGAAGCTATGACTGGACATCTACCTACCTTGTTATATTGTGGGTAGACTGTTCATCCAACCATCAGACTTTTTTACTTTTGCAAAGCACACATACAAACACACAACAGGATTTGCTCAGACTTGCCCAATTGCATTTTCAAGTGTACATGGAATTGCTGCAAGATATTTTCTGGTACGTAACCCACAGCAGCACTAGCTCCAAGAGTTCTATATTGATATTTTGAGCTACCTAGTTAAAACCTCATTGAAAAATGTTATTTTGATCACACATTTCCTCCCATAAAAAATACCTGCCAGGGACTATTTCCTTCACTACCTATGTGACAAAAACTTGCAGTACCAACCTCTTTCAACTGCAGTAGGAACTGAATAGCTTCACATACCATAGTATAACTGCAGAAGAATGAAGCAGGACCACTTACAGCGCCCCAAGATTTGCTTCAACTGATTATACAATTTATAATAAGTGACACAAACGTTCATAAACTTCCTCATCCAAATTTCATGTAGCTTGCTTGAGATTTTTAAACTATTCTGAGGTGAGTGTCCCCATCCATGCCTCCTGTAGCCTGTTTGAACTTCATTTTGTAGTCATTAAAAAGGAAGCTTCCTTCACCACTTGACTTTCACCTTATCTGCAAAGTCATCTTTGAAGTTGTTCTTTCTTTAGCTCTCCCCTTCTGCTTTTCTAATACAGGGTCTGTACGTTTTAGAGATTTAAAAAAACCCAACTGTGGAAATCTGTTTGCAGACCAGGCGTGCTATAGTGTGCAGATAGACCATTTCTTTCATACTCCACAGACACCTGGTTCATGACTGAAAAAACAATATTGAGCCATTGAAACAATTTTTTTGGGGGGGAGGTGGGGGGTTTATTATCTAAGGGCAGTATTATTAAAGGAAGCTTCCACAACACATGGTATTTTGCAAGTTCAAAATTATCAATAGTTGTTTCTCATAGTGTGAGCAAACAGCTATTAGACTTCCTTTTAATGTAAGAACTAGCCTGCAAGCAGGAGAAAACTACTGAAATGGGTGATCTCTAGAGCACTTTATTAAATTTATAACAATACACTATGATGTTTAACAATATCATCATCTCAGCATTAACATAAAGATTTATTTCTTAGATTGTATTTTTAAACTATTAAATAATAAAAAATATGCTAGTATAAAAAGAGCAAGAGGGGGGACAAAACATGCAAGTAATGACAAATTACTAAATGCTGTGTAACCAGATACTGTAATCAGTTTCAGTACTGTCATACTTTATGCAATTAATTGCTTAATCACCATTTCAGGTTGAAGTTATTTTTCAAAACCTCTGGGAAGACAGATCTTAAAAAAGAATGGATTTAGTGAAAAGAAAAAAAGCTTAACTCTCATTCTAAAATCTTCAGTCTTATTTGAAATTATTTAACCAGAGTGGATCTAACTCAAAGCCCAATGAATCAAGACAGACTTGGATTAAACAGCTTTCAATTTATGCCTTCAGCATCATAAATTAAAGGTAGCATGTACATTAACTGTGAATTTGCCATATTCCACCATTACCAAATCAAGACACAATTTGCTTAGCTTCATCCAGCACTCTATTCTTTTCTCCTCATACTGCAGAACAAAGCATCTCTTCAGTAATTTATATTTACTGGCAAAACACAAATTAAACAAAGATATTTTCTCAAGTTTCACATGGGGAAGGTGATTCTGCCCCTCTACTCCATTCTGTCAAGATCCCACCTGGAGCACTGCGTTCAGCTCTGGGGTCCCCAATATAAGAAAGACATAGACCTGTTGAAGCAGGTCCAGAGGAGGGCCACAAAAATAATCTGACCTCTCCTATGAGCACAGGCTGCAAGAGTTTGGTTTGTTCAGCCTGGAGAAGCGAAGGCTCTGGGGCTACTTTATTGTGGCCTCTCAATACTTAAAGAGGGCTTATGAGAAAGAAAAGAGACAGACTTTTTAGCAGGGCCTGTAGCAATACGACAAGTGGTAATGGTGTCAAACTGAAAGAGAGTACATTCAGACTAGATATAAGGAAGAAATGTTTTACAATAAGGATGGTGAAACACTGGAACAGGGTACCCAGAGAGGCAGCAGATGCCCCAGCCCTGGAAACCTCTGACGGGGCTGGATGGCGCTCCGAGCAACATGCTCTAGTTGAAGATGGCTCTTACCCATTGCAGGGAAAGGGGGTTAAGCTAGGTGACTTTTAAAGGTCCCTTCCAACACAAACCATTCTATGATTCCATTATTAAGTTTAGTCTTTTCATAGAAAGACCAGGCTGGAGCCCCCATACATTTCTCTCTCTGGCTGCTTTTGTCAGGTGCTATGTCAGGTCCTGAGACACTAAACAACTCTTCATGTCCTGGACTGCAACAAATCAATCCAGATGGAATCCACTAAAAAAATTAAAAACCTATCCGAAACCCGTAACATTTTCAGAGGCTTAAAATTTGTCCACTTTTAACTGTGAAAATTCTTGTGTTTTATAATGGACAAAACATTGTTTATTACAAATTTCTCAAATGGTAGGACCTTTTAAAGTGAAATTTGCATCACACTCAGCCAACAGCTTGGCATTTAGTTACACACAGGCCAAGTCACGAACAAACCAAGAAAAAGGCCTAAAGCTAAACGTGTCCAATCGATTTTAATGTATTATCAATCATAGCGGTTTACATTATTTGATAATCTCTATTATATATATATTGCATACACATGATACATATAAGTGTATGAGAATATACATGTGTAACACACTGCTAATATTTTCCATTGATATTTTTAGTTATTCATTTAGCCATTCAAACAGCAGATAAAAATAGAAATATGCACATGAATAGATCAGTTTGTTAGTTGCACATATGCAAAGCCCCATGGCATCAGTGAGAAGTATGCACATGCAAACAATGACAGTAACAAGGTGTCAAACTTCACTCCAATTTGATTTTCAGAAACACTGTATGATTTCTACATGGTGAGACATCCTACATGCCGCACAACATGGGAGACGGCTTTGCTAAGCAAAAACAATTTCACATTTCAGTGGCTTTTTTCCTTTAAAAACCTGCTATTAATAAGTCTAGTTTGCTTTCAAATTGCTAGCAGGGGTACCAGATACAGAAGTAATGTCAGACAGATGTTTAGATGCCCAAATTTTATTTTATTTTTTCCCCAAGGAAATAGCAGGTACCATTGGGAAGATTTTTTCGATGGATGGATGAATGCATGGGCACATTTGAAATCTCTTAGCTATACTAACACAAAACCCATGACAGTTGCTAATTAATCATCACTTTTTTAATGGGAAAGCAAGATATTACAAACACAGCATATTATTAAATAAGTCAGCTCAAGAAGATTTAAAGGCAAAACGTGGCACCTTAAGAAAACACCTTATTATACCTTAGGAGGAGTTGACCTCACACTGGTTCTAATGCTATAGTGGAGAGAATTTTTGAATAAGTTTTTTATCTGATGTCACTGAACCCCATTACACCATTCATCTGGAGTACCAATAACACAAGTTCTTCCTACAGACTGAAGCAACTACATTTTCAGTTTGCTCTTTAATATTAATCTGAGCAGAACATTGATAGCAAAAGTCAAAAGCCCTCATCTCTGAACAGAAGGTAATTTGAAAACCTGTAGATACAAAGTTGACACACAAAAGACAGCTGGGTTAAAAAAAATAAAAATGGAAGTAGACTCCTATAAATTCTTACCTTTAGATCCAAATACTCCAAATCCTTTTTCAACTGAATGTAAGTGTCATCCGCCTTCAGGTTAAATACATAGGAAAAAGAAGTAAAAATGCAATGTATTTGAAAGTTTGAAACAATTTCAAAATACTTGGATTGGCTATATATAAGAAAATGGATGAAAGAAGAAACAAAATAACAGAGTAGGAGCTACATAAAAAAGCACATTTGCTCCACCAGCATACTGCTATTGACAGCTGAAAAATGGGCAAAATATTTCCCAAGAAGATTACTCCCTCATGCCCACCCTCCAAACATACAGATTTTAGTTTTCCACCTCTGAGACATGTCACTACCCAAAACAACAGATTTTCAGAAGTTATTCTTTAAGACTGATTTATACTGACTGTGCCTTCACTGATAATGTTAGAGTTGTCCTCCAGCACATTATGTCCTTTTCAGAGGAAAAAAGAGACTTCTACCTAACTGAACATTAGATGTAACTATAAGCCATTATATAACAAATTATTAAAATACTTTGATCACATTTCAGATGTATTTTAAGATTTGAATTCCTTTATTTAGGAAAAATATAAAACACATTTTGTGAATAAAACACTGAAAAAATCTCACTTATATGATTAGAGAATCCGTTTTGCTTTTAACTAATTTTTCATTGGCTCACCTGTAACTGCATCAGCCTAATTTTAAAGTCACATTCATCTAGCCACATCACTACAGTCACTTCAAAAAAAAGCATGCACACAAGTCATAACAAAGTTACTTCTCTCTTCAAAAGAGAGTTGCAATAGGTAACAAAATAAAGCTTAACTGCTGGAAATGTGCTTTGTAATTGGCCAAAATGCTCCAAAAATTCCTAGAGCTTTTACTGCTGTTTTGACAGGATTTTGCATCCTGGGTACTAAACTTCAGAATAAAATTAAAATAAAACTATACCTTTTCTCAAGTTTTGAGCCAGTGAGAATGTGTAGTTTAAAGAGAAAAGAAAAATTCTTTATGCCATAAAATCAGTACATCACTCTTGCATTTCTCTAGATGTGTTCACTTAAAAGCTGATCAGACAAGAGTTGTGAGTCTGGCTGAAGATGACTAGACAGTCTGCCCATTTTTTGGGAAATTCCTCTTACTATCATCCATCTTAGTGCAATTGTTCTGTAGGTGAGGTAAATCAGGAAATGAAACTTTTCCAAACTCAAGAAAATTCCTTTAGTTTGAGGCCAATATAAAGCCACACCTTATTCCCAGAAGGCTCCATTTTTGAGGCTCTAATATGAACCAAAGAGCAATAAGTACATTTCCATTTGATCTCATGTTTACAAGTTTCATACACCGGTGCAGTCAAGAGCACTGTTGATGATCCAAGATGCCCCTGAGCTTTTATGAACTAACGTTCACCTGCAGAACCGACAGTTACAAGCTCATATGAATGTACAATCTGGCTGATGCATTTCAATTTACAGGTGATGCAGCACGTGGCACAGGGAGTCAATCCCATCATGAAAGCAGCACAAGGAAATGGTTTTGCATTAGAGTGAGCTTACATTTTAACCCACATTTCTGAAGATGCAGCATTTTCAGAAATAGTATAAAAAGGAACTATACGTAACACTGAAACATATACACTGGCACCCTGTAACTTAAAAAGCTTGTCTTTTATAGCAAATACACTAGCAAAGAAAAATTGCAAACGACCTGGGAATCGTAGAATGCCAAAGAATGGGCAAGAAAGCACAGACTCAAGCATGCCACTAATGAAGCATTTGCAGAGTCACAAAATGTCATACGGCACACATGAGCCAAGCAGCAGCTGACCTGATAGGTGGAATTAGTTGGCAAGTGCTGCAGTAATTGTGCGATTGTGTAATTTCGTATACTAGCCAACTTAGCCTGATGTCTCCTTAATCGAATGAGAAGCAATGTTAGCTCTTCAGGCTGCAGGTATTTAGACACATTGTAAAGAGGAAATTAGCAGTCTTCAGGGAGAGTAATCGTAATTACATTTTTCACCTCAGTGCCCAGAAAGCAGTTACTTGACATGATTAAGCAATTATTTAATTATCTCTGCATTTTGTCAAATAAACATAATAAAAGTTGAATCCTGGAATAACAGACAGCTCACCCTTGTTCACATTGCAGGTAACAGTAAAATTCCTACAGGCTTTACTGGGAGCTGGTTAAGATTAAGTTCTCATTCAATTTCTTTATGTTTTAAGTAATACAACTACTATGGAATGAGCAGGATTTTAAAACTTAACTACAATACTATGATGACACAAAAGGAAAAGTAACCCCTCTCTCAACTTACCGACTTGCCATGCAAACTGGGTGCGCTCACAGTGTGTGTCATGTAGCCCATAGCAGGCATAGAGCGTCGATCAATGTGAGTTGAGCTCTGTAAGAAGCCACAGCCAGAATTGTATGGATTGTCTCAAGTGAGAGGTGCGTTGTATGTGAGGGGAAATTCAGAAGATAAGCACCTCTGCCACAAATTTTCTATCTGAATTCATGGCATGCTTAGATCAGGTAACATTCATGGGCCAGCCAGCCCTTTTGATGATTAAATAAAACTTATGAATGAACAAATGCAAATTGAGCACCTGTGATGCTGGGCAGATCAGTGGATTCTGGCAGCACCAGATGCACAGCAAAACATGCACAGTGGCTCCCAGCAAATAAAATGTTCCCCCCAAACCTAGAGTCTCCCAGGGAAGGGCTAGTTGGCTTATGCCCTCCAGCAGCAGACTTGTAGTTCATACAGTAACAACTGTGAATGCCCTCTTTTAACCAGGGAACACTAAGCTACTGACATGAGTGACACCTTGTGGCAATCAGTTCCACTAATACCAGTTTTTTAAAAAACAAACATAACTTGAACTGCCCATTTCTGCTTATAATATGAAAGCCTACTGCACATTTATTATTTCATCCTTCTCTTAAGGCCAAACTTTTATAGCTTTCTTCAAGGCAGACTAAATGCCTTGCGATTTATTTTTAATCCTGTCTCTGAATTTCACTGAATCCTGTGTAATTCTTTTTTTTTTTTTCTTTAGTGTAACTGGGTGATAGTTAATATGGTATTCCAGGAAGGGGGGAGCATCACCAATTTCTGTAGACATAAATACTTAACTGTGCATGATGCTGTGTGTTTACATATAAAAACATGTGTGTTTTTCTCTAGAAACATCTACGAAGTGTCACAGAAAAGATTTACTGCGTTTCCCTGTATTGGTAAAACTAACATGCATGAAAATATTTTTATTTAATAAGTAAAAATTATGCAGCTCCATTGCACAGGAAGGGAAAAGACTGCTATGCATTCCTTCTTAAGGGATGAAATGCCCCTTCAACTTACACATGGGAAAGCCAAGGTCTGGTATAGTATAATCAGGAGTTTTAAAAATCTTAAATTTCTAGTGCTGCACATCACTAGACTATTTCACCTCTGACAGAATACTATAAATCTGTAAATGCTGAAAGACATTCAACAGCCACACCACATACACACTAGGAAAAAAATCTGAACTGTGCATGAAGCTGGCATGCAACCTAAAGTCATGGTCTTGAACCCATGCTGGGCGTCTGAATTTACAAGTCTCCCTTTGCAAAGACTTTCCCAGAGTCCATGGTTGAGGTCACAGAATTAGGTGAATTTCTATTTTAATTTCCACTTACTCCCTACTTATTCCAGTGTAAGAGCTATCAAGATTAGTAAAGAGATTCAATCCTGAATTTCCCTAATTTCCTTAGGCAAGGAGAGCCACGTGGAGCACCAAGTATTGGAAATATCTGTCAACTACTTGATAAGAGGGTACAAACATCACCTATAAATAAAAAAACCCCAAAGACCAAAACAGACAAAAAAAAAAAGTCAAGAAACAGACATGTGAAAATTCTGCCAAAGGTTAATTTCAGACCAACACCACTTGATTTTGGTTAGCCCGATGATAATAACTCTGCAAAGTGTTTAAGGCATCAAATGCATGAAAAATTATTATGTATTTAGTCATAACTAGAAACTTAATCAGCTGTTAGATTAACTACAATAACAAAACATGTAGAGAAAGCAGACACACCAAACAGTGAGGACTACAAGCACAGATAAATAATCATGGAAGAGTTCATCTTGCTGAGTTTTATACTCTTGCCTACCTACTCTATATATTTAAATACTACAATTTATGTTTTTTATACATATCAATATATGTCCTCCCTGTTTTGTGTAAAAATATTCCAAATCCATGTGATATGCCACCAATTCTTCTTTCCTAACAAAAATTAATAAATCTAAAATGGTAAGAAAGGTAAGATTTTAAGGAGAAAATGACTCATTGTATTACTTTTGCCACTTGAATGATCATTCATTCACAAGGAAGGATGCAATACAAATTAATAAATTAAACCAATACATGACACCACATGTAGAATAGTTTGAAATCAGTTACACTGTATACAAACCTTCACAGCATGATTACGGATCTTTCTGGGCGATCCAGCAAAAGGAACGTCTACCGTCAGTCTCTCATCAGATGGTCTCACTGTAAGTCTTTCTGCAGGAGTATGTGGTCTTCTTGAGGGAAAGCTTTTTGGAGGTCCAGGTGGAGGAATATCAGACGGAGAGGGTGGAACAGATATTGATCGTGGAACATCTAATGAACTTTTTGACTTACCACGATCAATAAAGTCTGAAGAACCTACATAAAGTGGGGCAGTGGGGCTGCCATGTTTAAATTGCTGTCTCTGCTGCCACTCATATAGCTGCCAAACAGTTCCATCCTTATTTGCTTTCCTTTCCTCTTGGGACATCTTCAAGTGGCTAACACGATCTTGCGCGTATTTGTAGTCACTGGGCAAATTGCGGCTTGGCGGTGGTGGTGAGCTCCCTGAAGGCTGCCTGGTATTCTTTGGCAAAGTGTGATAGTTTTCAGGAAAAGGTGGATTGGGACCCTGACGTGTAAGAGTCTGATCAGAAGTGAGGCTGTAGAGAAGGGTATGGGGGGAAAAGGGTAAGTTTTAGTATACGTTGATGAACAGGTGCGACACACAAATAAAAAATCTCTGATGACCTTAGCACATGAGCTACAAGGCACAACACACAAGAGCCATTTAAAAAGAATTTACAAAAAATATTACCCAAGTAGTATTAATGAAATCTACCCCACACTAAAATATTACACTGTATTGAAACAAAGATGCAAACAAATAGCACCTTTTAACTTACTGTCTAACTTGGGACAACCTACTAGAAATAATACTTAGATCAAAAAGAAAGCCAAGAATCTGAATAAAAGAATTATGTTTAAAAAGCAAATCTGCAAATGGAAATGTTTCTCCCTGAAAGCCTGCTCACCACATGGTGGCACAGTTTATGAAGAACAAATGCATGTTCATTATAAAAAATTACCTTAAAGCGCAAGAAGCAATCTCACCAATCACAGAATTACTATTTCGTGGGGTTTTTTTGTTCATGGCAATGAAGCAAAAAAAGGTAAGAAATTGCTCAAGGTCCCCAAGATTTACTTTCATCAGACCTCATGCTATTGGTTCTACTCTTAACAACAAAGCTCACTGACAAGCCAGAATAAAGAGGCATTACATCCTGGTGTTAGCACTGCATCCATAACACACTTAAACTGTAGAAATGAAATATTTTAGTAGATAGAGAATTAAGACAGAATTGGCAAAAGCTTTGACAAAGTGTAGTTAGCTCCTTCTCATTCTTGAAAGTCAGTCTTTCCACAGCCACACTCATAAGAAACTGCCTGATTTCAGAGTCTAAACATCAGGGGATTTTGTACCTGCAGTCACTTGCCCATTGATTCAGGATTTCCAAACAGAAAACTATTCTGCTAGACTTGCCACAGAACAGCAACACAAAAATAAATAAAAACAACAAAAAAACCACCACACAGATGAAGAAACTCGAAGCATGAAGCACTTTCATTGCTCCGCTTGGTAGGCTCCACTCTCCACCTGAGAAGGAGACCTGATGGTGTGGGAACTGGAGGAATTCCACATGAAAGAAAGGGCAGGATGGAAAGGAACATCTTTGTTCAACACCCAAAAATAACAGAAGCAAGGGGGAAAAGAATTGCTACTAGCAGCTGCTGATCAGTAGTTGCCTCCATCTACTTCTACTTGCAGGATTTGGCATTGCTAGATGCTCTTGAAGGGATATATAATTCTTCATGTTAGAAAATAACTGCCCTGTGTTGCATGGAGGATTACCAATTCATAAAAGCTCTGCTCATTCATACCACAGAACCTTGACATCACCTCAAATTTCACAACAAAGGTTAAAGCAGTCAGGTAGCATGAATAGAGGCCACTCCAAGATCAGCATTAAGTGGTAAAGTGACCTCTTCTATTTGTTTAACTCATTACATCATTTGTACTCCTTATGTTCTGTACTGTACTGCCAATTCTTTCCACATGAAAATCAAAGCAGTTAGTAGAAATGTGATAGGAAAGTGAACCAAGAAAGCATGGAGTAGGTAATGCTTCAAAATGACAACTGAGACAAGCACGAAGCTAGGACAGATCCTTTTGGTGATTTCTCTGTGGAAAAACAAGAAAGGGAGTTGACTATTCCTATACTCCAACCTACTGGAGACCTTGTGAAGGCAGCACCAAACTATCCAGTGTTTTCATATATGTGGATATTTTCTAATTGGACATGAATGGATAAAGTACTGAGATCAGCAGGAATTAATGGCAGGCAATGAAGTCATCAGGGCTAGCAGCTTTAGGAGCAAAAGCAGTCTGAAAACAAAGACCCAATGAGTTTTTGTGGGAGGGGGGGGGGAATATCACATCTTTCTTCTAGAAAATGCATTTATCTGCGAGGAAATAAAACCTGTTTGGGTAAAAGCAGTACTTTGAGTAGCTGGGAAGTGCTGGCTTCATGCAATACTTCAGTCTGCTAGATAAAAAGAAGAAAATTGCTTGTGTGTTCCATTGCACAGGGAAAATAATATTCAGAGCTGAGCTTTAGAGGAAATTGCCTACATATGGGCAGGTTGCAATCTCTCACTATATGAAGTAGGGAAAACTCCAGCTAAGATGACAGGCTTCAAGCAGGTGGCATCTCTACCACGCAAGTGGGAGATATCCAGAAAAGAAAAAAATTACCACTACACAAAAATAGGCACTAAGACAACATACCAATTTCTGTACTAGGAAAGGAACAGTGTCCTGAATGACTCAAATCAGTCCACAATGGACTATGGACAAGTGCTTTCTCAAGGATCAAGAATAAAAATGAGCAAAAGCAGATATTCTTGAGAATCTCCCTCTCCTGAATGAGGTATAAAGAATATATAAAGAAAGCAGACATTGAAGAGTGAAAAAATGGCCTGGTATCATATTACATGTTTATTGGCCATGAAAATCATTCAGGGTCTGCAGTGGGAAGCAATCACGTAGAAGATAGTGTAAAAAGAGGAGGCAAATGTTCAAAAGAAAACACACACAATTATGGGAAACATTATGCCCATTCACAGGGATGCAGAGAAGCTAACAAAGACAGGTCACGTTTCTTCCATAAGGAAATCAGGAAGGAATGGCAAGTTCTGCATAACAAGAAATACCTGGTATTTGCAAGGAAGGAAATTTCTCAACACGAGAGCACTTAATTGGGAAACATTATGCTTACGTTTAGCAGATTTATCTTTTTAAAAATACAAATAAACTGCTAGAAATTTTTCTTTACAATTATTCATTCACTATGTCTTTCCAGGCACTGGAATCAGATCAAAGTCTAATAATTTCTGGACAGCTATTGTTTGATGGTCCTGATCTTTAATTACTTAAAACCAGAATCTCCTGACAGCCTCCTTTCAAAACTCCTTCCAATTCTCTACATCTCTCTCAAAGGCTGGCATGAACCTTACCAAAGCAGACAGACCCCTTCGCTGAGAACTGAGGAGTTAGATGGACAGAACTGTAGTACAGCTAACAGTTCAAGGTCTGAGAGAGATGATTCTCCAAAGTGACAGCTAACATGCACTAGTTAGCAAATAGTTCTGGGTGTTTTATAAAAGGGGGAAGTATAATATCTATTTAAAATATATCTAAATATCTATATAAAAGGTGCAATCCCTGCAAATAATTATAAAAACAACTGCTGTATTTGTGTGAAGACTAGTTGAAAGAGTTCTTTCCTGTTATAATCAACTTGCTGGCAAATATTGCATCTGTATACACCTGAGCCAGTAAAAAAACTGTACTCATTCTGTGTTCAAAAGTTATAAAGACTTAAAAATCCTCAGAGGTTCTTTATTTGGAACATTTCAGGTGGAATAACAGTAAACATGGAGCATTAAGAAATTAAGTAGCCACTCAAAACAGAGTATCAATTAAATCATTATCTCTATCTTAAACGTCTCCATCCTGAAATCACTAAGTCCTTTGACAACTAACAGGCCACTTCTATCCATCAGTTACAAGCACTGCAACCTCAGCAGGCTGAGAGAAGGTGCCATTTAAAAAAGTCAATCCATTAATCTTTGAGAAGGTAACATGCAATGTATTCTGAATGCAGAGAATATAACTGCATTTGTCAGGGAAAGACAAAGAGAACAAGGTCAAGTGACCTAAAATAGCACATAAAGAATGTTCTTTTATGTGTGTGTATATATATATATATATATATATATATATATATATATACATATATATATACATATACACACACACACTCTTGCAAAGTTTCATGGAATACTTAACAGTTCCAGCTGAGGTAGCTGGTTTTATCTAGAACAAGTGCTGGCACCTGCAATAGCACGATCTTAACACTGTACCTGACACATGCCTGAAGTTGATTTACTGGCAAGTAAAGGGAGAAAACAGTATCAATCAAAGTATCAGTATCAAAGTGAACAGCTATCAATCAAGCCTGTTCACTACCTATATTTGTAATGTGAAAAACATCAACAGACATTTCTCTTGAGCACTGGTTAATTTAATAGTTCTCTGTGTTATTTTAGACTAATACATTTGCGTGTGCAAGAACTAATACAAGCACTTTTTAAAATTATTTTCTCCCAGGAAGCACTGACTGATATCCAAGTAAAAAGGATGCAAGTAAACTGACTCTATCAGACTACAAGAATGTTAAATAAAAACAAAAACTATGAAAGCTTCTTTAAGGGTAGTTCCAAAGATAAGAGTAGAAGAATGGACTTCCAAACAGAATTAGCAAGCTTTAAATCTCTTCCTGGATAAAAAATGACAAATGTTAGCTTCAATTAGCTAATTGAAATGTCAATTAATCAAAAATATCCAAAATGTTTTCCTCCTCTTCAGAGCCACGTGTTAATGTCTCCTACTATTCTATATTATAATTAATTTCAGCAAATTTAAAGGTTAGGTTACCCATATCTGAAAAATCCTCACATGCAGCATAAAGCCCAACTGTCTATCCTGCCACTTGACACAAGGTGACATTCCAAACAGACACATATATACATGACTTGATTTTTTTCAACAGGCACCTAATCTGACTGCACACTTTGAAAGTAAAACAATAAGAGGATATTTCAAATCACAAAAACATTACAGTGTCTGTTCTACCTCTTGGTGCAATTTACATCATTTTCATTGACTGAAAATGGAAAAGAGAATCCTGGAGACCATGTGAATATCGTAGGATTATCTTAATTAACTAAACAAATATATAGAGGCCTTTCAACATGTGACATACACACTGTGACTGCATGCAGTAATCTGATGTAGAGGAGTGAATGGATGTTTGGAACAGGAAGAGAAAGGACTAAAAAAAAAAAAAACAGCATTCTTTACTTTTAGGAGAAAACAATTACCTACAATTTATATATTGTGTTGCTCATGAATAAGGGAACTGTGGGCTGTACTTCACTTTCTAGCAAATTTTAAGAAGTTTTAAGCATTCACAGTGATTAAAAACAGTAAAAAAAATCCAGTCTACTCTCACTTTTTAAATTTGCAATATACTGACAACGTTAAAGCCATACTGGCTTCCCATGAGATAAACACCTGCAAAATAGCATTCTGCACTAAAGAAGAAAGTTTTGTTATATATTGTCCCTGTAAAATACCATTCTGATTTGCACTAAAAATATTACCAACACCTATTTTCATTTAAGAAAATGCTATTTAGCAGTATATTTAAGGTGGGCCTATTGCTAACCTTTTTGTATCTCCTTTTTGGACTTTGACCCAGTGCTCCACTTGAGCCATGTTACTTTTTCTTTGAATCTGTTTATCTGGATTTGTTCTGGGAACAAACCCTCTTTTATATGAGCTGGTACCATTCTGCTCCACTAGGCCAGCACTCATACTTAATGAGCTAGGAAGCGTTCCATTCTTCTCAGTTGGCTGAGGCTGAGCGACTTGGGACCGCGATGCATTCGTTAAGTCTGGAAATAATGAATCAGCTTCTGTTAACGCATGCTTAGCCTTTCCCTTCTTAGTTTCCAGACTTTCTTTTCTGTGTATGTAACGCTCCTCCTCCTCTTTTTCTCGTCTTATCTCTTCACGCTTATCATATCCAAGCATTTCAGCGGATTTTTGATAGCTTTCTTTTGTATCCATAATGTCTGCCTTCATACACTCTTTACAGGAATCCACGTGATTAACTTGAGGAACAGCTTTCTGATCCACTTTTTCAGTTTCTCTATAAAGAAAATACATGTCAGTAATGAACACTGCTTAACTGTGAAAAGTTGATGTGGTCTTGTTAGCATTTTAGAAAGGATGTCCACAAAAACACCTTGTCCAGGTTGCAATAAATTTGACAGAAGTATGTGAAGATAGATATGCACAACTAAACTCAGTTGTTACTCTAGTTAGACAAAAGTTAGAGTGCTATCAAAGCAGAAGTTACTTATATACATCTGGAAAAATGACAGAAAATATTGTGTGAAAGAACTATTCAACTTCTGTAGTATTATGTAAAAACAACTGTAAAAAAGGAAGTCTTCCTATTCTGGGAAACAGTGGAAGCCAACAAAACCAAAACCAAACTGCCAACTGCTCATTTCAAAGTCAAAAAAGTCTTTCATATTCTTGTAGATGCCTTTGGGCCTAGTCATTTCTGGCCAAGAGGACAGAACAATATCAACATTTGAGTCAGTACTATTATTGTCCAGAGAATTTCTAACCTGGGGCATAATCCTGGGTTTAAAAAAAAAAAAAAAATTAATAAAAAATATTTCAGTGCTTCTAAGTCATGCTGCAATGCACAGTAGTTTATTTACCTTCTTGTCTACATATTAAAAAATTCTGGACCAGAAATCTTTATATTATACAACACTGTTAAATATCTAATTATGCTAAAAGTTTTACGTTCTTTTTCACACATAATATATTTCATATGCAATTTTCTTCATCTCTTACAGTGGCAAACGTAACATTCTCTTCTCTTGCAATTCAATGGAGTATCACTGATCTCAGAGTAGCACCTCACCTTCTCTGAACAAAGTTCAGCTTCTTTAAAGATTTATGGGAGGTCAATTCAGCATGTTACAAAACAATTGCTTTCACTTGAGTCTACTTATTGTCTACTAAGAGGAAGGACACTGAATAGATAGTTCTATCATGCCAGGTTTTCCTTTGCCTCTCGCACTAATTCGAACAACGGGACAAAGGACATCCTCCTTTTCTCACAGCGCTTTTTTTCCTACACAAAGAAAAACACCTGAAGCTCCTACAAGTAGTACAGGCCAACAAATTAAGTAAGAAGATAAATAGTTAATACCTGCATAAAATAGTTAATGTCCATAACTCTACACACTTGTGATTTACACATCATTAACATTCTTTTCCCTCTTAATAGCATTTCAATCCTAACTCTTAACACTTAACTTGAAACAACTTGTCTTTTCCCTTTTACTTTTGCATGAACTCATAAAACTTGTAACTTTTAAGCTGAAATTTCCTAAAAAGTTATACATATACAGAGATTGATCCATGTCACTAAATGTGGGCACACAATTTGCGTGTAGAGGCACATACTGAACAGAACACCTTTCTTCTCCCTTTAATAAACATTAACTGATTTGCAGCAGAATGTGAATTAAAATAATTGGTTTTTTAACACGCGAATGATTTTCATGGACACATTTATAAATAAAACTGTCAGATATCTGACGTCAGAAATATTTTTTACAAGTTTTTATAAGGTACCAGTTTGTGTATTGAACTTGCCTCTTCAGCGAGGAGCGCGTTTGCATCAGAGCAGCTTGATTCATAGCCCGGATCCAGCCATTCATATCCTCCTGCGTATCTGCACTGAAGTAGTATGTCCGCATCCCTGAATGCTCTGCCTGAGAGCCAATAACAGAATTCTTATTATAAATATATGCCCGCATACCTGTATGAACAGCCTGCAGGGAGACAAAAAAGGGGAAAAAAAAAACAACTCACAAAAGTAAATACAAGTCAGGGAGCAAATTCATTTTTTACTGTCATTTTTCCTGATATCTTTAAATGACTTTCCGGATTATTTTACTTTCTCTTTAATTTTGGGTAAAATTATTACACTTCCATAACAGGCTTCAGTGTAGCAAACTCAAATAGCCCACTCTGATTTTTACTCTAATTCCTCCACCCTTTTTTTGTAATATTAAGCTAAAAGTGCAGCACTTCTGTTTTTCATAGTAGGAAATTCCAGCTTTTCTTTTTCTCTTAATGGATACATTTCATTTGCCATAAATACCATAAAAAAACAAATTAAAGAAATTGAGACACATGTGTAAGCAAGCCTATTTTCCCAGCTCATTTAATAAAGCAATTTAATCAGACAAAACACAGACAAAAATCTTACAATTCAAGCAATTAAACCGCTAACTTAAGAACTTATAATGCATGTTAAGATCTTTCAGTTAAAGCATGCACTTGGACCTCTGCAATAGCTGCAAAATCACAAGAGTTACTGTTAAAATTAGTAATACTGATGATATTATCACAGTATATAAAACATTGACAAATACCTCTGCACACCAAAACACTCAATGAAATTACACTGTAAACCATAGGTACTTGGAAATTCCTCCATAAATATATTCGATATTCAAATGCATTCAACATGGAATGTCTTTGTAACTCTAGGCTAGTTGAATTGAATCAAATCTCATCTGTGTCATTATAAGTGATAGTATAGATATTACTAAATTGTATCAGTCCTGAAACACTAGACTATGTTTTCTCAAAGTTACTTCACAGATGTGGTTCAGTTTCACAGGGAGAAATGAATTTCTGCACTTTCAAAAAACCCCTGAAGACCATATACTCAGCTTGAAAGTTCCTGTAATGATATTAAACCATAACTAGTAATTTAAGCTAAATCCTCTCTCCCACATTATCCCAAATTAAAAACAATCAAACACACCTAACCCTACAGTAAGAGATGGATGCAGAAACACAGCAATACTTTGACAACACCAATGCTATTTAACCTGGTGAAGTCCTCCCTAAATGTTGCAATTTCAGTTGTTTACCCTGAATTTCCCAAATTACCATAATATTAGAAAGTCATATCAACAACTCTAAAGGGCTAAATATTTGCTTGCTATTTTAGTACTTCAAATTTTGTGGAAAATTTACTCCCTTTCTTTCACAGCCTGTTCTTACAAAGGCGTGAAACGTGGCCTTTCCCTTCTATGACTCAAGCATTGCCTTGTTTTGAAAACTGTAAGAATACCTCCACAGGGGTCAGTCCCTGGCCTCCCATCACACCCATGGTGGAAAGGATGAGACTGCACAACAGCCCAATAAAAAAAGGAGGAAGAGAAGGAAGAGGAAGAAATGATAACATGGAAAAGTCCAAGACTCACTTGCTAGAGTCTCTGCTACCCAACAGCATTGGCTGATAAGGAAATACAGGTGCTATCTCCCTCCCCACCATCAGCTGCCTACCTTAACACAGGAAAACATGACTTACAGAAACGAAACATTAGCTCTGATCAAGTGAGTATTTAGGAATCAAAGGACTTTTTTTTGTTTGCCTGGTTAAGTTCTCTGGGCTTGGGTTTTCTCTGTTGGTACTGAGGCCTCTCCTTCACCCCCCATTTTGAGATGGTTACAAACAGTGAAAACAAACATGATCTAGAAGCAGTTAATTCACTGCCACTTATGGTTTACATCTAGTCTAAGAACAGACCAAAAATTGGCATCTCTAGATGTAATCAGTGATTTTTAATGCTGGACCTTATGACTACAAGCTTCCTTCACAGCCCACATTGAGCCCATAGAGTAAGAGGCTGAATTCAGAAGCAAAGTGACTCCTGCACACACAACGTATGCCCTGCTGCAGACAACACAGTAGGACCTACTATTCATGATTCTATACTTGCTAGAAAAAAACCCAACAGAACATTGGTCAGCTAACTGCAAAGACCGCATACCACATCAATAAATGGATTTAAGAGCTGTCTTAATTGAGCTGTACATCCTGATAAACAGATGCCTTTCAGGTTCCCTTTCAGCAGTGCATGACAAACAGTGCTGAGAGCACTGCCTAAGAGGCTGGAGATGAAAACAGTATAAAAATGAGAAGTATGTCGCACCATTATCCTTTGAGACACTGAAGCTATCACAGCCATAAAACATTCATAGCTTCAGAAGGGATAATGGAGATGGTGTTTTACTGTCAACAAAGTCAACATTCTGAAATTCTTAATATATAAAACTGGTTAAAGGAAAACTCTATACATTTCAGTTATTTATTAGTAGCATGTTTTATATGCAAGGAAGCCGCTTTGTGCCAAAGTCCCATAGCTGTCACTGCTAGCAGACAGAGAAGCTAGAAGGTTTGGTTTTGCATTTTTTTAAAGCAAGAGCTATTAGGATGACTACAGCATACTAAAACCCCTAAAACACAGCACATGCACACACATAATACACACAACAGGGGAAAAAAAAAAGATACTGGTACCTATTCATGCATTCAGATGCCTTAATGTGGATAGACTGAGAAGAAAAGCAGTCTCTCTCTCCCATAATGCACAGAAGGAGAAATGGACAGTAAACCCCAAGGGCACATCAATTGGACAAGACAAGGACAAAAAGTTGAACAAGTTAAAAATCACAAAAAGATTCATGTTTCCAAAGAAAATACTCAAGAAGACTATACTAAAGGTAAATAATGCCTAGAGCTGTTATATTCACCTCCAGCAATTCAAAATTCCTAGGAGAGAAAAAGCCACAGCTCATAGGACGGGGAACAGATTGGGAGGGGAACAGTTTTCTAATAAGTTTAGTCTTTCAAAGTTAGTCCTCTCAATAAGCTATAAAATAGAGGCAATTCTCTCTTCTCCTGAAGTTTTATATTTATGAAATATTTATGAGCAAAATGTGAAGTAATATTCTGAGCCTTCACTATAAACACAACTGCAGCACATTACAATTGAACTCATCTTTCACCCTCATAATACTAAGCTTCTTCAGGACTTCTAGAAGCTAGAGCCTTCCCTTTTCCAAATTGAAATATGGCACCTCTCAAATTTACAGTCCTTGGCACTTCTTCACCTAACCACCCAAAGAAGCTTTATAAGAAACATGGGTGCCTGAGAAGCATCAATGATCCAGAGAGCGTAAGGTAGCAAGCTATGACTTTTTTCTTCTTTTTTTTATTTTTTTTTTAAGGAAAACCAGAGAAATCAAAGAAGCAGATAAGAAGTCTGCCCCGGTTTGAGGAAGTCTAAGCAATGAATAGATATTTCCATTAGTCTTAAGAGTGTCAATCTTAAAAAGATATTTAAAAACAAGCTGCAGTAGCCTCTTCTGGAAGTAATGATTCGTCCCAGCTTCCTGCTTCCTAGGCTCTGAATGCCCTCACACTGCAAGGGTGAACCTCTGAAAAAAATGGTAGTGTATCTCTGATGCCATTTCCTACCTCTTCCAGGAACATCACTGAACGCTTCATTGATTTATTCAGTAGCAATATACACATCTAAATACAAACATATACTTGTGTATATTGTGTTTACATGAACTTTTGTTGTTGGCTTACCAGGCCTTGGTAGGCCTTCCAAGTTTCTCAATTTGTATTACTGTCATATTCATATAAATGAGTTTAGATTCAGTATTCCCTCATATATTTTAACACACAGAATATAATCGGTTTTCATGATTGAGAACTATAAGACTTCTAAAGAGAATGTGATGACTCTAACCTTCATAAATTACTACTACTCATGTTTAAAATTGTTGTCTTACTAAAAAGTACAGTCAGTTCGCTATTTACCTTTGGGAGCACTTCTGGTTATATATTAATGTTTTTCAAACTTTTTCAATTCACAGAATCACAGAATCACAGGGGTTGGAAGGGACCTCAAGAGATCATCGGGTCCAACCCCCCTGCCAAAGCAGGCTCCCTATCTCATATTACAAAATGTACATATCATATTTGTGCTCCCTCACATTTGTATCAGTAAAAACTTGTATTAAAAATTATCGTTATTAGACTAATTAAATACATTTAAGAGTTTAGCTACTGAACTAAGGATGCAGTAAGGATCCTGAGTTCTGGAAGTCTGTCACACAGCTTAATGACATTAGCATACAGCTAGTCACAGCACTTTACTTGGGACAAATAAACAGCGTGAAAAATTCATCAAGAGCAGAGTTTCTAAACAAAACAATTTAACATACATAATACTACACTTCGAAGTAGGTTTTTGATTGCATCTGAACAGCCTGCGTGCAGTTCTACAGGCCTGTAACTGTTAAACATCCAAAGAGACACAAAAGATAAAAGCTCTGCCTTAGGAGATGATGAAAGGAAAAGCATTTTTGAACATCTACAGTGTGTATTTTAATAGTTAGGAGGGTTTAACATATATCCTAGTAAACATACATTTTAGAAACTTTCTTCCGAATCATATACAAAAAGCATTCACGTATTTGCTAAGTACCTTTCCTTCCTTTAGTTTTACATGCCAAAATATTGGAATTTTTCACAGTTTGACTGCTTTCCTAGCTTCCAAAACTCATTGTTACTAAAATCAGCAATTTAAAATGAGAGCCAAGCCCTCTATTGTAATGAAGGATTTACAATAATCTGAATAAATGGTAGGCCAAATGTAAAAAGTGACATGGCATGTTCTCCTAGTCATTCAGAAATTAAATGCAAAGAAGTCCTATCTTTTGGGCTTAATCTGCTTGTGTTTTCTATTTCTGGCTATTTCTGGCTGCAGTACGTCATGAGACGGAATGTCCGTCTACGCTTTGGATGTCAAAGTGTACTGAAGAGATTAGATAAGGGTAATGGCTGGTGAGTGATGGAATGTCCGTACATCCATGCTCCTGCCACCATGCACTTACAGCCGACTCTGTGACCACCTGAACATCTGTGTTGGATGTGGTCCATGCGACAGGCATCTTACAAAATCCCCCTGCTGCCCTAGGAGTTGGTTCTAAATAAAATGAAACTGCAGCATCAAGTCTGCGGTCAATCATCCAACACCTAAAGCAGAGTTAAGATTGGCCCAACAAGCCAATACATTAAATATATGTTGCTATAAACTCTCTATTTAGTAATGACCCTGTACTGATCATCTTGTGTTACTGGCTCATATTAATTTTCAAAAAAGGGCTCAGATTAAAGATTTGGTAGAGTTCATATAGGCATGATATCCTAAAAGGAATGGGGAAGTCTGAAATGACTTCTGAAAACATTTAACCATCATCACTACCACAGATTCTACTCTGCAAGAAAGCAGAGGCACAACTTGGCAGTGGTGATTTGAGAGCTTGCCTATAGAACATATTGCTATATACACACACAAGGTTTTTCCCTCCTTACTACTGATCCTTACCAGTCCACATTAACAGTTATACAAGAGAACTACAAGCCTAGGAGTACAATGGGTCCTCCTCTTTCAGTATGTGCTTCTTCCTAGGAAAAGACTCTAGAAGAGCAGGGCTTGATGAATTATACTCATTCCAATGGAGTGGAATGTTTTTCTTAAACAAAGGTTCCTTTGTAGCTTGTCCTGCTCTCTCAAGTTCAATGCATTTGAAAATGCACAATAAACATGCCCACCAAGTGCACTGAGTCTTTTTCAAACACACATTTTGCAAGTGAATATTTGTTTAATAAATTTCAAACCATTATCCATTGAAAAATAGAACCCGGAGCAACAAAAGGCAGCCTACAATTTTGAAACACCCCAAAAATCAAAATGCAAGAGAAAGTCTAAACTGAGCATAGATTCTTTCTAATTTCAGCACAGAAAAGATTCAAACAGAAAATTTCTTTCTAGATCTTCTCAAGTATACCTGATCAAAACCTGATCTGTAAACTTATTTCTTTGAAAACACATGGCTCATTTGATTGATAGAAAAACAAGTTCTGCTCCAACTACTGGCAGAATTTAAATCTGAAACACACACTGAAGTCCCTAAACTTTGCCTTAGTGTTGCAGCTCAATCAACTGGAGTCAGGCTTCTCCACTGTTGAGAAGGATGTATTTCATTTAATCTACATAGGTTTTTATAACAAACAGATCTGTAAATTATTTTCTTTAAAGACATTTTCTTTAAAGAAGAAAACCCACAAAACCAACCTCAAACTACATAAAAATAATGGTAATTTTAAAAACTGTCAGGATAATTATTTCTGTGTCGTCCCCCCCCTTGAAAAATGTGTTACTTTCCCCTTGAAATGATAAAATGATAAAAAGTTAGTGTTGTCATTTTAAAATGATTTTATTTAAAAAAAAACAACACAGAAAGACCATCAAATAAATCCACTATGAGAGAATACTCTTTAAAGATAAACTGACAACTTTTCTTTTTTTTTCCAATTTATCAATACTAATATCTCGTTTTAGAAACAGTATTTCTACGCACAATTATTAAGCTCTAAAGACACATAGTAACAGGGATATGAATGTCAATTCATATCAACAAGAAAGTCAATAAACTTGTGTACTTAAAAAAAATACAGCAGATGATAGTTCTCTTACAGCAGCATCTTTTCTAATGCATAGAAACATTTTCAAATATGATCAGCTTTGTAACTGTACCTTAAAGGAAAATTTGCGATTTATTCGATCTTCAGGTCCAACTGGAGATACTACATAACTAGGCAATGGTATGCTACCCAAAACAGATTCTTCTCTGCTGTCTGTTGAATAAAAATAACAGCATGTAATTCACTGCACTTTTCAGTGGAATAACAAGACATTCTCCTTTACGGACACACAGACAAAAGGCTTGAAGTAGAAAGATAGGTAGTTCAGACTGCATATAAGGAAAATTATTTTCCTGGGGGAATAGAGCGGAAGAGGAACAGGCTGACCAGGAAGGTTGTGCTATCTCCATCCTTGGAGGTTTTCATGGCCTGACTGGGTTAAGCCCTGAGCGACCTGGGCTGACTTCTTCCCTAAATCTGGTTTCACAAGGTGTTTGGACCACACACTCTTCCTTAAGTCCCTTCTGACTTGAATTTTCTTGTGACTCAACACCAATAACACATGAAGAGAAAAATGGTTTGGTTTTAATTTTTTTTGGAAAAAGATCAGTTTGAATTTTTGGAGGAGGTTGTCAGAAGAATACACTGATAATAAAGCTTATCGTGACAAATGAACTCTGGCAGGCTGCATAATGAGACGAACCTTTCATTTAGCATTCTACATCTAGGCTAATTGCTGTAATTAGGAAACCTCTGTTACTATTGGCTCTAAACTGATCAGCAGCAGTAATGCAGTGCCTAGAAATAGGAATTGTTTCATACTTGGTAATGTTTTCAAAAAATTGTAACACACTGCACAGTACTCAAAACTTCAAAATAACCTCATGCAACACCATTATTTCTAGTTCAGACTAAGATCACATCCAGCCTTTTTTGGTAAAAATACTGGATTCAGAAGTTCTACCTCTTACATTGTCCCTTGGATTAAAGCTGAATCCATGCTCTCATCTGGCTACAGTGCATTCTCAAAAAATCAGCTGTCCAAATGGAAGCAAGTAGAGTAACAGAACACAGACCAGAGGGGAAAGAAATCTTAAACTGGTATGGCTGCCAAATGTTTTGCAACGGAAACCTTGGCATATAACAAAGATAAGTTATGTGACACGTGACAACAGATCATACAGCAGCCCCTTGTTCCCCAACTCTGGCCTGAAATTCGCTGCACACTATGAACATGTATAGGTAACTATTTCACTACACATCTTCTCAGTATACTTAACCATATCTGGAGAGTTCAGTTAGTTTATGCTTGCTATGTGATCTGAAGAGATGAACTGTTACAGACTAACTTAAAGACGTACTCACCTTTGTAATAAAACAAACAATAATCAGCAAGCACAAACCATCGTCTTTTCCATAATCGCATTCCAGAGCTATCCTAAAATGCAAGAGATATGATATACTTCTCATTTATGTTAACAGCTTATCATACAATACTGTGCTAGTGAATAGTTTACTAGAAGTTTACCTAAATACGGTATTAATTGCAAAAACAAGTGGTTTATATTTTAGCAAAATATTATGTACTAAGAAAGATAAGAGGCAAAACATCCAGCTATAAAATAATCAGGGTAGAATATTCAAGCTACTAATTTTCATTAAGTAATTAAACTTGCATCCCACACAGCATTCAGATTAACCTAACACAACTGATGCATATTTTATCTAGACAGATTTATCCTGCAATAAAAAAACCAAAGTATGCATCTGGATGGCACAGACTTCAACAAGGATTGCCTGTAGACCAACTACACAGCTGTGAAGTATGACCTCACATTTCAAGCAAAGAACCCCTACATTCAATCTCCCATCTGTTACCCATGCCTAAAATGTAATTTAATTACATATTCCTTAGGAAATAAAACAGGCTGCACAATGTGCAAATTTTAGTGAAGTATAATATAACACGCCTTGTATATAGTAACATATGTAATGAAGTATAATGTAGTATTATCTGTCTATAAAATATATCACCTTGTCAAAATGATTAATATTTACATCGATATTAATTTTAGAAGCTCGTAAAACTGCCAGACTGTAACCTAAGCAAGTACAACTTATTCAGCTGAGGTAGGCTTTGATGAGACCAGCAGACAGAAAGCCTTTTCAGGCTTTAAGTGCTTCCAAGCAGAGGAAAGCGGGCAGAATTCCTAGAGAAATGTTGTACATCCTACTTCCCTTCCTCTTTCTGCAGCCATATTAAGTACACAAGGACTTTTTTCTCTTTGCTTGTTCATGCTACAATGCTGTCAACACATCCTGGGTGTGAGTTCTCATTCTGTCCTGAAAGCAAATGGACTTGGATAGTGGATGTCAACAGAGTTGATAGCAAAACACAGTTCTTTGAGCAGGAGGAAGCGGATGGCTTCCACATATTCTTTCCTGTATACGTGGAACCATCATTGTGAGACTTAGATTTCACCCTTCTCCTACTCACCCCTCAACACAGCTGCTGGATTTCTGGTGATAATCTGATGGATGCTGACTGCCAAATTGTAAGTAGGTAAGTATTCTCATAAAACAAACAGCATTATTTACTTTTTGCACTGAAAGAGTTCTTCTGACAGCTTAAGAGTTAAAGATACAGCAGCTGTAAAATTCTGTTTGTTGGATAAAATCCTATAATCCAGACTTTGCTTGGACACTGGTGTTGGTGAGAGCAATGTCTCATGAATGGGACCCTGTCTCCCTTTTCTCCCTCCTGCTTGTGGAGAACAAAAGGCATATGGGTTGGAATTAAGCCTTTGATCAGGGTCTAAGGATGTAAGCAGATGGAATAAGCCAACCTTGGGTTTACAGATTTTTCTGAGGGAGACACTGCATGACACTAAGTCAGCAGGATAACACAGGGATAACCACCAGATTTAGACCACAAAGTTACAGCCTCAACATTTAACCATAATGTTGTTGTCCATTTATCCCTGTTTCCACTTCTGAATCAAACTTGTATGTAAAACTTGCTTTTCACACTTGCTAAGCACAAGACCCTCACGGTTGCGGGCATACCAACACTGCCCTGCACTGCCAACATTCAAGCTTCTGGTTTTCTTTGGGTCCTAGGAAGGCATTACTTTTCCTTGTTGATTGTATTGAAATCTATGATCAGAAACAGAAGATTACATGCATACCTGCTTGTGTAGCCAGCCTCTTACTATAACAGGAACATTGGGATTCCTCCTGATAGCTTGCTCCCTCTTTCCAAAACTATGAACTTTGTTCCCAGCCTTCACAACCTGTAAAGAAGTGTAACGTAGAAGTGGGTTTTAAACTGTACTGAGACTCATTTCATATTACAAATAACCTCACTGCAATAATTCATACTTCATTACACAGTAACAAAGTGTTTATAGCATTTTCAAGGGCAAGTAAAAAGACAGTGATATTTACAACATAGTAAAGTTAATCTCCCACTTTCATCAACAGATCAGTGCCAGGATGGTTGGCCAACTCCCAGTAGAACAGCAACAGTATTGGTGACTGAAGTCTGAAAGGCAGAACTGCTGAAATTCTAGTGTGCTTGGGAGGTATTTCTGAGCGCATTACAAAAGCTGCAAGCAAGACTCTCTCTGCAACATGGTACAAGTCTCTTACATGTGCAGGGATTTTTCTGCATGAATACTACTCCTGCTGTTCGCTGTTTGGGGTTGGTGGTTTTGCTGGTATTGGTTTTCTTTCCTGTTTAAATTCAAACAACACTGATAGCTTAATAAAATGCTTGGACTCCGACCCTGCAAAAAACCAAGACACAGAGTGGTGCTGCTAAGGAAGTGACATAGACAGCAGCAAGTGGGAATCACAAGGTCTAGGAAATATTTGTGTTTTACTGCAACTTCACTTTCGATTCAAGTGGGCAAAACTGTTTCAAAAACAAAAAAGGAAAACCTATCAGTCTGAAAAAGACAGCAAGAATCTCTGGATGAATTATCTGCCTGTTCTTTGCCAATCTCAGCACAGTTATTACTGCAATTGCCTTAGGAACCTGAAGTGCATAAACTACCCTTATAACTGCTCCCAAGGAAAGAGCTGTCCGGATTCACTCTGACTCCTTCCTATACCGCCTCCTTTGTTTGAACCTTTCTTCTCAGCAGGCCAGGGTATTGATGGCATCAGCTGCAGACAAACAGCAGCTCTGGGAACGAGCGCATCTGTCAGACACAGGGATAATACCATAAAAATATCTCAGCATACTGCTTCTGCCAATCAGGCAACATCTGGACTTGAGGACAGCATATATAATAATAAAAATATTCTATCACCATATGATGACATTAAATGGATTCTGTTAATTTTGAAGCCTTGATTTAGCAACTGACACTAAATTTCACACATTTCAGTTGACATAAGGATACATCTTAATGGCGGATTAAGATAATAATAGTACTGTGTGCAGCTTTGGGGGCCTCAACATGAAGACAACATGAGTACGTCAGAGCGAGTCCACAGAAGAGCCACAGAGAAGATCGGGGGCTAGAGCACCTCATTATGAAGACAGGCAGAGAGAGTTGGGTTTGTTCAGCCTGGAGAAAGAAGGCTCTGGGGAGACCTTACAGCAGCCTTCTGGTACCTAAAGGGGGCCTACAGGAAAGATGGGTCACAAGAGCATGTAGCAATAGGACAAGGGGTAATGCCCTTAAGTATTTAGATTGGATATTAGGAAGAAATTCTTTACTGTGAGGGCTGTGAGGCACTGGAACAGGTTGTCCAGAGAGGTTGTGGCTTCCCACTCCCTGGAAGTGTTATAGCCTAGGTTGGATGGGGCTTTGGGCCACCTGGTCTAGTGGAGGGTGTCCCTGCCCATGGCAGGGGGTTGGAGCTACACGATCTTAAAAGTCCCTTCCAACTTAAACCATTCTGTGGTTCTCTAATAGCAATAATCAGCTAGGAAAAAACCCAAACTTCTGCTTTGGTACTATAGCAGATAAAATAGCAATGAAAACTTAACACACACAAAGGTATACCAAAGGGCATATTTTACTAGGTAGAGTCCCCAAGGTCTTTTTACCAGGGAGCAGCACGCATTTCAACTCTGCTGAGAAGTCAGGTGAGCAGCTCCATGTCATGATCATTTCTGTGAAGAACCCTGACACTTAGGAGACAGGAAGAACACCAAGTACCAGCTTTTCCCTAAGAGTGACACCTCTGTGAGACTCTGCACAAGATTCACCCGGCCCAGGGCAGCACCACAAAGCACCTGAGCAGTCTCGTTGCCTAGGGCTAGCACAAACCTAACAGGCCAGGATGTAACAGCAACAGGTGCCCCTGCCATTCAGCTGGCAATAACCTGTTCACAGTAAAAGCCTGGTGGGGAGAGTATGAAGGAAACCTCCCAAGCCCATTTCTCTGCCATACCTGTGCTAGTGCCCTCAGCTAAGAGCCTGCAGAGCATTAGCTCTGTGCAAACACAGCGTGTCAATTATGACCACAAAATCTCTCAGGACTCACAGATCTACAAACATCAAATCTGAGACTAAAGGAAGACATAAGATGTCAGGCATTTTGGTTTGCTAATGAAAATATTTCAAAAGACAACTTCTGAACCTGTGTCCAAATACCACTTTAAACAACCACATAAAGATGTATCATCAGGACAGTCAAGCTCTGAATGACTGTATGATCATCAGGCCAAAACATATCTATTTTCATTTAAGCAAAACAAGTAGTAATCAATTCAGCCAAGATTTAAAAAACCTATTCCCAGATGCTAGATGCAATAACTACATTACAAGGGTGATGAAAAGTAATGAAACCCAAACTGTTTAAAGGCTCTCCCCAGGTGACAGGAGATAGACAAGGGGAAATAGCAAGAAGCTGTGCCAGGGCAGGTTCAGACTGGACATTAGAAAAAAAAAATTTACTGAAAGAGTTGTCAGGGCCTGGAACAGGCTGCCCAGGGAGGGGGCTGAGTCACCTTCCCTGGATGTGTTTAAAAAAAAAAAAGGGTAGATGAGGAATTTAGGGATATGATTTAGCTTACAATGGGATTGGTTGTACTTGATGATCTTTACAAGGTCTTTTCCAACCTTGTGATTCTGTGAAATTAAAAAGAAAAAAAAAGAATGCTTTGCACCAGAACAGAAATCAATTTACAAAATATACAGAATTTAATTTCCCAATTTTTCTCTCATTTATCGTAGAAGGAGGTGGGTAAACAAACAAAGTATAGCTGATTTAGCCTGACAGTAGGGTTTAAACCTCATTCTTTTCATCAGATCCCCTGTCAGTGATCAAACAATTTAATTCTCTGACCCTATTTAATTAAAAATAAAATGCAAACCACAATGTAGAAAAGTCATCCTTGGACTAGGTCAAAAGATCAAACAATTCCTATTCCATGAAGCAGGAAAGTTTTCCTAAGGCTGTGTGCTGTATATCAATAAAATACCCATAATAGAATGGAAAACTAATTTTTTGTGGTTTATGTAATTAAAATTTTCATACCATCTGCAGTATTAATCATCTCATTCTGCTCTGGAATAAAGCAAAGCATAAAAGACTGAATGTCAGGCTTTACTTGCACTGGCTAGAATAAAAAGCTAGTTTAAAAGAAAAGGCATGCTGTTAAAACTCTTTGTCTCTACTGCAGTAGTTTTTTCCAAACAAAATATTCTGATATCATTGTCATGTGTTGAAAAATGCAGGTCAGAGCAGCTGCCTGGTGTCACTGAAGACAAAGAAGTTGCTTTTGACTTCAGTATATTTGTTATGCTGGCTCTTTTGTAAATGACTCCTAAGTTTTGGCAATAAAACAAAAGGTCAAATGCCAGAATTTTCAAATCTCTTTTCATCATTCTGTCATCTTCTTCCTGACAGTAGCCTCTAGATGAAGAGAAAAAGTTGCTAACTTAATTATAACATGTAATTATTTTTTTCTAAAACTGGATAGTAAAAACTAATGTAAACAGCCATTCATTTGGAACAGATTTTCTAAATAGCAAAACCAGAAGACTATCTTGGTAAATACATGTACATATATACCTGACTTAAAATCTACAGAAAATTAAAAAAAAAAAAAGAAACAAGCCCACCAAAAACCTACTTAAGTCAAACTCATTCAAAAAATGCTCAATGTTTCACTAATAAACATTAAATCCTTAATTTTTTCAGATAGGAGAAAAACCTGAAACTTTTAGAAATTCCTGCTCTTACTATCAATCATTCATCTACAGTGGCTCTGAAGTAATCTCTTTATTCTACACCCAAGCTCCAGACAGTCCCACAGAGCTGGTACCATTGCATACCTGTCACTACTGACTGTTTCTCTCAACTGTCAGACACATTATTTGCTTGTTGGAATGCTCAGCAGTTCATAATGGAAAAAAATACCAGCAAGTATCAGTGCCTTCAATTTGATTACTTCTCTTACGCAGAATCCAGCCAAAACACACACTCCAATAGATCATAACAAATATATTACAGGACGATTCTTTAAGCTTTCAACTCAGCCAAAGTGGCAGGAACATTTAGAAGCTTCTATTCATGGAATTAAATACCACAACAGACTAAATTACAAATGTACCTTACTCTCAAACTGAAACAGACCTTTATTCCTTCATATCCTTCATTTGTAATCAATATTAATGGCTTCTAATATGGTAGTTAATGTAATGGAATTGTCTATGAACAAGCAAATTTTTGGGACAGAGAACAACTGTAGTTTATCAGTATGTCCTTTTGCTTTTTATTCTCTCAACTCCATACCCCTCAAATTTCAAAAGGAAGGGTAGACTGCATTGGTCCACAGTCTTCAGGTCACTTATTCAGACAGTGCTAGCAACAAAACAGTGGAACCTACCCCAAGAATCTGTATTCATTTCTGAAAAGCTGCCCACATCTCAAGTGTCTTACAAGACTAAGCCTTATATATTTATATGCACATCAATAAAACATAACAACTTTTTGATAAGTATAAGCTTCATTTTTGCTTTTTTCTTTTTCTTCTTTCCAACATGCTCCTCTTGCACACTGTACAACTGATATTGTGGGACAAAACACAAAAAATTCTCTTTCCAAACAATTACTTTTATATCAGAAGTTTTATTCAATCCCAGTTCAGACTTGAACACTGCAACAAGCAAGCTAAAAGTCTTCATCTCTTTCATCTTGAACTGAGAATGACAAATCTGCTGTACAGTTGGCAGTTTAACTTCCCCCTCCAACCTGGATGTAGCAATTCCTAGCTGTCAACCTTCTGCAGAAGACTCAAGTGGAAAGCCCTGTACCTGTTCTATTCTGGTACCACTTCAAGGCACAAAGCTCTCTATAAAAATCAGTTTAAATTCAACCAGGATTCCAACACCATACCTACCCAGCTCTGTGATGGCATTTGCAGGTCAAAATTTTCAAAGCATTTCATAAGAGATACTAGTTAGCTACGGGTAGCTAGAGACCTCTGCCAGTACAAATAGAATGTGTCCCTGGCTACACAACTGTGTCTCAAGTCTGCATCTAGAAACTTACTTTTTGAATGAATTATGGGATTCATGGAAGAAAATGTTTAGAAAGAGATGAAAGGACCTTAAAATATACTCTCTATGTGCCAGAAATTGACCTCAAAACAGAGGACACCCTTTACAGTCTTTGTTATCATTGCTATATTACTTGAATTAATACTGTGTCAGACTCTATAGAACAAGAGGCAAGCTTGGAAGCACATACAATAATGAAACAAGGCATATAATTCCATGTCTTAATCACATCTCCAGTGAAGTATTTTTCACTACCTTTTGAATTATCTTTCAATACTGTCTTGAGGGTAAATGTGCTCCTATGCTGTAAAAAGGTTTTTGCTTGGGTAGTGGATAGTACTTCTTCTCTGAGGTAAGTTATTATACTTCTAGACTTAACTAAACCTATGGGTCTAGTAAAATCAGGCACTAAAAGACTACTGGATTTGGAGCAAGTGAAGTGTTAACCATCAAGCTGAAACAACAGCCATTTTTTCCTTTACCTTAGAGCCAGGTTTTGTGTCAACAGCAGATGTAGTTACAGCAGTGGACGTTTCACTGACCATGCTTGAAGGTCTTTGGTTTATTTGTTGCTTGGACATAGATGAATTCTGTCTAGAAAACAAACAAAAACAATCTAAAGCACATTGTTTCAAGCAGTCAGCTTTGTCTCTAAAGATTCCCAGTGAGAAAATGAATGACAGGCTAGTCAAATGTTTCCAAAGCATGTGCACCTTCCTTTGCACCACCCCTGTTACTTTGATTTCTGGTATTTTCTCTGGAACATGCTGCCAGTGGCATTTGATGACTAGTATTTGTCCATGTATCAGGAGAAAGAAACCTGCCAAATTGTCTGCAAACCCAACAGACAATCAAGTTGTAACAAAGAGCACTCAGAGAAGATAAGGCTAATGCAGAGAAACTAAACCATGCTCCTTTTCAAGGCTTGGCTGCAAGCACGTGGAAGAGCCAGTATTGTGGAGGGAAGGATAGGAGTCAGCACTTTGCAATAACAGGCTTCCTACTTAAAGTCAGACAAGCCTACTGTTAGCTCTTTCACTAACTTAATGTTAAATCTTTGCATCTGCTCAAAATATGATTCATACAAGAATATGAATTATTAAAATACCTTTCAAGTTAAATGGTGCTGTTCATGGCAGATATTGTTAGAAATAAGTAATTTCTGAGTCATGCTAGGACTCAAGAAATCTTGATAACTAGCTTAGAACATAGGTGAGAACAATCCTTCCATAAGAACCAGTTCAACAAGTAGAATTCAGTACACCTGCCCAGTTGAAGAAATTAAAGGATAAACGTACGTGCAAATTCTGGTAGAATCCCATACTCAGGCTGTGAAAAGAAGCCTCAGTAGTCAAGCTCAACATCAACTTGTGCATCAAATCCACAGGTTTTTTTGCGTTACCTTTTCTGAACTAGGTTTCCTACTTTAGCACTTAATCAGGGGTAGGAATAGCCAGTTTCAGCAAAGAGCAGATTAAGATGCTTCCTGTACATAAGGAAGCGATTTCTGTTGATCAGCCAGTCCTACCTGCTTTTGACACTATTCTCACTTGTTCCCTTTCCACTCTTTACACTTTCAAAACAGGTAAAACCCACAGACTTTAAATGCGCCTGCATTTTATTTGCAAAACCATCTTACTTCTCTTTCCCTAATATTTACTCATCAAAAAGGTTCTACTTCCCTGCTCAGGGGAACTAAACAGAGAGTAGATATTTCAAGGAGGGAGGAACACTAAGAGATGTGACTGTCCTCTACATTGCCTTCTCAAAATGAATCTGAATTACTAGATTTTATATCGAAATGAGTTGCAAATGTATGAAAATAAAACCCATCCAAAGGAAAACGTTTGGCCTTAGAAGACACAAATATTCACTTCGTCCCTTGAGGTTTAGATTTTTTACAACATCCACACCACAATATTAAGTTTTATACTAAAGGACAGTTGCACAATACATGTTATTTTCCAGGCACTGGGGAAAGGAGGAGGTGGAGGGAAGAGCACAGAGCACATAACACATTCAGAAAATCTATAGGCTTTCCAGACTATAATCTGACATTTTTTCATTTCATAGAGTAGCTATGTCACAGAGAACTAACTTTCTCAGGAAAGACAAAAATGAAAAATAAAAATTAAATTTCACCAAATTGGAGTTATTTTTACAATAAAAACATTAATGGAAAGAGAAATAACCCCAGGGGGATGATTTTAATCTACCAACTAGGGCAACCAAACTCAAACTGAACAGATCAGCACTACAAAGGAAGATAGGCTTTATATGTTAACAAGACCACCACAGCCAGAAAATCATAACGTACAGACCAATAAATTCCTAATTTGTAAGCATTTGTAATTTGGCCATTTAGGGATTTCTCTTCCACTTGCTACTGAAAATGACCACTGCCAATAAACCAAGGTTTTCTTTTCTAGTAGTACCAAGATTAATGACAAACTTCAATTGGCAAAATAACAAATCTGCAGTAAGAAAAAGTTTTATTAAAAAATGTGAGGTTGTTGCCATGTGAGAAGAACTCACATAACCAGCAAGTAAATTCAACAAAAAATATATCATGTGGTTCTAAAAAAAGTCTTTGGCATCAAACACTGTTGATACAAACCATTTGTACATGAGAGGTAACAGAAAACACCAAAACTGAAAATTAAAATACTTTTATGTAGTATTTCAAGAATGAAATGGATTTGCATTAAATCATAACATAATTAAACTTAATTATTCAAGTCTCTTAATAGCTAATTAATACTCTTAGTCTGTTTTTAAAGCAAATAAAAATATATAGAAAATGCAGAATTCCCTGAAACATCCCAGAATGTTCATGCAGTTAACACTGTCCTAGTAGTGTTGTCCCAAAATTGGGATTGTTCCCCGATGTGCAGTACCCACTTTTGGGACAACAGTAGTGTTTACAGGTTAATCTTTAAAAATAAGTGTCTGTCATATTAACTCTGCACATTCAGAAACATTAGTTCAGAATCACTATTGCCAAAGATGTTTAGCAGTATCTGTTATTCAAGACATCCTAATCTGTCTTCACAGTGCTGGATTTTGCTTGTTTTCAGGATAGTTTTCTTACTGCCTCCCTGGGCACGTGCATACAAATACAGAATGGCAGTATGCACATTTGGAGCTTGAGTGCCTTGTAAATCTTTTTTAAATGCTTAAAAAACACTCTATATATAATCTCCTGCCAAGCAACTTCCTGCTCTATTCAAACAGTACTAGTATGTCTACAGACATCATATTTACTAGCAAAAAGAATTACATGGCCAATATTTGGTTTATTAAAAAACAAACCAACAATGCCGAACACCACAAAAAATATTACACTGGTAGCTCATACTGAAAATACAATACCCATGAGAGAACACATTGCTGTTCTCCTATGGATCGTAAAGATTACTTGGCATAGAAGATCCACATTCATATCAGCAACTAAAAAAATATGTTGAAACTAAATACAACACAATAACATCATTTCAATCTAGTTTTAATACAAATACATCTCATATTCAACTACATTTTAAAAAATTAACTGTTTTAGTATTTCTATATATATGTAAACAAAGCAGGTATTTATGTTGGGGCTGTCTGGGTTTCCTCCTTTCTCTCCACCTGGTATTTCTGCTGCTATAGTAACCAAATGCAATAGACAAAATAAAATGGCTCAATCCCCAGAGGTGATGCACAGGTTTTATCAGTTGCACATAAACTAAAAAAGAGGGTAAAAAAAAGAGGGTAAAACTCACTGGATTAAGCTCCCCATATATGCGCACATATTTTCTGTGCTTCTGCATTTATGTTGAAGCTTTACTTTTCTAAACTTTCTTCTCATTTGCAAATGTGATACAATCACAAAGGTATTGTAAAACTTCTGATACACAACTACAAGTGTTTAGCAACAGAGTGACAGGAGGGGATTTGACAGTGGTCTCAGCTAAGAATAGGTTAGGAAACAAGGAATTATTATCACTGCTATTCAAAAAAGTCTACATAAGAACACCCTTAGGAAGGGGGAATAGCCTAAGAATCAAAATATCATCTAATTTAAACATTACAGGTTCCATGCAATACTCCCTGGTTTTATCCTTGGAGTGGTTTACAACAGAGTGAAGGAAATCAGGCTTTGGCTTAAAAAGCAAGATGGGTGTGATGGTGTTTAAAAGGCAATATGCCTTGGGAAAAGACCACTGAAATAAATCAAAGTACTCAGCTCTTACTTGATCAAGTGAGGCAAAGGTGTCTGGCTCAAACTGACTCATAATCAAGCTAGGATTACATCATCTATTGACATCATTTTCCAAAACTACTTTTCAAAACACTGCTTCCTGGATAAGAAATGGCCAGAGCAGTCTGTACATTCATCTTTTCTACATTACTGCAAAATTACTTTTCTGAAGTCAAATGTGTCCTTTTAATAAATACGTTTGTTGCAACCTGTTTGTGTTTATGTCTCCCCACCAGCTCCCAGTCAACATCTGGTGACAACTACTCACTTTGGCCGTAATCTTAAATTAAAAACATCCCTTAAGTAATAAATCACATCACAACAGCACTGAAGAACAAATTGCCATTTATGAAACCCTTAACCATGCTGCTACTTCAGACAGGATTCTTCAGCTATAGAAAAATGTACTCTTGGTCAGAAGGATCCCATGATCCATGAAATTTTCACAGACAAATCAAGAGACTATCTTTCCAACGGCATCCTGTTTGTGAAAGTCATTTCATCATAAGATACGATCTACAACACTGACTGCAAGCTAATACATGATCAACAACACTGATTCCATACAAATCCCTGATGCCTGAAGAACTGAAAACACTGCCTAGCCTCCATTCCTAGGCCTAAAGACAGGGAGATGCTAACAGGTCCTTTGATTTCAGCAGTCATATTCACACACGTCAACATTGATTGACAAGAATTTAGATATGACCATGACGAACAGCATCTGTGTAAAATGTACACCGACAAGTAGAAGCAGTACAAAACTAAGGAAACAGAGCATCCCACACACTTGAAAATGACATCTTTAAAGGAATTTGAAGTGATATATTAAAACCATCTAATTTTAAAACCACCCTGTACGTACTTCAGGCAAATAATAAAGCTTAAAAACATGTTTTCCCAGACTGCTTCCATAGTAATCACTAGAAACACATACTCTTCTCTATATCCCTCCATCCCTCTTATTTTAGAATAAAAACCACCTGTCTCTATCAATTCTACTATATTGTAAGAACTTTTTCCCTTTTGATACCATCTTAGTGTGAGCAATGGAAGTCTAGAGATGACAAGTTACGCCTGTTCATCTGATTGCCCTCCAAATAAATACCTTCATTTCTTTTCCAAAAAAAGTTTCTAACATGCACAATAGATCACTGAAAACATGTGCCACCAGCAAGTTGTTGTTTCAATTCTGCTTTTAATATTCTCTCTGCTAGCATGATTACAAGACCAGAAACAGCCCAGGAAAGTGTGACTAACCCAGACAGGCACTTCAAGGAGTTCTATCCAAACACCTAATTTCCCTTACACACATACAAATGTACTTTATATTAAATCTGATCGAACCTTTACAGCATATTAAATACAAATCAATTAGCAGATGGAAGTTGGAACACAGATGCACAGTGGCTGTTGGCTATTCCATCTCTGAGATTGACTGCAGAGGAAGACACCTGTTCCCCTCACCGAATGACTTGGAGCAGCTTGTTTGCATACTTGCATCCAGGCAAACTCCACCTGAGCCGCAAGCCACACACAGATCACATAACACCTGGGGTGAGCTCCAGCTGAGCAGCTATCCCACAGCCTTTGTGCCTAATTACAGGCCTCACCCATACACCGCAAAGTATGTCCAACCTTCTATTTCATCCTGGTTCTCAGCATGGGCCATAGCCAAGGATTGGCCCTTGGATTTCTTTTGGACCTGGGTGAAGGCTGATAGGTTTTTGTTGGGGTTTTGTTGCTATTGTTTCGATGTTTGGTTTGTTTTTTAAACCATGAGAAACACTTCTCAGGGCTACACAGACATGCTCTATACCTCTTCTTCCCTCTCCAAGACCACAATAGAAGACATTGCCAGGAAAACGTGTCTCACTGGGAGTCTCGTGTGGCCCTTCTTTGAACCTGACTTTTCTTAATGCTATACTGCTTTAAATTACATAAAAAACAAATTAAATGCCACATAATTTGAAACATGAAGTGTTCAGAATCATGCAGACAGCCACACAACCCACCAAATGCATGTTGTCAACACATGATGCCCAGCCCCTTTGATGCACGAAGGGCTAGAGACTGCTCAAGCAGTGTTGGAAGACTGGCCTGGAAAACAAAAGGTTACCTGATGGTGTTCCATTCCTCTTGCCCTTTAAAGTGGTTTTGGAAGTGACACAGAACTTTCTTCTAGATCCTGTCTAGGCAAGACACCCAGTCATCCCATTATAGAATGGACCTAAGAGCAACCTCGCAGGCAGCAAGGACAACAGGGGCAGCTAAGGCCTACAGTGAAGCAGTGATCCAAACCAACACTAAAGACATGTCCAGACATACCAGTTTGAATGCTTTTCTCCCTTTCCTTTTGTCTTTCCCTCCCCCCCCCCTTCTCTTTTCAATCAGACAACAAAGATAAAATATTCTGGAAATTAATGTATAGCACTGAAAAAGTCATAATCTTCAGGGTTTTTTTAAATAAATTTCTGTCCAGATAAGTAACATTGAAAAAAGAAATCTAAAATACAAGAAAAAACAAGGAATTACAATGGAAACTAGTAACATTTTGTGTACTTCAATTTTAGTACAAACATTCCAGTTTGCTCTAAAGACATTTTATATTTATGTTCTGTGAATGTAATAAATAATAATGCCTTAGCCTTATATCATTAAATCTCCTATTTATATTGCCTTGTGGGGGAGCTTGTTTTCTTGGTTATTTTAAAGATTGGTAAAGATTTTCTCTGAAGCTTTAACATGGAACACTGTTAGAAAATATACTATCAGAACAGGAAGTAAATTTTTAAGAATAAATAATCTCTATGACATTTTTGCTACCATATCAGAACTGTCAAACTAGTAAACTACTGTAAACAAACATGTTACTGTTTTAGATCTCTTGATTTGGGTTTAAAACTACTTACTCTTCTCGCAAAATAAATTCAATATTTTCTGGAGAAACCTGTCCTGTCACAGGATGTCTAAATGACGTGGTCTGCTGATTATGGCTGAAAGGAAAAAAAAAAGAAAAAAGAAAAAAGAAATTAATATTGCTAAACTCAGTAAAATGTATCTATTATCTCTAAAAGGCAGAACTGCTTATATTGATGCTTTGCGGCTGCTACTCCAAAAGTATTTCCTAGGTACATTTGAAGCCAGAAATGTTTTCAGCTCCTTCCTGCACTCTTGTTGACTTTGCCAATGGCACATTGTACCATTTAATTATTAACAGGTTAATGTTTTAAAAGTAAACTAGTTGTAACCCTTAGTTATGGAGACACACTTGAATTTATGATTATTTACACCTGACTTAACAGCTTATTTAAATACAACATATAAATCAATTTGTAGTGTAATGTCTATTTCTGTAAACTTCACAGGACTAGTAGAATAATTTAAAAATGTTGCTGGACAACAATTTACACAATTTGTAATACTTAATGAGATCACAGAGAGAAATTTTGTGGAAGCCATTTGTTACACGCCTTCCCTCCACCCCACCCCCCAGTATAGTATTTCTTCAACTATTTTTAATTTAATCGTCTATGCAGTGTATCATATAGAACATTGGCTGTTCAGATGCAGGGCCTACATAAACTAACATAATTCAGTATTTCAACCAAGGTGAATTAAAATTAGGATTTTATATCAACTTCCCCCTCAGAGTACTATCTAGATGTTTTGCTGCCCTCTGTGAAACACTGCTATCCATTAAAAGACAATTATTTTATCTGTGCAACTGTACTCATACAATTCAAAACCAGATAAACTGGTAATCTTCCCTCCTCCCCAAATTAGACAATCTGTATTAATATTATAGGAAGCACAAGCAATTTCTAGAGAGTCTCATACCTACTAAGCCCCCCCATTCTGCAACCCTGTCCAATGAAGCGATTTATAAAAACCTTAAAAGGAAGAAATCTAAGATCTTATTTAAAAATTAGAAAGACTGTGGCTGAGGTGGTGTTTGGGAGCCTTAGATTTAGAGACAGTAATGAAACAAGGGCTCACTTATTTAAGGTTCTGGATTTATGGGTTTAGGTAAACAACATCCAAAACCAGAATTCTCATCAAAGACAGCAAAACGTTAACACACTGAACATATTCAGGGAAAAAAAAAAACAAACACATAATAAGGCCATGAAATGAATTATATACAAAAGAGCCAAAACCAAACACCTTACTCTCTTCTATATCTTTCTTTTAAAAAAGATTTTGGGGGGTTTCCTCTATAATGCCCAGTGATTTCAGGTCTTACACATTTGACCCAATTGTCTAGCCTAGCAGGATACCCCCACACAACAGAGTAAGGCATACAGAGTATTTTGGGATTTCAAAGTAATGAAATTCCAAAAAGGTAACAGCCTTTCTGTAAAGGACAGCTAAAAATCAATCGGTTCATGCACCCCCAACATTCAGACATAAATAGCTCAGGACATGCCTTGATTTAAAAACAAACAAATAAACCCCCAAATGTAAAACCAAACAAAAACACTACAGAACCCAACCAAAAAACCCCAACCCTACAATCAAAGCTACAGACTGTTTACGCCAAGTCCCACTAGGAGCATGAACACAGAGGGTGTCTTCTGTGTTATAAACTTTTCACCCTTTTTTAATATGCCTTGCTACAGGAAGTCATATATGAGAGACCAATATAATGAACATTATCAAGGATAAGGTGAATGCTATGAGAGCCTCTGGTACAAGAAAAGGACTTTCTCCAGCCTCGCCTATTACAGAAAATTCTACTAGCCCTACGGCCATTAAAAGTTATGAAAAACATAGTAGGCCATCAACTACTCTACAGTAGCAGCATTCATTTCCTGGAGTGGTGTGAACTGACCTCTGCTACAGAGGTGGGTTAATGAAGTACCTTTCCAGCTTCTAACTCCTCCATTTTCCAGTGAAAGCTGAAATCAGGAGAAAGTATTTCCAGTAAGCCTGCAATGCTAACATCTACAAAGCAACCATGATCTTTTTCTCACAAATACAGGAATACTGTTCTCTGAGGCAGCACTTTTACTTGAGTTTATATTCTAATTTTGACTATAAGTTTAAAAAAAGAGGTTGAAAAATGTCAAAGACAATAATAAATAAGTTATAATTGTAGCAATTAAACACCATTTTTGCCACAAGGTTCAAACAGTTTTATGCTAATTTTATTTTTTTTTTTAGTCAGGACTAAAGCAGTCTGTTTAACCTTTGATACTTTGCCTAGGACTACCAGCAAAAATGCAAATATAGTTACCTTTAAAATTAAAAGTACATTGTCAGCTTTATTCTCCAGAGGCAGAAAAACTGTCAGCAAGCTCTCATCCGCAGGCTTTTAGTCTTTATTAACTTATTCTACAATTAAGACTAAGAAAAAGGACTATCTTCCAGAGGTGCTGTAAGGTTATTTAGGAAATGAAGTTACCTATTATACCATACTAGCACTTTTACAAATGCTTTATTATTTCCCATGAAATAAATTAATCAGGCCTTCAGAAGATGAGTTAGTCCTCTTGCTGCGATTAAAGACCAAGTTCCATACTAACAGCCTATTACATGCTAATAATAAGGAGTCTCAGATGGAAAGTAAACGCTTCTTAAATATCTAGGCAATTGCACTTTGGGACAAGATTTGCACTTCAAACAGTTAAGAGCAGAGAAACAAAAGGATAGTTCTGTTACTACACAAAATGCAGATAGTCATTTCACAGACAAGAGGAAGACACACAAAACCAAAGTGTTCAGCAAATACGCAGCATCAGTCAGTCCTTAGGAGCTGGCTGGGAAGAGAGAAATGAATCCATTGTCATTAACGATTAGTTTTGCAGAACACAGTGGTTTATTTGAATTTTAAAAGGGAGAGTTTAAGTGTTTTGCCTCACAGAATTCATTAAGAATATGCGATACTATTCAAAACAACCTATACCACAGATGGCTAATACCTTGCAACAAGGAATTAGATAGCAGGGAGATTTTTGTCCACAATGAGAGCAGTCAAATGCTGGAAAGGTTGCCTAGCAAGGCTGTGGAATCTCCATTCTTGGAAACATCCAAATAGTGGACGGATAAGGCCTTTAGCAACGGAATCTATCTTTTAAAGGTGCTTCCAACTCTGAAGCTGGCCTGGCTCTGGAAGAGGAGGGTCTGGATCTGATGGGATCCTGAGGTTCCTTCCAAACTCACTTATTCTGTTGTCATTCTCTGTTCATTTCCCTTTCATCTTACTCTGAAAATATAATTTGATTCTTACAATACCTTTGAATTTTTCCCAGTATTTATATAGAGTTACACCAAGAGTATTAGCAGTACCTTGCTTTTATTGGGATCCGAGAAATTGTAACGTTAGATTTTTAGATTTAGGCGATGATTGCTTTTTAATGTCCTTTAAACGTATGCTTAATATCTGTTTACACAACAATGATAAATGTAACATCTACAGTCAGAGTGATCTAGTAAACTTGTTGAAGTAAAAGTTCTCCTTCCTTTCCATCACAGACTAAGAAAAAATCTGGCACAGTTGTTCTCCAGGCGCATCAGCTAACCAATCCTCCCAGTAGTTAATCACCTGTATTTTCTCCAAATAGCAACTGCTGAATGCATTTCTATTGTCCAGAAATTCACCATGTATAACAGGCATGATAATTGAACCTTGATATGCTGCTCTACTCTTCATGACCATTTCAATCCTTTTTCACTAGAGAAAGAATTAATACCCCCTACAAAACCAGGGAAGTCTTAAGATGCTTTGCCACACGGATTCTGAATGCCATATAGCCTGTACTTGTGTAGCACCACCCATATGAAATGTCAAGACTAGCTTTCTCAGTAAGATCACTATTTTTTTTGTGTGTTAAATTATGGTATTTTTCTTAGCAATCACCTCCTAATTTTAACAGGTTTGTATTATTCAGATTTTGAATAATTACCGATCAACAGATCCACCAAAGCAAAGCACATAGGAAAACAAGAAAAATCCACACAAAAATTCCATTCACTAGCATCTACCACTACCATCATTAAATTATTCCAAGACTGCTAAAAGGAGTTCAGAATTTCAGAGTTACAGAACACCATTTCCCAAGGCTTGCTGATAGTTTGTAATGTTTCGATTTAGCCTTTTTATGATAGAATCACGGATCAACATCAGTTCTTTGAAAGTGAACACTGCAACATGTCACAGCACACATACACATTTAAAACAGAAGAATTGATAGTCACACGCTGTCTTACAGCTGATGTACTACAGCAGTTCAGAAAGACTGAAGATCTTCAAAATGTAAATTAGAATCATGGAATCACAGAATGACAAGAGTTGGAAGGGACCCCAAGGATCATAGAGCTCCAACCCTCTGCCACAGGCAGGGCCACCAACCTCAGGCCTGGATCTACACAAGGTTGCCCAGGGCCACATCCAACCTGGCCTTCAACACTTCCAGGGACGGGGCATCCACTACTTCTCTGGGCAGCCTGTTCCAGCACCTCACCACTCTTTCTGTAAAAAACTTCCCCCTAGTATCCAATCTAAACCTTCCCTCCTTTAGCTTTAATCCATTCCCCTTTGTCCTGGCATTGTCTATCCTTTTAAAAAGTTGAATTCCCTCCTGCTTATAAGCTCCCTTCAGGTACTGGAAGGCTGCAATGAGGTCCCCCCGCAGCCTTCTCTTCTCCAGGCTGAACAAGCCCAGCTCCCTCAGCTTCTCTTTGTAGGGCAGGTGCCCCAGCCCTCTAATCATCTTCGTGGCCCTATTCTGTTAATACACCTGGCAAATACTAGCCACATGCAAAAGCACGTTGCTTGAGTATTTCATGCAGCTTCTTAAGTTAGCACTGGGTTTAAGACTGGAACCATATAACCTAACAAACTGCATATTGTTTATGATCCTGTTGGGTGGATGGATGTGCAGACAGCTATATCCTTTGATAATGTCTTGCTGCTCGCCATCAAAATACAGTCTAATACATTCCTTAGGTATTGATTACACAAGTCTGCAAATTTAGCATTGCGTATCATTTGGTTGCATGAACCTAACCTATAGTATGATCAAATTTAACTGATTTAAACACAGGAAAACCACACAATTACAATACACTCTCCAATGCTGTAGTATAATCAAGACAAGTACGCGCATTTGTGCACGGATCCTTCTGCAGCACTCATCATTAACACAATTTCACCTCTTTCCTTTTTCTTTTTTTCCTTACAGTTCATTTCGGTTTTGAGTCAAAGCCAAGTTTTAATAATTAACTTTTGGACATGACTGATACAGATGACCTTTCATTTGAAGTCAAGCAAGTTTATAGATTGCCTCTAGAGTAATTTAAAAGCCCAGATGGATGAATCTTGAAATGTGTGAACCAATCAAACTTGTAAGTTGCAAGAAAAATTAATTTTTTCACTGGACAAACTGTCCTATAAATTATTATGAGATAATTCTACAGTAATTATTTTCCATGTAGGCTGATTCCTTTATGCCTACCTGTGAGACTAGATAAGTATGGACATCTTTATGTTGAACCCCCCCAAACACTAATAGGATTGCTCCCATGCTTCTCTGGGAGTTACTGATGTGGGTGAAGCCAACACAAGAACTTGTGTAATGAAGAACTGTGGTTCAGCTAGTAAGTGGTCACTCCAAACAGGAGGAAGTACTTGTATCAAACCAGGCAAACAGCCAGGCACAGTTCACTTTATTTTATAACATATTTCTGAAATACATCAATACCTTCAAAATAGTTTCAGCATCACCTTCTACATATTTTTTTTATACTGGCTTTTAGAATTCAGTGGAAAGAGTACCAATGAGAAGTCAGTGCCATCAAAGTTCTGCAGAGAGTTGTGGTTTTGTGTGGTGGGGTTGGGGGCTGCAGGGGTGGCTTCTGCAAGGATCTGCTAAAAGCTTCCCCTAGGCCTATAGAGTAACCCCCAGCCAGGCTCAAGGATGGACTCACCACTGACCAAGGCCAAGCCAATCAGCCAACAGTCACAGTGCCTCTGAGCATCACATTTAGGAGAAAAAAAATAGCTAACATGCAAGCAGCTGCTTTTTGCCACCACAGAAGGGAGTGAGAAGATGCAAGAAACTCTGCAGATACCAAGGTCAGTGAAGAAGGTGGGGGAAGAGGCGCTCCAGGCACCAGAGAGAAAGACTTCCCTGCAGCACATGGAAGATGCTGGGGAGCAAAGATCCTACCTGCAGCCCATGGTGAGGCCCCACACTGGAGCAGGTGGAGACACATGAAGGACATCGTGACCTGTGTTGGAGCAAGCTCCTGGCAGGACCTACAGCCAGTGGAGACAGACTGCCCACAATATAGCAGGTTTGCTGGAGGAAAGGGTGGCTTGTGACTCCCTGGGGGACCAGGATGGAGCAGTCTGGGACTGAGAGACTGAGAGACATTCTATGATTCCATGGCTGCACCCCATGGAAGTGACCCACGCTGGGGCAGCTGGCAAAGAGCTGAAGCCCCATGGGAAGGGACTCACGTTGGAGACGTTCATGGAGGACTGTCTCCCACGGGTGGGACCCCACGCTAGAGAAAGGGAGGAGTGTGAGGAATGCCCCCCCAGAGCCTTCTCTTCTCCAGGCTGAAGAAGTATTTGTTTACTCAGAACACAATTCAGGAACTGTCTTGAGCAGCTACATCTGTGACTATAACCAGCCAACACAAAAGCCTGTGCTTACAGAGAGAGACAGCTGCCATGACATCAGATTATGCCATATTGTCACTTTCCTTTGTAAAAGCCCACAGATGGGATGTTTAAAACTAACACTGAAATGGTAAGGGAGCTGACTTGCTGTCACGCAGTGTCCTTCCTTCTACCTGATGAAGTTAAAAGGAAACTGCAAGTTTCTTTGGAAACAAGTCACTTTTTGTTTTGGTCTTAATGAACTACCAAAGGTAGTTTATACTATCCAATAGTAATATCCAAAGGGAAGATTTTGTTGTTAATGAACATCCTTATAAAAATGATAAGCTAATATTTAAAATGCAACAGAGTCACCACAGGTATTTTCAGTTATTAAAAGAACAGATAAATGGATTAATACAGTATCACATCACAAGATCAACAGATTTCCATGAGTAATACATGTTTAAGTCATCTGCTGATTGATATATCTTTTTGATTCATGTTGTGAGACACCATGAACACCAAGGGAAAAAAAGTGTAAAATTTAAGACAAGGAAATCCTTAGAAGGGAGGACATTCATGAAAAGTGAAATTTTATTCTAGTTCCTTACTTTTGTAACTTTTGAAAAATCACAGTCCTTGCCTTCAAATTTGAAAATTAAGTTCAAAACCAGCAAAATAAAGTTAGAAAGGTAAAAGATCACATTACTGTATCACATCATCTTAATTCAGGCTTAGGACTCACTTGAAACTTTTCCTTTCTGTCCCACTGAAGTATCTGAGGATAAATGATTGTCCATAAACCTCCAAAATAGAATGTGGTACCTTGAAAAATATCTGTCAAAATTAATTTGGAACTTTGCTACCTAATAAAAATAATCTTGATTTCTAGGGACAATGAAATGTCACTAATGTCATCATGTGAAGAGCAGACTCAATAGATTATACATTTCTTACAGATATGAAGTGAACATGTCAGCCAATTTTTTAAAGTTTGAATTGGAAGCAGGAGTAGGTCCAATAGTTACTTACACGTACTGGTGATATAAACATACATGGATCTGCATGCATATGTGTGTGTATATATATATCTCTCCACACACAGGCATGTGTGCATATGTGTATGCCTGGGATATATACACACACTCACCTCATCTCCAGTGCTGGCACAGACAATTCTGCAATAACATAAATTCACTCTAGATTCTATAGGATTCAGTGGTTGGGACAAATGGTCCCAACAGTCCTATCAGATGCAGAAACTCCAAAGACAAATTCCTATGTAGAAAGCAAGTGGGTTTTTTAATCAAAGAATATGGGAAGCATGGAGGTGTTTTGTTTGTTTCTTTTTCCACTGGGTGTCATTGGTGTGACAGGAAAGCAACAAGTTCTTTTTTTTTCCACCACTCAATCCTGTATTACCGTGAAGCAGCATTTGCCATATAGCCTTTCACATCAAACTACGCAGGCCTAACATGGCCATATTACAGCAGCAGAATTGCACAAGTGTTATATGTGAAACACTGCTATAAACCAATCCTGCCCCAAGAAAACACCACCTAGAGTGACATTTCTTCCCAGCCTGATACACAAACTAATAAATACATTCTATAATTTTATTAAAGAAAGTTATATTAGTAATATGATTAAAACACTAGAAATAAGCAGTATAGCCTTAAATTCTAATGTCAACCACAATTTAAGAATTCTAGTGAGGAAACCATCTGATAAGCATTGCCACCTAAGTATAATATTTTGGAAAATGCTTTACACAGAAATATTATATATTCAGTTCTTAAGCCATAAAAAGACTGGCTAAAATAAGAGCTGTTCATGTACATAGCATGGATATTTACCAAGGGAGGCTGAAAACCCTCACCAGTCTTGTTTGAACATATTTTACTTTGCATCAAAGACAAACACAGTAACAGACGATGATCCATGTTGTTCTAAACATGAATGCAAATCCAAGTTTTCCAGTATCCAGCTTTCATCTAGGTGGCAAAACATACCATACTGTGTAGAAAGATAAAATAATTTAATACAACAGCTACAAAAAATTAATAAAACAATTTAAAAGGTTTTATTCCTCTGCTGTGTAAGACACATAACCTCAATACATTTTCTCTTCATTGACTTTTGGTTGTTGAATACGGATTTCATGTACTTCTGATTTATTATTCACTCAATGTAATGCATAATACAAAATAGCAATCATCAGAGGACAATACTACAGACTGAGATCTTGCTGGGCTGCTGTGTATGCCCTTGGACAGTGTGGAAACACAGTGCCCTTTTCCCCTTTCCATAAAATGGAAATGCTTTATCTACAACTTCTGCCATGGGAATGAAATTTTTATCAAATACTGTTTTCTTACAAAATCTCAAGTGTCCACAACAGAACTAAAGAATCATAGCTGGCATTCATCGTGGTTTTTGGACCCCCTCATACAAGAAAGGCATCAACAAACAGAAGCAAGTTCAGCAGAGGGGCAACCAAGGTGGCCAGGAGCACCTGCTCTTTCAAGAGAGGCTAGGGGAGCTGGCCTTCTTCAGCCTGGAGAAGTAACAGCTTCAGGGTGACCTACCAGCAACCTCCTGCAAGGAAGTCATCAAGGAAACTCTCCATAGTGGTGCATGACAGGACAAGAGACAGAAGGCATAAATTTAAACAAGAGAGCTTCAGACTACATGTAGGAAAAGCTTTTTGACCTTGAGGATACCAAAGATGTATCGCGATGATGGTAAAGCACTGCAACAGGCTGCCAAAAGAGGCTGTCTCCATGCTTGGAGGTGTTCAACACAAGATGAAGACCTGAGCAACCTGGTCTGACCTCACCACTGACCCTGCTTTAAGCAGGTTACACTAGAGACCTCCTGAGGTCTCACCCAAACCAAACTGTCCTACAATCACAAGGTCAGGTAGAGATCTTATTTCTACCACAAAGCCAAAACAGTGCAAACATAACATGGAACCAAGAATGTTAGGCAGAACAGATCTTGCTAACAGCATTCTGTAAGAACTCCACGTCATTTAGGAAGTAAAACTCAAATTGTAATTAAAACCTGTCTTCTTCCTTCAACTTTTAATAACACCATTAACTTTTCACCAAATAATGAAATACAAAGTTAATTTACATTCTACTAGTAAGCATTACATGAAAGAAGAGAATTTACACAGCCTGGGTTCCTGTGGTTATGTCTCTTTTATCTAACAGGACACATTCCAACCAAAGCCTTTCCTATAGGTTAAGGACATTCCAAACATGCAAGAGTGTCTCAGTCCCTCTCTAGCCCTACCCATGCCCTCCACTGCTCCACAATGCTGTTGAGGTACTGACTGTAATCCTACAAGTGTCATCCCCTCCAGGCACCAGGCCAAGGAATAAACAAGGACATTAGCATCACATTTACTGAAGTACCACTTAATATGAAGAAACCACAATTCTCACAGCATACACCTATTATTGTGGGTTGGCTGTTCAAGTTTACTGGCATATATATTAATAAAGGTTCCTTCATCATTAACAAACTGTTAAATCTTGTGGTTTACTCTGAAACACATCAAACTCTATTCATATACAGTTTAAGCCATAAATAAAAAAAAATTACAGCAACAAAGTTACTTCCATTGGTTTGTATGATTCTTGAGTGGTTTAAAGGAGTTTCTCCTTCTGTCATTTAACTCACTATGTTGGATGAAATATAATGCATCTCCAGCAAATTTAAATGCATTCCTAAAACATTTTTTCCTATCAAATCTTAAGAATAAAGTGGACTACAGTTCTCCTGGAAGGCATGTAACATCAAGCTTTTGCTTGAGAGAAGACTTGTAATACAAGACCGTCTTGCCTACAGCAAGTCTAAATGAACAGAGCTTTGAGTTGCACAGCTTTCCTTCCAAAGAGGCCCAGTACCTACAGCACTGAAATACTGACACATATGAAAGGCACAATGCTAGTGTCAGTTCACAGAACTCTAAGTCACACACGAATATATGAAGCTGAATTTACACTTCACAATTAAAACCAACAAAATGCCCATTAACCAGGGGTCAGCTCTTACCCTGGGGCATTGGGAGCCACTCCTGGCAGAACTTTAACACACCCTCTTCTTAAGCCTTTCTTCCCTCCTGCCTGCAGTGCAGACCTCAGACCTATGTGTACAAAGCCTGGCACTGGAGCACACCTGTGCAGGAAGCACACTATACCTGCATGCCAAAACGTCTCCATAAGCAAGGAGGAGTGATCCCTACCAGCCAGAGAAGAGACCCCAAATACATTCTAGCTGCCACTGCCATTAAATAAACATCTAAGATTACAGAAGGGGGTATTCTGCAGTGTCAAAGACTACTACATATATATAAAAAACCACCAAAAAACAAACAAAAAACCCCCCGCCATTAATCAATACATATTACGAGTTACCATGTATTAATCACACTCTTTCATACCTCACATTAAATGGTTCTGAGCCCAAAGCTATAAAGCAGATAAAGCTTTAGTAGAACGTTCAATCATACAGTTACCTCACTATGCAGTGAAAGAGCCACTATGATTCACAGCCTACAAATAATTCTGGATTAGTATTTTAAGGATTGGAACTGTAAAACAGACATGGAAGATGCTCTTTTCAGATTATGCACAGAATTCATAAATCATCCCAAAATGTCTTTTCAATTCAACAAAAAACTTTAGCATAAAATAAGGGGGAGGGGAAAATTTATAGATATATCAGTTGTTGACAACTTCAAACTTGCTCAAAGGAATAACCTTGAGCCAACTCATCCTTACAGAGACGCAGAAACACTCAGTGGTCCCAGTCAGACAAGCAGGAAAACTATGACATTTCCAATCACAAAAATATTGCTGTAGAACTAATTTCAAGTATTCTCTGTGGCACCTACAGAATGGAAAATAGAGTAAAATGACTCTATAGGACAACCTTCATACTATCACACAAAATATTTGAACATTATACTAAATTCCAATCCCTAAGACTTTTCTGCTTTTCTAATATCCAGTATTTCATTCAATGCAAAAGGAAATCTGAAACAGTTTTGAAAGTGAACTATTTTAGCTTGTATAATGCCAGAGTTCTCTTTGCTAATAATAAGCTAATGAACTAATTCTGCTAAAAGAAGGCAATTATTTTCATCCAGTGTCTCCTCCACAATCCACAATCCCACCACTATGAAATCAAAGCATGTCAAGTCACAATATAGCCTACAACAACAGGTTAATACCAATTTACATTATTGGCATAAATTACAGAGTTTACTGCATTGAAAGTCTACCAAACTATGTGACCAAACATAAATCAAATTTAAGAAAACTCATTGTTGCAGTTTTATGTGGCTCTGCTGCTTCGGAGACTTTTGTAAGCTGCAGTTACAGCTTTCTCCAAGCCCCATATTTTGAAAACATGGTCAGTTCAAGGCCAAATTCGAGACTGGGCCTATCAGCGCTGGTCATAGCGCCTCTGTGAATCACATATAGGAGAAAAAAACCTGCTGGCAGGTGCACTTTGCCACTGGAGAGGGAGTGAGAGGATGTAACAAGCTGCACAGACACCAAGGCCAGGCCTGCAGGGTTGAGGGTGAAGAATGCAAAAAAGAGTTTCCCTTGCAGCTCGTGGTGAAGACCATGGTGAAACGGGTGTCCCCTCGAAGCCCATGGATGTGGACGAGGAGCAGAGACATCTATACCCTGTTAAGATTGATCCACGCCTCAGCAGGTTTGCCAGGGGATTTGTGACTTTGCGGGGGACCAGGCTGGGGGGTCTGGACCCGAATATCAGCACCCTATGGAGGGGAGTCCTGCTGAGAGGCCTGTGGTGAGGAGGTGGCTCCCCGATAGAGAGGACTCACGCTGCAGAAGTTGTGGATACGACTGTCATGTGGGTGGGACCCCACGTGATGTGTGTGTGTGGAATGCCCCCCCCAGCTGAAACGGAAGACAGTTCAGGAGGAACGGACTGAAAACCCCCATTCCCTGCCCCTCCTTGTGCTGCGATGGGAGGGATGAAGCGAGCGAATCTATGATGAACATCAAGAGTGCAAAGAGGTGAGGGGTGGGGGGAAGTAGAAGCAGTAAGATCTCGAGAAAGAAAGCAGCTTGTGAGGGATTGCCGGAACCTCACTGCCCATTCCCTGCCCCTCCCTGCGCCATGTTGGGGGGGGAAGAAGGGAGTAAAATTGTGATGAGTTTTAAGTGTGCTAAGAAGGGAGGGGTGGGGGGAAGGTGCTTTAAGACCTGGCCGCTTCTTATCTTGTTCCGGTTCACTGGGTGTATTAGTTGTAGTAGTTTTGCCCATTACACTAACTGGAGAGTGATCCCTCTCTGTCCTTATCTCAAGTCCTAAGCCTCCCAATATATATATTTTCTCCCCTTTTCGGCTGAAGGGGGCAGTGAGCGAGCAGCTTGGTGGGTATTTGGCCTCTGACTAGGGACAAAACCACCACACTCATATAATCACATATCCTTTTTAATTTCTTGAATCAACACATTGCACTATCAGCAGATAAAAATTTGAAAATAAAATATTAAAACTAAAAGCAATCAGACAGCTGTGAGGACTGGCACTGAAAACAGCCCAGCCACAGAAGAAACAACTGTATTTTCTTGATGTCCCACAGCAAACACATTAACAGTGCCCAAACAGCCAGCTCTGAAAAAGCCGAGACACAGGTGATGGCAAATACAAAGATCTAGTTGCTAAATAGCACTAGGAATGTATTAAGAAACAAACCTTCACTCTTTCTGCCTCAAAAATAGCTTTAGGCAGCAAAGACATTTTTAGAACAATATTGTTGGTTTTCTACTAAGTGGTTCAGAGGTTTCATTTGTATCAGCAAACATCAATATTCATTACTGGACAGCATGCATCTTCGAAATCAGCTCTGAATTAGACTCTGTGTGAAACCACATTATCCCAGTGGGAAAGATGAAAACTTCTTTCTTAAACACATGAGGAGTGCTATTATTTTTTGAAGTAATTGGAAGGATGAAACAACTACAATCTTTCACCATAAGCCTCAGTCAACAGCCAAATGTAATAGCAAACCCAGAAGAAACTAGGCTCCAGCTGGCAGATATGCAATTAAGTCCATGACTATATATAGCTGAGCTATCAGCTACATTCCTCCTGCACCACTTGAGGAGCATGTTACAGCTTCTTTGTCTGGTTCTAATCTTGTAGCTCCACTGGACTGAAGCCCCTACCAGAGCCCTCCATTCTCACCAACATCAAGCCAGTGCAGATAACACTTCCAAGAATATAACAGCACTGCCCTGCTGCTGCTTTATTGCCAGGGTTTCCACTGCCCATATGGCTCCACACAGAGCTCACACAGCTAAGTATCAGCAAAATGTGCCCTTAAATAAGACCCGGGCCAGAGGATCTACAGTATTACTCACCTCTTACCCTTGCAATGCAGGGACTAGTTCTCTGCCATCTCCCTGAACCAGCCAGTGACCTACGAGGACAGTGCTGTGCAGGTTCACTTTCTGACCTCAAACTACCACTAGTATTTGACATGATCAAACAACACTGCCAGAGCAGAGCACAAGCACCACTCGGGAGAGCTCCAGTTTGCATGTCTCACTGCTTAGCTGGCTTTTCTCCAGTCAGCAGAGCACAGGCCAGGGCAACACTGAAGCAAGAGAATCTGCCAGCAGGCAATCTCTCACGTTGCTGATGAGGCCTGGGATGAGGACAGGGAGTTCTGGCAGGATTAGAGACTGAAAGAAATTCCAAAAATTTCTTCAGATCCTGAATTAACTCCTTTCAATGCCAAGCAAGTCTCTATCAAGCATGTGACTGAAACTTGGCAGTTGTGAAGATGAAGTAACTTCATGTAGAATCGTATTTGTTCTTTAGGTAATTATTTAACCATACGTGCAATGACAATGCCTTCAGAAATATGCATATCCACTTACAGAAAACTCTGTAATCTCTTGAAAAGATAGTTATTAAATAGTCCTTCACTACTCAGGGAATTAAAAGGGGGTTTTTTCCCCTTCAGATGCTGCAAGATAAAAAATATTAAGTGCTTCAAAGCACATGGGTGAGCAGAGCCAAACTAAGAGCTGGACACTCAAGATAAATTCAGATCAGCATTACATAAAAATGGTTTCATTAAATGCTAACTTTTAAAATGCAAGAAACCCCAAGTGCAACATGACAAATATTGTCTGCATATACATTTGATCAAAAGGATTACAGGCAGCACAGTACCTTTTCATATTTTCAGTGCTTCAGCTGTGTTTTCATCTACTAGCTATATAAAAGGCACAACATTTAAAAAAACCCTCTTAGATAAAAGTATAATTACCAATTTATTTATTTGCAAAAGAAGATTCAGTTGTTTTGTGGGTGGGGTTTTTGTGTGAATGTTTTGTTTTACATGTTGACTATTCTGTACAATTAAACCAGTACTAGACATCAACATTGCAAGCATTTCCTTGAGAACTCTTCCGATCTTCCTCTCAAATCTACATCTGGCATTAGTGCAATCAAACCCAAGGTTATGAATTATTTCTACCTTCTTGTGCAGCATGCCATACTACATGAAAGAATATGAGCTTTAACATCAAAAAATATACTTTACTTGCTTTTCAGTTTGTGCAACTGTAAAATGCGTTACCTACTCTTTTTCAAGCATCCTAATTGCTTTACTAAGTAGTTACATAGAGCAGCGTAATTTGTCTGCACAGCCATGCACTGGGTCTCTCGTTCCTCCACATGAATTCTGCATGCTCATGAAAAACCTGTGGCTTATAGCAGTAGCCTCCACAAAAGGGGAAAAAGCTCCAGACCTGTTCTTTGGAAGTTGCTTAGCTCTAACTGACAGATTCACCTTCTCTGGGACTTTATCCGATTACAGAAAGTCAAAACTTCCAAATAGGAAACAGCTCCTTTTAGAGAACAGTAACTGGATAAGCCCTGTATTATTTGCTCCCCAGGACTTAATTTCAGATTAATTTCTATTTTAGCACAAATAGCATCTATTGGAACTAATCAAGATTATGCATCATTACTCTAAACATTTGCTGACCCTATTTATTTAATTCTAATAAATTGGCCAAGAAACAATGCCTTTTCCTAAAATGTAACTTAATAGACACTGTAAAATACTTTAAAAAACCCTCAAACACCTGCAAGTCGTACAGAGAAAAGTAAGGCTCCAGAGTGATTGATTTTTGCTGAATAAGTCATCACAGACTCAAAGTGATTCGGCTTCGAGGTTAAATTCATCAGTTGAAACAATTTGAATTCATGGAGTGATGACATTTCAGTTATTTCACGTGGTGGATGGGGATTTATGTGTCTTTCAGAGAAATGGGGTTCTTCCTCAATACAAGGTAAAGTGGCTAAACTTGTTTTTTACGCATCATTAACAGAAAAAAGTACTTAATAGTTCTGCCATTACTGCACTGGGATTTGTGAGATCAGGATTCAGACCTTAGCTCAGAAGCAGATTTCTCCTATGACCTTGTCAGATAACCCTCTTTTTGTAATCTTGAATTTATTTAAGATTTTCAAAAGAGAGAAAAAGGTACCTTCCAGTTTAAAGCCTTTACCTCATTTGCAGCTTTCAGGGTGCTATTTGCAGTATATACAAGCAAAAAGAATCCTTGTTTTTCAACAGTAGAAAGGACTACCTCAACTTTCCCAAACAATTCCAACAAACCTGGGAAGCAAGAACAGGCTAGAATTTCTGAATCTACCTAAACAGGACAGTTACTGCCTCCCAGTTTTAACTGTTTACAGATTTATAGAAAATCTCTTCCTATGCATGGAAGTATATTGTTTATAATATTTATATCCAACAAAAAAAAAATCTTTATTCCAAAGACAAGCTTTTGGCTGCATCAGTTACTCTCTTCACTTGGCGTAGTAAGCGTAGGGATGTGAGAAGAAGGTGGTTGCCTTTTTTACTTGTCTATTTTCACAGCTGTGAGCTAACACACTGTAGAACATGATACAATTCTGTACCTGCTTAATAAAGCCAAATGCATTGCCATAAGCAGAAAGCAAGTTTAGCAACATTATTTGGCGAGATAGAATTGCCCTGGCAATTTTTCACAACCAAAACAATCAACACCATCTGAAAGCTTCTGTGTCTCTAAGCGTAACTCTCCAAAACTAAATTTCACTCAATCTTCCTCCTCAACTACTTATTTCCTACTTAATATCAACTTAATTTATCCAAAGATGATTTAGAAATAACTGTACTGAAACATCAAGCTCAGCATAACATGCCCCAGAATACATTTGCTTTTGTGGTATCACATACTGTCTGCCATCTTCTTACTGTTCTCTGGAAACTGAGAAACTAAATCCAAAGTAGTGGTGCTACTCAAATAGATTAAATTCCAGAAGCAATGAGTGGCAATATTCATTCATGTCAAAGTACAACACTAGACAGACGTAATTGCATTGTAACGTAAATTACTGTCAAATCAGAACAAAAGGAGGGAAAATGCCCTCTGTCTGAACACTAAGAGACTCTTCAGGAAAAAGAAAACAAATTTTTATCTTGTATAACAAAGACTTCATTTTCTATCCAACATTCTGGGACTTGCATGTTAGACACCATGACCTTAAGTTTTAATACCTCTGAATTGAGCTATTCTCAGACAGCTCACAAATTCTGCAAATACCATGTGCATATTCTACATTCTTCTGACATGAAGAGTTTGCAGAGTAAGACACAGTATACTTAAGACATTAAGAAAAAGCAGCTCAAACTTCTTGGCACCTTGAAGCATCTGGTCCTACATAAATTACATGCCTACATATCTGATTGCGCTCTCAAATATTTCTATTGACATCAATGAAAATTTCATCTGCATAAGAACCAAAAAATAGACACAAACTGTGTTGTTGATGCATCAGAAAATGGTAATTGAGAGTTACAATTGAAAAAAACCCAAAACACTAGAGTTCTACCTGGAAAGAGATACAGTTTAGCGACAGAAACCAGAAGCTGTAAATATTATTTGAAATACTGTGACCTAAAAAACCCAAACTAATGTTTCTGGTTAGTCCACAAGCCCTGCAGGGAAGAACAAAAAAGGGAAAAGCAACAAACAAGCAACCCCCTCCACCACACACTCCTATTTCCATAATGAAACTGAACAGAACTTAACAGCTATTTCATTGAAGCTGGATTCCCATGCCTTAAATATTTCACTAAGCAATTATAATGCATTGAAAAAATACTTCAGTGTTCAATCTGATGTATTCAACCTCATTTTTAAACAGTGCTTTTCATCTCTGAATATGTTCTGAACTACTGAGCTCATAAAATTATGCGCCAAAACCAAACAGAAAAATAGTTTGAACATCCTATTCCAAAGCAAACGAAACTAAAAACCTGTCAGGGTTTACCAAGCACAGAATGACAGTTCAGATCAAAGGTATTTCATCACCCCTGACAAAAATCTAACCAAATTTGATCAAATTTCATTGCATGGTCTGAGCAGTTTTCCTCCAGTATCACAGTAGTCCTTCAGCTGTCCAATTTCCTCAGTCACAGTCTGGAGAAACTAAGTCCATCGAGGTTTCCTGAACTGCTATGTAACCAAACCCCAAAATTAAAATTATTCTCTTTTGCTGTTTTATTTTTATTCTTACCAAAACCCGACACACAACTCTATGTTTACTAATACATTTACTTGTACTTTTTAATTTATACACAGACATACACATATAAACTGTGTGTGCGTGTGCACACATGCACATTTAGGAACAGCATGTAGGCTTCAATTATAATGTGCTCATGTAATTAATTACAGTGCTTTTAAGAATAAAGCTATGAAAGCACACAAATCTAATAAGCACTAGTGGAATGAAGCAGTTATAATCCAAGAAATATGTTCAATTCAGCTTGTTATCAAAAAAAGTGATACATCAGTAAGCTACTATAAATTGATTTGTTTACCAGTGGTAAGAACATAAACTCAGGCAGCCAGGTTAACATACTGTAATGCTTATTCCATGAACTTTTCAAGGGATCTTGAAATATATTATATACATTCAATATATTATATACATTCCTAGCAAAAGCTAAAAATTTAAAATATTTTTCCTAAACAACTGCCAGAACTTAAGAAAGTATCTCAGATTTAAAGAAAAAACAGGTATGTGGTATCAAGGATGCATATAACTGTGTTACTGCTGCACCCAGTGTTTTGAGACAAACACACACTTAATGCAGAACAATCTAATGCAAATAACAATTTAAAAGCACTGTTATACCTTGAAAATCTCACTTCTCTTGCCCTTCTTAAGATCACAAAATTAATAGGGGTATAACAACCAGAGACTGCAAAACCAAAACTACAGAACTTCTCCCGCAAAGTTTGTAACTTCCAGTATTCAGAAGTGGCCCTCACAATAACTTTTTAGGCTCTGAAAAGCACATATAACTCTAAACTGACTTTTCCAATAGTCTTCCAAAAATGAATCTGTAAAACTTTCGTATATGTTAAGAAAATATTTTTACCCCAGTGTTATGATTTTCACAAATGATCCATTAAAGCTTACCACCTGACACACACTGCAAATCATCAAAAGGCAGCAAATGCAGCAGCATACGTACAGGCTGTACATGCATGGACACAAGCTGCACACACAGGATGGAAACTCTTGCTGCAAAAGGGAAGTGTTCGAGAACCATTCAGTCTCCAGGACCTGCAGGGCACTGCAAATTCTAACTGGCTGCATCAGCCAAGAGTTCTGTGATTTTGGCCCTTCTTATCAGAGCAGGGCAAGAAAAAGCGGATAGTAGTGATATTTCCCTGACATTAAGTCACCAAGACACTATTTCTTTGTACAAAAACATCAGTTTAAAAAAAAAAAAAGTTTTGAAAGCTCAGTAAAGAAATACCACTTTGTCCTGAAATCCTTTCTGCAACATTGTACATGTTCATAATGGAGCTCTCAGTAGCAATTACTCAATTTGAAGCTGTCACTCAACTGTCACCATGACAACAACAAAAACCTTTTCACGCCTGGAGAAGACAATGAGAATTTTTAATTACTGCCATTCATTCTGCTGACAGTTTGAGCTAAACAAAATTCTACTCTCTAAAAAAATACAAATACCAATTTCAGATTTCAAGAATATGATTTTCACTACTTGAACATTCTGCTCTTTCTATTTTTTTCCCCACATTTAGATTTCACATTTGCTATTTACCCAATCCTTTAGTGAATATGAATATTAGGATGGCTAGCAGAATTCTTTTCTTATCAGTGCAGAGTAAGCTTTCTAAGTCATCACAGTAGGAAATCGCAAATGTTTATCAGAGACTGACTTGCCCAAGTCCCTATCATCACAGACTGGCTAACTGCAAAAGACTGGAGGCAAAGCACCTCATGTCTTTTCCAACTGTTCCCAACAGCCTGCAAGATTTTAGTCTTGGGTGAAAATAAAGACAGTTCTTCTAAGAGCTGCTGTGCTGATATTTTTTTTTAAAAATAGCAGTCTAGGTACTGTTTTGGGAAAAAAATAAACTCAAAACCATCGTGGTTTGGATCCTACAGACTCTTAAACATAAAACCCTGGCTTGACAGGGCTATTCATTAGTCACAGTGTGCATAAACAATCCTGGAGATTGTAAAATATTTTTGGTTCCCTGATAAAAATATGCAAGGAGATAAAAAGAGAAGGACTTGGTAGTAATTTTTCTCCACGCTACCACAAAACACAAACTATAGGAGTTATTTTGTATAACCACTTAGTAATGTTTAACAGGCTGGCAAATGGCTACAGCCTGGTAATGTCATAATCTGCCAGTATTTGTAGTTGTTCACAGAGCATAACCTATCATCAAACAATAATATGCAAAGCACATACGGAACATCATTAGATCACAGAACAGAAAAAATATTTCTCAGCCTCAATCTACCATGACATGTTCTATCAGGAAACAACAACAAAAACACCAAACAGGAACTCACATCATGGAAAAATATATAAAAGACAACAAAAATGCAAAATGGCAGCAAAACTAGAATTTATACCTGTTTCAGAGTAATCACTTTGCTGAGAAATTTGAGTGTATCGATAAGGGATATGAATCAATTGGAAATAAAATTAGATTGCTCGGGTAAAAAAAGAGATATGAAAAAGATTTTTCTTTTGACATGAAAGACTTTTGTGTGTGTGTGTGTGTGTGTGTGTGTGTGTGGTCTAAGCTGATAAGGACCACTAGGTATGTAAATTCAAATTCAGACAGAATATATGCTATCCTAATCAGTAAAGTGTTAGGATCGATCCCCATGTGTTTTTTTAAATTATGTATACCTATTTGAAATAACAGTTGCATTCATGCAGATTCTGAAGTATTCTCAAATGCCAAAAAGCTGGTGTATTATACACCAATTTGTACATTTAGAGAGAGATGTGTATGCAATCTTCACAGAAGATGGTGAATAGATGACATTTTCAATCCCTTGCTTCAACAAATGAAACACATAAACAACAACAACAAAGATGAAGAGTAAGGCACACTGAACGAGAATGAATTCAAATTCTCCAGGCCATGAAGCCTAGATGAACATTTGAAGTGATGAACTGTAATACAAATACCAAAACAAAGCAACACACAAAGGAACAAACAGAACTTACTTGCTTTGATATTACAGGATGTCCTGAATAGGAAATATGGATTCAACCTAGAAAAGCACTTCTGGGTTAAAGAATTCTAAACAGTTAAAAAGGACACTTGGAAGGCATCAATACTGAAAAGTTCCAAGCTTAATGAGAAGAAAAATGTGTTCAATACAGTGAGAGAGAATATGGTTTAAATGATCGGTAAGATCTTCACATCAATGAGAAGGTAGTGTTACATGGCGAAACATGAATTAATTATTGATCTTACGAAAGTAAGAGATGACAGAAAACTCAAAATTTTGGGAGGAAGCAAGAAATTAAGAGTTTGAGGAATTAAATCTGAACCAAACATGTAGTTTCACTAGTATCACAAATAGTTATTGAGCCTGATCAAAAATACTGAGCGCTCACCACTGAAGTACTTCACAAGTGTTGCAGAAGCCACAAATCTGACTAGAGATATCAATCCAAGAACTTTTTCTCAAGAAGTAATCTAAACCAGTGCTAAGTCATCAAAACAGCAAAGATGGGGAAAAAAAGACCAGTATGTTTTAATTGCTCTTAGATACAGTATTCAATTTTTTTTTAATCTTAGAATTTAATTTCCAATGCAGTTGAACGTTTTAGTTTGTTATTTTTTCTACATCAAGAGCATCATTTCTATTGTCATGAAGAATTCACTAAGGCACTCCTTCAAGTAGCAATGGACAATGAGTAGACTATTCTCGGAAAATACACATATATCTTTCTACCCTAAAAGTACCCTTCTAGAAGAGTTAGTGTTGAATTACTTATTACTGCAAGGGCAAGAAGTGCTTGGGAGTCAAAGCCCTTTATTTCTACATAGTGTTACAAATCATTACCAAGCAATGCTGAGCACTGATTGCCTTTCTAAAATCCACCATTTAACAACAGCAGGCTTATTCACACAACTTAGCAAATTCTACACACAGAATGTTCTAAATCAGCACAAAAACCCCTTGGCATGTGTATTGATTAGAAAAAGTAACTAAATAAAAATCTATAGCATTAATAACCTGTATTTACTTTGTTCAAACCATCACACTACCGAAGTTAACGATCAAAACCTGTAGAGGCTTTTAAACCAACACTGATTTAAATCAAATTTCCTACAGGGACCAGACGACCCAAGGGGACTAATGGAATTATTTACATCAATATCTTGAATCCAGACTGGGTTGGTAAAGACAGTAAATCACCAATATATAGTACTTGAATAGAGATTTTTATGAAATATTCATGTAATCAATCCTTATCACAAAAGCCTCAAGTGGTATCAATTGCCCGTATCCCTTGAGAAATCCAAGCCTTTTAAAGAAGTATGAGAACTAGCTACTTGTCTTACAGCTGATCACTCATAGCTGTGCTTATTAGGAAGAAATAGAGAGATGTGTAAGTTACTCCTGTAAAGGTACACCTGATCTGCTAAAATGCAGATTTTACTTCAGCAATGGTGCTGCAAAACAAAAGAAAGATCAGAATGCAAGATGAACAATCTACATTATGTATAAATCTTGTTAATTTTACTACTGTTTTAATGGTTACACCCAAAGATACAACTCTAAAACCACTATCACAAGCACATGTGTCTCATAGCTGCATTTTCCTTTTGGTACTAAAATTTGTTCCTATGTTACTTAAAGCTTAACCATTATTACAAGCCATCTTAGCTCCATGGAGATTTACTATACCTTTAATTACTGAAAAGGAAGCACTCCTGAAAGCCACATCTAAAATAAAGGAATAAACTTTCATCCTGCTAACTACCCAATTATTAGCTTAAATCATTCTAAACATTTTGTTGGCTATCTTGAGCTCTATGACTTGTACCTTAATCATATACTGTCTACACAAAAGGGATAAGAATGATTCCGTTACTTCAGTCTTTGGCTTTCCCCTGTTCTAGGAAACAGACCTCATGCTCTACAGCAATTCTGTGCAGTATTATGTATATTTCAAAGTTTACTGATAAAGTTATGGAAGCCACTACCAACTATCAAGATTCACACATAAAATTTTTAAAAGCAAGTAATTTGAATTTTATTTGTTGAATTATCAAGCCCTTATATATGGCAATTCATCAAACCCTATAAATGCTGCAATTCATACTATGCACAGAAGCATTTAACTTCTGTTGTATCAGAACTCTGGTTTTGCTATTAGAAAAAAGAGACTCAGAAACAATAGCTTCCAGATACCAGCAGTATTAATCATATTAATTTGATTATCTACTTCTAAGGGATACTGAAACTTTTTCAATCATTGCCTCATTTTCCTGAAAGATCTTAAACATAAAGAACTTTCAATTTCACTAAATTCAATATAAGTGTTACACAAGCCAAGCAGTATATCAGGAGCAAATTATAAATATTCCATTTTAAAGGGTGCAATTATAAGGGTGTATTATAATTTTAGGGAAAACAAGTTCCAAGTTAGAATTATAACCACTTCTCTCAAAAGACTAAACAGACAAATGTTACATTTTAAGTTACACTGCATACTTAGTACTCCTAATATTTAGAGAAAAAGTTACTCAATTGTTTACACCAGAAAATTATGTTCCTCAAATGCATATTCAGACATACTATCTGTTGTTTCTCATGTAAAAGTCCTACATTCACAATAAACCACAGGTAAAAATCTTTTGCTCTTCACTGATCTAACAATGATAGAAATCCTCAAGAAATTACTGTGAAGATATGCTCAAGTAAGAGAGCTCCAAGGGGATTACCCAGTGACCATTTACTGTCAGATGAGGTTCCCACGTAATTTCATGTACTAGCACCAAAACTCAGTGATCCAAATAGGCAGTAAACAGACTACACGGGCTTTAAAACATACTTGCAGGGCATTGGTTTCAAAATAAACACGTTACATGTAACAAAAGTAAGACTAAATTATTATTATTGCCATTAAGAACAACCAAACCCAACCAGACTAAATCCTAAAAATAGCAACAGAAGAGTAAGTTGGATGGGAAGCATGACAACAGAGGGATTCAGGATGCTAGGAAACAACCTTCAATTCTTCAAACACTGTTTGTGTTATTGCTTCTGCACTCACTACTTTGGCAGCATTTTTCTAGAAGAGTGTGTGAGGATGCCTCCTTAGGCAAAGGCCAAATTATCAATCATATCTGACCAAGGTAATAGAACTATGGGGGGGCTGTGATAGTATTAATTGAAATCCATGCACCAACTTGACCGTTGTCTGGTATGAAGACTGCAGTCACCTCTGTCCTAGAAGCATCTTCTCCTTTGGCTTTTTGGCTTTCCTTTTTCCACCAAAGAAAACTTCCTCAGCTTCTGCACACGTGAGAATTCTCCATATAAGAACACAGCAACATGTGCGAATGGGTGCATCAGGACCCAAGCCCAAACAAGACAGTTTTGAATCAACAGCTGAAAGGAAGCAACAGATGCCAATGGGAAGCAAACAATGTTTTAAGGTTAAAAGGATGACCATAGTATAGGGTACCTATGGTTGTCTGCATATCTCTGACTTTCAAGTTTTTAAAGATACTTACTGTTATGTAGCAGAGGGCTGGCTGTGGTATAATGGCCCATTAAAAATAACCCTTACAATGCAAACTAGTTTCTGCAGATCCATCTGGAACAATTCATGCCATATGAGTTTATGAGTTTGCTCCAAAGCAGTTTCTCTTTGCACTGCCCAGAAAGGGAATCTTACTTTGAAAAAAACTAATGCAATCACCTGAGCTACGTTTCTAAACTTGAACCACAAAAGCTTGCACAAAGCAGTGACGGTTGCCAATACTTAATCGGATTTCTATGAAGAATATAAACATTTATGACTTGGATCTGAGACACACTTCCTAACTCTTACAGATCTACACTTCCAAATTAGCACACTTAATGATCAGCACATGAACAATGATCACTCCACCAAAAGAAGTTCTGGCTAGTATTCAAGCTGGGTTTAATATGCTATACAAGACGCAATGAGAAGCTGAATAAACTGCCAAGAAAAAACATCAGCACAAGAATATTCACAACCAGAAAAACAACCAGTCAAGAGGCAACAGTTTAACAGAGCAGAGAATGAATTCGCATGTTAGAACACAACCACCTAACAAAACTAACTAGGCAACAGCATTGCTTCAAAGGACCTAAGCTTGAACATTAATGCAGCTGCTGACCCATCCAGTGCTGAAGTAGAAAATAATAAATGCTACAACTGACTACCTAACTGTAATGGGGGGGGGGGGGGGGTTAGAAGTTGTAAACAAGTCATAATATCAAAAAAAGAGAGATGATGGAAGTATGCTAGTCAACTTTGATAAATCACACTGTACGCAAGTTGCATCTAGAAAGCATAAAGAATATTTTTCAAGCATATTTTAATATACTTGAATATTAGTTAACTATATAAAGAAGTTTCTTTCAAATCACTGCAGTAAGTGAGCTATGCAAACTTACTAAATAGAAACATTCAATAGCTTAGTTCAGAAAAATTAGGTTTTAAAACCTGTAAAATTATAACATTTAAGCAGCTGAAGTTTTCAGGACAGCTTGTTCTTAAGCTTAAGAGTTTTTAGCATCTGAAATACAGCAAATCATGACCCAGCAGGCTAAGAGTGGGAGGAAAAGAATACAGGAAATCAAGACCTGTGGTGCATAGCTATAGAAAAGTTTACATTAGCAAATCAACTGCAGATTTGCCTAATGTCTTCAGCACATGGAAATAAGGCAGGCCCAGCATACAACAGCAAAAAATCCATAAAGGAAAAAAAATTCTGCCAGTGAAGGAAAAGACTCTTAGTAGGCATTAATAGATCAGTGCTGCTTTTCCTCAATTGGAACAATTCTGAATTGTGAACTAAGAATTTAGTACTACAAGTTGACACAGGCCATGTACTAAATATACTGCATTTTATCCATCTGTGGTAACACAGTGCAGGGAAAAAATAAACCTGCCTGTAGAGTTTCCACATGGAGAGGCAGAACTGGAACAAAAAATTCATTGCATCTTTCCCCATCCAAAAGCTGTATCAACACTTGTTACTGTTCTTCTGACATCACAGACCAGCTCAAAAATGCTGGAGTGAAAACCACAGAAGTATCTTGTGGATACCTCTGAAAATCTTTCTAACTAAAATCCAGTTGACCTGCAAGAAAATATACATAGATTTCTCTACTCAATATACACATGCTAACATTTCATTAGTGTTTTCTGCAACAGAAAAACTCTAATAAACAGTGTTTCTGGATCTCTGACAACACCTGAAACCCACTTTCCCTCACATCACACCAACAGAAGACAAAGATACAATTAAAAGAATCCACAATTATGGGAAATGCTCCAACTTTGTCCTTTAATTCCCTTCAGGCGACTTTCAGAGCAATGGAAAAGACAGAACAGCTGTAGGAAAAGGAAAGGAAATAGCCTAGTTTTACCTGAAAGGAGAGAGGAGGACGAGGGGAAGGAAATCCTAAAAAGCTAAAACAGACTGAGAAAGACAAGAGTGCCAGTTTTCAGACAGTAATAAGTGAACAATTACTCTTACACACCAAGAGTTACAATTCTGTAAACCAGAACATATTTCAAATCTAGAAATCTTACCTAGTCAACGGCAGACAAACACAAACCAAATCATACTTATTGCAGCCACATTTGAAAAGACTTAAACAGAGGGAGTAACCTGCTAAGAAACCAGAGTGGGGACAGAGCTAATGACACGTCTTAAAGCAAGAAAGACAAGCTTGAACTTGATGCAGTTTAACTGGAGAGCCAAGAAACGGATTTTTTTTATATGAATGATACAGTTAAAGCAGTAGGTAAAATGTGGATTACTTATACAGGAATAAGGAAGAGGCGGCAAAGTGTTGCAGAGCTCTAATGAGTTACAGTAACCCTGCAGAGACACCCGCCTCTAACAGGAAGCACTGTAAATCCTAAGAAAAAGGGGACAGTCTGTCAACATTTTAGGGAAAGGTGAGCAAAGTACAGGCACAGTTGGAGTTTGGAGAGTACAAGAAAACAGCAGAGATGCTGTCTCACTTCAGAAGGCAGTAGACACAGGCAACAGAGCTAACATCAGTAATGTCACAGCAAGCAAAACTTAACGGCTTGGCATCCGAAAGTTTCCAAGGACAGAGACTAACACACAGCCATGTCTAAAGATGACTCAGGTCTTGATTTCTGAGTAAGTGCTCTGTGCCATCTGATTTGTCACCTGGGGCAAGTCGTATCTGAGGCAGACATGCCAGTGAAACAGCATGGTTATATAGTCCCCTGGCACCCTCCCCACGTGAAGTCATAGTCTCGGCCACTACATCTTCTCCACTGAAATGTTTTGTCTTCAGGAGATGATTATTCCTTGCCTAAAGTTACCAGTAAACAAAACTTCTCACAGGAACTGAAAACCTGATGTAAATTTTGAAAAGGCTAGCACCATCTGCATTATCTGCATTGCAGTCAACTCAGCAGTGTACAGAAGCACTTACACATCAACAGGATGACCCCCTGTTTCAAATAAGCATCTTTAATTTAAGATGGCTCTCCTCAGCATGTGAGAAAGTCTATTTTTAGCAAAAAATCTAAAAATGGAACATATAAGTATCCATTTATTAAGTGCTCAAATTTATGCTCATTTTCTACAGGAAGATGTCCTTCAAATGAATTGCAGGACTCATGAAACTGGATTAGCAAAGTCATGAATCATACACCTGCCAAAATAACAGCAGAAAAAAATGAGACTAAATATAATCTACATCTGATTTGAATAGATACTATCTATATTTAACAATTTGTTGTAATTCAAATATTAGCTGACACTTATTCAAATGTTAACATAAATCACTCTATTGGTTATAATTTTCCTATAGTTAATTGCTTTAAAAATAACTTTCAAGCTTCTGCAATGGCCTCATTTCTGAATGAGTGTTTTGAATTTACATAAAGAAGGAACTTGGAAATTTATGCCTTACAAAACTTTTTGCAAGAGCTTTAACAGATGAAAAACCAAATTGTGACAAATTCTTAGTTTACATTTCTCAAATTATCAACTAAATGCTGTACAAACCAGGCCCATTTCTAGGAGCAGCCTTTAAATGGCAGGATATATTACAAGTTAATGTTTCCTTTACGTATACTAGAACAAATGATACTCCTTTCTAGGCTCAGTTTTTAAGACGCAAGGTTACTTTCCCCATTTAATGTCAAACCCAACGTATTGAAAGTTTAAGCTCTCAACATTATAGGATGGCACTTTGATGCACATTTTGCTGCATAACATGGACCCCCAAACACACCAAACAAATCCCAGAAAACCTCCAGACACATCCCTGTAAGGTTTTTTAAAGGACCCAAGAGTCATCCAGACAGCTTCCGCTCTAAGAGAAGCGATCACAGTGTAAAACCCTGGGAAGCACACTACTCTACTATTAACTATGATAATTCCTTAATTTCATAAGTAGATTAGTCAACTGCTGAGGCGGTAATGGTAAGAATTGAACAGAACTCTCAACAACCATCTATATCTAGATCACCAAAGCAATTTTGTTTCATAACACACACACAAATTCCTCTAAAAGTACAGAAATAATGCATCATGTTTGAAAAATAAACAGTGTCCTTTCATGATGAAACTGGCAGAATAAATGAAAGTACAAAAGATTTTACATCTGAATCTGTAGTTACACTGAAGACTGTCCTTTTTTTTCTTTCATAATGAAGACTATGTTAGAAAATAGCTGTTAAGAAAAAAAGTAACAGAACTTGTTGTAACTGGTTCTGCTGGCCAAATATCAATGTCATTAGCAAACCAACTACACTTACATTTCTTTGCATAAGAGTTTGAAATACCAGATATAAAATAAACAAAAAAGTAATATTCAATGTTTCAGTAAGAAATAATTAGAAAAGCAATCCACATCAGAGATATTGCTTTGCATCATACACAGTTTAGACTTTTGTCTCCTTCTAAGGACACTTAGTAGATAACATCATCATAATGCTCACATTTGTCCTCAGAGCTTCCTCTTCACAGACAGAATTATTTATAATGAATTGTTGCAAGCTGCCACGCATTCATCTGATTACACCCAAACCAGCAAGAGTAACCTGAGCCACGTTAGGAATCTGGAAAGAGACCTGAGGAGCCAGAAGGTAAGGTGCAGAGCAGAAGCCAGAAGTGACACACCTGCTTAGAAAAGGCAATCCTCAGTATAGCTCAACACAGGTGAAACTACTAATGTACCATGGCCAACAGTTTCACAGGCACTCAGTTTAACACTGGGACAGCATCAAGACATTTGCAGTTTCACAGCTGGTCCTATAGATCAAAAGGGAGCCACATGCGGGATTGTGCCAATCTACCAGCCTCTTGCACAGACCTGAGGTTTTCAATTTACAGTTGAGATATGACAGAATAGGGGAGATTTAAGAACAAAACAAAACGTGAATAAAATAGAGTGAGGAAAAAAGGCGTGGGGAGGGAAAAGTAGGATATAATGCAGGAGGAAGATAGTTCCCATCTAGAGGTGTTTTGTGAGAAAAGCATTCTTACCCAGCTCCACTTTCCAAGGAAGCAACTGAGGAAAGTCACACAGACACCGCAACACCAGCCTGCACCATCAACATCTCTCTTTCACAATTTCGTGCATCCATCGTCTGGACAAGATTTAGAGATGGAGATCTTGCAACCTGCCTCATCTTTTTAACAGTTTTCCTATCATTTTGTCTTCTCAGAGAGCGGCCTGTACTTAAGATTTCTTCCCTGCAAGCAAAACTCTTTTCAAGTTCAATCTTGCTTAATGAGTTACTTTTTATTATGTGAAGCTTTTTAATGCACTGTTTGTTCTGTCAAGCCCAAATAACTGCTGACATTCTAATCGTGAGGGCCTTTGGGGAAGAAGAAGAAAAAAAAAGGGGTGGGTTTTGGGGTTTTTTCTGCTTAATAGCAATCTTTAGATTTACCAGCAAAGCAATTATATCACATTTAAACTGTTTTAATATAAAAATAGCCTGCCTACATTTTAAATATTGCAGAGAATAAAACATAAAACTGAATTGTTGCCTTCAGATTTTGATCTTTCCCTCTCTTCCTTAAATCTGAATTTAATATATTCTTTTTTAGGCATAAAGGAGATGGCTAGTGATAGCAGCACCAGCTTTCTTCACTGGATCTTCCCAAGTCCTGAAAATGGAATTATGTAAAAAGCAGAGACTTATCTCCCTCTCCCAATATGAAAGCTACATTTTATTGTAGGCACATATAAAAATCCAATTCTATGGGGAATCAGCTTCTAAGGCCAGCTCAAATTTAGCACACCATGTTCTTGCATACATTTTTTCAATTTTTCTCAAAATCTCTGCCCTCTCCTTTCTCCTCCTCTTCTCCCTCCAGGGGAAAGGAACAGCTCTGAACCAACAAAGAACAAAAAATATAGGAAGTTTTGCACAAGAACACCACCATTGTAAATCCCTGTCATACACATACATATTACTGAATATTCAGAACAGCAACTTTAAATATTGTTACACCCAGGAGTTTCATTAATGCTACCAAATCAGCTAATATTTCTATGTATTTTTTGTTATTCTTGATAGTTATTTGTCTGTCTGCATTATTTCTCAAAGATTAGTTTAACTAGATGTGTCACATTATGCTGCAATGTTTGTCATATTATGCTACAATGAAAACTCATTAATTGTCTTGTTTCTTTGAAAGCACTCACTTAACACTCAACAACACTGAGGTGATCAAGATTTATTCCTCAAATACAGCAGCAGGTTTTTTTTTAAATGTAAGAAGAGAATGCTAATTAAAGACCAACATTTGAAGTGGGCAGTGGCTCCCTCCTCAAAGGAAGAGCAGCATCTTACTGCTGCAAGATCTCTTCCCTTTCCACAGTCAAGCACTGTCAGTGTGTTTCAATTATAACACCCTATTTATGATACTGCTAAGACTGGATGGATTCTGCATTAACGAATTTGGAATCAACCACACAGATGCAACTGACTCATCTTGAATTCAGACAAGATTTCACTCTCCCACATTGGATTTCTCCCCTTCCCCCCTTCATTTTTAGCAGACAAAAAAAAAAAAAGTATAATAGCATGTATAATTCTAAGGAAGTCTTGATCTGAACAGCAGACTCTTGTTGTGACTGTAACTTCCATCACCTTCCCTAGATGAAATTCCAGTATTACAAAGGGATGCAAGAAGGTTCCAACAGTGGTTAAGCCAAAGGACTAGGGCAGCCCTGACAAACCATAAAAACTGTTTTGCTACTTTGAATGAACCTAGTGAAAATTATACAATCTGAGCTATGCAGAACACTCATGTCTTGACCCCTATCCCTTTGTGTCAGAAACAAAAAGATTCTTTCTGAAAAGGAATCTCTTTAGGAAAGCTATCACAGTCCACCACCAGAACTCCCACCACACTACAAAACACTAGTAATTGCTGTGATTCTGCAACAGGGTTGGGCTTTTGTATTATCTCATGTTTCTGTTGGAGGAAAAAGATGTAACTCCTACAAAAAAAAAAAAAATCCTCTCAGTTTTGGTTTTGAATGTGTATTTTTGAGTCAAAATAAAACCAAACATTTTCTAAAATACCTACAATCTGCCAGTATGCTAGTGGAGTTGAAAGTTCAGTCTTCTCTAGACATTGCTAGTACCCTGGTTGTCTTCCTTTTCACCTTGCCAAAGAAAAGAACCTTGTAAGGCTAACATCTTCTGTAGCAGCCTAAACCACTGAGAAATAGCAAATGTGCTTATAATAAAGGTTTCTTGCCATACCAGGGTAACTGGAGAAAATGACATGAGCACAGCCTTTGCAAGCTCTGCCAGAGAAAACCTTTTTCTTAATCTCTACTGATTAGGCTTATGAAAATCAAAGCATTATAAGCATATTTTCAAAGACTTTTGAACAGGCTTCCTTCTACACTACATGACATATGAAAGAAAATTAACATTACAACATTAAGCAGGTAAAAAACCACAAGCTACCTGGTTAATGCCATCTTAGCCACTGTAAGATGGCACGTAGCAGGTTTACTTGCACACTTTGCCTACCATTTAAAGTTTAACCACCAATACTAATTTTACATTTGCTGCTACTTATCTTAAAATACAGAAATCACAGATGGCAATATTTTCTTTGACTTTCTGTATTAAATACCAAATCTATAAAAACCGAAGACTATAAATTACCTGAGGTAGTGGAGTAAATCATATGAAGTATTTTCTACACTATCCACAAGATCTCTTATTTTGTACCATAAAAGAAACACCAGGAAATTTGTTATCCATCTCAACAGAAATTCTATTCATCAGTAATTTTTTTCCCAGTATGGAAAATTCCCAAGAAACTCCAATTCCACATTGCATGGATACAAAAATGAGGCTCAAAATACAGTATCACTCAAAAACACAGTCCCTAAGATGAACTCCTAATTTATGCAGTTCCAAATTCACAGCCAACCAGGAGACCATGCCACCCTGAGCAATCTAGTTTTATAGACTATCTTGGCAATCTCCAAGATAAACAATATCATAGAACCATAGAATGATTTGGGTTAGAAAGGACCCCAAAGGTCATCTAGTTCCAATCCCCTGCCATGGAGGGTTGCCACCCTCCACTAGACCAGGTTGCCCAAAGCCCCATCCAACCTGGCCCCATCCAACCTGGCCTTGAACACTGCCAGGGAAGGGGCAGCCACAGCTTCTCTGACAACCTGTGCCAGGGCATCATGACCTTCACAGTAAAAAATTTCTTCTTAATATAAACTCTAAATCTACCCTTTTTCAGTTTAAAGCCATGACACCTTGTCCTGTCATCGAACTCCCTGATAAAGAGTCTCTCCCTACTTTTCCTGTAGGCCCCCTTTATGTACGAAAAGGTCTCCCTGGAGCCTTCTCTTCTCCAAGCTGAACAAGCCCAACTGTCTCAGCCTGTTTTCACAGAAGAGATGCTCCCACCCTCTGATCATCTCTATGGCTATTCTCTGGACTCATTCCAACAGCTCTATATCCTTATTATGTTGGGGAACCCAGAGCTGAACACAGCACTCCAGGTGGGGTCTCACCGGAATGGAGAAGGAGGGAAAAATCACCTCCCTTGACCTGCTGGTCACATTTCTTTTGATGCTGCCCAAGATGCAATTGTCTTTCTGGGCTACAAGCAGATATCATCAAGTCACATCAAGCTTTTCATCAACCAACACCCATAAGTCCTTCTCCTCAAGGCTACTCTAAATCCATTCTCCACCCAGCCTGTAGTGATGGTTGGGATTGCCCCAAACAATGTGCAGGACCTTGTGCTTGGTGTTGCTGAACTTCATGTGGTTCACACAGGCCCACCTCTGCAGCCTGAGGTCCCTCTGAACGGCATCCCTTCCCCTCAAATGCCTGTCAAACACACTACAGAGCTTGGTGACATCAATAAACTTGTTGAGGGTGCACTCAATCTCACGGACCATATCACCAAATATGTTCCAAGCAATCTTTAGAAAACCATAAATTAATAAAACACTGATTACACGTTTCTCCAGACCAGGCTGTCATCCATACCCCAGACCACATTTCCACAGAAATATCATACCAAAACTATTGCTCTTTATGTGTAAGAGAAAATCCAATCCATTGCAAACACTGCCCAGTTTCAATGATAATTCTCATCTCTAGAAAATTAATCTTGTCTACTCAAATGGCAAAGTTTCCTGAAGACATGTGCTTTTCCAGAATTTGGTTCAAGATTTGATGCCATCCCAGATGCATCATCCCATATTACATTAATGTCTCTACCAACATACAAACTTGGCATTATGTATACTAACCTTCCCCACTCCACAGAGATCACAAACCAATTACGATAAACATTAGTCTCACTGCATATTTATTTTACTGGAAGACATTTACTCACCAGAATGACAACTAGAGTGGAATAAAAACCCAAATTCAGTTCTGCCTCTGTAAGCTGTATCACTCCCCAGACAGAGACAGATGTATGTTACTATGCTGAAGGAAAATTCTACACTGGTGATGAGCTCTAAAATGACAGCAGGAATACTAATTTTATATAGTTGGAGCTGTCAAGTTCTTACTGGTTGTACACAACGTAAAGAACTTCCCATTAAAGGTACCAGAACAGAGTCACTAAGTCAAAATGACTGCATGAAAGGAAGTAAGTCCACTCAACTCTACATACATAAAGTAGAATTTAATGATTTCACTTGCATACCACAGAAACTAATTACTGTATTTGAAAATTATTAAACACCAAACCTCACTGAAAGCCAGAATAGCTATTTAAGAGCATATAGCAGAGAATTAAAAAGAAAAATGCAGTTAAACGACTGAGATCCAGAAGTTCAGGAACTTCAATCTCTCTTCTTACAACAGAAAGGTGAGGACTTAGAACTCATGAGACCTTCATTCTGTCCAGAAAGTCACTATGGAAACCAGGGAAACAAGTGGTAGACTCTGGTCGTATTGATTTTAGGGAACAGATGTGTGATTGACTAAGCGCCTAACATACTTTTGGGAAGAGAAGGCTCTTCATCAGCTGCCATATACTGACTTTCTATCATTGTTAATTTCCAGCTTGTTCTTGCCTATTATAGGAGAAAAAGGACAGAAAAAACGAGAGAAAAGCTACTAAACTTCAGCATCATCCAAAGTTAGGCCAAAGGACAACAACCATAAGCAATTATTATGGTTGACCTCTAAACGACTAACAATGATTTCAATAAAACCTACTGGTACCTTTGACCAGGCAGACTGGTAGCGCTGCAGAGATACAAATATGTAATGTGCAGGGATTATTTCAAGAAACACAGAGAAACATGGTTAAATTAACACTATGCATAACTACTTTTATTTCTATTCACAGATGATTATCACTGCAACCTTACAAAACTAGCCCAGGCCACTGTATATGCTGCAGTTTATGAAGATTATTTGCCAGGTTCATTTTCTAGATATGCACATGTTAATTATTAACTTCTGCTCATATCCTACTCTTCAAATATGGTATAAAAAAGATGAGTAATAGCAAAACACTCCTGTTTTAACTCCCAATTTTCCCCTCCCTCTGCTATTCTTGCAGCATGAGGGGCAGGGACTTCATATTTAGACACAATAAACACAGGCTACATTCCTTTATTAAGGTGTGCCAGAAACCTGAGATCTTCCAACCAAAGAAGTATTGTAACACATTCCCTCTAATTATTATGCAATAATACAGTCTTCCGCAGCAGGAACAGTAATTTCATGGTTAGAATCCAACCCATTCACTAGAAAACTGCTATACAGCACTCTCAGAACGAAGGATTTTTTTCTTAAAACAGGACTGTGAATCAAAATGATGAAACAATAAAAAGCTTGTACAATTAAGCTTTATCGCAGCGCTATCATTTATCACCTTTCTACATGTGCCCATTTTTTGTGAAGCGTAATGACAGTAAGTACTTCTATTTACTTCAGGCAATTCTGCACAAAATGACTTAAAATTATTCATGTTTCTCGAAATCTGTACCATTTCCAATCCTCAACACTGTAGATACCCAGTTCTTAGGAAATGACTGAAACACTCACTTTAAAAATCTCCAGGGCTACAACTTCATTTTTCCAGTTAGAAAAACTCTCAAAACATTTAGTATGCTTAGAAATAAAAATATTTTCATTAAATAAATGCAAATCTGAATATAGTTAGTTGCATTTTTTTAAGAGAACAAAGAAATGGAACCAAAAATCTGTTAATACAAGCATCGGGCTACAGCTCTATATGCCAGTGCATTAAAAGATAAAACACAATATACCTGCATGACACCTGGTAGAATGGATATCCCGGTAGAAGAACAGAGTTTGAAAATCCAGACTGACTTGACATTGCCATCAGGTATTGTATCCAATTAAATCACGTTTATATTCCATATGTTAATCCCTCACACCCCCCAAAAAAAAAATTAAAAAATCTACGTATGCAGCTTTGAATAAACGCAGATGGATAACTAAAGAGAAACCAAGTGCATATTCCAAGGTCTTGAAGATTCTGCCTGCATTTCAAACTGCTTCCTCAGTAGTGAAATTCCTGAAAGCCACACCCTCATGACATCACGTACTACAAAACCATAAACATGCAATTGTTTCAGTGAGGCAAGGACAGCCCGTTGGTTTCGACTCGACATAAAATCCTGCACCGCATTCTTCTTGAAAACACAGTGCCTTTCAGGCTGGCGAAAGGCAGAGACCTGCTGCCTTGAACAGCAGCCCTGCTTGGCAGCCAGCCAGCAAGCAGCAGAACTTACTGCCAATGCCGCAAATCCCTCCTATCAGCTAATGAAGAACCAGACTGCAGGTGAAACATGATTTTTAGCCCATGACAAGAATTTCCTTGAAAATGCATGAGATCCATGACCTTGAGCTCAGTGACAAAAAATTCTTTTAAAAATTTGTTAACTGTGTAATGCACACATGTTTTATAAGCAACATCAGACTGCACCGCACATAACAGCGGTATGAAAAAGCATATCGAGTTTTTCCTCTGCTAAAAAAGAAACCTGTCATGCCAGCCACACTCTCTACTATGGGAAAGCAGGAGGGAAGGATAGGAGGTGGAAACTTAAGTTATTTTATTTAAGCTACTATATATAGAAATTATGTTCATGCATTGCACAGTATTTTACTACAGCTTAAAGAAATGTCAAAAGCAAGATTTGATACACAGTACAATGGTAAGTTATGTGAAAGTTTATTTGAGCGTGCCTTCCTCAGGAGAGGAGGAGACAGCTGGGAGGCAGGAAGATATCACAGTAGCCACAACATAGCCCAGTGGCATGACTAGTGGCAAGTAGACTTAAATGATTATCTACCTACACTACTCTTCAAGTAAAGAAGGTGTACAGTGCCCCCATATGAAGACTTGCTCAGTTTAAGCAAGATATGAAATAAAACGTATTTCTAAATTATTTCATTATCTCTACTAACTGCACTGGAAAACATTAAATTCAACATTTTAATAGTCTATCCCATTACATATTTTTTACTCTCATTTTATTGTCTCTCAGTTTTGCAAAAAAAGACTGAATTGGTTTTGTTTGGCTTATCATATGTTTATAACCAACATCTTAGTCATTAGGAAAATGGTACAAAACTTTGTCGCTATCCTCGAAACCTTTTAAAACCTGACTTTAAAGAACAGGAGCTTGTTCTAACTTAAATGTATCTGAAATCTAAATCTCATTTCAGTGAAATGTTTAATTTCTTTTTCATATAACTCAACTTTTTTAATAGTGTTTCAAAAGCACTGTCATGTTCTGAATTGCCTATTATTTGTCAAGGTGTAAAAAAAGGGTCATTTATTTGTGAAAGATGGTAACAACATTTCAAATAGAAAGAAAACAGTAGGGGGAAAAACCCCCAAAACAATCAACACTACAGAATATGGCCTTGCTCAAAAAAACCTAAAAAACCCCCACCAACCACCACCAAACAAACAAACCAACCCAACACCACCAAAAAACCAGGAATGTCTATAAATTAGCTCTGTACACTGTCATACCTAGAGCTCAGTCAAGTAATTGATTGTTCCCACCAGCTACAACTTGGGCAATCACAGGCCACTTTACACAATAAATGCAATGCACATTCGCATGCAGAGCAATATGCAGATACCATACTGCATTGAATATGGCACTAATTTCTGAAATCCCATCCAAATGCCAGGATAACGAAGAGACTACAGTTCTCACAGAGAAGTAAGGGGTTTTTTTTTTATTAGCTCAACTGATATCTGGAAAAAACAAGCAAGCTTCTGGGCACATCATATTGCAGAAATTTTTATACCTCTCCTGTCTGCATAGGAAAAGCTTCAAACGGCAATTCAAGCACAAATTGTGTTGTGGTATCAGCTGAATTTTTACAAAGAGATTTGAAAAAGCACCTTTTATAAACATAACCTCTCTCATGTCTAGCATTAATTCCAAAACCCACAACTCTCAAAAAAATCACACATGTAATAGCATGTGAGAGGAAGGTCTGTCAAAGTCACCTTTCCCTGCTGCCCCATCAAGGATGTTTGGATAGTTCGTCAGCTTTCATCCCTACTCCCACAATTATTCAGGACCATGTAAAGTCACCCTGCTACACTGCTGCAGTTGGACCTGATGAGTCAGCTTCTGTGCACGTCCCTAAAGCACTTCCATTTTGAATCTATGTATTTACTCTTTTTTCCATTTTTTTTTATTTAGTGCCTTGTTGGCACTGACAATCACTGCATTAACACGATTATCCACTAATTCTCATCTCCAAATAATTCTTCTTAGTCCCAACCACGATTTAGGATGTTTCCATTTGATTTACCAGCTGAAAAGAACGTTAGTGTCAAATCAGCAGATTACAGGCTTATATACCAGCAGCCTTGGAAGCTTCCAGTGGCTCACCATCCCATTTTGTACAAAAAAAAAATTCACTTAGCCTCTTAATGCCTCGCTTATCCACGTAATAAGGAAAATACTGGCTGACAGCAAAGGAATGATGCAAGATTATGTTTTTTGGTAATTAAGTATTGAAATCCTCTGATTAAAGATTTACGAAGGGATAAAACAGCTGTAGCATTTGAGGGAAAAGAGGTGTGGGAATATTCAGAATAGAGCTTTCTTTCTGTCTCCTCCTAGCTCGAACACACCTGAAGCATTATTGCTCTGAAATTTCATTTTAAATATAAAAGCCATTCAAATTTTAAAATGCGGTGAAAACTACACAGCTTTTAAACACGTGGACAGCACTACACAGCATTTAAAGATGGGGATTACACAGATGACAATGGGCAACAGAAACCAAATTTAACATGATCTTTACAGAAGCAGAATCCTTCGTTGGTAAGCATCATACCAATTCGGCGATTCAGAAACAAGGACACAAAAGTCTGGAGTAAGAGGAAGAAACAGGGAAGAGGAAATCTGGTAAGGACCAAAGAGAAAACCTCCATACAACAATACCCAACATGTACCAAGTGTCCCTTTCATTTCTTTCCACATGCAGGTTTGATTACAGAACTAATTCTGGGACCCATACCTACTTGCCAAACATCAACTCCAGTAAGAGAGACAAGTGGGTTTCCTTCCAAATGCAGTCATGTTTGTTTGCATTTTACTTCCCCATTCTAGTGCCAAAGAGCTCACTTAAAAATAACCACACCAGTATTGTTTGGCATCGCATGCCATGTAGCACTTATTACTTTGATGGAACAAAATTAAACAAAGAAAATAAATTTGAGGCACAAACACTATGTGCTCCAGAATTTACAGTGACCTTAATATTGAAGTAACTGAACTGTTAGCCATTAGGGCATTTAATGCTGCTAGTTGGAAATGTACACAATACTTAGTTAACTGAGGTGTTTCTACACTTCAAAGAGCAGGGATAAGCTGAAAGACTGGAGAAGAGCAAACTCATGACCACTTTCACATATATCATGCAAGTAGCATCCTTGTTAACCAAATAAAAATTTGCTTAAACTAAAAAGGCCGACTGAAAGAGAAATAGAAGCTGACTTTATTACTGGAATCTAAATCAACTTTTTCAAGTTTAAAAGTAAAAGCAGGCACACTGTAGACAGTTATGTGATATATTAAAAATCATATAAAATGTTCAGTATTCATAAAAACAAAATGAAGTGTCATGCAGAAATTATTGTAAAAATCAATACCATTAATCAGTAATTTAGTCTCATACAAACCATTATATTTTATGTTTTCCCTGCCTGCTAAGAAATATATTACAGACAATAAAATAGCAAGAAAAATATATCATACAAAACATAGAAAAATCATTACATGGAGCTTGAAAATAACAGAATTACATACAAAGAAAACATTCCAAAGAGAGTCAATATAATGAGCAGCACACATAATACAGTAATGGAAAGTCTTTTTTTCTTTCTGTAGAGAACACAAGAATAGGAAGCCAACAATGCTGAAGAATAATGGGAAATTTGAAACTGAAGGATACTACCACTGAAAACTCAAAACTCATCTAGTGTTCAAAGATTAACAGGATATTTAAATGAATGTGTGTGTGTGTGAAATCCCAAATACCACCACCACAAACCCAGAAAGGATAACAAAAGCCCTGGAAGGAAAGAGCACTTGAAAACATCAGAACTTGTCAGTAAACATCTATGTGAGAAGGTACTATCTAACCTAGCTGTGGAAGGATGTCTTTCACTCTTTTATGAGACAGACTAGTGGATTCAATGGAAATGCATAATCCCTGCTGCACTCCTAAATTGATGGCAAAACAACTGAACAAAGATTTTTGTATTCAGCTTAGTTTTTTTAAGAAAACTTACGTGATCACTGTCATAAAAGCAGATACAGAATAATCAGGTTGTTTTCAGGTAAAATACCTAATGAAAAATAAAGTGAGCCACCTCTAAAAGAAATGAAGCAGCATATAAGGATATTTGTCTTCTGATTTCAATTAAACTGGGTTCTCCAAAACAAAAAAAAACACACAAAAAACCAAGCAAACAAAAAAAGCATTTATGTTCACCCCTTACCCTGCTCCACCTTCCAATACTTAAAAATTTTCCTCTATGTGCCCTCCTAATACCTGGTTGCTCTGTTCACCTTTCAGTAGCTTTCAATTTCTCCAACCCCCTTTCCACCCCCAGATGTTAAGGGAGCTTTCTTGCCATACGCATGGCATTATCCAGGAAGGCCTACTGCAAGCTTGTTTGGCTCGACAGCCCATTTATCTAAGACAGCAGCTACCTGTTACACATCCTCACCCTCCATCAGCTTTACATCATTCCCAGTAAGATCTCTGAAGAAAGTAAACCTCCCAAAAAGCAGGCAACAGAAGATTAAGTGTGGCACACTTCACAGAGACACTGCCATTTCCCCACTTTTTCTCCATATGCTCCCTGTCCACATACTGTCACATTCTGAAGTATGTATAGCTATACTAACACACAACCAATTCAAAAGGCAATAGTCCCAAGAACAGCAAGAATCTCCACCTAATTTCTCAACTTTGTCTGTTTCTTGTTTATCTTTAGAAGGAAATGGGGAGTATAAAGCTATTGTCAAACTGAATAATAGAACATAAAGTTAACATCTCTTACAATTCAAAAGTAAGTGAAATTTCCATTGGAAGGAGCTTTAAATTTGCAGTTGGGCCCCATGTTAGCCATCAAAAGGGGAAAAAGTACTGGAGCGGGGGAGAGAGAGAGGAATGGGGAGAGAAAGCGATCTACTTAACCCTTAGTTGGCATCCATAGAGAGATTTGAACTCCAGTGGCCAAATGCTAGTACCAGAAACAACATACAGGCTTTAAGACTTTTCCAGCACTATGCAATTCTCCATCATCTGTCCCCATAAGTCTTTGTTACGCTCCACACAGCTCAGAAGTAGAGCTTAACACCCGCAGAACAGAGCAGAGCCACTACCCAGCTACCCTGTACAACAGTTTAAAGCCCACTCTGGGATGCAGAGTACTTCCTGATTAGTCCTTCTAGCCACTCTTATTTAATCTAAGAAATACTTTAAGGTTTTCATTCCAGTCTGAAACAAAAAACAAAAGTTACTAAAATCTCATCTAAACAAGATGCTGGCTTTAGCCCAAACATAACACTGCTGTTAGCTATTTTATTACAAGACAGACTATAATGATACTCTGAAGTCCAAAACCAGAGCCCTGACTTGCAAAGCAATCTAAACAGCATCACCCAAAAGCCATTCTAGCTACAAGCAGTTATAGTGCAGCCTCCACTGATCTGACGTATCCCAATTCTACATCATATCAAAAATCAAGTAGCTTGAGGCTCCGTTCCTCCTAATCTCCTCTTGGTGCTCAAGAGACAAGAACCTACTTCAGACTTAACATATTCATACTGCCACCATTGCCACCAGGTGTTAGCACAGTACTCGGAGTGATAAACACCACAAAATGGCTGGAGGGCCACAAGGAGTATGTACCAGTAGCAACTTAGCCCTACTCACAAAAGCGCCCTTTATGGCAAAGTATCTGTTCAGGGAGTTAGCTAAAACAAGGTTATTTACTACTTTACCCTCAAAGCAAAAGGAGGTATGTTGTGTGTAAAACCTGCATCACTAATGAGCCAAAACAGAAGCTCTCATGTCCAAAAATAATCACCACCCATGCAACTTCTCTGTAATACTGTTTTCACCCTGCAGCTTCCCCTTCCTCACACATCCCACCTTCTAAGGTTTTTAAATGAAAACCAGAACTCAGTTTCTGTTTTCAGTTACAGCACTTATTTTTTACAGTTTTTTTCTGAACGTAGAAGGCAGGATAGGTAACTAAGCAATTGCATGCAGAAACCTAAAGTTCCTAGACCAAAATAAGCCATTAACAGCCAAATTATTTGACATAATTATTTAATTTATTCTACATCTCAGGTAACCTTTACCAGCGTATGTTTCAACAGTCAGCCATGATTTCTCAATGAGGCTTACAAATAGTGTGATACCAAATACAGGAAGAAAGTGTGCACTAGAAATAAGATTCATAAACTGCAACCTTGATGTAGATGTCAGATAAGCAATACATGTTTCTTTACTGTTTAGCAAGTGGTCAGGAAGAAGTTAAACAACTTTTTATTGTGGCCAAAGGTTCTCAGCTGACTTATAAACAGCCAACAGTTGGCATCCTGCCTGTCAGAGAGATAACCCTGTCCTGTTGAACTAGAACAGTGAATCCTCCTGCCTTCAACCTAAAATCACAATAAAGTTGTTATTTAACCAGGTATTGCACTTTCAACCAGGCTATTCTGCTATTCTACAGCTGACTAGATTCCATTTGCAGAATGAGCAGAAAAAATTATTTTCAAAAATAAAACATCAGGATGTCTTCTGGGGCAGAAGAGGAATACCTGGTCTGTAGATTAACATACTCCATTAATGTCACGAAACCTCACAGACAGAAAGGTGCTGACCATGACATAGACAGGAAGAGAGAAGTATCCCCTTTATGACCTTGTCTTCATCTCCCAGCTGACACAATTAGGAATAAATAGCCTGCAACTGGAAACTATTTTCCAGGATTCACCGATCATTACTGACAGAGATACACAGATGTTACTTATTCTGCACCTGAGCACATATCGTCTGCATTCGACATCCCTGAATAAGCCTATGTAAACTTCGGGGGATGTTCCCATCCTCAACACTAGCAGGAAATGTTACCCTTCCACCACGAGGGTCACTCTAACATCCCCATGACCTTTACCAGAAAACGAAGTAACTTGTCACCTGGCCCCAAACTCAAACCTACGAGCAGCAATCCGTCAACTGCCAGTAGACTGGGAGACTGCTCTTGTTGGAAAGCAAGACAGTTCACAGGCCACAGCACAGGGCGCAGCACTGAACAGCAATGCCACAGCGTTACATCACTGGAGTCTGGTTGGCCTGGCTCTGCTGCCCTCACAGTGGCCTTGGAAGGACGTGCCTGAAGGACTAAACACCTCTTCCCAAAAACTCTACGCGAATTACCAGGGCTGCCACCTGCAGTACACTGAGGAAGCTCAGGTGGGTTTCACCAGGCTGGTAGAGAAAGACTGCAGGATTCACATACCTAAAATCCAGTGCTATTAGAGATGCGAGACTGTGAATCCATCATCACTGGACAGAAACAGGAGAGAATTCCAAAACAAATTAAAACAAAACCCAAAAAATCCCACCCAAAACACAAGCCCAAACCAAACCAGAATTCTACCTAGCTCCTCATAAAAGGAGGCTTGCTAACTATACAAGACTTTTCCAAGCAGTCCTACAGAGCAAAACTTTTTGAGGCCTGTGCCAGATATTGACCAGCTTCAAAGACCATTTGGGTGATCACTCCATTTCCTGCCTACTGCATTTGTGAGTGCAAGACTATAAATCTCATCAGCATCAGTTTAAAGAAAAATCGAAGAATCAAATCATATTCTCCAACTACATGAAATAATTCCATCTTCCTAAATTTGAAATAACTTCTAAAAAAACAAAACCACACAAAAAAAACCCCATGCATGAAGACATTATTGTCTTTAAAGAAAAAAAAAAAATCATAAAAAATACTCAGAGCCCTAAATGGGATCAAAGTACTTTAGCTCACTTAAAAATTAATTATACCAATAGAGACAGATATTTATGGCCAAAATAAACAAAAATATTGAACATAAAACTAAACTATTTTTAAAATGTTGAGTCAGCCAAATAAATTTTAAATAGGAATAAACTTTTACTAAAAACAAGGAATTCTAGTATTTCATGGAGTATGGTTGCATATGAATTGAATTGAAGTGATTTAATAAAAACAGTCACTACATACACATGTAGAAACCAGAATACTGATATTACAAGCAATTTTTTAAGTTACTTCGACTTTAGAAGGCAGGTTCCTCTCTGCCATGGCCAAATTAAAAAATCCTAATTTACTTGAGCTACCAGAACATAGTAAGTTTCTCTCTCTAACAGACAACTCATTAATGGAAACTTAACAGATATTTATTAAATAGCATCCAAAGTTCTGCTTACTGGCTCTTGATGAAGTTCTGGAGTATATAATGCACATCTGATAGGACTGCAAATAAGGAAGGCTGAGTCTATTTTTGATCTTCCGAACAAATCAGACAAAGTCTTCTACATAAGAGGATGGTCAGAGTGTCCTTTTTAACTCAGACATAATTAACAGTCCTGATCAATTCTTATCTCTAAGAGTAGCCTATTCAAAATTCTTACTTGCAAATAAGCTCTAACGCCTTGTAAATTGTGCAAATCACATATTAATTACAGAAAAGCATTACAATTAGTGGCAAATAAAACACTGCGATTTCACTTCAAAGTTGACAATTTGGATAATTCTACATGTCTCAAAGAAACAAAAGTAAAAAGAAACTGCAGGGTGTCCAAACTCCTGAGGTCAGGTTGATAAGTGAAACCACTTCCAAAATAAGCTTTCCTAATTAAGGCTTCTAAGCCAGAGCTGGCTTGCACTCAGTTAATATCACTGCTACAAGTAATCTGAAATATTCTTGATAAAAGTATTTTTAGTATCGACTCCAGCATATTAAAACCAGATGAAGGTCATTATGAGGATGAAAAAAAACAGTTCAGTCACAGGAAAGGTAACAAATTCATCCCTAAATATACACAAAACATGTTGAAAACTCCATTACTATAATTAATTAAAGATTATTTGTAACTTTCATGGTGTTACAATCTGCGCATTAAAAAGAGAAACAATGTATCCATCACTTCTGAAATTACATCTACTGATTCTACTTATTTGTCCCCACAGGCACCCCTGGACAAGTAACGCCAGGGTGAGTTACAAGACAGAAACCCTGTACACACAGTTTTAATCAGGTTTATTATCATCCCATCCTCCCTGAAGAAATTTGCTGAATTAGACAGGTGACACTTTTTATTATACTGGTATTTGTTCACTGGAATTACAAAATTTAATTTGCATAGCAAAACTTTTTCATTTGCTAGGTCAATTCACATACCCATAAATGTCAATTCAGCACTACAAACTAGAGATAAGTCTAACCTATTCTCTGAAACGTTCTTTCTAGTCTTTTTGAACAGTCCACTGCTTAAACTCTTCTACTGTGTCACTATAAGTACTTATTTAATTTTAGCACATTCTTTAGTATGTCATTTTAATCTCAGAAGAAATTAATGCTAATGAATCCTTTCCATTCTGTTACATTCTTCTGATTGCTATTCTCATACACAATCTTGAGATGGAAGAAATTAAACTTAATTAATACAATCTACAATACACATTAGAATCACAGTCACAGTGTTAAGAACTGAATGGACCACACAGAATTGTAAAAGAACAATGAAATTTATGGAAACAAACAGAAAATTAAATAGACAAAAACACTAGGAATAGCAACATACAAGGTAACAGGGGACACATGCTTTCAAGGGCATGGAATCCATTTCTATGCAAAACAGCACAGACAAGCAGGTTGAAATGTACACCAACACACAAATAAAAAATCACTAATTATCATTTGATTAATCTTCCAAAGCCTGTGAAGTGATTCATGTTTACAACACCAAACTGAACTCGGGTGATTTGCCAAAAGGGAAGAACTTTTTTCTTCTTTTTTTTTCCCCCCCATAAGAGCAAGGGTAAAACCGCAAAGGACGTGGACTCAAACTCAGATGATAACACCTATGACTTGCCATTCTAAGAAATAGATGCTTTCCAATTTCACTCACAACCGAGCTTTTAATTCCTAGAGAAATTTCAGTACCTCAGAAGACATTACTAATACTTTCATTCTTCATCCCTCCAAATAAAATCTGCAGTGAAATAATGCAAATATTTATTATGTTTAATAAGAATTAATCATCGTTTTGAAGGCAAAGTCCACAATGACCAAGAAGCAATCCGACCCTTCTCAACAGGATCTTTCACAAGCATAGAATGCAAGTACTGAGAAGGACCCAGCGTTAACAGCACGAGACAAGAATATTCAACATTCATTGCTCTAATTATTTAAGATAACAGTACTCAACTTTCAGGCAGGTATTCTAATCACAAAGCAAACTTTGAAAGACATGGCACTAAATAAACACTGCACATTTAAAGTTACAGGATGGAAAGCGACAAAGGGTTAGCAACAGATCAGTACAAAACCCTTAAAATAATCTCATGAATTTAGTACACGAAACACAGGGAAAAGTACAAGGCTTCAAATGAAACATTGCAATCTTTTTTCAGGGACTGAACGCTGATACATACCTAAGATAATGCTTTTTCATAGCACTGTTTACAGACCATCAGCTTCAGTCAGTCATTAACTGTTCCCATGATTAAGCCTGAAGCATTCATAGGCATTCAGAAGTGAAGCACAGTCATTAAGAAGGATCACGCTTGCCCTCTCTCCATTTGCTGAAAAAAAAAAATCATTAACGCCTTCACTCCTCTCTTTCAGCCTAGGGAAAGAAAGAAGATAAGAGCAGCATACCGCCTACCTCACTGCCATAATTTCCTCCCAAGAGGTCATCCACACATAGCAAAAGGATTAAAACTAGTCTCTGTATCAGTTTCAGAGCTTCAGACTGGCTTAAGAGACATAAACCATAATTAGCTCGTTTTATGTAACTGGTGTAAGTTTGAACATTTAATGATAGTTGATTTTACAGTGATGTTAAAACCACTCACTCCTGGAGACACCATAGCATGACCATGTCCATTTAGCACTATAAGTTTTTTACATGTTTGAAGATAAAGACAATATAATTTCTAGATACTTGGCATAGAAATGTAATTGTGATATTATATTCCATATAATTCCTAAACAGATAATTGATGTTTTACTAGAGTTGCATTATTTTATTTAGCTCTCAACATTAGTGCCTGGCTGTACAGTTTCTGCAGTTGAGATGACAGTAGTTTTGCATAATTGCGTTTGCAAGACAATCACTCTTCGGGTTTCCTCCCATCTAGAACAAGTTAATCATCTCGATATAAAAACCCAAATTAAATATAATCTTTCAAGAAAATACCCCTCCTCAGATTAATTACTCAGAGCAAAGCAGAAACAGTTATTTCAAGCACGATTTTAATGGATGTTCTTACAAAACTGGAGGACCTTCAGGATGGGTGCATCAAATTGTGAATTTCTCCTCAGAAGTAGGAACTAAAAATCTCTGCAGGTTTGTGAGGTATTACATTTATTAAAAAAGCCTTGACGTGTTCCATGACTCCTGCTTCAAAGTAACGGAATTATCAGGAATTATCATGTTTTATTTTAAAACTGCCTTCAAAATACTGCCTGTCACGTAAGGACTTCTGGTCCAGTTGCTTCATAAGTTTAAAAAATTTCTGTGAAAAACTTCCACACAAACTAATCAGAATACTCACTAACTCTTCTTTGTAATTATATTTACTTCAACAATATGCTGTGATAAAACAATTATCTAACATGTTATGCTAATTTAAGTAGGTCACACTGGTTCTATTAGATATGCCTTAAAGCTCTTCCTAAAAAACCAAGTTACAAGAAGTGTTTGCCTTATTCTCTCTGAAACATCGCTCATTTAAAATTATTTATTAGGCAAACACAGTGTCTTTGAGAGACTCGACATATTTTCTGCCAGTTATATCAAAGTACAGAAGATGTATTTTACATTAATTTTGTTAGGATGCAGATACAGCGAAGTGTGTGTGAAATACCATCAGTTCCAACAACTGCATGACCGAAATTCTTTCCGTAGCTGGGAGAAGGAGGCTGAGGAGAGGTGTTAGCTATCATGAAGCTGCTACGACTTCACTCTTGCTGTTTCTGTATTTGTATTACAGATGTGCTCAAAGAAGCAAAATGCAAGGCATGACAAAATCAGAATAGGTCCATCTTTATAACTGAAGCATATATCAGCTATACTTACATACAGTATTCATTTAAAAATTAAACTATTTTGACTGAAGCAAAATGCAATGCAAACATTGAAAGGCAGAAGTACCGTGTGCTCTTTCTATTAAGGGATATAATTTTAAACATAACAGAAAGTAAAAATCTGTAAGACTGAAACCCTTCTGTTTTCTTTCCAGTTCACCAAATATACATGTCAGAAATTAAAACATTTTCCTAAGATTTCATTCTTAAGAGACTCCTCATCACCACAGGATCCAAAACTTCAAAGTCTGGAAATACTCCCATTACTCCTCATTTACCTTATAAATAAGATATGAAAATACATGCAAACAAGTTGGTCTAGGAACAAATGCTATACAAGTACCTCCATCAAAACCTAGCAGAAGATGAGAACTAGTGAGTGACAATCCATCCTAACTCAACATTTGTTTTTAATTACTTTACATTTCACTGTAGGTGCACAAAATGTTTTTAAAATTACACTGATAACTGCTTATTACAAAATATTCCAAGCTGGAATCATAACATTAATTCACCAGCAGTAACTTATTTTTGCTTTGAAATACTATTTACATAATGTTCCATCAGCAAACATGTCCCAGACAGTACTTCCTAGGGGTACATTAAAACCAGAAACAAGCACATACAAGGATTACAGCAACATCAGAAACAAGCTGCTGTATTTCAGCTGCATCTGCATGGTGCTGACAAAGTTTCACTATTCCACTTTATACAAATGTAACACTAATTAACTCACATAACCTGACACCAGTTCCCACATTGTTCATTCCCACAAACTAAGCAGGGCAGAAGGGGATAAATTCCTTCCTGCAGTGCTGCATGTAATTTCTGAACCCCCAGTGTCTGTCCTTCTGATCACACTTCAGAATTGGCCCGAAATGCCTTCTCCACATCAAGCTATCATAGCTTCACCATCCTGAAGATTTGCTCATGTTTTTTCCTGCTCCCTTTTCAAAGACTCCTTGTGATCTCCCAGTACTTCACCTACTGCTTCTGCCCCGACACCTTTAGAATTTAGGAACTGCCTAAAACATGAAATCTTATCATATTCAGGCATTTGCAAACAAGAATTTTTTTTGTATATATACATGAACTAAGAAATCCTGGCCATTCCTCATGGAAGTATTTCTTCTACACATATTTAAAGTCTTACTTTGGCTAAATTTCATATTTTTACTACTCATTCAAAAATCAGAATTGTCTCATTACCAAGTTTTACACAACATTTTATGAGCTGATTTTAAATTCTGAAAGGTAATATTTAATAAATCTGCTACAAAACCAAAAATCTCCACATGAAACAGGACCACCTCTTTTCACCCAGCATTTAGATTCAAGAAGCTAAAGATCTCAAACTTACTTCACAATTACTCTGCTATACCGAGGGGGAGGAGGGATTCAAATTAGTCTTTATACTAATAATGAAAAAGGAAATACTAAGCATAAAATGAGAAACAATTTTCATATTTCCTAAGGGCTTTTATAATAAACTAATAGAAGGGAACCTTAAACCATGGGATCAATGTTACTGATGTCTTTAAAAAGGGAAGAAGATTAAGATCACACACAAGATGCCTGTGACAAATTTGTGGACCTGTTCTCCAGTTTTGTTCTGTCATCTAAAATGGAACATATCCAAAGAAGTATTAATATGCTAAACAGCTTTTCTGCACAGACAAATACTTTGAAGCCATGTGAAGCTGTGTGAAGTTTTCATATACACCAAAGTCATTCCCAGTTTACTTGTGTTCCAGCAGAATCATTTTGCAATTTAAGATCGGGCAAAGCATTACAATTTCACTTCAGAACCATTCAAGTGTTTGTTCAGCCTAAATACATGTAATATATCATATATGCTGTGGTATTCCAGAAGATTCCTTCTGCACTGCAGGCTAAAAACAGTATAATGAAGATCTAGATGACTACAGAAGATGTCCACTGGCTTTTGATTCAAAATGTCAGAGGGTAAGTATGCTGTAAGCTTCACTGGAGATCTTTACAAACATAAAAATCTTCAAAAGCAGAGAAACATGAACACCAGATGTACCCAGATTCACTTTTACCCTTTACCTTATTCCCAAATGCTTGTGCTTGGAAGATTTTTAAAGATTTACTAATTACCCAAAATGTGTTATTAATTTTGTAGGCATACTCAAAGAAATTTAAAAGGAGCTTCAGCAGTCTTAAGTCAAAAATGTTTACATTATGAACAAATACCACTGTGTAGAAGGACCTACTTGTAATAAAATTTCCTCATGATGGCAGCATAAACCATTCTGATGAAGTGCTACGTGACAACAGTCATTCCTACTCATGCAATACAGTGTGGCCTGAACTGCTCTAGAAGTAGTGTTCACTACTTTTAATTTTCTCACTCTTCACAATGCCATTTCTACACCATCTTACAGTCTCATTTGGTCCTCAGAATTCCATAGGAATATTATATTACTTCACAAATATAATCTATCAAGAAAGAAAGAAGAGGTACCACCCTACAGAGTATTTTGACAAGCAATACATAATTTGATTTACCTAGCCCATATATTCCATTAGATTTTGTATCATTTCTATATTCTGTTTTGAAAAGTCTATGAAAACTGCATAACCTATGAGTGTGCCTGAATGAAGTTCTTCTGAAGAATTATCTTCTATCAAGTTCTTTTTGCTTTTAATGTTTCTGCATTTCAAAGAGGACAATACCATGACTTTGAAGATCCCATTATTTTCTTGGAAGTGACAGTCATTTCAAAAGTGGCCAGAAGGATTCTAAAAAACTTACATTTTATTACTGGCCTTCCATAGTATATACATTTAAAAATTTGTAACCAGTTGCATACATTAAGGTATGAAACTCATTGAGCTCAAAATCTGCAAGATTTGGAATTCAAAAGATCACCATGCTTGGAAAGACTTTGCTTTAAAGCTACTACTAGCACAATGCACTCTTTTCAGACTAGATTGCAAGTGGAGGTATTGCTGAGGCTACCACCTCCAAAAGCTGATCACCTCACACTTTGAAAGGTCAGTCCATCTCCCCCATGGATCAGCCACTGCAACTGTACTCACAAATGTTCCTTAACCCAGTTCTATCAAAATAGTATCTGTTTTTGAAAACTGTGCAGTTGAGTATAAAGTAACCCAGATCACTGAGACTCCATGTTAGAAAGAGTTATGCTGGCTGAGCTAAGGGGACAGTAAACTCCCAGGGGAGAAGACACAGACCAGTAAGAATGAGTTAACACCTTAATCTCCTGCTCAGCTGCAAGCTCCATACTTGTCTGTAGCCCTAAAGAAGCACACTAAGCCCCCACCTGTTTTTCTCTTAGAACACCTGCACAGCATTTAAACATTAGAAGGGCATTTTTCTTTTACTTCATCTTCATATTACTGACTAGTCATGCTTAAAAATGCCTAAAAACTTACCAAGTTGAAGTTTTACATCATCTCTGATTAATCATCAGCTCCTTAAAGGAAACAAACATTCTCGAGACTCCAGCAAACTGAAGATAAGCTGCCACTCACCCTATTTCTAGATGTTAATAAAGACTAGGAGAACAAGCATTCAGCAGGAAAGGAAAAAAGAAAAAAAATCAGTCTGATTCAGATAATACAGAAGCCAGAAGAAACACAAAGGAAGATTTTGACCCATGAAACACAGTCTGTATGTATTCGTTCTACAAGTTTAACTCACAGCACATGTTGCAATACTACAGCCAGTACAACTTGGCAGTTCACATTACTTGGCATTCCTGGACAGAGCAAACAAACATGCTTGCACAGAGATGTAACAGCCAAGAGCAGGAGCGAAGCTTTTTTTGGCTGTAAGTAAGCTTTTCTTTAACTATCTTTTTTCATGTCTTGACAGTTTTATTGCTACTATGGTAATGAGGGTGATTAACACCAACTTTCTAAAATCAGACTCAGATTACAATGACTGAAAATATGGGCCATATCTTAATTTGAGGGTTTACAATAAGAAAATTAAACCAGTTGATTATTTGGATTTAAGCAGTATACTTACCACAACAAAGAAGAAACAGCTTTATAATGAAAGCCCATCTCCTAACTCATAGGTTCTACCAGAATTATTATTCCTGCAGAAACCTCCCATTTTCATCTCCATACACACTTACTGTACACCTATTCTGACCAAGACAGAAGCACAGCTTTACCACATTTCCTCTGCTAACAGGATTTTTCAAATGAGCAACAAAGATTAGGAACAGCTGGAACTTCAGAAAAGGATTGCCTCATTGCCAGTACCTATATACAGATCAAGAAGAGGGAAAAATCCAATCTCTCCACCTAAAAGAAAAGTTACTACGTTGAAAAAAATCACAGCCTAAAATCAAGACTATGCTGCTGTATTTAATGTATTTAATACATTTATGTATAGTACTATAAGATCGGCAGCAATGTAATAATAAAGAATCTGATATGAATTTACAGCTTTTGTTTCTTTAAATAATTTTAGATTAATTCAAGAAACATGATGAGGTCAATTGAGTTACGTGAAAGAGCTACCCAGGTGTAATTGGAAACCACAACTTCAACTGTTTTCAGCAAGGCACTTCTTGAAACATACAATGAAATATTCATAGCCATATTGTGACAGAAGAGCCTATAACCAACTTAAAAGAAGAAGAGGAATTGCATGACAACCTGTCAGCTGAAAAATAAAAAGCACTGTTAGGAAGACAAACTTTCACTCCCAGATTATTTTTTCTTCTAGCATTGTGTCTCATTGTTAGAGACTAGCAGAAAATACTACTTTTTATAGAGCTGTATCTCTGCAATAAATATAACATTAAGATTTTTTTTCAATCGTCAGACAAAAGTTTTTATATGTAGGAGATAATCAAAGACAAGTTTAAGTTAAAAAAGAAAAAAGTTTCAAAAAGCAAGGGAAACTGAACATGCAAAATCAGATCTAAAGCATGACCTAACAACTAAAATGTATAGAAATGCAGATAATATATGGCCAACACTAAACTTACTTGCAAGCGGGAGACACCCTAGCATGAACCACTATTGTAATATGGCAATGAAGACAAAATTCAAGATACATCATGACAGGTATTTCCAGAAGTCAAGGAAATACTTTTATCAAGAATATCAGGCACCATTCTAGATAATCCAGATTTAGAAAACATCAAGTAGGTACATGTAAAAAGGAGTATTTTCTGTATCTGGGAATAGATCAGGACACATGAAGTAATCTGTCATTTCTAACAAGCTAGGGCACATCTACTTCATAAAATGTAGCACAAGGCAGAGAAACTTGAGCTAAAGCAAGCCAAGCTAGTGTCTGAACCAGACTGACTGAAGATGGAACATGACGAGACACCTGATAGCCCAGGCACATCATCATGCAGACATGACTACACTGCTTTTGGCTGAAAACTAATGCCTCTGACTTGCATTGTGCTACACTGGTGTATGAGCTGGGCCTCAAATTCAATCCAGTGCACAGTGCAGACACACATCACCATGTGGCTTATTCAACCCTTTATTTTGTAGGGTGTAGGACCGCTCAGTTTAAAAACAAACCAACCAACCAGTAATATAAATAACAGGGACAGATGCCTTTGTCAAACAACAGCAATAGGAGGAGACCAACAGATACCAGATGGCCACTAGTTAATACTAGTCAAAACAGGTAAGAGAGCGCTCAAAATTTCTTCTTTTCTAACAGTGTGGTAGGTGCAGAAAAAAGGAAGAAAAAACACAAAAGGAAACAGAAACCAACCCCACAGATGGAGATTAATTATTCCAGGAGATAACTTCAGTGGTGAAAATCAGAAGATGTGACCAAGTCAATCCCTCCTTGCAGTCACCAGCCTACTGTCTGCAAAAATTAGAAGTTAATTTACGTATTTAAGAGTTGTTCCTAACACTTCCTGCAAAGAATTCAGGGCTGTTTGTAAATATCAATACTACTGTGTCTTTGAGGCAGTGAAACGTCTCCAGTTGTGCAAACACCTACTGGTGAACTTCAAAACTTCCCAATCAAAAATATTTTTGAAAGTCTTTGATCTGCAGCATACTAGAAGATCATCTGAGTTACCTAAACTACTACGCAAACTAAGATATAAAAGAAAGGGGGGAGGGAAATAATTAAGCTGCCCTTTAAATAAGCAGTAAGTGAGAAGTAACAAGCATTACTGTAGAGTATAGGTCAACCAATTCTTAAAACTTTGTTACATTTAAGTTTGCTGGAATAAAAAATAAATATAGTTTTCTGATGTCATGAAGGTATTACATTATGTGATACTTAAAAGCTGCTTAGGTTCTGAAAACAATTACTTTATAACCACAACAGTCTGCTTACACACATGAGGTTTTGTTCCCCTACTTCAAACTTCCCACAAAGCTCTAACTGGGCAATGCATGTTTCTTGGATCAAGAGAGTTCAACAGCCATCTAGTTGGATCTCTCAGACAAACAATTATGGCTTTCTCAGCCACATACATACATGGGGTTATCTAGTAAAAACCCATCAAGGACTAACCATTTCCCATCTGTGGTCTCTTCAGTACAGCAAAGGAATCTGACCTGAATTTCTCTCTCCATCCATCTAGTTCCAGAAACAGATCTGGTATCTCATTCAGATGAATGACAAGGACATCAGAAGTTGGGTATTTTCTTCTCGCTGGCAAAGTAGGGCCTCACGATTTCATTAAGAATATTACTTTCTTCTGATATGATCCTAAATCCATAAAGCTCAGGAATCTCAGCTTCCTCTGCAATAATTAGATTATCCCAAAACTCATACAGCCAGGATGCCAGATCTCCCAAGAACAGGATGTTAAAAGCTTCAAACAAACAACCTACATCTAGAGAACACAAGAAATCTGTTGCATCCATAGAAAGACAACTAACAATGCCCAAAATCTGGCCCCAAACTAAAACAGGGAAGACTAACTTACAAGCCTCACCCTTTACCAGTGAAGAATCAAAGATATTGAAAAGCCTAGACTGGAACAGGTTTTGGGTAATCCAGCCAAGACTTTAGACTGGATGATCCAGAGTCACCCAAAGTGAGTTTTGAATACTTCCAGCAAAAGAGGTTCTATCCCTCCTCTAGGCAACCCACTCCAATGTTTACTGTTCTCATAATGAAGAATCACCTTGCCAGGCTGATCAGGGATGACAATGAAATCCTGTGAATACTATACTTGAATGGAACAGTGCTTATACAGCCCCTTCAGGCCCCAAAGCACATAAGCACAATTCTTAACATGCACAGAGCATTACCTAGCTCTTACCTATGCTAGAAATAGATATTATGTTAAATGAAGTATTAATATGGTTTTAACCAATCCAACATAAGTACCAGACTCAGCCTCAGAACAGTTGACAAGAACAGTAGTACTAGAATATATTTGACTAAATGGCACTCACTCATCAACACTTCAGCAAGAAGAGGAACATACAGTGGTACTGGGCAGGGAGATAAATATTTCCAATATTTTGGGTGCAGCTCTCCTTTAATCCAACAAGATTTCAGCAGGCAGCAAACAGAGGTGGTATTTAACATATTTATTAGGACCTCAGCTCCTGCAATCATGTAATGACTTAAGAATGACAGCTTTCACCTTACAAAGGTCTTCCTAGTATTCATAGGATCTCAGAAAGGCATGGGTTGGAAGGGACCCCAAGGATCATAGAGCTCCAACCCCCCTGCCACAGGCAGGGCCACCAACCTCAGGCCTGGATCTACACAAGGTTGCCCAGGGCCACATCCAACCTGGCCTTGAACACTTCCAGGGACGGGGCATCCACCACTTCTCTGGGCAGCCTGTTCCAGCACCTCACCACTCTTTCTGTAAAAAACTTCCCCCCCTAGTATCCAATCTAAACCTTCCCTCCTTTAGCTTTAAACCATTCCCCCTTGTCCTGCCATTATCTGCCCTTTTTAAAAGTTGATTCCCCTCCTGTTTGTATGCTCCCTTCAGGTACTGGAAGGCTGCAATGAGGTCCCCCCGCAGCCTTCTCTTCTCCAGGCTGAACAAGCCCAGCTCCCTCAGCCTCTCTTTGTAGGGCAGGTGCTCCAGCCCTCTAATCATCTTCGTGGCCCTCCTCTGAACCCTCTCCAACAGTTCCACATCTTTCTTGTATTGGAGGCCCCAGATCTGGACACAGTACTCCAGGTGGGGCCTCACGAGGGCAGAGTAGAGAGGGACAATCACCTCCCTGACCCTGCTGGCTGCCCCACTTCTGATGGAGCCCAGGATACCAGTGGCCTTGCGAGCTGCAAGAGCACACTGCTGGCTCATGTTAAGTTTCTCATCCACTGTGACACCCAGGTCCTTCTCAGCAGGGCTACTCTCCAGGAGCTCTTCTCCCAGTCTGTATCTATGTCTGGGATTCTTCCAGCCCAAGTGCAACACCTTACACTTGGCAGTGTTGAACCTCATTAGGTTCACCTGGGCCCACCTTTCCAGCCTGTCAAGATCCCTCTGGATGGCTTCCTTTCCTTCTAGGGTGTTGACCACACCACTCAGCTTGGTGTCATCCGCAAACCTGCTGAGGGTGCACTCAATTCCATCATCGATGTCATTGATAAAGGTGTTAAAGAGAACCGGTCCCAAGAGAGACCCCTGGGGGACACCGCTTGTCACCGGCCTCCACCTGGACATAGACCCATTGACCACCACCCTTTGTCTACGTTCTGTCAACCATTTTCTTTCTTTCCACCCATCAAATCCACATCTCTCCAGTTTAGAGATAAGGATGTGGTGGGGGACTGTGTCAAAGGCCTTGCACAAGTCCAGGTAGATGACATTGGTCATCCCTTTATCTACTGATGCTGTACCTCCATCATAGAAAGTCACCAGATTGGTGAGGCACGACCTTCCCTTGGTGAAGCCGTGCTGGCTGTCCCGGATCACATGCTCATCCCTCATGTGCTCCAACATGTCATCCAGGAGGATCTGTTCCATGATCTTCCCAGGCACAGAGGTGAGGCTCACCGGCCTGTAATTCTCTTTGTCTTCCCTGCTCCCTTTCTTATAAATGGGAGTGACATGACCTTTTTTCCAGTCCCTAGGGACCTCTCCTGACAGACACGAATTTTCAAATATGATGGAGAGCAGCTCAGCAACCACATTAGCCAGCTTTAAGAGATAAAAAATAGGCTCTGAAGAGGCTCAGGAAACAGGTATGAGTAAGTGGATATAAAGAGTAAAAGCTCAGTAAATCTAGAAATTATTAAGCAATTCTACATGAGGAGTATAAGTTCTAGACATTCTACTTTAGTCCATACATAAATTATAATATGGTCCACAAACATATTTTTAAATCCTCTTTTTTGCATTTTACTCAGAAGATGTGCACAACTCTTAAACACAAAGTGTTGTTTGCTTTGGTTTTTTTTTAATCTTTCTCCTCAACAAAAATTAAAAATTTTACCTTGTGGGAACTCAAAATGAGTTTAAACACGATAAGGACAAGTGAAATTCTCTGGGTTTGCTGTTTCTCCACTGCCCCATCTATCCCCCATTTCCATTCCTCTAATGTACTGATTAAAAAAACCCCAAGCTATCTAAACCGCAGACATAAGCGGTTTAAAAACTTCCTTTCAAGTTCTATTTAGCTTATAAATAGATACTAAACAGCACATCAATACATATACCTGATCTATTTCCTGACATACAGAAAGCTTCATGGAACAAGTACGAACAAAGGTTATTTGCTGATTTTCTCATAAAGCTGGAGCAGTCCTCCACAATGAGGATCAACACACACAAATGTAAAAATAACCAGTTTAGCCAAGCACAGGAAAGCCTTGAAGAAGAATTAGAGCAAGACAAATCAGAAATGCTTACACATGCATTTCTAACTTGGATGTTACTTGACTATAGCATTGCTAACACTAAGAGAGCTCTTCAGGAACAGCAGCTTGATTGAAAAAAACAAAACTGTTTCCTGAAAGCCAAAATATCTACTTAGAAATAATTTATCCTGTACACAGAAGAGCACAATAAACAACAATTTCAACAAACACCTGTTAGAGCGCTCTACCATTCTTTGAACACGTACACACAAAAAAATCCTATTCACAGAACATTTCTCCCTTTGTCAAACATACAAAGTTCCTCACTTGCACTACATTACATAAGGAAACTGAGCAAGAATAGATGAGCTCTTTGTGCACTGGTGCAACAAGATGCTAAAATTCAGACTTGCCTCTAAAGCTGTTGATTTACCATACATTTCTTACAGTTGTGCTTCACAACATAGAACTAAAGAGGAAATCAAAGCAGAAGCTGACCAAAACCCTGCTTAATAAACCTTCTAAATTTACTACAAAAGACAGTTTAAAAAAAAAAAACAACACGCACTTGACTGGGGAGCAGAGCTCTTGACAAGCTGAAGAAATGCACTGACAGAAACCTCATGACATTCAAAAACAGATGCAGGCTCATGCAGCTGGGATGGAATAAGCCCCATACAGCAGTAAAGGTTGGAGGCCAACTGCCTACAAAGCAGCTTTCTACAAACAGACCTGTGGTCCTGGTGAAGAAGTTATTTTAGAATAGAATTTATTACACAATTTTCATTCTAGATCTTGACTTCTCTACTACATTGCAACATGTGAACACAAAAAACAAACAAAAAGAATCTACACCAAGACATTATTACACACCTTTAAGTTTTCTGGAACAAACAATATCAAGAAAACAGGTAAAGGAACAGAAAGCTCTTGTCTCAAGACAAGGAACTAGCATATTAAAATAAGCTGGTACACTGATAAGGACTGACATGCTGAAAAGCACAGGCTGACAAAAACTGTCACGGAAATCTTGACGTACTTTGCCGACTACAAGTTCCTCATCCCCATCACCTGGATGCAGGTCTGACAGAAATCAGTTTCAACAAAGTTCAGCTCCTGTGGTTTCCAAAAAGGCCCTCCTCACACTCAGAACTCCTTTGGTACTGCTGCGGTATTCTCCAGAAGACCAGCACACTTTCATCATAAGAAGCCAAACGTATACATTAGGAATAATGATGAAGCTTTAGCAAAGCCAGAAATGCAAAAGTACACTAATGATGCTCATTGCCTATCTGTGTGAGGTTTTAAACTCTTTGAAATATGAAGATAAGTTATTTCTACTTTCAAAAACTATTATATTACTCTAAAACAGAAAGAACTTTTAAAAATTACATTTACATATTGATGTTGTTCCAATGCCTCAGGAATAATTATGAGCCCTAGATATATGACTACACAATTGTAACCGTCATTAAGTCTTCTCAACTTATACCTGTATTCTTTAAAACGTACTTCTAACCATCAATTTTTATACTCTTCTCAACTGCCATTTCTGAAGACAGATTTTTGTCTAAATTTGATTATTTTGTTTACTTTTCTAATTTTAGTAAATCCTTTCTGAACTATTTTTGCAATATTGAAAATTCTAGTCCCTTATGAAAAGAGAGACACTTAAAATAATTGTCATCTTGCATTAATTACAATCTGATATTTCCAGTGAGGAAGAAATAGAAACAATGGAGTATATGACAGGAAGATCTTTAGGAAATCTATCACTCCTACAGGAAGTTTTTACTTTTACATTAGATGGTATTTTATTATTTAGAAGTCTTCACAGCTGATACTCTGGAGTTGAAGTTTGTAATTTCTCTATGATTACATGCAATAATCACCACCACATTTTGCCCATATAGTTTCTGAAGATAAAGTTACTGTTACCTAAACTCTCTCTCTTCCAAAAACAGACATGCTTAGTCCAATACAGCTCTTAGAGCTTAACAAATATGCTGGTAAGGTTTGTTATAAACCTACAAACCAACCACTCACCACAACACACCAAAACCAAACTCACATTCATATATTCTTGGTTTGATTTCATTAAGCAACAGAAGTAGGAAAACATTCAAATTCACCACCTCAAAGAAATATGAGGTGTTTTGCTGTCTATGGAAACTATTTTGCAACTAGTCAATACCACAAAGATCAATAAACCCATTAACAGGCTTCCTTCCTAGACCTTTGCAAATAACAACATATTAGCATAAAAAGCAGACAGTAGAAGATTGCAGATTAGCTGCAGCTTTCAACACGACTACATAAACATTTGAAGAACAATAAGCAATACATCTTACTTATTCCAATTAATAATTTCAATTTGCTTACCAGGAACTATATATGGTCAGGTAATACTTCTGTTTTCAAGATACACAGAGATATGCCTCCTGGAATTTGTTTTAGACCACAAATACTTCGAGAACACTCTTCAGCAACACAATCCCATACTCTACCTTGGCAGTAAACATCTACTGTTGAACTGCAGGAAGGGCATGCCCTCTTGCAAGACGGGCTCCCATTGCACACATCTTCAAAATTAAGCTGGTCTTTCTCAAAGCTGTTCAGCAACCCATTTTGTTAAATGTCACACCAAGTGCATTCCAAGAGATGGAATGTACGTGGTGTCCCTGCAGAAACCACATCCTCCCACCACAACTGTAGATTTGAATGTTCCTTTGTATTACTTGTTTGGAAAAGAGGGCAAAAATACCCATTTTTTTTCAAAAGTAACTCTCCATGCACCATAACAATGGCTTGGCATTTTGCAAAGTTCATGAAAAGGAAATTTATCAGTTTCCCAATCTCTATGGGTAACAAAACAACCCAAGTGACAAGCACTATCACATCTGTGATTCTCTATTCAAGACCCATCTGGATGCCTATCTGTGCAGTATGAGCTAGGGAGCCTGCTTTGGCAGGGGGGTTGGACCCAATGATCTCTCAAGGTTCCTTCCAACCCCTACAATTCTGTGATTCTGTGATCTTCTCAGGAAAGGCCATATACCACAAATATGTATCAGAACAGATCAGTGATCCAGGCTGGGTGTCTGTGCATCTTTATAAATCACTCTGACTCCAGAAATAGTACTTTAGAGCCTAAACCACGTTAAAAGCACTCCTATCTGTATTCAAAACTCCACAATGCATTAATTGACTATAAGCATTTGCAAAGTGATCATTTTCTAAAACAAAAACTTAATTGCTCTTCCAATGAAGCTTAAACATATATGTCATTCAGCAAATTGTTATTTTTTCCTATCTCTGTCAAAGGATTTTTGGCACAGTAACTTCATTTCAAAATTCACATGAAATACAAGGTAAGATTTCACAGGGAAGATTTTCATTTTAATTATACATTGCCTTTATTTAACTAGAGCCATTTTAGTTCTGCTCAGCAATGTGACAGGCATAAAAAGTAAAGGTTAGGTAAGAGGTATTTAAGAAAATGAATGTTAAAAAAAGGTAAAATATAATTATTTCAGATGGGAAATATAAAAATCAAAATCTTTAAGGACAACTGCCAAATCTGAAGGAATATTTAGTCCCTAAATCTAAATCTCTAAGAGGTGTCTACTTTCATCTGCCATGCAGTTCCACTCCACATACACTTCTCTGAAGAGCTGAAGTCCAACTAAGATCCCATTGTTACTGAAAGGAACAGTCCCACCTCCTGCCTTTCCAATGCTTCCTCTGGACCAGCCCTGGTGCTTGTGCAGGCACGCAACAAAGTGAAAAGCAGTTTATTCAGCTGAAATCAGGCTCTCCTAGGATGTATTTATCAAAGAAGTGAGCTGGAGCATCAGGCTGCAAAAGTGTTCCAGGACTGGTCAGAAGAGGACTGCAAAGGAAAGATACAGTGGAAATGTTGGCATCCCTTTCATTGACAACTCAGTTTTAGATTAACTTAAGCCCCTCATGAAACTTACTAGACAGTCAATTTGTGGTGTTTTCATCCACAGCAATCAGGATAGGACTTCACACCTTATTCTAAGGAAAGTGAAGAAGTTGAATTAATTGGTCTCTAACTCAGCCACACAGTAATCCAAAATTTACCAAAATCAGGAAGATTCAGGTTACACCTTTAATGCCCTAGAGTGGTAAAATGACATCATTTACTTTTCTTGTCCTTTGTTTTACAGAAATGCTCAGAAACAGGTACATGTTTTGACTCCTTGACTCTTCCACTCCCACACACTGGATTTAAGTAGCCCACTGCCTATTTGTGGCAACAACTACTTCAACTAAACACATAATGCCCCCCTCATAAAAAAATCAAAACCCAAGCAAAAAATTCCTGCCAAGTTTTAAGAAGCAACAAGAAATGTTTCAGGGCAGGACTTAAAACTTCTCCAAACACACAACACCGATGCCTAATGGGGTGAGGAGAGCTGACTTGGGAAACAGGTACTTTTATACTTCTCTTTGGTACTAACAGTCAGTGGTTTTCAGGTCTTCGCTCTTTTCCAGGATTTATAACATTTTATAACCTGAAAAAAGGTAAACAAAGACACCAATTGGAGGGACGGGGAAAGTCAAAAAGAGGTGGGTTGTTTTATTTTTTTAATAATGTAACTTCAAAAATAGGTACTGTAGTACTTTTAATGCTTTATTCATGAATTTTCTGACTTCAATCGCTCTAGTTCTTTGTCTTCTGCTGACAGTATTTTGTTAGCTGTTTGGAATTTGAAAGCTCACAACAGCTACTGTCACAAATGAGAAGCAAAGCTAAAGACTTTGTTGAACAGCTTAATTGTGTGCAGGCAGAATACATTTTAGAGCCAAACTGAACATTGAAAAAACAGCAAGATATCTGAACCTGTATTCAGACTCTCTTTAGAATCAAAACTTTTGATTAATCCCAGAGAGTATCTCAACTAAGTAAGAAAAACCCAAGAAATCATCCAGCACAGAAGCAACTATCCAGTTTGAAATAACATCAATTTTAAGAAAGACGACACTACTGTTTTCTTACATAAATACTTGTTATCCCATCAGTCCCAAACTACTAGAAGGCTGAAAACACTGCCAAACAAAGAGACGTTCTCCTCTCTGAACCTAAATCAACAAGCCCAGAAACTGGCAAGTAGGTATTAATTTAAGTATCTCTACTGAAAGCATTTAAGGAAAGTTCTTTACCCAGAACAGCTACAGAGGTAAGCCACTTTCATAGTCATGTACCAAAAGACCAGGTACTGGCCACATAAACAATTGGTAGAAAGTAGCTGCACAGGAAGTTTCCGCATAAGACAAGGTATGAGATTTACTTCTTATATCTCTAAACATCAACAGCTGAGCTAGTCATTGCACTCCAGTCCACTGCATTTCATAGCAAAAGAAAAGGAATTTGGGGGAACAATTCATCTGATCCATTTTACATGTCAACTGTAAGACAGGTGAAGTTGCCCTAGAAAAGTTTTTATTTTGCTACCTATAAATGAACCTGAAAGTAACTTTCTCAGGTGTTATTTATGTTACAGATAGCTACAGCTGAACAAAGTAAATCTGTATATGATTTCTTGCTAATAACGTCAAGACTGTAACACATACAGAAAACGTCTGAAAGTACAAAAAAAAAAGCATGGATGAGCATATTACATCATGGATTTGGCTGAGCTTGCTAACTGTGCAATCATAAAATGGCTGAGTCCCCACAAGACCAAAGGTGGCTTAACAGATGGCACAGCTTTCAGAATAGAGATATTTTGCTTTACACACTTATCCTTTTGGCAGCTGAGATCTCATGGGCATATCCGGACACCCATAGAACAATGTCTCTTTCTCTTATGGAGTAAAAAAATCCTGGAAGAATCCTAAAAACATGTTTTCAATATTCTTGGTAAAGACACCTCTAGAAACTTCCCAGGGTAAAAATACAGAGTAGTCCTAAAGCACTCTCTCAGCAAATAACATTGCATAAAGAATGAAAGATGCTAAAAGGCAGAACTAAAACTATACTTCTACTAAAGTTGTTTTTAGCCATGCTTCTGAATTGTTCAATACTATCTTCCTTAATGATTCACACTTTTTTACGAGTACATTTATAAAACATTTCAATTGATACGTGTATATAGTAATTCTAGAGTAAAAATTTGTCTGTAAGTGCAAAACTTGGTAACATATAGGACAAAGAAGTGTGATTAATATTCTCAATTTACATTTTAATATAATTGTATTGTGTGGATTTTTATATATGTACATATGTATACTTGTAATTATATATATTATGTACTTAAGTATTACACTTTTTATTCTCAGACTATTGAAAATATATTATATTAATTGCCAAAGTAATTTATTAAATCAATAGCTATTCAACCAAGATCAGCATACCATTGAATACCCTCAAATCACACAGTATTTATTCTCATACATACACAACTATAAAACATTCACTGAATATGTGAATGTTCTTCTCTCATAAAACTTGCACATATAGCACAAAAAAATTTAAATTAAATATACATGAACATATTTTTAAAATTATTTTCAGGAAGTTCTATGGCGGCATATTTTCAACCAAAATTATGCCAAAGAACAGGTTTATAGAAATGGGTATAGATACTGAAAAGAATAACGTCAGATTAGAGCCTTTCAGGATCAGATTACATTAGGAATATCCAAGAACATAAAATAATTTGACAACAGAACTGATCTACGCCAAATCTAAAAACTCATTTTAACTATTAAATTGGCATCACAAGAATGTCTAACCAGAGAGCTTTTGTCCATTTTCTAAGGCAGGACTGAACCTCGTGCTAGATCAGCAGGGAGTCTGACAACTGACTTTATTTGTCAACAAAGGGATACAAGCATGAATACAAACTGACCACTAAGCTACAAATAGAAAAATCTGCTTCCCAAACCACCCATCTATCCCCTAATTCCATTCATTCCAGACATTTACAAAAATTCCAAACTATACTGGCAGCCACAGGCTTTGCTACACTTCCCACATACCCTGAAAGCTTAACTCTTTATCAAAATGTTTGGCTATGATATCTTCTACAAGGGCAGGTATTCTCTTCCCATTATAAAAAGATCCTGGTTTGAAATGCAGAACTCTCAGCAGCCAAGTCTTCCCAGTTTTAGAGAAATGCATGTTAAGAATGTAAAAACATACAAAAATGAATGTGTAACAAGCCCGGGTTTTAGGAGAGTTTACATTAATTTTCAAGACATTCAAGCTTTTTCTGTAGATTATTTTGAGAGACCCACTATCTAGCATTTTTCATCCATTAAAATTTCACTTATGAATACTTCTCAACCATCAGAAAACTCTGCTTCCTTGAAAGGCTATTGTTAAAAACTAGTATAAGAAGAAGAGATAGATGAAATACTGTGGGTTTGCCTCAGAAAACAGAAAGTTTCTGGAAAAAGACATTAGTTTTAAAGATAACAGAATAAAACCTTCAATTCTTATTCAGCAGATCATCAAAATATTCTAATTCATTAGTGTGCAAGTAAACATTTGGGTCTTCAAAGTTCTCCTCTATTTTCCACACAATTTTTGCCTCCTATCTTTACATATGTTTGCTAATATTCACTGTTCGTGTATACTTTGGGAGAAACCCCATCAGAACGAATGCCACACATTCTAGAGAAATATCATATGCGACGAGGATATACATCACTGGACAGGTGATGGGATCTCAAAAATCTAGTTTGAAATTCAGTACCTTGGTTACAAGCAACACATGAGGTTCTCAAACTGCCAGTACCGACTTTTAAAGAGATTAACACTTCAGCAATCGTTTTTAGGAAAGCAACGGGCACATCCATAGCTAGAGAATTAACAGGGAAAAAATGCAATAAAACATCCTATTCCTTTACATTGTAGCACTTTCCTATGTGAGTCTTTCTATGCGGAGTCTCAGACAATAATTGTTCTGACCTACTGATACCTTCTCCTCCCGTGCTAGCATGTCCGCTTTCTGGTGCTGGATGGCTACTCAGTGCTGGCAACCGAGGACCAGCACTTCCCAACACAAACCAGACCGCTGCTCACACATTCCTGCAGTTCTTCTGGCCACTGAATACAGGATCTCTGTTACTTTTTCAGTTGATTGCAACTCAGACAACTGAACAGATAATGAGAGTTAATTATATTCACATGATGCAAATGAATTTATGGTCACACAAAATCTCAGCTACAGGAACAATTATACAGACCTAGTAAATCCTCATGCCCAAAGCAACAAGTATACTACAATAACATTAAAAGAGGTAAGACAGGACAAACATGCATATCACTACTACCATAAGGCACTGCTGATCTGTACCATGGCAATGGTTTACCCAAGTTCTCTACATAAAATTAAATGCACATATACAAAACCAACATACCATCTTTCTACAAAGTTTTAGACTAGAGTCTAATTAGGTAAGAAACAAAGGGTTATTAAATTATTCAGAAATTAACAGCAATAACTACTTTCTTACTTTGATTAGCTATATAAAATTGATCTTTTAAAATATTGGCAGAAGCCCAACTCTAATAAGATTCAAAATTGTAAACACACTATCATCTAATTTCACCTGTTGGATTAAAAACAGAAGGCCTAAACAAATGCCTCAAAATGGATGCCAAGTTTGAAGATTACTGCTAAAGAAATTTCATTTTCTAAAAAGGCCCTTTCAAGGTCACTAGCTGAATCGTCACAAAAAAAGTCTGTATTAACCACTCTGGACATAATCTGTTATATTTCAAGATTCCCCCCCACACACACCCCCACACCCCACACCCCCCAAAGTAACCACGAGGGAAACATGCCAGTAAACACAATTATTCCCATCTACAACAATGTACATAGCTAGCGGAAAGCCAGGACTGACACCTTATTTTTTGTAAAATAGGATGTGAAGATAAAGTAAAAAAAAAACCCCAACGTATGTGCTAAACAATAACAAAAACCAACTTCTATTGGCTTTAACCACTTCATTATTCTCCTTATTAAATATTTGTAGCAGAGACTTATAAACAAGCAAAGCTATGAGATATATATATATATGCTGTTATTAATTATTCTGGTTTTGTTCTATTACTTTAAGTATAGAATTTGCAACCCATTCTACTTGGTTCCAGTGAAATGGATAATGTCTCTAGGTTAAACAAAACTGTCCTCCCCTTCTTTCTCCTTTTCAAAACTCTGCAATGTCACACACAGAGGATTTTACAAGAGTACAATGCCTGTGGCAAGGTACTGTGCTGTCTACACCAAACAATTTTGCCTGCAATAAAATGGCAGCAGATGACATATTCAAAACCACGGCAAGCAAGAACTTGCACATCATGGCCAAATTAACATTCCCTGGATTTGGCCCTGGCTTTAAACCACAGGCATGCTCTCATTTTATCCTGTAATGCTATACTGTTTGTTTTGTTCACTACTATACTTTTCCCACACCAAGTAATACAGTAGTCATAGAAGTACAGTGGGAAACAATGTTTACTCATTCATAGACCAGTATACAGCCAGGTAATCTCCTAACTGGAAAAGCTTATGTCCAAACATTGTATGTTTAGGAACAGTCACTCACATTCTATACAAAACCCTCCACTAATTCTTTCTCTCTTCTGTTATTAATTGCTAAAAAGTTACAGTGTTAAATTAGAAAACTGTTATGAAAAATATCCAGCCTAAAAAGTACAATCTATTTAATCATCTTAGCTGAAGATATTATTTTTCAAAGCCATCCTGAAGGTACCAGAAGTTAAACATCATTACTTGAAAATTGCCATTTAGATTACACATATGAACAAAAGCAATCATTGTCTTGTCTGAATAAGGCTGGCTGAAAATACTTCACACTACAACAGGCTCTTTATTCTACTATTCAAGAGCCCTACCAATTCGAAGTAACAATGAAGTTTTAATGGAACTTCCCTGGAATCTACTGCTTCATTTGTTGGATAGGCCTCCACTGGAAACATTTATTAGTAGCAGCATCTTTGTAAAACATTACCATCCAAAACATGACTTCTGACAAGTCATTTAATGTCTTATTTTCCACAAATCCAGAGGTGGGGTTTTTTTCCCTCATGTATGGATACAAGTTCAGCAGTCCTATGTAAATATTGAGTCCTGTCATTTCTACACATGCATGTGTGGGAAGAGGGAGGGTATGTTTGTTTTTAAATAGAGCTAGCACAACTTGTCATACTTCCCAGACTCCTGATTTGGAACAGAGGGTTTTTTAAGTGATTTATTGGCAGTATGAGCTCCCAGTTATGTACGTATCTGCAGGCAAATACATCTGTTGCATAGGTGTATATCTCTGGACTTCTACCAGCTTTCCTTGCAGTTTAACACTAATTTATAGCAGAATTTATAGAGGAAAACAACAGATATTTCATGAGTAAGCCAAGCCAAGCCTCAATTAAGACTTTCAAAACAATAATTACTTGGTGCCAATTATGTCTACTTCTTACAGGAACACTTTAAGAACCCAAGAAGGGTGAGCCAAAGACTGCAAATACTTTGCCTTTACTCATTTTTATTCAATGGAGTCTCTCTCTCTAAAAGCATGTATAAACCCATATCTCCAGCAGCTTTCTACATTTTTCACTGTAACCCAAACACCTGGAAAAGAACAGAACTTTAGTTTGAAACTACTTAGTTTTGCACTTCTATGCAAAACCAAGCTAAAAAGTTTTAAAATAGAAGTTTTTTTAATTGCCATCCTAGTATAAACTCTTTATAATGACAAAGCCCTGTTCCTTTAGGGTAAACAGTAGGAGTTACCAGCACATGCACTTTCTCATTGCAGAAAGATAAAAATTCTCTAATAGTCTCAAAACAAATGTTGTTAGAAGACACAGGAGTACTTCAGAATGCAGGTTTGGGGTTTTTTTAAAATGTGTTAAGGTTATCCTTTCAGCATGTATTTAGTCTGCTATTTCTTCTTTCAGAACACATGCATTACAACAGTGTTCACATATATATATATGTGTGTGTGTATGTATATATTATTTTTTAAAAGCAAATAAAGCCTCCTTTTAAGGAGGAAAAAACCCTAAACTACCTAACAAGCAATGAAGTAATTGGACTGTCAGCAACTAGGCAAGAAAAACAGGCACATCATATACAAAAGCAAATTAATTTCAAGAAAAATATACATCACGGTAAAAAAATTCCAACAGAAAGTTAGATCAGCAGAAGTAGTGATGGTTTTAATAATGAACTATGCCAAATCTATCTGAACAGCTTTACTGTAAGGAAGTATCCACATTATGTAACTGATGTATTTTTGGTGCCTCCATACCCCTCCACATTAAGTACTTGGAGTGATTCAACCATACTTTGAATTACTGTGGAGAAACAGTGAAGAACTGTATGACAAAACTACAGTTGTCTGTTTTCCTGATGCAAAGCGTATCGCTAACTTTTAAAGGCACAATTCAGCACAACTTTCATGTATGAACTGGAGGATTTTAGAGTATAAACACAACAGCAAAAAATGCCAAGCGACTGAAATTAATAAAGATAATGGTATTGTTTTTATCAACAGAGACCTGGTATTACCTTTGAAGCTAATAATATATGGATTATTAAATAGGTATTTGCTTGGTTTTTAACATGAGTTTAATGGAACATATATTACATTAAAACAATATAGCCCAGTTTTGCTGCAGATAGAATTTTTGCATCAACAAATTCTCAGTTTTTCTAGTATTTTCTAATGTCTTTATCCTAAGTTTGGCCCACCAACACGAAAGCATGAACAATAGTTTGCTAGTCTTGATTTGCCACATTTTAGAAAACAAACAAACTAAAACCTACCACAATTATGTTTTGCATTCAGTGAGATCAGAAAATCCCTGAAGAGTAGTTGAGCAGGCACAACAAACCTGCCAGAACAATTCACCTAGCTTATATGCCATTCCTTGCAGCCATATTTCCTGAGGAATGCTCAAAACCAGACATATTTCAAGTTGGATAAACTCTTCTGGCATTCTGCTCCTTCAACTTTCTTTGATGAGTAAAGAGTGCCCTTATCACATTACAGGTTTGCGAATCAAGATAAACAAATGAAGTGGGTGAATGCATCCTCTCACCTGATAAGAGCACACTCTCTTAAGAGACACTGTGCTCTTAGGAGAATATGCACTCACAAGTTACAGGCACACTCACATCCCAAGCACATGGCAAGGCAACTGCATGCAGATGTCCTCATGCACAAGGAGGAAACAACAGATATAGGTCTTCCAGGGCTTAATAAAAGAAACTGTGGCTCAATCCTCTACAAAGGGTGGCCTCTACAAAGGCAAGTCAAATTTACTATGTACATTTTTTTTCCTACCATTTACAATAGTACTGATCTTCAGTGACAAAATACAAGCTCTATGAAATGTCAGAATGATATATATGGCATCATTTAAAGTACTTTATGTTGCTATATTTATAGTACATTTCCTCTTGTGTTACTAGTCTGGTATTCTACAGCCCAAAAGGATACACTGTTCTTATAATTACAGTCTTCCATACCGAACCACAACAGTTTGGGTCCTAAAACGAAAACAGTTCTAGCATCATATTTTCTTCAATGCCCACCTTAATTCCTTGCAATCAATACTAGGCAGATTGTTTAAACAAACTTCATCAAGCACAAAATTCTGAATCTAATATTCTGAATTCTCAGGCTTTCTGTAACTACAATTCCATGACCTAGGAAAACAAAGATCTTAAAGTGTCCTTAGCTATGAAACTAAGGAACTTGGAGAAAAGATGCATCCTTTCAATCCTATTTTTCGAGATTAATTCATCCAAGGTGAGACAATTAAAAGCAAGTTTATTCCTTAATAGTTGCAGAGTTGGCACCAAAAATGCCCTCTTGTGGCACAGCAGAACCCTGCAGAGCCTGCCCTCAGTTCTTTCAACTTAAAACTACGAACGTATTACTCAGGGTTTTATTTTGAAACAAATAAAGAGATAGGAAAATGCACAAGAAGCTAAAGTAAAATGGCAAATATTGTTCAGAGTTTGAGTGAATGCTTGAACCCAGTTATTCTACACGGTTCTTTCATTTTCCTTTTTTCTGAGTGTTAGTGTAAGTAGTAAGGACATCTGGTCCCTCCTGCAAATCTGCTCTGGGGAAAGCTGCTCTGGGAACACAGCACTGTCACTTCAGCAGATTCCTGAAAGGGGAATATTTGTGCTGCTTGAAATATTTTATTAAAGAATGTGTGTAAAAACAGTTTCACGGGGAAAGTACCCAAGCACTTCAACATCTCCGTCAACAGGCAACAATTTGCAAGGCTGCCTCACTCTCATCCCCGTAGACTACTGATTCTCAGAACTGTACCACTGAACTTCAGAGGAACAGTCAACAGAGAACCACAGTCAACAACTACCCAGCAAATTTCCTTGCCACTGGAGCAAAGCAGCACACCACATATTTTTTCTGTTAGTAAAAATGTAACTGTGATGGCTTCAATTCCCTTAATCTGAAAGCAGCATCCTTTCACAAAGGTGTTGATGATTTTTTGCAGCTGCTTAACTCAGTCTGTCAAAGTGCTATTAGGAGAGGGGATCATCAGCAAACAAACAAACAAACCAAAACAGAAAAAACAACCCACCAAGGAAGCTTTTCAACCGAAGCCAAACCTCAACAGGCATTGAAATCATGATACCCAGCAAGGGACAGTCTCCCATCTTGTCTCTACACCACAGTGCAGTCAGGAGCACATTCCTGAACAGACCACACTCTTCCTTGCATTTTCCCAACCGATGGCAATTCAGGCTGCCTGGCAGCCCTCCAGATTATTCATGAGGAGAGTCACTAACAGCTTGTTTCCCTCGTCCTGCTCCAGTGTAAACAGTCTGCTGCGAAAGGTGTTACCCAGGGGGGGTTTTTCAAACCACAGTTCAAGTAGGAAACAATAGTTTGTAAGCATGGGAATACCATATTTCAGCTGCCAGTTAATCTGCAACAACCCAGAGGACGGTCATGTTTCACTACTGTGTGCTCATTACAAGCATGAGGATCAAGGTGGTAATGACATATGGAGCGCTGCCCAGTGGGAGAGATGAGCAAATAAGCAAGTTTCAGTGTGTTAAGTCTGAGAGAAAAAAAACCCAAAAAACCCCAAACAAAAAACCCACACACATTTTGTCCAAACATGAATATATTTAAACAGTATTTTTAGAATCATTATGGTTGGAAAAGACCTCTAAGATCATCAAGTCATGCTGTCAACCCAGCACCACCAAACCCACTAAAGCATGCCCTGGAGTGTCACATCTACCGGTTTTTTTGAACACCTTCAGGGATGGTGACCACTTCCCTGGGCAGCCTATTCCAGCCTAAGCCTCCCCTGGTGTAACTTGAGGCCATTTCCTCTCATCGTCCCTTCCTACTTGGGAGAACAGAACAACTCCCACCTCACTACAACCTTCTTGCAGATAGTTGTAAAGAGCACTAAGGTCTCCCCTCAGCCTCCTCTTCTCTCAATTAATTAAAAACAAGGAGAAAAAACACACAAAAACTTGCACAACCTATTATAAACCCTCAGTCAAGCCCAAAATTTCAGTTGGAAGATTAAGACAACCAAAGAAAACAACAAAAAAATTTAATTATCTGAGTATCTAAAAACTGTCTCCTTTCAGAGAGCAACCATCCATTTTTGGTTTATACAATGCCATTTTCAAAGTTCTAAACTGAAGTTTCAAGTTCCAAGTTTTTTTTTAAATACCTGTTATAAAGCAATGTGTTTTAAAATAATCACCTAATCCTTAGTGAAATCACTATGTCATTTCATCTGTAAAAGCACAGATGTAAATTTAAAATAAAATAAATCCTCTTTGAAAAGTGCCACTGAGCTTTTTCTCAAAATTTCTCTGGTATGAAGCCGAGATACAAATCCTCCTGTGAAGAGTCAGGTGCACGAACTGTGTACTCACTTGCATCCCGTATGTTTGTAGCAGCCTGGGCCCACATGCTTCACACAATAGTCATGGAAACACGCACATTACTGACACTCAACATGCCCTGTTAGCCATGCTGCAAAGCCACTCAAGACAGTTCAGAAACAACATAGGATTATTTACCAATCCAGCATGACAACACAGCAAATCAGTAGGATATGAGCTATTTTTTATCATTTTGCTCAGGCAGCATTTCCAGTCAAGATTCTCAAAGAGAAGACAATTGAATCATTGAGCAGTATTCTTTCAGGTGTCACAATCCAACAAGACTTTATCATCCCTTTTGAAACCTATAAAACAATATTTTCTTCTAGAGTTAACCTAGCTTGTGTCTATTTTCTACATCCTAGTCTTGCTACCTAAAGGGAGAAGTTAACTATAAGACACTGAGTAAAACCAAGCCACAGGAAGATCTACAAAACCAGTTATCCAGTCAAGATCCCAACCTATCAAAGCTGTAGTCTTTCATGCAGTTCTCCTTCACTGCCTGAAGAAACATGTGTACATGAGTACACACCCATATAAAAGGCACAGTACGGATTGCTGAAGAAGAGAAAAAGAAATCACCAAGTTTCCTTATTACTTTGAAATAGCTGTTAAGCCACACCTAAGATTGGAAGAAAGAAGTCTCCAATCAGTAATACGCAGTCTTGTGAGGCTTCCTCTTCAACCAGCCTTCTCCAGGCGTATTCTAACAGAAATTCCTCTCTCCATAATTTAGCCCACATCACTAACCTGTGCTCTCTTGGGATGTCTGCAGCTCTTTTAGCCTCTCTGTCTTCTGATCCTGGAAGGAAATTCTCAGTCTCTGTACCCACCCATCTTGACTCAGCAAGTCTTCCCTCCTGAGTACCAGACATTCAGGCAGAGAATGCCATTTCCCAACCCTTACAGGAAATAACTCCTCGTTATCCTTGAGGCGTTGAACGCTGAGAAAGTCTGTCCTTTAAAGTTTCATTTCAGCATATGCAAATGGTATCGATTACATAGGTCAAAAGTATCACAGTCTTGTTGAAACTAGGAGCATTTTCGCGTCAGTTCCAGTATCTACCACATAGCTAAAACCAATTGTGTAAAGAAGGCAAGTAGACAGCTATCCTAGGTCCTTAAGTCGTTTGCAGCTACTCTGAGCAATTAAGATAACATACTCTACAGGACATCCTATACAAATCAATTTTATCTTAAATGCCACAGCTGCCTTTTTAATCTTCTTTATCAGGCAGTCTAAGGAAAAGCTTATACTTATTAAAAAAAAAATCCACCTTATTAAGTACATACTAAGCAGCAGCCCATGTGAGTGAGTCGGTCTGGTTTTCTTCCAAGCAATCAAACCAATGCTTTACAAAACAGAACATCTCTAAAAACTGTTTTTACTATAGTCTTTTTACAGTTTATTTCCAGAGAAGCACCACCTAACTATAAACCTAGTTTTCAGGCTCTGTAGAAACAGTTTTCAACACTGGGGTGGGGGGAGGTATCAGCCTAAGAGCTGAAAACCTTTAAAGGACATTCCTCTCTGGTTAAATTTCAGATCAAGTACAAACTCCATCCTCTAACTGACAGACCTGACAAGAAAGCAGGCATCCTCATGATCAGCCACCTTAAAAAATACAAATAATAAAAGCTTTACTGTAAGAATAACCATAGTCTATTCCACTATTGAGATACTGAAAATAATCTTTACCCCAATCAATGGTAAAGGCCCATGCTTTAAAAAGAAAGAAAATTAACAGAACATCTACAAATGAAAAGTTTACTGCAAATCTCTGACTGACCTTTTAACAGCTGAAATGGCCTAAATTCCAGGAAAGACTTACAACAGCGTCACTCCTACCATGTGCGGAAGTTTGAGACACAACTTCTTCCAGCACCACGAAAAATACCAAATACAGAACTATTGCCTCAAAATAATTTGTCTCAATAAGTAGCATATTTATAATGTTGTCTTATAAAGATGGCAAATGCAAACCTCACAGAAGATTTATTTATCCAGCATGAGATACAAAAAAAGCTTCACTAGACAATCTTCGGCCTGCCTGAACGTCAAGAATGCTTCTTGCAGGGGGAGGGTAGAAGCTGTTAGCTACATCATTACAAATGTATTTTAACATAAACTAATTTTACACAAACTGGTAAGGTATATGGAATAACTTCACTGTCCAGATCTTCCAAGATTAGAGCTCTGCATCTTAAAGGGAAGCCATGAATAAAGCAATTGCTACCTTAGATGGTGTGACATGAAGAAAATACATCACTTTTTTTTTTGCATATTGGAAAGTCCACATTCTAACATCATCCTTAACTTGCCCATGACACATTGTGAGAAAGTAATTCTTGTGCCTCTAAACTGCTTTCAAAAGTTTGATTAATGCTTTAGCTTCTGGGCAGGCACAGAGAAAGTATTTCCTCCTCTTATGCAGCCAATTCAGTTAATTCTCTGTCAGAAGTTGAAAAAACCTACCAGGAACACACATAATTTATAACCTGCTAGGAACAGAACAACAAAGTTACATGGTCTAGATTTTCAAAGTGTATTTGAAAATAGAAAATGAAATTAAAATATTTACTATTTAAAGTTTTGTGAACCATTAAACAAACAAACAAAGGCACCCTACTTTTTTATTGCATACTAATAGGAGGTATTTTACTTTAACTCACATATTAACTGTTACAAATTAAATCACTTTGTGACCTACACTACTATTTATCTCTGGAAATAGTGGTGCAACATGAGAGACTCACAGAAGAATTTTTAACAACAAATTCAGAAAAAAAACCCAAAACATTACACAAGCAGCTACAAGTAAGCAAAACTATTTCAACTGTTCAGCTTGTATATTTCATAAGTAAAAGTAATTTTGTTTATGAAGACAGCAATTCCAACTAATACAAACTTCTACTGACTCTCTACTTGCCTGCAAAAAGTAATGTATTTGATTAGCAGTCAGAAAGTGGTTCTCTCTACCCCACAAATGGTTAAAAGCTTCCAGGAAGGTTGTTGTTTGGTTGGGTTTTTTTTTTACAGTAAACTATTCCTGCATGGCAGGTTCCACGTTTCCTGAGCATTTTTCATAGCTTTTGAACTAAAGATCAACCTTAAGAGAGCCATAATGCACCTGAGAACCAAGCATGCTACATTCAAGTCAGTTGAAAATGTTGACTGTTTTCTAACACTACTACCCCACTTTAGTTCTTCACCTGAGCACACTTCACAGACTATAGCACTCTGAATTCATACCTTCTGGGGAAAACAAAAAATTCCTTTCAAAAAGACAGCAAAGATAATATTCACTAACTGGTCATTATTTATAAAATTTACTTTTTTTTTTCCCCTGTGGGAACAGCAAAAGTCACAAACCTATTTACAATGTACCTCATCACAGTTATAGAAAACACTCAAGAAATAGCTGTATGACAGATGACAGTCTAAACATTAATTTACAAGCCTTCTCATCTCCCTACACAAACAAAATTCTTTTCTGTACATCAATAATGAAAAAAATTATTGTAGCTTTACTACTTACATTATTTAAAAACGCAGTCTACAGCTACTTCTTTTTAAGTTTCCAGGCAACACTTAGTCTGACTTCCACAAACCACAGTTTACTTGAGCTTCTGCTGTCTGCCTACCGCACTGACATAGGAACGGCATGATGGCAATCAGAGAGACACCCCTCAAATTGCTTACTGTAGTTACCCTATTAGATCCATCAAGGAAGATGAGCTATAAAAAACTTAACTCCTGTAGTTCTCTTCTCTCAGACTACTACTTTCTGATGAGGGGAGAGAAAAGTCACTCTTCCACACACAGAAGCTTCTGTATTCCTCCTTGATTTCTCTCTTTAGTCCACTTTGTTTATCAGTACCATTTAATCATTTATTTGCAACTAGTTTAAACCAATGCCTTCTGACCCTTCCAGATCACTAAATTTTACAGCCCATCCACTGCTCATTCAAGAACTTATTCTTCCCAGACATGGCTGATGTATATAGCTCCACCATTCTCTTCTTCAGCCTTAACTGGTTGTTTTCTGCAGCTTTCCAAGCCCCTCATCACCCAGCTACCCTTATGCTACCAGAACCACGGGTCTGACCAGTGAAAGGACAAGCACATCAGACATGAGAGCTGACTGTTGCATCTAGTCAACAGGAAAAATAAAAACTGGTGAGATTCTTTATAAGCAATACTGATGCACCAAAGTTGTAGGAAGAGGACATTGATTTGTGGGGGACTATTTTAAATCTCCCAGAAACTGTATGTGAAACAACCCATAGTATCCAACACAAACCAAATCCACACTGTATGTGGACTGCTCAAAAGGCTTTGTCTCTTTTCTAGTTTGTGAACACAAACATATCAAAAAAATCTGTATCAAAAGGCCTTTAATTCACTACTTATCTAGCTATCCAAAATTACTTCCCATCTTTCCTTCTCTTCTTCTGACTTTGATTATTATATTAATGCAAACTCAATTTAAATGGTTTTCACAAAGTCAATGTTTGGGGCATATTTTTTTACTATTATTAGAACTGGAACCATGACAGCAGACTCTGCCCAGTATGAACAGCCTACCTGCAGGGCCTGGCCCAGAGCTCACCCTGCCCCTTGGCCCCCCCACTGCTGACTGGCATGCAGCACAATAACATTGTTTTAAATGAAAAGTAAGCAATAATTTCACGTTGAAAGAAGGGGAAAAAAAAGAAAAAGAAAAAAGGCAGGTTCAGAAATTACTCACTTTAAATAAAAAAAATTTAAAATTAGGGCTGATATCCTAAGATAGTAACAATAAATATCAACTGCTTGATAACTGTCATTTAAGGAAAACTGTTTGCATCATTTTAGAGCTAATTCTTATTTCAACATGGTTTTGAACCACCACATTTTCTGCGAAACAACTGTCTACATCTAGGTTTTGTCAGTCTTATCTCACCATGCAAACAGTTAATGCTGTAACACCTGATCTTCAGAAAAATATCAATATTACTAATGCAGCTTTCCCAATCAGTGAAAAAAACATATAGTAAATCACACCCATTAGCATAGTCCTATCTGCAGATGTGCTTAAACACTCAGCTGTAATAGACATAACAGATTTACTATTCTAAGTATTACAGAATCACAGAATCTTAGGGGTTGGAAGGGACCTCTAGAGATCATCGGGTCCAACCCCCCTGCCAAAGCAGGCTCCCTAGCTCATATTACATAGATAGGCGTCCAGACGAGACTTGAATATCTCCAGAGAAGGAGACTCCACCACCTCCCTGGGCAGCCTATTCCACTGCTCTGTCACCCTCACTGTGAAAAAGTTCTTCCGCATGTTGGTGCGGAACTTTCTGTGCTCCAGAATAAGCCCCATTTCTTTCCCTTTGATCCAAAGTAGGCATTGAACTCAAGCATTAAGAGCACTTGCAGAACACACATTTAAAACACCTCAAAATTTGCTTCAAGAGATACCTATTAAAAAAAAGACATTTGCCTTTCGCCCTCTGATTTACACTGCTTGATAAACAGTGCCTCTATTTTTCCGTTGCTCTCCATTATATTAATACAAGTATCCTAAGTTAATCAAAATAAGTCTTTCTTCCACCTACGGAAGGGAGAGAGAAATCACTCAAAAAAGCAAAGAACGAACTGAATAATCATGAAAGTTAAGTTGCTGCTCAAACATTTTGCAAGTTTGAAGATGACTCAAACTATGACTTTTAAAACAAATATGCAGCTGACAAAAGACCAGTAACTCTACATTTTTATCAGATGTAAGAGTAAAAAATTAACAGCAGTTCTTCTGCTTTATCCTATTTGACAATCACAATCTATACAGAGCTCCCAGAAAAAGCATCACCTGCAAATTGCAGAATCCACATGTATTCTCCAAATGCTCAGTACTATGCTATTAGTTCAGGATATTTGGCTTCTATAAAGTAAATAAAAACATAATAAAGATCCTCACTTCACAAAAGATTGTAAATAAACCCTAATATTGTGGGTTTGTGTGGCAAGGTTGGGAGTAGGGGGCTGCAGCGGTAGCATCTGGTCTCCAGCCAGCATCAACCCACCACACCCAATTATTACTCAAATGCTGTATTTCAGCAGTGTATCCAAACGCAACTTTAAAAGTTTTGGTGGTTTTGATTGTACTTTTTGTTAAACTTTAAACATACAGGTAAGCAATAAGGAAAACAGGGGTTTAAACAGAAAACTTCAGGCAGAAAAGTGCATACCTACTATGTACTGGTAACAAGCTTTTATACCTGTCTAGACAAGGCAGCGACATTCTTGCCAAGTACTACGTGGCAGACAATCAAAAAGCAAAGGGCTGGGCACTTCACCAGATTCTTCTTGGATTTTAACATCTTTAATTACAAATCTGTTTTTAAATAAAAGGTTCTGTTTCTAAGGACAACATCTCACAACAGACCGTGTAAAACTGTCTAATAATGCTGCAGGAAAAGAAAATTAAGCTACAACTAAAATTAGGGGTTTGCCCCATCCTTTACTGTTATCCAAGCCAAGGTCGTAAAAAAACCCAAAACATTTTTCAAAAAGCACATCTAGGAGGCAAAGACAAAACAAATTAGATGTAACAGGAAATCAGAATGTACAGTCATACTGGATAGAATCTGATGTGATATTAAGTAAATGTGACACCACAATATCCAAGCTGGCCTCTGCAGGGATGCAGCACTACAATACTAAAGCAGTACACTTAATCTGTACCAAAGAAATGTAAATATTTGAGGCGACAGCAAACTTTGATCAGTAGTGAGGTGAAAACTCATTTTAGTATAATCCATCTGCAACAGATGGAATAATGGGAAAATGCAGGGCACAGAACCCAAAAGAAAAGCCAGCACCCATGTACTTCACATCATGTGCTTCTCTCTTTACTGAAGCACGTGTTACAATTGCCTGGTGTTGCCAGACTTGCCTGGGAAAAGGACTTGTTTCTTCTATTGCAAAACACAAAAATATCTTGCATGGTATATTTGCCAGCAGATAGGTGATCCTTTTAAGAAGGTCCAATTGCTAGAGAGTTTAACAGCTACTGATAGACTGTTCTTCAACAAAACATGTAATATTAGTATCAAGACTCTGCTGCCCCAAATATTTGAGATTCTCTTCTGGTAAATAATAGGTAACAAATAAAACAACAGCGTTGAACAGATGATCAATTTCCTTTTCTGATGTGGAAGACATACTGCACACTTCTAAAAGCAATCTGAAATGTAACACAAGATTATGAAAACCATTTTTAAGACTATAGCAATACCTATCCACTACACCTGTATTTATTTTTAATCTTCACATTTTAGACAGACTTTCAGAAATACAGAAAACTTCATTGCAATATGCAGCTTCCTAAAACATATGCACATGTTTACCTGCACACAGATTCAATGAATACAGAAATGTACACTACTTCAGGAAAGAAGCTGAATTAATGACATTTTTCTGACAGGTTCACGCTAAAGAAGCTAGAATATGTGCTGAACAAAAGGTGGTGGCAGCTCTAGAGAACCAGTCTGTACCCTTGTTACTGAACTACAACACAAGTGGTATAAGCCCAACAAGAAGAATGTTCCTCTGTTTCCCAGGCAACTTCGATTCTCAGAAGCGTTCAACACCCAAAACAGTGTTTCAAGTTAATGGGAACTATGCTTAAATATATATTATCCTTGCTGGCCTCCTCAGATAGAAAACTTGAGTTTTGACTAACACATGAGTATTTTGGAAGAAAGGCAAACAAGGACTGACAAACGAAGCTAAGCACTTCTTGGTGGAACATTGCTTTAAAAAACGCACTAAAACTAGCACCTCCCCTTAACCACCCCTCCCTCCGAAAGGGAGGCACGCAATATTCCTCTTCAGTCATATACATCACTGAACCAAGTGGCATTTTCCTTATGCAGAGTTCCAAGCTTGCTGTTCCAGAGGGCACTCTGCGATTCAGGCAGCATGAATATACCTTTTCCCTGCTTTCTGGAAGCTAAACTACAAAGCACTTTTGCTATCTGCAGTCATCATCAATCTCAGCCTGTACAAATCTATCAGCATTTACTTCCCTGTCTAATAAGCAAATGTCTCATTTTAACTGTCATCAGAAAGAGGATACCTAATTGTTTCGCCCAATTTGAATGAAACCTGGTTACTGTATCTACCTGGCAGCTCCCATATCCCCCCCTCAGTTCTGTTAACAATCCAGGAGAACAAAATTTATTAAACAGGCTGTCTGATCAAGCCCAGGGCTAGAGAGCAGAGGACAAGAAGAGAGATACAGAGGAACTTGTACAAGCCATATTATTTACTTCTACTGTAGGTAGACCGTTTTTCCTCAGTGCCCAAATGGAACACTTTCTTACAAGAAATGAAAAAAAAAAAAAAGCATCAAGTCCCCAGTCCCAGCAGCTTTTCTCCTGCTGGCTCATCTCCTGCAGGTGAACCAGTAGAGGCCGCTCAAGACCGCCTGTAGCTTCGGCAAAACTGCAGGATGGGGCAGCTTCCCTACTCCGGTATTGCAACACAAAGGTCAGTTGGAGCATTTTTATTCCACCTCTCAATTTCATATCCGTTTTTCCACAGGTACAAATTACCTCAATGAAATCTAGTCCACTCAATGTCAACTTTGACTGAATTCTAGTAACCAGCCATAACCTACAAATTGCTACATATAGTGCCTCACAAGAGTTATCCAAACTACAGCTTTACCCATTGCTGTGGAACCAGTTCAGCTTTATTTCCCTGAAAGTTTCTCTGTGATGTTTTACACAAAATCCCTTCATTTTGCCAGAGACTATCCTCAAATTTGCTAGTGACGGTGTAAACGTCTCCAGCTTTGGTTGGTGAAGTCTTTATGTGGCTCCTGCTACAGTTTTTATTCCACTTCACACAACACAAACTGGTTAGACACAGCAACTGAACGAAATATTTCATAGGCCAGGTCCTCCCAGGTGGATTTCATAGGAGTTCATTTACTTACAAACTAATGGAGACCTTTTATCTAAGCAAGTGCCATAAAGGACACAATCCATATTGAAGGTCTCATCATGAGGAACAACTACTGTGAGTAAGGAGTAGGGCTAAGTGCTCCAACATCTTTTGCTTTTACAGCAATAACTATCACTGCAAAGTGAGCAAGAAAAAAAAGTAATAATAATTTGTATTTACAGCACACCATGAAACACATACAGTGAGTTGTGCTTTAGCCCACCTAAACAGCCTCTGGAAAGAAGGTCTTCAACATCCTACCAGGAGTGAAGAACACAGGAATTTCTGAATAATGTAGATTAAATTTATTAATGAGATTAGAAAAAAAATATTCTCAGATAATTGAAAGGAATGAACTCCATAATCTCTTCCCCTTTAGGCTTCTGTGATTAAATAATCATTAATTGGGTATCATCTATACCCCACACTGGATGAATCTGAGCTCTTGTATGGTTTTCAGTGACACGGTATCTAAGGTAAGCATGTGGCACAGCAGAATCAAAGTTAGAAAAGCAGTCCTCAATTTGGGGTTCACCAACTTCTGTGTTCTCTGCTCATTTCCTACTTCCAAATACTTGAAACCCATACTACAAATATTTCCTACAGACAGTGGAAAATAAGTAAGAGAATGAGTATCAGTGGCAAACAGTTTTTCACAGACTACTGCTGTGAACAACAGTGATATTGTAAAAAGCTTTGTTTCTTGCACATAGACTATTCCTTGAAGAAGAGGCCAGATTTCAGAAATAAGTATGTGAAGTTAACCCTTTTTTATTTAAGTGCTGATATCCTTTTGTGTGTGTCTGTGTTTTTAATTTTAGGCTACAATTGGAATGCAGTATTACCTCTGAGATATGCAACATTATTGTGGCATTCTAAAACTCTACAGCAGTAGTGCACTTTTTTGAACATATATTAATGCAATCCAGTTAGGTATCCAATACTGAAAGAACAGAACCTTTCACATAAATTCTTATCTCAAACTTTCAAAGCTGTAAGAAGGGAACAAAAAAAAAAAAAAAAGCATTCCAGAGCTTTAAAGCTTCCCAACCTTGCTAAGTTTTTTTGATGATCAGAAAAAGATAACAAGCAAATGGAATTAAAAGCCTGAACTATAATGCACGCACTCACTGTTTTCCCATCAGTCACTACTTTCCCCTGCATGTCACATCTCCTTCCACAAAGAGTCTGCCAACCACACTTACCATTTCAGCAACCCAACTGCCAGAAACAAACCAGAGCAAGTGCTAAGTCATTCAATTCCACATACGCTCAGCATCAACATCCTTTCAGCAGTGACTCTAACATAAAGCAGTTGTCCAACAAATGCAACGTAGTTCAAAAACATCAGCACAAAAACAAACAAACAAAAAAGATATGGAAAAAGAGTAGTGCAAGCTGCCCTCTGCACTCCAAGTCAAAAAACATAACATACATAATACTTTCAGACAAAAAACCATGCAGGCCTATGATCACACCTAAATCAACATTCCTCTTAAAATATATCAAAGGTTGGCATAACAACAAATTAAACACTTTTTTTTTTTTTTGGGGGGGGGAGGGTGGTTAAAGTTAAATTGCTGGGTTTTGTCATTCAAAAAGGAAGTAGGTCACATTAATGCAGAGTCTAAGAATTAACAAGGAATGGTGACCAAATTGCAACCTTTCATAATTGGTAGCTGTATTGAGCATAGTTGATTATGGCTTGTCTTCTATTTATGAAAAACAAAGATGCTGAGGCTATGTATGTGGGGGGGAAAAATAAAAAAGGGATAAAAAGTTATACCATTTTCTCCTTAAGGCAAGCTATTTAAGTTTCAAATAAACCACAAAAGAAACAGTGAGATTTTACTAGAACTACCATATGGAGATCTGGAAAAATCAGTTTATACATCATTTATTTAATGTTCTTAATCATTTTAGAATAAAAGGCAGGACTGAACTAATAGGGTTTACCACTACCAGGAAAACCTGAAGAATAATCAGAACAATCCTTCAGGAAGACATAGATGTGCATAAATAGGAATAACTAGAATGTAGCTTCATACATAGCTTCCTAATATAATTTACATTCTTAAAACTTAAAGCTGTAAAGGGAAGGACAGATCTGTATGTATCCGGCAATTCACAGCATTTGCATGGGCTGTCAGCGTGGGTGTCTTCCCCAAATAGGCAAACAAGCTAACGCTAAAGTGCAGAAATTTGAGCAATTTTTAGAGCCAAGAAAGCACTTTTGTTGTTTGAGAGTCTCACAAAAGCTCATTCCAGCGTATGATTCTGTTCACTCACACGCAACAAAGATGACTTCATATTGCAAGAGGTGTGGAGAAGAACCACAGGACAATCAAACAGATGAAGAGTCGTTTTAAAAGAGCTGGACAAAGAACCCAGCTTATTCAGTTGAACGAAACAAGACTAAAAGGGGATGTAGATACAAACATCTCTAGTAAATAACCAAAGAGAACATAGTCCCTTTTAAACGACAGAATAGCACTGACACATACAAAAACCCCCAACATTATAAACCAGAGCACGTTAATTAGGAAGCTTCTATCCACTGGAAGGGGAGTTCTGGAAATCTTTAAACTCTCAGTATGCAGAAAGGGTAAAACTGCTTACCTGGTTTTGATATTAAGCTTGACCAGCTTATAAACCTTTGTTTTACTATACGAGGTTTTAGGGTTTTTCCATAATACGGAAGGAAGTAACAAAGACATGGAAGGAAATGAACACAGGATTAATGCAGTTTTTCAAGTCAGACAGCTCACATCCAATGTCTTATCTAACATTTACTGCTGTTCCAGAAATCAGTTTTATAACTGGAGTTAGCCAGTATACATTTAACTAAAATGTTTGGTACTGTCCCCCACATGAAATTATTTAAAATAGAAATAATATTTAGTATTACTTTAATTTCACTAAAGAAATAACACTTAAATATTTCAAATAGAAATAAGACTTACAAGATACATGAAGAAATTGACCAGAGCTATAAAAGGAAAAACTGCAACAGATTGCATTAAAATTGGAAATTATCACAAGAGAGATTACTCGCAGCATTCATCCTGATACCTTTCAATACTTTAATAGCCAAGGAGTGAAAATGTGCTCATGAAGTTTGTGTAGATGACACCACACTAGAAACTACCACCAGTACAAAGAGGACTGGGTAGATATATGGAAGAGCTCATGGGTTTTTTTGTGAGATGGAATGCCAGAAAAATGGAATTTAGCACTACAACATGTGAAATCATGCAATTAAGGACCAGCAATCTTTTCTGTAAGCTGAGAACACATCATGTGGAAGCAACATAGGAGGAACGAACGAAGCAGCAAGGCATGGAAATCCTCATCTAAGGATGATGATGTTTACATGAGCGCAAGAGGAGCCAAATATGTTCAGGGAAGAAAAACTGAGAAATTCCACTTGGCTCAGGAAGCCTCTGAGCTGAAAACAGAGGGGCTAGCGCAGTGCTGGGAGAAATATCACTGCTGAAGATGATACTCTATCAGGTGAATTTCTGGTGTGAAGCAGTACAACTGAACAGATTTAGATCAAATAATCGCTGGTGCTCCTTACAAAACTTTGCTTGGCTAAAGATGGTCAAGTTTATCCAACTGCTATGTAAAATACGTGCTCCACTGAGCACTTCACTTTCTGCAGCAATTCCAGTTCAAGCTAAAGAATGCTATTAGCACAAGCACAAGTTACAAGATACCCTACACATAACTAGAATTTAATGGATCAGAATTTAATTTTTCTCTAATTCCCTAACAAACAAGACACAAGAACGGTCTTCTGTATGGAGCATCTGGGAAAAGGCATCTAAGCCATTCTAAAACTGCACCAGTAAACTTCTGTAAGGGACAGAAAAAGAAATAGATGCATTCCTACAAAGGAGAAAGAAGTTTGTGTTGATATATCTGCATAAATAATCTGTTTACACTACAGACTACAGTTATCAAATGTAGTTACACTAGTCACTCATACAACCGCAACAGTTACAAGGGTGTCTGCTGTATTCAACTGATACTCAACCACTGGCAAATGCCTTGCCACTATACTCTGTTCATGAGTTGAGTGCTAAACTAACTGCCTAGTCCAGCACTGTATGTAATTCTCTAGTTCAGCTCAACAGTGACTGACAAGGCTTTGTAGAAAAATAAAAAAAGAATAAATTTTAAGATCATCTGGGATTTTATGTAACAAAATCCTACAGTGTGAGGTATTTACGATGCCTTCAGTCAACTCTTCCTTCACCTGACCAAGTATTGTTCTGAAGACTGATCGTTACTAAACCCCTCAAATTTCTCAAAGGTTTTAGGGTATGCTCTTGCAGGCATTTCAAAACTAGACATCTGCAACACAGTTGTCAGCAGTTACAAGAGAGTGTACTTCATGACCAGGGCTAACTGTTCCAGCCCAGTACTGAAGCAGTAAGTTGAGTGTTTTACAGTCCTTTCCTATTCCTTTCACTGAATTTCTCACACACTCAAGATTTCCCAAAGGAAAATGTAAAGACATCATAAGTGACGCACAACTCTATATTCACGGTACACTGGAGTTTTACTGATTTGATTAAATCTCTCCTTTTATATCTGTGTTTACATTTGTAAAAACCACGTATAAACAATGTTTGAAAGAAGCTCTTTTAATTATGCTATTTTGCTACAACATGCTTGCAGCTCCTAGAATAAAAAGGCCTTAACAGGCAGCACATTGTCATGGTTTTAGCCCTTCTCTGAATAAGGTACACTACGTAAGATACCAGCAGCCCAGACAAGGCAAGTTCATTTGTTCAGCTCGGTCTCTGGGAAGACACGCTGAAAGCCTGTGTTTGCAAAACTTCCCAGTGCCGCAGCCACGAGCCACTTAAAACGAAAAGAAACCCAAACCATCCAGCTTCGACCAACACCCCACCTGCCACAAACCGCGTTTTATAGAGCGGGAAGGGCGGGGAGAACAACACAAAAACTGCAACAAAAACTGAAGAGCCGCCTCCGGGGAAACCTGTTGCTAGCCACCGAGAAAGCGCGGCAGGCGGAGAGAAGGGGCGGGGGGGGAACCCCGCATCCCATCCCGCCCCGCCCGGCAGCCAACTTTCCCCATCCGCCCCCGAAACCGCACACCCCGTAGTCACTCTCCGTCACGTTGATCATTAATAAAATCGGCGGACATGCCGGGCGGGTAACGTGGGGGTGGAAAGGAGGTAGAAGCGGCCCGGCGCCCCTCACCAGCCCCCTCCTGCTTGCCTGCCTCCCTCCCTCCCTCCCTCCCGCCTGAGGCGTCCCCGCGGGCGGGCCAGGGCCGCGCCGCCAACGCCCCCCGCGAGCGGCCGCCCGAGGGCGGCGCGGGGCAGGGGAACACTCACTCGATGAAGTAGCTGGCGCCCTCCTCCGAGAACCCTTCCTCCCATCCGCGGGGCAGGTCTGCAAAGGAGGGGGGGAGAGAGAAAGCGAGGAAGGAGAGGTGAGAACTTTGCCCTCACCCCCGAGATACCTCCCTAGTCACGGGGGGGGGGGGGGGGGGGGGCGCTGAGGAGGGGGAGCGGGGCGGCCGTTAACGGTGCGCGGCGCTAGGGCAGGTCGGGGGCAGCCTTCCCGCCGCCTCCGGGCACCCACCTGAGCGGATCATGTGGCCGGAGTTGACGGGCTCCCCGGTGCGAGGATGCAGCCAAGTGGTGGTGCGGGTCAGGTCGCTGGGAGGGAGAAGCGGAAAACATGCACCTGTTAGCGACTGCGTGCGGCCGCTCGGCCGGGCGGGAGGGAAGCGGGCAAGCAGGCAGCGGCGGGAGCGGGGCCACCCTCCACCCCCGCACCCCTTCTCCCTGTGCCCCCGCCCGCCGGCGCCCCCTTACTCGATGAAGAAGACTCGCCCGTCCTTGCAGACGCCGTAGGACCAGTGCTCAGGTAGAGTGTCCCGCCCCACCGCCGCCGCCATGTTCGCAGTGCGCGCAGCCAGCCAGCTAGCCGGCCGGGGAGGGGGTGCGGGCGGGCTGGCGGCCGGCGCTCGGCGCCCAGCGCCCGGCTCTGCTCGGCAGCGCCACCGCGGCCGCCGGAGGCGCGGCGCCCTGGCGCGGGCGAGGGGCGACACCTCCCGCCCGTCAGGAGGCAGGAGCCTGCCCCGGGGAAGCCGCAAAGCCCGCGGGGAAGAGGGGCGGGAGGCGGAGGTGGTGCCGGCCGGCTTTGTCTGCCCCTGCCCCGCGCCCGCCAAGTCCCGCGCGGGGTGGTAGCCCCGTCCCCTCACGGCCCTGTGGAGAGGCGCAGCGGCCGCCTGCGGGCAGCCCCGAGCCGCGGGGGGACGCCGCCTCGGAAGCGAGCTGCGTAATGCGCGGGCAGGAGCGGCTCCGGGACCTGGCAGGGAGGGTGCCCGTCCTGAGAGACTCTCTTGGCTCAGTGAAGATGCCGGGTGACTCTCCCGCTCGAGTCTCGGAGCCCTAGCTACTGTCCAGAGCGTGTCAAAAGGGAGGATGAGTACAGGTGTGGTACAGCTTGATCCCCACCACGTCCTAGGGTACCCTCTCTCCAACGGTGGAAGCTGGGTGAAGGTCATGGGGACTTTAAACCTCGTGCGTGGGAGATGATCGCAGCAAAGTTAAAGGATAGCAGAGGGACAGTAGCAGTCAGTTGGCAAGGTAGAGCTGTCACCAGTATCATAAGGGACCTGCGCCAATTCTTATATTCATCAATGACCTAGAAAAGGAGGGAGTGGTAACATGAGCACCTGCTCAGTGAATTTTAAGTTACACGTTGCTCGCTCCCAGCTCAGACTTGTGACATGAGGCTCTCTATCAGTGCTTGTGCGTGGGGAAAATGCAGCTAAGGACAGAGTTCAGTGCTCTAAGCAAAGCTGCAATCACTTGAGAATATGATTTAGGGACAGAGTGATGCTGTGGCGGAGCTGCCGCACAGTAGGGCCCTTCCACTTCATCTGGCCCTCTCTGCCAGCCCTCAGAACCATGATGGGTCCCAGGTGAGGAGGCCTAGCAGCAGCAACAGGAAGAGAGAAGTCTTTTCACAGGAGTTTCAGACAATGTGCAAATATGATACATCAGGATGGCATTGTGTGGGGCTTGCTTTTTGGCCACTGTTGGAGAAGCTGAGCCTATACTAGGCCAAGAATGGTCATTATTGTAGGACACTTTAGAGGCTGAATGTTGCAAAGTGGTTTAATTTCACTTGCACTTGAGACAGCGTGGGCTTGAAAGAAAGAGTTTGGTGGGGATTTTGTAGAAGTCTGGCAGAGTCTTACACTGCAGAACTATCACTAATACAGACTAATTTGCCTCACATTACACCATCAAAAAAATCTTCATCAATATTGTCATCCACCAACAATTGACAGAATTTTAGTTTGTCCACAATTAAAAAGCAAGAGAGGGTGTATTCTAGCCCTGTACTAAGTCAAAACTCCAATTAAATCTTCTAAAACTAAAACTTCTGTACTGCTTTTCTTTAAACCCCAAATGATTTTGAGTCATGTTGTGATTAGATGTGATTTATCACAGAACTCACTATAAGGTCAGTTCTTATGCAACTACAAAGTAAATCAAATACAAACTGTTTGGCATAATTGCACGTTTAGGTCTATGCAGAAAAGATAAGCTCCTTCTCTGGAGGGATTAATTTACCTTGATTCTATTAAACTTTTCATGCTGTCAGCTGTATGAAATCACTGAATTTAGCTCATAACTCCACCACACTTTGGCCACTAGACCACTGTGACAAGATAGGCTTTTCCACTTAGTGATTAGTAACTGAAATGAATAAACATTATTGCGTTGTGGACTTCAGGTCTTAAAAGCATCTGTACTGTGTCAAACTAAATGTTTTCTGAGCCTAATATTCCATCTCGGATCTCAACAAGATCAGGTGCCAGGAAAGAATGCAACTGCTAGACAATCATAGGTAACTCCTCAGCTTCTTCCTTTAACTCTGGTATCTACATCTAGTGTTTGCCTTCAGAAGGTGTGAGCTCAGAAGGCTCTTGAGCAATATGTTGTTTCCATATGTAGCTCCTCATGGATCTCTTCTGTGAACCTGTCCAGACTAGAGCCCACATAACTTCTATTATCCAAAGCAGCCAACAGCAATATGTTCCTAATGCTCATCTTACCTGAACTGTGTATGAAGAAACACCTCCTTTTGTTTTGAGCCCAGTTCATGTGTCATTAATTCTTTCAGTTCTTGCAGTGGAAGAAACACTGGTCATCTAGTGCAACCTCCTGCAGGGTCAGCATTGAATTTAGATGAGGTGGCTCAGGTCTTTGTCTACATAAGGATCTGAAAACTTCCAAGGACAGAAATTCCCTAGCCTACCTTAGCAACTCAATCCTGTGTTCTTGTGGTGAAATTACTTCTGTTACATCAAGTTAGAAATTCTCTGTTTCAATTTATCACCCTTATCATATGACCAAATCATGAGTTGATGCATTGTGGTCGCAGCAGCATTAGCACATTATTATATACACCTGTTAATATCAAGATAAATGCATTATTGAAAAAGCCTGTTTTATCACAGTAATTTACAGAGCTCTATTCTAAAATGCAGATCAAGATTAAAACTTACTCTAAATTCATAGAAGTTCTCAAGCTGACTTGTGTTGTGCTTATCAGGAGGTAGGTTTGTTATTTAGAGCCCTGGAGGAAGAATGCCTCTAGGCATAATTCATTAATAAAATTACTAGATTCTTCTGAATTTTTCCCCCCTGCATACAGCTGGTGTCAAGCTCTGGTTTCAATCTTCCCTGACTGATCTCAGCCACTTCTGTCTTCCGTTACATACCATTTGTTGCTCTCTAGAGGTGCTATCTGGAAGCAACTATTTGAGGTTAAAATAAGAGTTTCAGGCCACGGTATCAGAAACTCACCTAAAGGAAGTGAAATATTCAACATGATTTAAGGTCTAATAAAACCTAGGAGATTTGAGGCTCCCTTTGTTGAGAATTGTGTGATTCAAGGAGACATGCTGGGATTCCTGAATACTGCAGGTTTGAACCCACATTAGGCAGCTTTATATGAATGCTTCACTACCGTTACTTGCTCTGCCTGCATCCCTTGGGAGCACTTTTTTGGGTTTCTTCTGCCTTGAGACAACAGTGATATATTTTAAAGTATGCAAAAAAGTCTTTATCTACACTTTGCTCTTTCCAGATAAAGTCAAACAACTGAATATGGACAACCTTTCCACCTCATCTCTTTCTTTTCAGCCCATGCCTTTACAGCCCAGCTTCACCCAGTCAGTGCCAACATCCAAATCTTTTCATTTCCTTTTTTCCACTTTTATTACATGCACACCACCACTCCCTGCCCCATTCAGGTTTGCATATTTCCCTGCACTTTTTCAACCCCTCACATGCTGTTAACTTTTCAACAAAAAAATGGAGTAGGAAACTGGAAATAGTACTGGAGACACTATATAAGAATCTTCAAGCAAAAAAAAAATAAAATAGTTTCCATCAGTCACAATTAGATCCAGTGTCTAGGAGGTTACAGCATCACAGCTGGATTCAGGCTGCTGTGTACTCTAGTGATCTATTTCCTATTTTTCTCAGAGTTGAATGTAGTTGAATTTGATGGTCTTAGAGGTCAAAAGCTGCTGCTGTCTCAGGAAACTTAACTGAACTGAGATAGAATGCATAGAAAGCCTGCTAGTTAGGATTTTTTCATGATGGTCTGTAAATTTTTTAAATGACAAGCATAATCTCTAAAGGGTGCAAGGCTGGGCAGAAGCTGAGCATTTGCAGAGCGAGGTATCTCAGTTGTTAAATCCTGGGTAAGAAAGCTCATAAGCCACAATGCAAAACATGTCCTGTGCCCCTTAGTGTGATGTACCAGGTCTGCTCAGAAGAGCTGAGAATTAAAATCACAAACAGTCTCATGGTGAAACAGATTAATTTGCAAAACAGTTTCAGAGCAGTTTGCCCACCTTGTTTTCTGATGATACTCAAATATATGTTGTGCAACTGAATTGTTCTTCAAGATTGTGCAGTGATATTCCCATCTAGCAGTGGCAAGTGCCTAAGAGACCAGAAATCAGAGAGCTGCATCTTATAGGTACAGGAATATGTTAATCAGACAAGAGGGGAAATAGGAGGGAGATCTTGGAGAAATTAGGTGAATCCACATTCCAGGAAAATTTCTTACACTGTTTCTCCAAAATTGCAATGCTTTTTCAGATGATGGATGAACTTCACTAAGGAATGGCTATGGTGTACTTGTTCACATTAGGGAGAACAAGTTTCACTGTTGAACTCTCAAATAGCATGAGAAAAAGCTATCTCAAGGTGTTGTTAATGATTCCAAAAATAGCACAATAAGAACAATAGATTCCTTTGTCCCTGGGTAACTCAAGGAGACATGCTGAGGTCTTCAGTTGCTGCAAATCTGAACCCACAAAAATGGTAAACTTAAGAAGTTTAGGACACTTCTCAGTAGCTGCTTGAAAAATAAAAAAGAGAATATATGTAATTGATTACATAATGCCAGTATCAGCGTAGAATAAAACTATTAGTGACATCAACAGGACCTGAAAGCCAAAACATGGCCATGCACAGCTAGAGCCAGTGTCACGCTGTAAGCTAAAGGAACAGTATAAGACATAAATCAAACATGCAGAAAGGTTTTATTTATTTTTTTAAGTCTGAAGTCCAAAAGTTGTTAATGAGAAAAGGACAAATTAAAGATACTAAAGTCAAAGAAGGACCAAGTATTACCTTACTGGTCAGGAAAAGTAAACAGCATAGCAAAAAGATCATTATTGTATTATTTCAAAATGAAAATACGTTTTTAATATGTATTAATTTTATTCCATGTTCATCTGTTTCAAGGCAAGTAGAAATCAGCTTTATTTATGCCAAGCTAAATTTAAAGATAGATACTACATAGAAATTTTCCCAAATGTAACTGCCAGTAAAGCAGACTAAGTAGGTGTGTCATTGTATTCCCTTCATTGCCAGTTTCTAAAGGCTGGTCCTTATTAGAACTTGGGTCAGGGAGATTCTAAGTATACTTTTTTTTGTCTCAGATCAGAAGCTATGAACAGATGATCTCACAAGATCCCTTTTAGCCTAGATTTCTATGAAACCAGAAGCTGATTCAAAACTTTAAGATCATTAGAAATAGGTGGACATCAAAAATTGTCATCACCTGGTATCTACTAAATAGCACTATTATCAGGTGGCTATCAGCTCACAGGAAGAACAGGCAGCAACCATTTGAATTTAAAGGTATTTGTTATTAACTAGGAGGAAGGACAATCCCTGATGTCATTAAGAAAGATAACAACTGGCACAGTGGTACTACTGATGACATGACTAAATATAGAGCACATGCTCACTCCTGATGTGGATTTCAGTTAAGTCACACAATCCACAGAAATCAGGAGAGTTAGACACAAAGAAGGGTGGCAGGAGTCACAAGATACCTACAAAAATTAGGCAAACCATTTGCAAGATACCACCTATTTCCAGCCCAAGTACTTTGCAGGACAGGATAAATGCCTGTTGTTTGCTGTGCCAGATAAATCTTGAATAGAACAGGAAAGGTATTGTCGCCAATAGATAGTGGTTTATCTTTCTATAAGCATTGACATGAAATTAAACATCTTTTGGATTTTGTGCACAGGGCAATTTATGCTGTGGGGAAGTTATGGCAAATTTTAGATGAAGCTTTTTAGAGCCTGTTTCCCTTGCAACAGATCAAGATGTTTCAAGTTTCTGTGGAACTAGCATCAGGCAATACAATTCTATGAGTATCAGAAGATAACTATAGCTTATAGGATAAGAATGATTTAATAATGGTGCTTCTGTTTTTGAGGAAATTCCAAATACAGAAAATACTCGTTATTCTGGCCACTGGAAAGAATATTAACAAGTTCACATTGTATCCAATGTCTTTGAGGAAGATACAGTGCATGACAGACACAGTACAAGAAAAATTTTCAGGCTGACTGTATCACTGTGCAGTGTGATCTGACTGATGACTGCACATGGATCAGCCGAGACTGTACCACCGCTGAGCAAGACAGATGGGAAAGTGACATTGAGAAGGCAATGCTGGTGCTGCGTACCAAATCCAAACTTCTCATTCCAAAACATGCTGAACTCTCCTAGGAGAGTAAGAAAAATGGTAATTATAGGGAGTTAGAAGGTTTTCTTTTGCAAACCACTACTGGTATTTAAAAGCGTGTTCATGCTGAAAGCACCCTTTTTTGAATCCAGAAGACATCCTCAAAACAATTCTATTTTCCTTACAAATTTCCTTAAATTTTAAAGATATCCTACTGGTTTACCTTTTAGATGCTAATATCTGAATATAGCCAATTACCTCTCTCACCTGAATATCCTACTGCCCAAAAGATTTGTATTTCAGGAGCTGAGTTAAGCTTGTCCACTGAAAAGCACAGAAATGCATGCAAAAGGAAAAATCAATGGATACACTTCCTGACAACTATGTCAATTTAGTTTTTTGTCGCACAAGCTTTTATAATCACTATATTTAACACAGTCCTAATTTAACTAAGATTTTTATAATGAGGGTCTTTTTCTTACATCTTGGGCAAAGGACACTCTACGCCTGGTGGCACTGAGAAAAATTAATGTCATTAATTAAGTAATTAAGGGTTAGTTATTAAGTAATCAAGGGTTTCTGTATCAATATTTGGTTTGTTTTAAAGCAAGCACTTGAAGTCAGTTGCATGTTTATAAGCACAAGTAGGCTCCCTGTCATCCCACGGTCATGGGCACCTGAGTGTGAAGAGGAGATCTTTTGTAAGAAACAGGACAAATGGAGACATGGGTCTCTCTGACCCTTAAGACTAAAAGCTCTAAAATTTTAAACTCTTGAATTCTTTGAGGTTTCCTCTCCTTTACTCCTTTCCCCAACATGAGATACCTCACTTCTGTGTTCCCATCAAAGCTTTTTTTCCCATCTATGAGTCCACTATCTTGTGTAGTAGCCTGTGACTGTGGTATTACCCTTTTCCAGCACCTCTAGCAACTACTGTTATCTTATTGTTTCTAAAGAAATGAAACACCTCTAAATTCACAACCCAGGCTCCTGAAGTTTATTCCTCATTTGGAAAACCCAAAACTTCACCTTGGAGTGCCCCCAATAACAATCCCTGAACAAAACCCCAGATAAGGTTCAATTTTAGCATCTTCTGCCCTGTCTTTTCAGAGATGGTATTTTCTCAGAAGGCTTGTAACTCACCGAGGCCTCAGCCCACTTCCTATATAAGCTTTTGCCAAGCAGAGCACTCTCTTCCCACTGTGGTCTCCCTCTTTCAAAGACTACTTTGCAGGATCTAAACGCTAAGATCTTAGTTATCTGCTTGTCTCTAGGAGACAACTGTGGGTTAACCAGGCTCTTTGATTTTTCTGGTAACATGAAGTGTACCTACCTCATCACAGGTTTTTCAGTATCCTTTTTCTTCCTGTTTTCTGTAACAACCCTAGTAAGCATGCCTTCTTGTCAATCCTCCACATCTCATTTTGCTCTTCCTATACTGGACTCAAGTCCTTCTGTAGCTTTCTAGTTTCCAGCCATGCATATGCATCCCCTCCATTCCTGGCTTCAATGGTTTGCAACAGCAATCAGTTTCTAAAGATGTGATAAAGCACCTGTATGTGAGCATGACAACACCAGTAGCTATAGTAACAGAACAGCATAGTTTAAACAAAAAAGAAATTAAAATCTGAGAGGTACTTCAGCCTTTTCCCATCCCCAAATATTGCAGAAGAATATTTATGGACCCCTGCAATTCTTCACCTCATTGTATCTTCCCCTAGCCCAAAACAGGGTGAGATAGAAATAAAAGTTTCTTTTGCCTCACTTAAGGAGGAGAATAAATAATTAATCATTAATCCACTACCAAGAAAAGATCATTTCTTTCCCTGAAAAAAAAATATGTAAGATCTAAAGTCAGGATAGACAAAATGGTCACTATCCCAGTTCAGCCTTCATCTCTGATGCAGGTTAATCCATAGGACCCCTGTGGGCTATGAAATTAGTTTCCACTGTTCCTTTTTTATTGTCTCATCCTCTTAGTGATCTTCCTTTCCCACAGTAATGCATCAGTATGACCAAAGCCTCTTAGTTTGCAAGTCAGTTCAATCTCAGATGTAACAGGGCTGAATAGTTACTCTGCAAAAAGACAGATAGGATGCTGATGTGTGGCTGTTAATTTTGGGTTACACACTGATCTTCAGGGCAGCACCCTGAAGCTGCATCATTGCCTGGCTGCGCAGTCCTCCACCTGCAGTCCCCACATCCCAGCCATTTAGGTGACAATGCAGCATGGGAGCCAGTCCTGGGGAAGAGAATTAACTGCTGAGCCTCCCTGGGCACACCCACAACCAACTCCTGTAATGCAGCTCCCCATTTCAGGCTGCTCCATGGGAATTACTGGGGTACAAATCCTCAGGGAGTCCTGGGAGCAATTTAGAGGTTAGCAAGGCTGTGAGAGAGGACATTTTCCCCAGTACAGTGCTGTTCTGTACTGTCTAAAGATATCTGTTCAGATCCTGAAGCAATAAAGCCATGCTCTAATGCTTGCGTGCCTTCTGCAAGTTCTCAAGAAGAGCCCTTGAATCTGACTGGACTGAGTCAAGGTATTATAGAAGGATGCTTTTTTTTAACCCTCTAATATTCTTCATTTCTCTAGAGCCTGTGTAGGTGGACCTCCACAGAAAAGACCAAAATAGACTCGGTGCCTTAGCATACTTTACCACTAAAAAGGCCAGCAGGGTGCAAAAGGTTGTTCAGTAATTTAATGCACTATACATGTGTCACACCTTTTCATTCTGCCTTTCAGAAAAGATACCTAGTGAACTTCATTATTTTATATAACTTAAAAGAAACAAAACCTTCAGTTAGTGAAGTATTACCTTTCAAAAAAATATTATTTCTTATTTGAGACTTCCTTTCTTGAGGGTGTAGGACTATTCCATATATCTTTTAAGTATATAGAAACATGTTACTATTTATAATAAACACCACCTGAAATAGATTTTTCATCAGCAAAGTAAGTAAACATGCAGTTAAGGAGAGAGAATTCTGTGTTTCAGCAAATTATATCCGGATATTTATCAAACTGGAATATTGTTTTATACATTGACATTTCTCCGTTGTTATTGATTAATGGTTGAAACTGAGTTTATTATAAAACAGTTATAAATAACTTTTATATAACCAATGAATGGGATGAATTATATCTCACTTCTTAGGCACGAAAAAGAACAAAAACCAGGAAGATTTCAAAATTATTAATTTATGGGTTTTTTCCCAGCATTGTATGGTTCTACCACAGATTATTTTGTAAAGTATCTTCTTTCTCAATATCTTATTAGACCACTGTAATCTGGATTTGCATATTGATTCATTCAGTTTCAGTGTCAATCATAATATGAAAATGTAATAAAAAACAGCTCTAATTGTTCTTCAGAGACCTCATTAATTACTCCCATATCACCTCAGTCAAGGAGATGTCTTTCACATGTTTTTCAAGCATAACAATTGCCTGTTTATTTTGGGCACTGCATACTTCTCAAATTAGTATTTCATTCACCAAGATGTTGATGGCTGCCTTAACAACATATCGTATAGGGGTTACACTTGATAAAATTGGAACTGTATTCTGTCAACAATAATTATGTGGGTGTTTTGCTCATTTCCTGCTAACGCTGTCCCATGGCAACAGTGTAAAAGCAGCACTCATTTTTTAAATACATAAATGACTCCTTAGATGACACGTTTCTGGCTCAGGTTTGGCACAGGCATGGTGAAAACAAAGACTTGTTTGAGAAACTATCACAACTACTTCCATTATATGCAGATCTGTAGGGAATGTGCTAATTCCCAAGCGGAGGGTGCAGCTTTACTGTAGCAGTAGCAGTGGTGGCCTGAGGCATTTCCAGAGACTGATAACAAGCTAACTTCAGGCCATTCTCTCCGCTTTTTGGTGGATTTCACAAGAAATGCCTCCAGCAAAGGTTATTATTCCAATTAACCTTGCTTCCGGGGTTGCTGCTGCTAAAGCAAAGCAGATAAATTCATGTTAAAAAAATCCACTTTTTATCAGCACTTTTTATCCTTATGGAGCACAGGGGGCATGGGGGGAAAGCCGATGGTGTTGATGATGATATTGTCATATAAACTCCAGGGAAAAAAGAAGTATGGTACATGGGAAATCAGCTTTGCAATCTTCAGTTGTACCTGTTTTGAGAATATTTACTTTTCTCTGATTATTCTCTTGCTTATGAATCAAGATGGAGATAGGCAGGCGTTGTACATACAGTTCATGAAGCCATTAGAAGACAAGTTAGACTATCACAGGCTTTTACCCTCAGTTCTGTGAACATCTAAGTTCTGATGTAGTAAGACCTGAAGGCAAGATCACATGGCACCTGCTACTCCAGCCATTCAAATATTAAGCTTCACTTAGAAAATTAGCAAAACTGCTACCATTATGGCTACTTTTTTTCTTAACATAAGCACCCCAACTAAAATTGTTTCATTGAAGTTGATACTAATGTAATGAGAAATACCTGGAGATTCAACAAAGTAGATCAGCTTCAGGCTGGATTTTTAGAAGAAAACGTTTGATAACCTACCGTATGTGCTTGGAAGCATCCTTTCTTCTGCTTTTAATGTTCTAGAAGGATTTTAAGAACAAAATGTAGATATGTGTAAGATGTATGTATGTAATATACATCCGTAATAGAATTTAGTGCACAACTATTTTGCAGTAGCGGAAAGAAACAACTCCGAGTAAGGCGATGTAAAGTGACGAGCAGTATATCGTTACATTGACAAAGGTCAACGTGCCTAGAAAGTTGAGAGTGAATCTTATGCTAACCACATATCACTTGTCTTTTGTATTGTCACACAGACGTAAAGGAAACCGTGAGTGTTTGCTATCAGCATCTGATTAACCAATGAATTCTAACCATAGTTTTGGAACAAAGAACAATTTTATTTGATGCCAACCATTGTATGCAGCAGTGAAACAGCAGTTTCCATTAGAGGACTATGAATTTGAATTCTGGTAAGATGCAGGGATGAAATGTTAACTTAAGCCAAATGAATATTCATATAGGAAAGTGAAAATAGGTGTCAAGGACTTGCTGCACTTAAGTCCTTGGTTACATGAAAACTGTACACCATTCTACAAAACAACAGTTTCTAATGATTACTTTCCCCATATAATTTATTCATCTATTCCAGAGCAGTGTTTCGGGGCTTAATGAGTGTTTGTAAAGCTCTGGCTGAAATGCACTCTCTAAATGCAAAACATTAGACCATTTACAATGAATGAAGTAGTGTAGATTGCTGGTTGAAAAAAAGCCACTAAAGCTCATCAACATGTGCATTTGAAGGGTGTATTACTTCACCAGCTAGGAAAGCCCCCTGTTAACGTCCTACCCAGTTGAAAGGCTAAGTGTGCTTCCCTCTCACTGAATCCACTCTGACAGAAAGGAAAAGTTGCATTTTTAATTAGTTAAATGGCTGTTTGAAAAAAATTAGATGTCCAAAATGGTACTTTTCATAAACTCTGGGGAGTTTTGTTTTCATTCTTAGTGCAATAACACTAACGATAAAAACTGATACAACACTAGTGATGGTGAAGAGTAGTTCCAAGACTTTATAAGACCAGATTTTGGTGTGAAAAGAGAAACACTGGGCACAATAAAGATGGTGGATTTAAGTAGTCCTCTTTCCCATATGAACTAACCGGTACCCAAACACTTTACATCTTGCTGTGCACAATAAAAGAGTAGTCAGGAAGAGCAAAACTTTGGCTTTTAACATCCTGCATCTTTCTGTCCATGAGTTCATCTCTCCCACACCTGTAAATGGTGACTGTATCTATAGTGGCTTGCTCCTTCCTCATACATGGCTTCTACTGCACCTTGAGACACAAGAGGGGGGTACTGTTGATATTAAGTGCATCAATGCCAATGTACCAACAAGAAAAAAAGCTGCCAGTGGTTCATGGCACCCTCATGGCCAGAAAAGGATACAAATTACTGTTATGTTCTTTTTATTAATTAGCCAGCTTTGAAGTTAAATGTAATTTGTCCTCATTAGCCAGGCATACTAACTATTTTGGCTAAAATACAATCTAGTAACCAGAGGTCAGTGTGGAGATAGTATTCTGTTGAGAAGGAATAATAAAAAATAGCAAAAATATTGCCCAGGAGAAACATGATTGGAATCCAAGATGATACCAATGTATTTAGCAGTACTGTATATGTAGATAGTATTTATAGAATCTAGCATCTGTCAGAAAGAGGCATTAAGTTAATTAAAACATGATGTAGCCTGAGATTACATTTTTAATAATTCCTGTTTGCAAGGTCATGTCTAATGCTTTTCTCTTGGAGTTACTGGTTTTGCAATTGGACCATTAAAGATTTTGTCAAGTTCCGCGTGTCCTTGCAAACACAAGCACCAACTCCCTGACCTTTCAGTGTAAGCTCTCGCCCCAATGGTATTCCCTTTTTCTCAAGGGAAAATAGCTGCACATACCACATCAAGATTTGTAATTAATTTTGCATCAGTCCAGAATAAAAGCCATGCATCCATATAGCCAGTATGCTCCAGCACTCCAAATACACAGGATAAGTTACTGTAACAGCTCAGTACTGTTCTGGGTTGCATCACAGAACTGTAGGGGTTGGAAGGGACCTCAAGAGATCATCGGGTCCAACCCCTTGCCAAAGCAGGCTCCCTAGCTCATATTGCACAGATAGGTCACTGCAGCTTTACCACAGCTGTATCAAATATACCACTTCTTATGAATGCTTAATGTTGAATCACACTGTAAATGCATATTAAAGTATCCATGGCATTTTACAGAAAAATCACGCATTCAAAGTATTCCAGGCAAATGAGATGTTAATTAAGAAATTACCACCACCACTTTAATTCCCTGGGGAAGGGCGGAGGGAGAAAGTGTCTTGACCACTGTCCAGAAAGTATATTAACATCTCACCTTCTAGAATATTTTGAAAGCATACAGTCACTCTGTGGAGAACATCAGAGTGGTTGGATGGAGAGGCAGAGACAGACATGCAACCAATGTATCTGTTTAAATAGAAGTCGGTGGTTTGTCACGGACCTGTTCAGCATATGTTGGCATCTAACATTACTAGTAGCAATATCACACAACAGGCAGCATAGTCCACCCTTCTAAGTAATACTACTCAAACCAATTAATCACATTACTGACTTGAGTTCACAGAGAAATCAATCTGCAGGGAGTTAACCAATTAAACACAAATAGCCAGTGCTGGGGGGTGGGGGGTTTGAACCCAGCAAATCCAAGTTTGCCTGAAACTCTTTTCATCCTGACTTAAACAAGTCGATGTGAAGTTTATCTCATCTGCTATACAGACAGCATGGTTACTCTTTCTGAATTTACTGCTAGGACAGCCAAAGTTACATCCAACCCTGGAGATGCTTAAGTGCATGCTAAACTTGACTTAAATTCAGCCTTAAACATGAAAAAGGATGTTCTCCCAGGTAAACACAAGGTATACATGCAGATGCCTATAGCATCAGGGTCTCACAGTCTTAATTGTCTCCCTAGTGAAGACGCATAAAGGAACTTAATTTTGTTCTCCTGCAAGGAAATCTATGCTGTGCCTCTTCCAAAACACTTGCCATGGCTGGCAGAGGTATCAGGTGCATGGGGGAGGAATTTTGGAGCTTCACACCCATTTTGCACACCCTCATGATTACTTAAAGATTACTCAGTTAACTTCCTTTGTGTATTTTGGGCACCCGTAGCACCTATAAAGTCTCATGTGACCAGCCCATGCTGTGCTTCTGTGTCCAGGGTTCATTCCTGTGGGTGCTTTTGAAGATGCAGCCTCCTCAAATTCATACACAAGCTTAGTTGTCTCTAGAGGTCAGTGCAATACATGGTGGCACAAGCAGGGCAAATATTTGTAATCACATCTCATGAGGTTCCCCATGACCTGAGAGCAAAGAGCAGGCACAAAGTGAGGGGCGAGGAAAATCCTTTCATACAGGTAAGGGGGAGAAGAACAAGAAATGCAGCTCCTCCCTAACACAAGGGGGATTCAGGAAGATTTCCAACATTCTTTGAATTTTGCTAGTTATACATGTCCTGAATTTGTTCTACAATTTGAAAATCCTCTTGTTTTGACATTTGCCTAAGCAGCAATGTCATTCCTAGTACCTGCTTTTGAGCTCCTGCAGGAAAGCCTCTCAGTGAAAGTAGCTGTCATCGAAGGCAGAAAGTACACATCAGAAAACTGTTCTTGATCAACTTCTTTTGTTTCCATTCCCTGAAGCAGTGAGCTCTGACATGTTTCTTCAAGGAGCAAGAAAAATCAGATGCATAATAAAGGTCAAAGTCACTGTTTCCTAGAAAATTTTAAGCTGAAGCATCTACTGAGGCTTTGTCCACATAACGAAACATCACTGTAACTAAATCCGTTCAGCAACTCACTTGATGAAGTGCTACCCTCCTCCTGCGGGGGCATGTCAGATAGTATTTACAACAGTTTAAAAAAAACCCAGATGTTTCTGCCAAGAGCAAAGGCAGAGGAGAATCCCGTTATGACAGCAATGCAGTGTGCAGCCGAGGCAAGCTAAGGGCACAAGTACTGCTTATTACCAGTCCCCTTTGGTCAGCATGCCAATGGGGAAAAGATTTGAGGGGGGGTGCTAAACAGCATCTCCACTTGACCTGCAAGGGAAAAAAACCGCTGTGCTTTTCCCAGGCCCCTTGTGTGGCATTTCTCAGTCCTTGCAGGCAACCTGAGGCACTCAAACATTTCTCTCTCCGCACCTGCTAGTCCCACAACTGACCTGAAGTAAATCCTGCCTTCAGACTTGAGCCATACCTTGGAATGGCTTCCAAAAACAATGCAGCTGCAAAACAGTACAGTTGGTATCTGCAGATAAGGCTCAGTCTGTTCTGTAAAGCTTCGATGAGAGAGTATGTCAGCTAAGAGTGTGAAACACCCCCACACCCCATACCTTATTTTATATGGCTACGTTGGCACAACTACAGAATATTTTCTTGGCTTACTTTATGGCTTTCAGGAAAGTGGGGAAATAAGCCAAGCAGAAAAACATCCTTCTGTTACATGCTGCATCTTCAGAACGGCCCTCTGCTATCCTGCCTGCGCCGGCACAGGGCAACTCTAATAATACAAGTGTGAGATACGCAGGTTTTATAACAGCATTCCAGTGGGAGTAATTGTAAGCAGTTCTCAGGCAGCACTTGTCAGGTTTAGTAAAGAGACTGAATGCTGTTGTACCTGTGATAGCAGTAGGCTGGATGCAATGATCCAAGATCCTATATTTCAAAGTAAAAATGAAAATGAAAGCACCATGAAATTGTTGCAGAAAAAAGGGCTGAGCCTTGGTCAGAATAGCAGTAAGAAGGTGGTTACACACTAGCCAACACACGTGCTCCTATGTGGCAGCCATGTCTGGATTGCTGAAGCTCACAGAGAAGCATGTGATCTAGCGGGGCTAGGGCAGCCACTGCCACGTAACATCTCCTTGGCCACAGGGAATAAGAAAATATTACAAATCAAGAAAGAAAAGATGAAAAAGATTTTAAAAAGCAACCTTTCTCCATCCCCACTCCATTTCCCAGATAGATAGCAATTTTGGAAAAAGAGGGAGAAGAGTATTTTCAGGGATGGTAATGCATCCACGATTCCTAACAGCGGGAGACAGAGCTGGCTATTACTTGTGGCACTGTAGTGATGAGAGACCTTAGTTGCAATCAGGGTGCTACAGCCAGTGTGTCATGAAAGCATGTGCTGAGAGATCTTCCCTATTTGGAAGACTATACGCCTTTAAAAAAAGACAGTCTAAAAGCAAGAAAAGAGATGGAAAAGAACTTATCCAAAGGGCAAGGTACCATTCAGAGGAAAATGCAGCCACCTGAGGCTCTGTTGGACTGGATGATCTTTTGAGATCCCTTCCAGCCCCTAATATTCTGTGATTCTGTAAGGCCAGTGCACAACAAGCTGACTCTTGCCTCACTTCCCTTCCTTCTACCTCCAATTCTTCAAACAAAAACCCATTCAGCGGAAGTCCATTTCAACCAGATTTTGGTGAGTGTCAGGACCCAGGGGTAGATGCAGAACTTCTGAACCAAGGAGCAATATGTAGATTGTTCTGCAGAGGGTATAACATCAAAGCAAGCTTAGTCAGAAGGGGGGTTGGAGAGATTCCCAGGAAGGAGATGCATTGTATTTGCTGGGCTCTAACTGTATTCCACAGGTGGGCTGGAGGTGGAAGAGGGAAAGGAAGAAGAGAATAATAGAGTAATTCTGAAAAGCAAGTTTGCCCCATCCTAAAAATCTACTTGGAGATACAGGAAATTCAGCAAAGGGGGGGAAAGGCTTCCCACTGTTCAATAAGCAGTATTTCTGCTGCTTCCACTGAAAAGGGAACCCACCGCCTTGTTGGCTTTCTGCATCTTGCCCTGTCATTTCTGCTGTACACTATTTCTAATTGCAAGTTGAAAAGAATTAGATGCAACTTTTATAGTTGCATTAAGGCCACCTACAATTGCTGGTGTCTCTGAAGTGGGGTAACACTATTCCTGTGGGGGGGGGAGAGAAATTTAGCTACAAAAGAATGGTTACATCGTGGATTATTTATGAAGTTTGCTTGTGCTTTACCAAAACTGCTTTGCAAAACACTTTGATTTACATTTGCTGACATTTTTCATCTAACAGCTTCATTGACATAAATATTTAGTATACCCTTGCCAAAAAAACCATGACAGAAAATTAACATGTGAGACAAACAGCAAAGGACTGATTCAAATCCCCTTGGAATTTCCTTAGGACTCAAAAGCCACTTGGAGTAAACATTTGCCAGCTCAACAATTTGAATGTCCTATACACATCTCTCTAATAGCCCCTGTAATAATTGACAGAACACAACACATAGAAAAGATGCCAGAACATCACAAATATGAGGCTGTTGAGAGGATTAAGCATAATCCTGTCTCACCAATGAATAAAGAAAATAAGAAGTAGAACTGCATTGCATTGAATAGCACTGAGTGAAAGATACACTTATGACAAGCTTCAGGGGTTTTTTTGCTCAACAGAGCTTCACTGAGAAGGTCATGCATGAATTCTGAAAAAAATGGCATTATTACTGAGGAATGCCAGGCAAAGCAGGAAATAATCTTTAATTAATTTGTGAGGAACTTTCATTTGGCAGACACAGTCTGCCAAATAAAGACAGAACAGTAGCTTTCTTATTAATCTGATAAAATCGACCAAAAGTGAAGAAATCCTGTAGTTAAAAAGCATTAGAACAATGGATTTTTACTAGGAGACGTAATAGAAATCCACAGGGAATCCTAGCAACACTCATTGGGGTTTTTGTCCTGGAATCAAAGGTATTTCTGACAGAAATGTAAAGGAAGAACCTTTTCTGCTCCTCTAGGCTTTGGCTCAGTATTTGATCTCGGACACTGTAAAACACAAGTAGATTCAAACTTACTCATTAATTTTAACAATTCATAGTACCATACTTTGTTCTTTCTTTTTAGTATAATTGTCTTTGTAATTCCATTCCCAGTTGTCTCCTCCATCTCCCACCAGCTTGTACAGGCATTAAGAGGTATTTTTGTCATTTGTAAAATGCTGCAAGAACTTGAGATAATAGGAACATCGTAAATGTAACGTGTTATTTTAGGGAAACTGGGACAAACCACTAGTTTCAAACATAATTGGCTACAATGGAAAAACTGGAGCATCTGTAGAAAACTGGGACATGGTATGTGTGAGGTGCTAATATTTATCCTAATGTGGCAGATTTGTCTCTGTTCATAAGCGCTCACCCCTATATTTAAGGGTGCGAGCAAAAGAGCGTTAAAGGAATTTCATCTTTATGTGAAAAGGCTTCCTGGGAACAGGAAGCAATTCAGCAAATCAATGTGTTTGTTTTCCACATCCACAAGCCCAAATTTAAAGCTAGCTTAAGCCTAAAGGGAAACAAGTTGGGCAATTTCAGCATAATCCCTTCAGAAATGTATTCTCTTCACATGAACACTGCTCAGCACAGTAGCAGCTCTGTGCAGGAGAAGCCACACACAGAAACATAAGAACTGCTACAGTTTAGGTTAAGAAGCAGAGTCTTTATTGGCAGTCTTTATAATAATATCCCATACGACTTCATAAATAACCTTAGCATATTGACATCCTGTAAAGGAAATGTGGAAAGCCTGCCTAGGAGCTGCCTGCATTAATCTTCATTCTATCCTGTACTGGCGTTTCTCCCAGTTTCCTATGCCTGAAGTTCACAATATCTGTTTTAAAGGCACACACTGACCCTTATAAGGCAGAGCCCAGAAAGCCTCCTTTCCTACCAGTTTTAACTTTTGCATCCTGTTTCCCTACAACAAGTAGGTTTTGAAGCACTGCTTCTAATGAGCTGATGGAAAATCGTCTTTCTGTGAACAAACTTGGCGTGAAAATCAGATGACTAAAGAATGTGGATTTATTGCACCACCGGGCCTTATGGAGAGAGAACAGTATCAAGGAGCAGCATGCAATGAAAGTAAAGCTTATGGTCCAGCCTCACTAATATGTAGCAACACTGGCCAAGAGCTTTTTATCATGGGCTTTAAGCAGCCACCCAGGAGCTAGCGTCCTAGTTAAAGTCACGGGATTCTTTTCAGCCACACTCTGCGAACTCCTTGCCACGACCAACAGTGATTTTGCCTTCATGAAGCAGATCTGATGCGGATCGGAAGTTCCTATCACCTCCTCTGACTGAGAAAGGGAGAGGTGAGATCAGAGCCAGGCAGCCGATAGCTGCTGTGCAGACATACTTGTAATAAAGCTCCTGGAAAAATGAAGTATTGCATGCTGTGAGACAAGGAGGTTCAAGGCTTTCTGTGCAGCAGAACTGCTTCACTCATCCAGGAAACTGTCGCAGCAAAACACTTCCAGTGCACATGCAGCTCTACTGGCAAAACAGAGTTTGCGTTACCAATCAGAAAACCACCCTTCCTCTGGATGAAAAAAGCCTCCTGCATAACAGCCCAATTTTCCAGTGTACCTGTTTCACACATGAGTCTCTACTATCACTTTAAGAACCCATCAAAGTTCATCCCTCTTCACAACACACCAAGAACACACCATCAAGGCTCATTATATAGGTCCAACTTGTCTGCATCCATGAACCCTGGCACCTAGGTTTGGGAGAAGTCTGCTGTGGGGTAGCTGTCCTCATGTCATTGACCATAAAGTTCCCAGCTCTCCCTCTGCTGAAGTCACCCACTTGTGCAGGGCTGAGTTTTCTATCAGCATGTGCACCTCTTGCAAAGCTCAGTACATCACACTGGAGTAAATTCTGCGGAAGGCAGGCAGGCAGGCAGCATCTCCTTGAAACCTCTGTCAAAGGGAATGGGTCTCACCGAGGTGTTCCGTTCAGAAGATGTCACTGTAACTGCAAAGACTATGTCACCAAGTCAGAGGAAGGGGCAATACAGTCTTGGTGTATGTATATAAAACTAGAGAGACAGTCGATGGCATGTCTGAGTGATCCTAACTGTGGCTACCCCAGAATGGCTCTCCAAGATCTTACCTTATATTCATGGTGATGGTGTAAATTCATTCTGGGTTATCAGGCACCATCTGAGAAGAATACACAGTTTCCAGCAAAGGATGCTGCCTGCTGCCCTTGCTTATCTAAGCCCATTTACTGAAATTAAGGCAGCTCACCTGCTGGCCTCCTTCGATGATAGTGGTCCCCAGGCAAGTCAGCAGAAGACTCGTACCTCCTAAAGCTTTTCTAAGCAAAGTTGCCCTGCTGCAAGGCTGTTAGCCTGTAGCTCCTGTCATACACACCATTCAGCTTATATACCCTGCTATTGGAGACACAAGACTAGCAGCTATTCTAGGTCAAGTTTCAGAGACTTGCAGCACAGCTGCTGTAGTTTTAGTCTGGTAAATCTGAGAGTTTATCCCTCTCACTGATACCATGAGGATTGTGAGGACAGCATGGGCTGACCACGTAAATGAAATACAATGCACTTTTTATGTGCTGGAGAACAAGAATATCTGCCTCAAAGATTTTGAAGTTTTCCCTCTGATACATGAACATAAATCCCACTGATACCTGTGATGTGATCCATGTCCCAATTCCCATTATCCTGGTATGCCACACTCAGTGACAGGGGACACAGAGGACAAAGACAACAATAAAAGAGACATTATTAAGGCAGGTAAAACTCCCCACAAGAGTAGGTCTTAAAATATATACGTTAGATGAATGGAAACAGAAACCTTTTGCCTGAGGCTGCCATTATTACTAAACTAAAAAGACATCTAGGAAGAAAAGATATTTCCATTGCCTTGGCAAGACAACAGCCTGTGTTTGCTCCCTGAACACGCTCATTCACAGCTTTCCCTCATTTTTATACAAACACCATGGCTTGATCTAGACAAAAGTTTCACCCCCTACGTCTGATGCAATCAAGTTACCACAGCTAGGCTGCTCTTGCTCCTAACATCTCTCCTACTCCTTCTCCCACCCTGCCCGGGCTTGTTGCATGAAGGATGAAATGCTAAAACAGATTTAGTGCCGTGTGTTGAGGGCATTGGCCTGGAAAGCCCAAAGCCTGCTTCATGCCTCCCTTACTGTCACAAAATAAAGGGGGCACAGCATTATTTTGGGTGTTGTTTCAAAGTGGGACATACACCACAGTACTACCAACCCTGCATATTCAAACCTGGCTCAGTCCCTAAAAACAACAGTAAGAAGTTAGAAATATTTTGGTTTAAAAGAAGAAATGAAAACCCTGGGATTCTTTGTTTTCTGGGCTTTCTGCTTCCCAAGCCCTAGGGTTGCATGCTGGAGACCCAAACCACCCTAGTGAGAACTGGAAGCAGTTCGTTTTCAGAGGTAATCTGGCAGTCTGACCTAATCACATGACTCTGTGTCACTAAAGAAAAACAAAAAAAAGGGGGGTGGGGTGGAGAGAGAGAGAATAAAAAGTAGCTTCAGAGTTTATTCCACTTTACCATGCAGCAAATACAGAGGAAGGACCTCTTAGGATTGAACACTGGCCTGGGGATATCTGAGTTCAGTTCCAAACTATTTTATAAACTTCCAGACTCAGTTGTCATGTTACACATATACAAAGAAAAATAATGTTTCCTTTCTTGCACTCCTGTCCTGTCCTTTTTCTTCACATTTCTATGAACTACTTAGCAAAAGGAAGCTCTGATCTCAGCAGGATCCCATAGCTGCTGTAATAGCAAATAATAACTGGTGAGAAATGTGAAGCAAAGCCCACCTCCAACATTTACAGATGTTCAGATCTGGATATGCCTTTAGAGCAGGAACAATTCTGCTGTAAATGGACTTCTATTTCTGAGCCAGTTGCGAGCAGACGTCCCACTGTTATTCTAGCAACCTTCAGCTTTTTGACTAAAATCCTTAAAGAAATGTAAAAATACAGGAAGGAATAAATCACACTGCCTGAAATCCTGCCTTCCCTCCTCTCAAATCCCATGCCTTTTATTCTGAAATGGACAAATGGCAAAAACAACGAAAGGGTGATTATTAATCTTTGATCCTGAGTCACTTTCTCTTACAGAGCCCTATTCTTTGTGTCAGGAAGTGCGATACAAGAGCACTCCCACAGCCTGATTAAAGGTCCAGGTATGGGGTCACACAATGCACAAAGAGAGCTGCAGAGTTGCAGAGTGATGTGTATTTAATGTCTGACTAAACGCAAATACGATAAAGAGCGAAATAATGAACATTCCTAATGACTGCCATAACTGCCAACCTGCCACAGAACTGCTTGAGGTAATTGTGGGACAAAACTGAGTTGCTTTTTAAGAAAGAAATGACCCAATCTGTTTTCCAGGGTGTTAGCCGGGGTGATTACAAAACAGAACTCGCTGAGAATGCCAAAGTGCTGGAAAATGGCAGCGTGCCTTTCTCAACAGAAAACAGCAAAACGGACCTACGTTTTACTGGGTCATCTGAAAGCTCAGGAATTAGAGTTGAAAACAACCTGGGCAAGGTAGCTAACAACTGGGATTTCAGGTTTGTCAGCAAAGGTATGTCTGGGAGAAGGGTCAGAGGTCACACCTGGAGATTTAGAACATAATGACAAGTTCAGATAGGCATCAAACCCATCCGGCCCCTTGAAAGCAAATCATCACAAAAAACAGCCTTGAGAGAGTAACTTGGCTTAAGATGCAAAATTCATTACTTCTTAGCAAAGATGCTCAGTCCAGCTCCACTTTATTTCTTCTCATCCTGCCTGAAGAATAAAAAGAAATATTAAAAAAATTTTACATGAAAGTCAGAAGTTTAAGAAAACTCTACATACAAACCAGCAGCTGCAGGAGCCCCACATGATGCCGGCTAGCTGAGATGGCAGCCCACCTGCCCACCAGCTTGTACGACTGTTCCCTGTAAAACTGACTCTTATGATGACAACTTTTCTACAAGGGATTTGCAGCCTCCTGAAAAGCAGTGAAATTGCAGACGACAAAACTCTCTCTCCGAGAACAGGCAGCGCAGGAAAAGCGGCACCCTTGCAGTCGGCCCACTTTGGGAATGGCATCCGAGTCCCGCTGCCCGGCATTGGGTAGGAGCCTCTTTTTTCACCAACACAAAGGAGGACATGCAAGCATGAAATCCACTTTGAGCACTGTTCACTCCACATAGCTGAGCCTAAGGACGGCTGTGGCTGGGCCACCATGAGGAGCTGCAGTTTGATGTTCAAACTGTCAGGAAATAATTCATACCCCTACCAATCATGCCGTTTGTAGGATTTTTATTTTTTTATGTTCTAAGTCACCCTGGGAGGAATCCAGTTTAAGAGCTTGATCATCACTATCCATAGAGTCTATACTGTTTCCAAAAGGAAAACAGTGGTAAAGATTATGGGAATAAGTAGCCCTACTCTTAATCTACAAGTCTCTCAGGATTTCTGCATCCTTGGTCAGATACAGAAAATCAACATTTTGCTATAAACTTATACTTTCCCCCCCACACATAACCCTACCAAATCCTTAAGGTGATAATCAGGAAAGAACTGGCAAAACGTCAGGACAATCTCAACACTTCATATGCATTTCACTAGATCTAACAGCAAGTCAGGATGTATCACGAACTCTGGTCAGTTTTATCAGCCAATGAGCAACCTTCTAACCTAACCAGAAGGCCTTAGTCCAAACAGAAAGGCTTACTCACCACTTCTGTCAATAGGTTTTATTTTTTTAATCTCTTAAAAATATTTTGATTGGAAAGAATTTGCAACCATTCAGTAACAGGAGCTAATAACATATCATACACATTTAATTTAAATCTGGACTTAGTCAAAGGTATTCTGAGAAGTCCTAAAGTATGAAAATATATTGGCTAGTAGATACTATAGGGGCTGTTGTGCAGACAACTGCCTGAGAGTAGGAGAAAATTTTCTGACCTTGTTTCTGCACCTGTGTGTGGAAAAAAACCAATGCAGCCAAATCTCAGTCAATCTCTACTTGAGATCATGAAAAGCCATAGATCTACGCAGCTCTGGAAATCCTTGATCTCATCTCACTGAGTATCAGGCATGTATTTCACATTCAAATTTGACTTACAGTGCTAAGCAGCCTGACCTCTTATACTGACTGAGGTACAGTTCGGCAGTACAGATCGTGTCCTGTGTGACTCACTGTAGTCAAATACTCTGCTTTACAAAAGGGGTGTCAAGGGCGCTTGTCAGTATGGTGGAAAAAAGCAGAAGCATCACTGATAATTCAGACACTTTAAGATCCCCACACGCTGTGTATAATCATCACTTAACTAAGAACTGGAGACAGCAATAGCTCCCAGAGACTAAGCACAGGCAGTTCAGTATGGCAGCACCACCTTATGTTATTCTTAACCTTTTCTGGTTTTTTAGTTTCTAAAAAAGCTGCTGCATCCATCTTCTGCACTGGGAAACGCCGTAGGATAAATGACTCTAAATTTAGGATGCAGGACACTGCAGCTGCGATAACATTTGGGAAGTGGAGGCATAGGAGATACATGACGTAGTTAGAGAAGACAACTATTTTTAGTCCAAGCCGCGTTCGGTTCTGGCTGCTTTAGCAAGCGGCTAATTTGGTGAATCCATTCAGACTGACTTGATTCCGGCCGTCCTCCTCACCTGCAAGGTACTGTCCACCATGACCTCCTCTCCCTGTGTCTCTTCTGAAACCTGACAGGTGAAGCAGGAGAAGAGCAATCACAAACCTGTCATGTAGACTTTCCGCCACCCCCTCCCAAACAGATACTGGGGGCAGGCCAGTGACCTGTCCAGCCCACCAAACCCTGACGCAGCACAGCCACGCTCACCCACAGTTTTCTCCCTCCCAACTGCTTTTTTTTGGTCTCCTCCAAATGGATCAACTTCTCTGATCTATTTCTGCTACATCCAGCATTTTATTGTTCCAAGAGACAATGCAGTCTACTACATCTCTTCCACTTATTTCAAACTTAAAACACTGCTCTGTGACTGCATCATTTTTCTTTCTCCCCCCACCCCTACCAGCAACTTCTCCTCGTTTCCATCCTTCCCTCCTTTAAACATGTCTGGCCTTCAAAGCGGCCTGTCCCACTTGCTTTAGGCCTCAGCCTGGCTTCTGGCAGATCTCATTTTGACACGTACTTGCCTTGTCATTTTTAGATAGCAAGTTTTCTGCCACACAGAAACAGATGATTGCAGGCACCAAGCAAAGTGGCAGCTCCCAAATCAGACTCCAAGCTTCTAGTCAAGAACTATCAGGCACACGCTTTTAAAAATTGTGTATCACGTTTTGCTGGGAACGAAGAGATTTTAATACAATTTCTGTGAAATAGAGTTAGTTTTTTTAAAGATCTGAATGCAGTTATTTTTTGTTATATTGAGACAGATTTTCAGTGAGAAACTGCAGGTTAATTAAGGTTAATTACTTCCAAACTAATCCATACAAATTTTTCTGAATAAAAGTTCATTTCATATTTTTATTTTAAATTTATTTCAAACAAGAAATTGGCACTAATGTGTTTCAAGTACTGCTGTAGCTCTGGTCTCCAGCCAGGAGAGGGTAAGGAGCAGTCCTAATTGTTTGATATAATTGGGATATATTTGGGCATCTGCAGCAGGGCAGCAGTTACACATTTAAAATTTAAGCTAACTCTGGGTGCTGAGGAGCCCGATCCAGCACACAACACATCCCCAGAGAACTCCTAGTCTGTGACTCCATGGAGCTTAGACCCAACGCTGAATGGAGTGACCTCACCTTCAAGTCCTGTGGATCAGAGGAACTGGCTGTACCACACACTGATATACACCCACTGCCAAATTATACTTTCAGGTGTAACTAGAGAAATGGCACCGATTTCAACGGGTTTCCACCAGCAAATCTGGCAACGGACATTTTTACATTATCAGTAGTGGGTTGAAATTTATATGAACTCCTTGAAATTCTGCAGTCATATCAACTACATCTCTGAGAAACTTAAAACTCAGCACCTGAACCCAGGCACCATTCATTCTTTGTGTCCCTTAAACCTGCCGAGCTCCCAGCAGATTAGTTGGATCATATTTGAATGTTTCTCACAGCACTTCAGTGTACATTTAGGTGGAAGAATTAAGCTACTGGAGGCACGGTCTCCTAGCTGATTACACCAACACTGCTCTCTTGTGGCAGGCACTTCGGGTGAAATATTTATCTCCTGTGCTCTTCGTACCGCAGCTTAGCTATAGTACAGTGCAGTTGGCAAAGGGTCTATACAAAGCAAACCGCTGCTACGAATGGGTGCTCAGATTCTGGGAAGAGAAGAGACAAAGAGCAACAGTAGAGCCGCTCGATTTTCCCTCACAGACACAAAACATTCAGGTGCTCATCCCCTTGCCTAGATCGAAAGCCAAAATGTTGTGCCAAAAGCATTCCTAATTCTCTTCTCTCCTGTTGTAGTGAGATACATTTATCAGACCAAACCTAACAACCGCTCTGCACCTTTTCCAGATGCCTTTCCTAAATTCAAATCTCACCTCTCAAAATGAAACATCCTTGTTTCTACCTTCTACCCTTCACAACTACCTGATTATTTGAATTCAACATTTATTTGTATACCAGCCTCGTCCTCTCCCCTCCCCTCCCCTCAGTACAAATTATTGTTTGCCAGACAAGATTCATATTAGCAAACAAGGGAAGATAATTAAGTAAACAGTTTCAAGCATTAATTTTCTTGATTTGAAGAGTGCCGATGGGGACACAAATTCAATGAGCAGGAGGACTCTGTGGCCAAGTGACTAGAAAGTAAATGCCTACAAATAGGAAAGACATTCCTGGGTTGCAGTTTGTAGTTAAGATACCTAAAGCATCTAAATCATCCCTAGTTTCTATGGATTTTAATCTTCACGTGCTCCACTGATGTTCTTTGTACTGGAGCAATTCTTCCCTGAATAAACAGCAACCAGCAAGTTTACCACTTTTTTTTCCTTTGCATATTTAAAATGCCAAAAATAATAAGGGAGGTGTGTCATGGTAGGAGAAGAATAAGTTGTGCACAACATGCACAGCCACTGCTAAAAGGGCAAATATCTCCTGAAAGGGCACATAGAAGTACACAAAGCATCAAAGCCTCACACATTCATGTGGATATAATCACAAGACATTCGTTTGAAACAGACAGACAGCGTTAGCCATGTACAGCGTTCAGCACAACAGGCTCGAGGCACTAAAATGAACCCACAATAAAGGGCCACACTGACACCAGCAGAACTAAGAAAATCCACAACGGAGGAGTCAGCTAAACGCACGCCCTCCAGTGTGATAAACTACTGGAGGACACATGTTTAGCTGGATCACTATTGGGGTTTTTTTGGAATACAATTTGATACACTCACAGACCGATCACTTCTAGTCAATGGGATCTCTAGTGAAAGCATGTCTTGGATTTTTACCAAGTAATCACTTGCCCTTCACACCCTCTGCCTTCTCCTTCCCTGATGCACTATTTGACTTGCAGAACTCAAAGCTGCTTTACATTTTATTAGTGGAAAACAGATGCAAATCTGCTGGTTCAGCCAACAGGTGCTTTGCCACTCGGGTCTCGGGCGCATGGACTGCTCTTCCAGCTTCCACACGTTTCACAGCCAGGCCCTACCCGTAGCAGACATTTGCATTTGCTGCACCTTTCACAAGCAAATTAATTGAGCAGTTTCCCCCAGGGCAGCCCTTAGGAATCGAACCTTTCCATCCAACTGGCTTTTTCAGAAGGGTCAAGACAGCAATGTCAACGCTTTGCTTATCCTTCCTGTATCTTCTGCTCTGTGTAACAGCATCCCCTGCCAAGGCCAAGAATGGCAACTAAAGCAGCCAGCCCTTAACAGATACCATGGGGGACTGAAGAGCCGAGGAACCCACTGGCCAAAGACCCCCTGTAACCCCCCTCACAAGGGCTGGCGGCACTATCATTGCTCTGAAGATCCAGGAGGGTGACACAGAGTTAAGGACATCATCTCTCACGGAAACCCTGCCCCGTTCAAACACACACAACTTTTAAAACTTGCCACATAAAGACGCGTGCCCTTTAAAAAGGGTCCCAGGCTGAGAGTGATTTTGCTTTGCCAGTGACAACGCGCCACACGACAGAACACAGACATCCGTTATTTCACGTAATTGCCATGTTTTGATTGCATATGTCACACACTGGTAGATCTTTAGGTTGAGTGATATGATGAGCTTTTAGACTTCCTTTCTTACAGCTTCATGCTGTATGTCTCTACAGGAATGAACTTGTCAACTTGGATGCAAAATGAATGAATGGCTTTTAATCACTTCGATAACGTTAACGTTATTGCTTTGACAGGATAGCAGCAGATACAGTTTGCTGATTCAGCCACTTGTATAACGATCTAATGGGCTTTTCTGACTAATGCCATGCTCTAAAAATATACACTGGACTAATAGATGAGCCTTTGCTATAATGAAAAACAGGCTCATTAAGACAATTCCTCTGAAAAGTGGCATTTTTATGACAAGATACTGAAGCATTTAATTACCCTGTATCCTGACAGAGCTGAAAGAAATTAAAGAGAAAAAAAATTGTAAAAAGTGAAGCAATGTAGCAGATCTTGAGGTAGGAAGAGATGCCAATAGTCAGCAGCGTAAAGGGAAATTTGAGAAGTGCAAGGCTGTTTCCCAAAGGAGTAGGTCTGTGGATAGGCTACAGATTGCTGCCTGTGTACACAGAACAGAAGGCCAGGTTCTGAGAGGAGGACTGTCATTACTGAGCAATTAATTTTCCCTGCTGTAGTCCATGCCAGGAGAATATCAGCTGCTGTTAAGGGACAGCAAAGTCAGAGGTTTGGGAGGGCAGAAGAATCTAGTTATATTTGAGGTAAGGGCTTGTTTTCACTGCAGTGTTAGCTTGGATTATCCACCAATAAGCTCAATCCCTGCTCTTACAGTGAGTACACGAGGAGAGTTGAAGCCCTGCTCAGGCTACGCCGTGCAGGTACGGCGATGGGTGTGGAGGTTTAGCAGCACTGGTACACACTGTTGGTGCTGGGAGGCTGCTCCAAGCCACCCTGAGCGCAAACCTGCAGCCAGCTGAGGTCACGTAACTGGGTGTGGGTGAGGGTGGCAGCACTGTAACCTACAGGCAGATGGCAGCGGCTCACCCTTCTTGCTGGCCCTGCTGTCAAACAAAAACAAGCCTTATGCAACTCCTGTCGCTTTTTGGGCAGATACCAGCTCCTACCTTTGCTCCCCTCTGACAGAGCTGTTTGTGCATCAGTATGGTAAACCCTGTCAGAGAATGGGGTTTACTGTGCCAAGAAAAGATTTTAAATTATTTTTTAAATCATCAGAGATTTTTAAAATATTTATAAAACCAACCAGTTCAACCCCTCTAACTTACTTGATGATTATCTTTTTTTCTTCTCCATCTCCATCTTACCACTGTGCCGGCGCATTGGTAACTTTGCCGACACAACACGAAGGGAGTGGGAGGGTAGGAAGAAGGCCCTGAGGAGCAGACTGCTAAATCCTGCTTAAGCTGGGCTGACATCAGATGAGAAATGCACAGCCCGTGCTGTGTCCCCAGTGCAGCACTCAGTAAGCCTCAAGGCACGTTTCCTTATGAAGAGCTAACACTTAATCAGGCTCAAGATGTCTGCATGTGTAGGCAGGCTACGTTAGAGGCCAGGCTTTGAGCTCAACTGCACAGAGGCGAGTGGTGAAGACAGGCCCACCATGATCATGAGTGAAGCAGAGTGATGTTTTCCTCCTTGTGAAGAATAGCTTCACTGGACACTGACAGTTCTTCAGCTGTTTGGTGTGGTGTTATTTGCATTTTGCCTTCATAGCAAGTTTAATCTTCAAGAGAGCTCCAGGGGCACGACCTGCATGCCACGCGCGGTTTGCCGTGGCAAGGCCTCCAGCCCATGATCACATCTAGCAGCAATCTTTCCTTTTACATCCCAGACATGTGGGTGACACACCAGGGAAGAGAGTCTTACAGAACAGCCTGAGCAGCTCGGACAGCCTGTGTCTGCCTAATGATGAAACAGCGCTGACATTTCTCACCTTTTCTTCTTTTGTCTTTTCACTGTTGGATCACTGTTCGGAGGCAGCAGCGTACCTGTCTTCAAACCGCAGTGACCAAGTGTGACAGTTTCAGCGCCAGGACTGTCACGACTGGAAGAGCCACCTATCCTCCGGACTCACAGGCTCACCCTACTGAAAGCATAAAAACTGGAGCTTTTCCTATTGTCGGCACAAAAGCACAGCCCCACGCACCTGTTTATTTCAATTCTGTAGAGAATTTCACTGTTTTAAATAACACTGTCCCAGCAGACATACGGATATCCAAGCACCCCATACGAGCTCTAAGTAAAAGCAGAACCCAAGTGACAGAGAGCACACATCAGTATCGATGGGAGGCATATGGGGCACCAGAACACTTCAAATACTTCGGTCAAGGGCACTCTTACATTCTCTGCTGTCCCCCCCGATGCACCTGATCGGCACTCCCTGCTTCAGAGGCTCATCTCACCAGCAAGGAACTTAAAAACAGCCAATGAGGCATGGAACACAGTCTGTGGCTGACACACTCTGGGGGGAACCATGACGAGCATGTAATTTGCTGATTGGGAAAACACACTAGCTAAAAAGATGAGGCAGCAACGAACTAGATGGTCCCCCTCGTGCTTCCCTGTCTTTGACTGTCATTGGGAAGTCAGCACGAGAACATCCCTGCTTGCTCTCACTCATCCTTCTGCCAGTGGAGCGAAGTAGCCCCGCATCTGCTGCCGTTACTGCAAAAGGTGACCCTTTTTGGCAGGAGAGAGGCTGCCAGAGTTCCCTGTTTGTGACTGACTCTTCCCAAGCACCATCGATACGTCTGCCCAAGCTGTACAGCATTTTTTTATCGCCACAATTAACAAAAAGAAGTGGCTGTTTAAATAATGCTGAGTGACAAGTGCTAATACTTTGATGAAACATACCCAACGACAAAACATCGAGCACATCTCTTCCCTCTGTCATTGAGGATAAGAGAAGGACTGAAAACAGCTGAGTGGACATAAAGAGCTCACAAATGCCTTATTAATAAGTGTGTTGGATCTAATGATCTGTGAAACTGAAATGAGATTATTTGGATTATCTCATTAAACAAGAATAATAGCAATAGTAACCGGGTAGTAATTAGGAGTGGGCCAATCCAAGGACAAACTAAATAATAGGGTGAAAAGACTCTTAATTAGAACTCTGCATCTTTGTGCCTGTATTTCTACACCCAGAATTTAGGAAGAAATCAAGAATCATGGCAAACCAAGCAGTCTGATCGTATCAGCCAGAAACAAAGCCAGTGTCTACCCACCCCAGTATGGATCATTTGATCCCAAACCTAAACAATGATTAAATGGGGCTATTTTGGCAGGGCCGGCCTTTCCCAAACAAAAACAGGTAGCCAGAATGTAAAATTGTTTTCAAAGGCTCAGCAATTAACAACCAGGTGCAGGCAAACTGGCATGGCAGGTGTAGAGGCAGGACAGAAACAAAACCTCCCCTCAGTCCTTCGTTTTTACCACCAGACATCACAACCTCCCACAAAAGCACGGCTGCTCATCAAAGTGTAAAAGCAATTCCCAGAGAGGTTCAGCACACAACTCGAGATGAAGCACCGCATGAATTTTACCTGTTAGGCCACATTTGTGTGTAAGTGCCCAGAAGCTCTTTGTCTCAGGCCAAAGAACAGGTCACCTCTGCAGTGTCCCAGGGATGGACTGGGCACAAGGGATTACACATGACAGACTCAGCCTGAGCAGTGCTTAGGTCAGGAGGTCCCCAGGTATTGAAGCCCGAAGTAAACCTACTGCACCCCTTGCCTTCCCTAAGTACTCCTTACTTGTCAGGAAAAGTCGTTAATGTAATATACAGGGCAGTAGTAAAAGGCTTTTCCAGGGGGTTGGATAAATGAAACTAGAGTTAAGACCCCACTCAAAGGTTTGGCGCTTGACACAGTGCTGTCCCCCCATGGGTTTCTGAGGGCAGCACAACGCAGCTGCACTTCATGCTCCAGAGCTACTGAGGCCACACCACAGCCCAACAACACACCCCGGACTGCACTTATCAAGGGAATTCAGGCTTGAAACCAACCACGTTACTGGGCAGGACACAAAGCATTTATTCCCCTTTTAAGACTTGACTTTCACTTACTGAACTGTTAACAAAGGAAATTTTAAAAAAGGGTAATGGAAGGAAGCTTCTTGGAAGAAAAACATCTTTGTTACTATTTGATTAAAAGAGGGAAACTGCAGCTCTACCTAACGCACACAGAACTCTCCAAAGAGCACAGCACAATTTGGGTCTCACTTCTATAGCAAGTTTGAACTATTAAAGAACTATGGTTTCTAAAAATTACTTTTAAAGATGACAATGGCTTCATAAGTATTTGAAAGACAAAGTAAGGGGAAAAAATAAAAGAAAATCAATGACTGCTCAATTCTCCTGAAGGGTAGAAAGGCAGTTACCTGGGCACATTGCTGGCTCATATTCAGCAAGAGTCAACCAACACCCCCAGAGCCTTTTCCATCTTGAATGGACTCTGGCAAGTGAAACTGCATTAAGCAGGATGCTGCATGTGCAAATGATGCAGGGGTCAGCACGTGACCACCAGACGTAATGCAGTAATCGCATATGGCATCTTGATGTCCCCCCAAGGAGAGGTAATATGGAGCCAGGCACCACTACCTCTGACAGACTTTCAGCCTGGCAATGAGGTGTCTTTAGCAGATCACCAGGACTGTTGGCTTGGAAGGGAAGTGACAGCAGAGCCAGCATTCAGACTACACCAGCTATCTGTGGCACAGATCAGAGCGCACTCCAAATAATGCACATCAGGACTCCAAGCACTTCAACATAACTCCCTGATGAGCCTCTGCACTTAGGCACAGGAATACTCAGGGACTCAGCAAGAAAAGCCACTGCTTGAAATACCCAGGTCAACTTAACCTGCAGCCTGTCTAACTCTTTTGCAGATGTGAAAACCTGGAGTGCTGCTAATGCTGCAGACCTCCAGGACAACAGCACCCCTAATGCTTCTTCACAGCAGCTCTATCTTCCCATCAAAATTACACGGCAGGAAGGAATTTCCTACTATCTCCCAGCTCACATGAGAAGAAATGTTAAGACTAAAAATGTACTGATGGCCAGCTGTTTTACACATGAAGCACCTGTACCTACTCTGATGCTGACATGGTTTGCTTTCTTTCACTGCTAGTATCTTCTTAATTCAAACATTAAAGATTACAAGTCAGGATGAACAAAGGAAGGCTTATCACTCAGGGCATTCTGACTAAGAAGAGTTCATCATTTTAAGACTGGCTGGCACACATGCATTATGTTCTAGGCTTTTAAAGCAAAAATGCTTGCAAATTTGCGTGAGTCCAGGATGGAGAAAGTTGCCGTGCAGGCAGTTGAACCAAATTGAGCCACATACCCCTAAATTCTGTGCAAGCACCCCCCAATCAGCGCTTCAGCACATCTGCTTCACTGTTGGCATCAACTCTTGCCTGACACTCTCCACCACTGCAGCTTTCTGAAAGCACTGCTTGGTTTCTCATGCTCCCACAGCGCAAGCAGCTACAACAGGCACAGGCTGGAGCTCAGTATGTGCGCTGCTACAGCAAGTACCATTGGGCAAACCTCGGCTTCATCATCCCAAGTGCCATTTCATTTTGGCTTTCACCGTGTGACGTGGGCACAATACTCCAGTACAACACAGTTGTTGATCACATGGCACACTAGAGTGAAAAAGAAAAACACGAGGGTTTGTGCAACAGCGAAGGAATACTCTCAACCTAAACCGCAAGCTGTACCAACAGTACTAAACTGCTGTATGCCATGGGATTATTCCCCATTGTGATGAACCGAATCCAAAGCCCATGTTTTGTTAAACCACATCCCTGATCGGTGTCTGCTGCCTGACATTTCCGATCACAGCTGCTTTCAAATGAGCTTTACAACTTTGTTGGAGAGACAGATATAATTGCTGTTTAATACCAAACAACCATGCTGGAAGGTGCAATTGCTTTGTTTAAATAACATTATTTCATCAAACTGCTCAGACTGGACCCCATTAGAGTGACTTTTGGATCAGACCAGAAGCAAGGCTGGCAGGAACCCTTCTCTGAAACAGAATTTCTCACTAGACCAATTTGTGACCCTCAGAACTTTATTACGCAGCTGTAGTGGGTACTGATGTTTGCTAACAGGGGAAGACACATTGTTGAAGCATAGGCTTTACCTATGCTTTAAGGGGAATCCTCTATATTAGGCAGCTAAATCAAGGGGATTATTGTGCAGTATTTTACCACAGAACTTGTAAGCAAAGAAGTTTCAAAACTGAGAAGTGACAGTGTCTCAACTGCATAACATGGTCAAGCTCCTAAATTTTCCTGCTTTCTATATCTTCCTTTGCTATATCCAAAGTTGCCATGCACAGAAAGACAAGATAGCAGTAGCAGACCACATCCTAACCTGCTCTGAGCTGGTAGGAGTAGTTATGTCCTCCCCCAAGAGCTCAATCAGGTAGACAAAACTCCAAGACGAAGCCCAGCTCCACTTCCCGCCTGCTCTGTCAAGTAAGGAAGGCTTCTCCTACTCCCCACACCAGGCAGGAAGAGGCTGGAGAACTGTTCCCTCCACTCCCAACCTTGCACATACATCCATGTAAAACAGGGTTGCCATAACTGCCCACTGCTTTCCACCAAGTCACCCTAACAGCATCCAGTGCCAGGACTAAGTGCCATGGTGAGCCTACTCCACTCACACAAACCTGATACAAACCTCAGAAGCACTACGCCAGAAGTATTGCATAAAAGCTGGACATCACTGAAACTCTGTTCCTGTAGCATCAGAGTTGCAACACTCACATTTAGTGAATTCCAGAAAACTGATGACTTTCCCCAGCAGCTACCTATTCCTAAGTTGCTACACAACACTCACAAGTGTAATACTACTTGGAATTTGCGACCACTGAAACACTCAGTCACCTCCCACATCACAGAAATGTTATTTGTGGGTAACAACTTTATTTGCCAAGTCATTTATGGTTTTGAAATTCTGGCTTGATAGAAACTAGCTAAATACTATTTGAAAATATTATTGTTGTATTGCTTTCCAGATACAGCATGGTTTAATTGCAGAATAGTAAAACAAAAGAGAATCCAGAGCTGATTCTACCGCTGAAGAAAGTTACCAGGAGTAACTACTGAAGCAAAGTCTAAGGAGGCATCTGCATCCTGAGTTTGAGCTGTAAACAGAATACCTGATACAAAAAGGTAGGTATTACTGTATCAGCAGTTTCTGAAAATTCATCAGGTTTTAGTCCTAGTTTTGCCAAGGGCAGAGCTGTGCAAAATGGCATGGACTTTAAGGAAAAAGATGGTTTTCCGTAAAAATAACAAAACCCAACAGAAAAAGCCTCACAAGGCAACCAGTTTTTTTACAGCCTGTGTTTCACAGCAGCTTTTGGTGTGCCCCAGTGACCACTAATACGTTATACTGAGAGATGTCGTCCCCCCCCCCAACTCCTGCAAATCTGAAATACCTTTGCCATCAGAACCGATCCTCTGAGATTTGGATCCCTCCCATGTTCATTTAACCCAATGAATTTTTAATGGCTGTCACTGGTTATTTCACCCAGTCAGTCAACAGCTTCTACAGTTCAAAACACCAGCCCCCCTCTTCTGGCTCTGGCATAACTCGAGGCTCGGGATCTACGGAAATTATTCATCTGCATCATAAAGAACTTGAAGGAGCTGTAAGAGAGATTGATCCCTGACAGCTGCACTAAACTTGAAAGCCGCTTCCCAGCTCTGAAGAAGAATTCTGACCTGAAAAGGGGTCTGGAGTGAGCAGCCTCAAAGGGAATAAAGTATTAGCCTGTAAAACCAGCACTCGCTAGAAAACTCAGGTGATCTTTTAATGTAGGTACACCTCTTGCCTCAGGCGCAGCCAACGTAATTACTTGCCACACAGCTCAAGCTCAGGGTTTGATGGAACAGGCTGAACTTACTTCACTTCCTTTTGTCCTAAGCACCCAGTGAGCCCCCAGAAATTAACTGCCAGTACTGCTGCTCTGGCGACCAAGCCCCGTAGGACAATGCTACTGACACATGCTGCTGTGCCATTTAACATCAGCTCCAGTAACTGCATCAGTGCAGCTTGACATCTTCAACAGGTCCTGTGGTGACAGGAACGAGCTCACACCAGTAAGCAACACCCTTTGTCACAAGGGTCAGAGGCACCTAACCAGCAGTAAAATTTATCCCAAAAACAGGAGACAGAGAGAAGAGGAAAGCCTTCATTTATCCAACTGCAAGTACATCCAAAAATCCTTGGGAAGCAAGAAAAGGACATTCACAGGCATCCCATTTGTGCGCTGCTGAACCCTTCCCTGTTGCCAAGGTACACGCTGGCAGAGGGAGGTTACCAGGGCACCAGGCCGAATTGTCATGCAAACCATGCAGAGTTATTGAAGGGACTTCCCAGCAACCGCACAACACCAGTTTGATCCCTGTATTGAAAAGGAAACAAAACAACTTTGGGAACGTAAAGCAACATTGGCCTAAGCCAAAGCCACCGGCTATCCCCGAGCTATGGGAGTACCGAACCTGCCTCGGGTGAATTCGTCAGGCCCTACTGCTCTTTATTTGAATGGCAACGGGGAAAAAACCAACAGCCCTTGAGTCCTGAGAAACACGTGCAGTGCTTTTTAACGACACTGCTTCTCCATGATCCCTGTATTGAAAAGGAAACAAAACAACTTTGGGAACGTATAGGTGACGCTGGAAACGCTGGAAGACAGTGACACACAAACATCTGCTCAGAAAAAACAGAGAGCATGTTCTGTTCACATTTTGCTCTTTGGGATTAACTTGCCCACAATGATTTTGTACTGAAAACCATAAAAAGCATACTGGTAGGAAACGCAACTGAAAGTACGCTTTAGAAGATGCTTTCCAGAAAAAGCAAAAGAGCACATACTTGCAGCTGTACATCTATACACACAAATTAGTTCCTACCTTTTATGGTTGTTATTACTATAGCTCGGCAGAGTTTTTCTGCCCTTTATAGCCAGAGAAATTAATGGTTTCCAGCAGTGGTAATGACTTACCAGCAGAATACCTGCCATTTAACTTTTCCTATTTGAAATAAATGACTAGAAGTTTCTTCTTTTTGCAGAAGTACTTGTAAACAGGAACTGTCAGTTGCAAAAATTCAGAGCTAAAAGATGGTTTATTTGGCTCCACAAGGGAGCTGGTCACACACACCAGAACAGATATTTAGCATTGCAAGTGCCCCCTGGACATGGCTGAATCAAAGCTTTCCCTTAAGTGCCTGTCAGGGTTAATCCTTCCCATACTTAAGAGCCACCTCTCAAACCAAACAAAGGTAGAAAACGCACATGGCATCAGTCACCTATTCATTTAGCCACAGGAGACTCACCTTTCTGGACCCACCTTTCCAGGAGGAACAGCAGAAGTGAAAACACAAAGTCATGTTGATGCATTTGAATGCTGCCCTAGCTGACTTAAATCAGGGTAAGCTCAACTCCTGTCACCTAAAGGAATGAAAGAAAATTGGCTTGATTGATTAAAAAAAATTTTAAAAAAATCAGGGAGGGGGAGAGTTTCCTTACTAGGAACACAAGCACAGATCCAGAAATGTCAGGGCAAACACAAAAAGTGTGGAGATGGGAGAGGATGCAAGAAAGCACAGGCCAATTCCAAAGGCAAGCAAAAGGGAAGACTTTCATGCTCCTGAGAAAAACATAGGTTAGAAAGGACTGGGCATCTGCATGGAAAAAACAACCTGTAACCCAAGGAACGCCCTCACCCCATCTCCCAGTGCCACCTCCAATGAAGAAGTCAATGCTTCAGACCTGAATGAAACCAGTTCTCCTGTTACAACCCTCAGTGACCCAGCAGTGCCTGCAAGAATTGTCACCGTACTTCCTCGAACCCTGCGACAAACCTTCCCAGGGAACAGCTACCGGAGCTCACGAGAGGAAAGGGTGCCTGCCTCAGCAGCCAGCCTTCAAAACCAGCTGTTCATGAGCCAAAGGGAAGCAGCCTCTGCCATACCCCCACAGTCCTGGAGCAGCTGCAGAGCTGGCAAGGACTCTGAAGTCTAGTGGGAGGCTTTTGTGAACCGAATTTGCCACACCAACAAGCCGGGTACAGCACAGCAAGACACAGCATGGGCACGTGGCTGGGAGAGGGCCACAGGTACCATGGTGCACTGCGGAGGCAGAGGCCTTGTGGCTGCGCCTCTCTGGGGAGGAAAGAGCAGGCTTCACTGTGGCTGAGGGACCAAGAGAGCTGGCAGTGGGCAAGGCTGCAAGCTCCTTTCTGATGCGTGCCCTAGCACGATGCAGGACAAAGCTCACACTGGTGTAGGGAGGGGAAAAATAAAGAAAAAATCACCAGGTTTGTACCTGCTGAAAGAACAAAAAAAACTGGAGGAAGAGGCAGCTCTGAAAGTCAGCAGAGGCTGAATCACAGAATCACTTGGGCTGGAAGAGACCTTCAAGATCATCAAGTCCAACCACGGCCTAACCCTGCTTAGTGCACTTCTAGACCATGTCCTCAAGCACAAGCTTCTGAAGTTTAAGCCAAGGCAAAAGACACCATCACGAGGTGTGACACTGTAGTGGGAGGAGGCAAGAGAGCAGTGGGGCTTTTTTGAGCAACCATCTGCAGATCTGGATTTATTCCCATTACCACATCTCTCCAGCCAAAGGAAGTTCCCTTTATCCCTTTACCCAGAGCAGCAGGGAAGGCTCGATAACCTTCTGGAACAGCCAGGACCTGTAGTGTACCTGGGCTGCTGACCATGAGCCCCGGGGTGCCGGGGGCAGACCTGGTGCTCAGCTAACATGGTTTGAGGCATCAGGTATGTCCTGCAAGTTTCGCTCTCACCCAGGCAGTCCTGTGCCACAGCCCTTAACTTACCTGATGCTTCCATAGGACCACGCTTCGTCCCCAACTCCTCTTCAGGCACACACTCTAGGACCACATTCTCAGGCTCATGCTTCAGCAGGGTCCACTCCCCTGAGAAGATTTATGCCTGCCAGTGCCTTGGCTCCAGTGCTCCCACACTTGGCCAGGCGCCTGCTGCCCTGGGGGGTACAAGCTGCTGAGCAGAGAACCTGTGTGCCTTGGGGCAACAGAGTTCTTCTGGGAATCAGAGGGGCAAGGGACAGACACTCAAGCTATCCCATAGGATTTACAGGAAATGCAAAAGCTGAGATGTATGTGCCTAGCAGCACAATCACACCACCGTTACTGGTCTTCAGCAGAAGACTGCAGACTCCTCCAGGCAGTACATAGTGTCACCCTTGCACCCTCCTCAGGAGTACGGTCAACACCCAGCCCTGACCTCACTGCAAGCCCAGGCTCTGCCCCTGGGTAATTTCATGCCTGACATTACACTGCAGGGCGATTATTTACAGGTCACCCTTTTTGTACTTACAATTCTACAGGCATCCCTGTCCAGTGGCCCCGGCAGTGATCTCTAGGTGGCACCATTTACAATATGCTACTTTTTAAAACACTTGGAAGTTTCAAAGTGCCACCTGCTGGTGCTTTCATAGAGCTATTTCAGAACGGGTTTTTTTAGTATCATGTAAGCCAGTGGTTTATTGCATCTACATCCCAGAATACTTATCATTGTGACAGCCTGTTAAGTAATCGCCAGAAAATTTCAGAAATTAAAGCAAGTGTTTTGGCAGAGTATCAGAATATGGAGGCTGGCAATTTAGTACTTCATAGTACAACTAGAGGGAGGTGCTTTTCTTCAGAACTGTCTTAATCACAAGCCTGTATTAAGATTCATAATTGGGGCAGAGGAATCTTTCTGCAAAATTAAATCCAGAAGTTACCAGGTCCCACTGGTTATGTACATCTTACAAAAACTTAAAATACCTTTTAAATATGGCAAAAGTGGTGCACCAACACTCAGAAGCAACAGTCACACAGCTCAAAGTAACTCCATTGATAGTCTTCTAAAAAAGAAAAACACTATCAATCTGTTCTGCACATTTCTCCAGCAGAAAGATTATTCAAGGTCACAGCTATTCAGAACTTTGAGGCATCACCTCAGCAACAGCAACTGTATAACAGCTGCTGCCCTTTAGGCTTACAGAAAACTACCTCAGTAAAGGTGCAACACCTGAGCAGGGATAAATTTAATTACCCAAACCTAAAAGATTATTCTCAAAATTACTTACACATGACAGCACAGGTTACTGTCAGGAACTGGCTGAAGTCTGCTTAAGCTTTCTGCACTGGGCACAAATCCCCCCCCAAACCTAATCCTGTATTTTTTACACTTCCAATTCTTCAACATTGTTTTCTTCCCCAGCTCTTCCTGCAGGACACACAGGGGCATGGCCTCACAAGAACAAACTATGTATCCTTTACTAACTTGAGGCTACCAGATCAAAACAGCTGCAGGACAACAATACAGAAACTGTGCCTGCATGTCTGGTTCACCTTGAAAACTGTCCATTTACATGCAGCTCCCTGAAAGGGGCAAAAGTTTGTAAGACACCAACTGTTAACAGACAACACAAACTCGGTTAATGAAAATTTATTCTTTCAGAATGTCACAGGCAGCTCTTACGCGACCAGGGCAGAAGCTGTTGACGATTCACTAAAAAAGAAAGGAGAGAGAGAAAAATATTAATTGCAAAACCTGTTTTTCAAACTTATTGCCAAAAATACAGCTTGAGTTCAAAGCCTAGCTACCAGCTGTGAGCCCAAATCACCACCCACTTACAATTTCTTGTAGCATAAAAAAAAAAAAAAGATTTCACACTTCCTTGTAAAATTCAAATACCAGGATAACAGCACAAAACCATATTCAAAGCCTGGCTAGTTGTATTCGAGTCTTCTCAGAAAGGGAGCTCACCCTGGCATCTATGGGAATTGTCCTATGATGGCTACATTTTCTTAGAGGAAAACTAAAATCAGCTTTCATTTCTGCCACAGCTGAGACATTTGGCAATAAATTTTTCAAGTAATATGAACTCTAAAAGTATCTCAGTGAGAAGAGAGACTGCAGTTTGTGTAAAGCATTATATATTATCTGGTTTACCTATATACCCAGTCACTGTAATGCACTCCTCACCCTCTGAGTAAAAGCCCCAGCACATTGTTTACAAAGCCTACAGGACCTCGATGAAACAGCAACAGGAGAGGATACTTACTACTTCCAGTTGGGTGGCAGCACTCTCTTAGTTTTGTAGTAGCGAGCCAACCTGTGGATTCTGCTTTCAATCAGAATCAGGCGGAACTTGGCATCTTTGTCCTTGAAAAAAAGGTTTCATCACAACCAAGCACTACTTTAACTTCTCAAGGAATTCAGATTAGCTTTAGTAAGGCAAAAAACCCCATAGCTACTGCTACAAACTCCACATTCCCATCCCCAAAGTCAAAGAATCTGGTAAAATCAGAGCAGGATAAAAAATACATGGCTTAAGCACTGCTTTTAAGATCCTTACCACAGACACAGACCATTCTCCCCCACTATGTCTCCTCAAGCCCCTAAGTTGAATCAGAGTGGTTGGCTAACAGGCCGTACACACTAAGAGCCTCTTTTTGTAAGCTACTGTATGACTTGAAAAAACAAACACAGAGAGTTACCTATTGAAATTGGCACTCACCTTTCTGTTTCTCTCAAGATGCTTGCGAACAGCAACAGCCTTCTTAATCAAGTGATACAGATCCTCTGGAAGGTCTGGGGCCAGTCCCTTTGATTTAAGGATTCTCAAAATTTTGTTGCCAGTAACAAAGCGAACCTGGGCAACACCATGGGAATCCCTCAGGATCACACCTGAAACAAACATTTATTTACAGCTCACGCTAAAGAAAACCCCAACGCAAAGCAAATCTTGTGGAATCAACCTTACAGTTACAATATATCCCTAAAAAAAATTAAAAAGTCTTCTTTAAATGAAAAACCTGGTGGAACCTGGTGAAATGAAAATTCTGGTGGAATCTATGAACAAACAGTAGACAGCAAGACATACAACTTACAGAAGCTGGAACGTTTTACCTGATCACACTGAGACAACTAATGTACTCATCACATTTAGGCAGGTAACACAGTAAGTGCTATAATATTATTGGGAAATTTACAAATTCAGCCTTCTTTCTATGTTAACAAAGGTATCGCACACAACTTTAAAAAAATATACTGTAGGGATCATTAATACTCTCAGGATTACAAAAATAATTAATAATAAAAATCATTCATATAGCACAGAATTACAAAGATGCTTCACATTTTCTGCTTGAATAAACAAATATTTAACTATTAAACCAAATAGTGCCACATTTTTAGTGGCATCCAGTGAATGTACAGGTAAATGCAGAAAAACCTTAGTGGTTCCTTAGTTTGTTATCTAGTGTAGGTTGAACTAACAGCTATCTTGTTCAAGTCAGAAAAACTTATTGATAAACCTTACCAATTTGTGAGGGAGTCAGGCCTTTTTTAGCCAACTTGTAGATCTGTTCTTTTACATCATCAGAAGTAAGTTTCAGCCACTGAAGAAAATTAGAAAAACCCAAACAACTCATGAAGACTGCTTAATACAGAGGCATGGACCAGCAATATGAAAGCTTTTTATAAACAGCAGAAATAGATGCACTTGAAAACACACTCAAGAAATTAAATTCTACTTCTAACAAAATAAAAATGTTTTTATGTATTATGGCCCTGTCGTGATAATGAAATATGGTGGGGGAAGCAAAATAAGACAATCTCTGTTTAGAGCACCCCATATGGCCCCCAACCAGTACTTTATCTTAGGTTGAAGGAACTCTGTAATTGGCCCTTTGACAGAAATGCAAAACTGAGAATCATTTGGGCATCTCTCAGTAAAGCACCTCCAGGCATTAGTGAAAAAAAAAAAAGTAAAAAAAAAATCAGGCTTTACACACACAACTGGAAAAAGAAACTAACAATCTACTCAGATAGGACTGTGCCTTTCCTCTTACATCTATGTTAAATCGCGCTGATAGAGCCATTGCTTCTGTAATTATTGCAGGGAAGAGACACCACCACCAAGGTAGGTAATCCTTGCTCTTTCAACAAGCTACTAAAGCTCTTATTTTTTTACCCCCCTTTTTAAAACTGTACTGTTATCACAGAAGATCCCTTAATGATCACCGAGTCCAACGCCTGGCAGGGCCAGCCAAGTCAGAGCATTGCCCAGACACTTCTTGAACTTAGTCAAGCTTGGTGCTGTGACCACTTCCCTGGGGAGCCTGTTCCAGTGCTTGACCACTGTTCAATTTTATGCAATAGAAAATCACAATAAAAAGGTATTTGGAAGCACTTTGGATTATAATTCAAAACAGAATGTGAAATAAAAGTAAGCAAAAAAACCCCCACCCCACGCTTTATTTAACTAGATATAGCACTAGAGCATCCTAAGCATCATTAAATTGTTTAGCCACGAGGAACACCCCAGCAGCTTCACATTATCTTACTCTAAATTATATCTCTTTTTTACTTTCAAATTTTGCGCTTTAGTTTCATATTTCCATTTAACTGCTTTCCAGTACATATTTTTCAGTATGCACCACGGGGTGACCCTTCTGACAAGAAAAAGATCTTTCAAAGCAAAACAGGCTAAGCAAGTGCTCGTTAAACTGACTTTTAAGTGGAAGTACCCTGAATAAACCAAGACATGCTGCCATTACTTTAGTGCTCTGACCAGCCAATTACCGTTCTACAGTCAGTTTATTCCACAATGGCAAAGGCTAATCATAAGCAATTCAATCTCTAGAAATCATCAGCATACAGACTTAAAGTAATCGGAGTATCACATAAATAAATGGAGAGAGACCTTTTTCGCCAACAGATTAGCTGGCTTAGAAACAATACTTGCTTTCTCAGCATCCTTAACGGCCACTGACCAAAGCAGCATCTTACCAGGCCATAATTTGCAAACGCTGACATAAAGCAATATAGGCCTCTCCGTTTTGTCTCTTTCCCTCGGCAGGGATCAGTTGTGCAGGCCGGAGGCCGTAATGACCGCCACAGCGCAGCACCCCGGACCCGCGAAGCGCGCGGGGAGAAGGGAAGTTACTTACCGTAGGCACGCTGCGTCTGTAGGGCAAGGCTGACTGGGACAAGCCCTTTCTGCGGGGAAGAAGCAGATCACACACTGTGCAGAGCCCAACGAACGCACCAACCCCACTCCAAGGCGGACTACTACAAGCGTTTCCTGCAGGCCCGCGGCCTAGGGCCTCCCTCCCCGCCTACCACCACCGTAGGCCGCAGAGGGCCAGCACCGCGACCGAGTGCCTCAGAACAGACCCAAGCTTTCCCCCACCCTGCCGCCATACCTCCACAGTCTCCATCGTGCCTACCCCTCGCCCCTAGCCCCTCCCCGCACGCCGCGCTACTCCGCCGTGGTCTTTCTGCTCCCTTCCCCCATCCATGGCACACCATTAGCGGCCGCAACAGCTCCACAGCGGCCCCGCGCCCCAGCCCCGGCCCGAGCCGCTGGCACCTACCCGGGAGCGTGCATGCGACCCATGATGGCGCCGGCAGAAAAGAGGGAGCGACGCGAGGCAGCGGCCTCTCCCTGCGCACTTCCGGAGGAAAGGGCGGCCCCGCGCCCAGCCCCGCCCCGCGCCCGCACACGAGCTAATCAGCGGCGCCGAAACTGCGCTGCGCACGGCCCCACGAGAGTGCCCGGCTGGCGCCTGGCGAGGCGGGAAGGAGGGGCCGCGCGAGAGCCGTTACCGGCGGCGCGCGCCCTCGGGCGGCCCGGCGGACAGCGAAGACCAGCACACACCGAGTTCGTTCTCCCAGCGTAGTGTTTAATGTACTTACAGGACAGCTACGGAGTCACATTGAGCCCGCTCAGCGCGGGCACGGCGGGGAGCAACACCGTACAGACACGGATTGGAAGCATTTGGTTCTTACAGAGGCAGAGAGACGGCAAAGCACGCGCTCTCCGCGTTTCATCACCTCTAGCACTCTTCGTCACAGCGGCGGAGTGAGGAGCAGAAGGGAGGGGAAGGCCCGGGGCCGGGGCCAGGCGCACGCACGTCTCTCGCAACCTGGGTGTGAAAACAGCGGGAGCAGGCGTGGCTCCTGCCAGGCAGGGCGCTGCGCATCGAGAGAAGGCAGCGGGAACAGGCTCAGTGCAAAGTTACAGGTCAACAAAGGAAAGGGAGAGGAGGCCTCAGACAAGCCCTTGCTCCGAAATACCAAAACAAGGTCTGTACAGACAATTACATTTCTGGCTGCATAACAAACTTGCTTCTTTTCATTACGATATAAAAAGCTGTTAAAACGACATTTGTAAAACCACATTTTTAAGCAACTTAGTGTACTAGCGAATTCCACCCCAATGAATATTTTCGTCTTTCACATCTATATGTAGTACATTAAAGTATTATTGCAACAATAATTTTTTTCTTGAGATTAGTGCAAAGAGGTGCAAGCTTGGCGCTGCTCCTCTACCCAGGGAGAGAGGCAAAGAGACAAAATAAAATCCATGACCACAAAGAGCTTCAGCCAGCAACTGTTTTGAAAAGGAAGGGAAAGGCACAAAATGAGTTAAGCCATGAAGATTAAGTCAGAGGTCAGGACAAGTGCTATCAATAATACAGTACTATTATTACATTATCTTTTTTTTTTTTTCCCCTCTAGAGTCCGGACAACTGTTAAAACTGCAAATCATTTTTTAAATGATTTTAGTTTATTTGTAGTTTGTGCTGTAAGACACTGTGCTTTAATAGCAAACTGCAGAAAAGGCAGTACATATTGCTTTCCTTTTATTTCACAATGGAACGTTTCACAAAAACAGTAGTCTACTTTCCTGTGTTTAAGTGACTTGTGATTCTAATGATGGAATGGAGTAAGTCTCAAAAGCATCAAGTGAGCAGGAAATGTATCTAGTTAGTTATATAGTTTATATTTACAGGTTATATACTAAATGAAAAATATGCAGAAGATGCCTAATGAAACTGGGATGTATTAGCGCCTATTAGTATCAGCCCAGTTTAACATTCAAGATATTCTTAGCTTTTTAGTTGTAATCATTCCTATCACATTGGACCATGAATATTTATTTAGGCACCAGGAGATTCAAGTTTACTTCTCTCTTCTGTATTGAGGAGAGATTGGTCTGTAGCAGGGGAAAGGAAAAAATCAGATTATGAAATAGGCTTTTAGGATTGGGTAAACAGACAGCTTTCCCCATATTGCATCTTTGTTAACAGATGCATGTTTTTGGTTAAACCTTTGCTCTAGTCACAGTCAGCGGTGATAGTCTGTCTTGCTTCAAGATTTAGTACAGAGTAGTATGCAATGTGATTCTATAGCTTTGTTTAGACAGAACACGATCATCCTGAACACCAAGTACAGTGAGTAAAAGCGCTATACCTGTAGTGCAGAAACACCTAATTAAGTAACCAGTGGTATTAACAGGAGATAGTGTGTGACATTTGTACTCCACTGTCACAGTACAGCTCAAATCTAATGTTCCTTGGAATTAAGTATTTTTAGTGGAACTGATTCCTAACTGGGAGTGAGAAACAGTGTTGCTGTGAACTGCTGTAAGTGACCACGTTCCCCTCTCGAAGCTCTGATAATACAATTTGTTTCTGGCCTGCAATTCATCTAGCAGCTGTGCTTTCTAAACAGAGCCCATCCTTTACCTGGAGGTACAGGTGCAAATGCCACTTTGGATTTAGTCTTTGAATTTGTTCCACATCTCTTCACTGCAGTATTTAAAGGTTCTAGAAATTAAGACATTTCAAAACACTGAGAAGCTGGGCACATCTCCTAAAGTACCAGATTCAGCCAGTCTTCATTCAATTTTTGGAGTTCATGGGTAAAAGACATGGTAGAAAAAATTTGTAAGTTGCACTAACTACCAAGATCAGTATAAGTGATGTTGTTTGTAATTAACACATCCCAGGAAAAAAAAAAATACTTCCAGTAGGACCTGCAAGGTATCAAATACAAGATTTCCCCTTTAAGGAGCTGAAAATTATCATGTATACATATTTAAATACTAGAAATGAGGTAGAAGAGAAGCATTTGAATTATAAGGCACCATTATTTGCAACTTCCATTATTGGCACTCGCTCCAAGAAGTCTTAGAGAAGCATGAATCTGGGATTAAATGCAACGCTAAGGAATTTTCTCCAGCCCTTCAACCTTCATTTTTACAGGTATGTGAAGCCACCAGAATTTAACCTGTTACTGCTTCTGTGATGTCTAGTTACTAATGGGAATGTAATCCTAGTATGTCATTCCTTTCATTTTGTCCAGCATCACACCACCAATGACACCACAGGTAACCAAAATTAAAAGCAAAAATGCTCTATATCCACAGGCCTAATGATTAAGTTGTGGTTTAACCAGCCAGCATGGTCAAACTGTTAATTATCACTTCCATGGATGGTTTAAAAATTCCTTCCTTTGCAACTCAAACATTTGTAATTATGCTTTGATAACATCACGTAAGTATAAACCAGGCTTCCTAGAAATCCTCCAAATTCGGCTACATGGAGATTGGTCCAACACGTGTGTTGAAATGCAGAATATCTCTTGGTTTAGATGTACAAGTTATCTTCAAGTAGGAAGGTGAACAAAGCGTGAGTACAATTGTTCCGGTCTTCTTCGGGTGTAGAAATGAGTTCAGAGATAGGGTACAGCAGTCAGTCGATACCAGTTCACAGTCTCCTTGCTCAAGTTGAAGTCCTTTAGCGAGAGCGTAATTCCACCCAAGAAAAAGTTCTCACGTAACGACTCTGCACTGAGCACACTTAACTGAAGTTCTCTCTGTTTCAGAGTCTCCACACTATATCCACTATACACAAGCTAGAAGGTAAGAAGTCAAGAATGCTTTGGTTATCCAAATGAAATTACACAGACTGCCCTTTCTTCTGACTGCCTAGCTGCTGACAGATGTCTTAACCGCACATCGTGACCCTACAGTGTGCCTGTTTCTTAGAGAATGGCCTGAAGTACACCTGTATGTTATTTTGTGTCCCCAATGTTAAGGGTCCAAAAGGACCAGTGTTTTTGGACAAAGTACTGTTTACATGCCAAGACTTCTGAATTCATTCTTATTCACATTATGTATCAGAGAATCTAGGGCAGGGGGTGTCTTCAGATCCTTTCCTTCGTCTCATCACTCCTCAGAGGCAGCCTGAGAAATTGCTGCTTTCTTGTAGTACTACATTTACCTATTCAGTTGCTGTGTGGGGTTTTCATTGTTGTTTTTTTTTTTAAACAGGGCACAACGTTTTTCAAATATGCTCCTTTTACACTTATGTATCTTCACTGATTTTTAGACAATATTTAAATTGCTGCTTAGAATAAGAAATAATAGCAAACGATAGCGAGTCGGTAGGTAAATTTTAACTTGCCATTTCATTGAAGGTTGGGTTTCTTGTCTTCCGGGAGATTTTGGTTTTACGTTTGGATGTTTTGTGCGTATCTGGAAGTAAGTATGTTTTTACATAGGGATTTGGATCTGCACCATCTTCCGTAACCTGCAATCCAAAACCAAGACAAGTTACTAGGTAGTGTATACCTATTTGAGTATTTAAGTATCTAGACTTTGCAGTCAAGCTAACCAAAAGCTGCAGTGAATTAAGTTGGCAGTTGGAAGATTTGGAGGAAGGGAGATTGATGCAGGAATGGTAGAACTAAGTCAAGAAGATTAATGACAAAACGTAAATGCTTCTTGGCAGTGAGCTCAGTATCTCTACTTACCAGGTCTTTAATGTGCATCACCATGATAAATAGAGTGCTATTCCTGTATGATATGGACAGCTTCACTTCTCCTCCCACTTTGCCTGAGGTAGGACTTGATGAACTTGCATCTGAAAAAATATACAATTATTTCCTCTGTAATATTTGTACATTTTCATCAGTACTATATGGTCTTATTATATACGGGGAAAAAAATACAAGCCTTAGGCCAAGCTCAATTTCTGCTTTTATTTCCCGTTCCCTAATAAGAGGGAAAGGCCATAGGTTTTAAGAATTTTTTCATTCTTTTTCAAGAGCCAATTTGGAGCCTTAGAATAAAAGCTTGAGTAATTTAGTCAATCCATAGCAAGCCCAAGTGATCATATATACTGTTGCAATTTTTGCTGGTTTTATTTCCTTGAAACTGTATGCAAGCACATTTGGAAAGAAAATGATGCATAGTTTTCCATGAAGGAAGACTACAGTATGTTGGTTTTGTTTTGGATTTTTTCCCTTAAAAAACACACTGTGAAGTCGTCCAATTCATAAACCACCCCCAAAGCCATGACCTACCTGTATGTCTGGCTATTCCATCTATTCCTTCCACTTTGTCATCACGCAGTAACGGATGGAAAAAAGTATAAACAAGATCACACTACATTTGGAAGAAACATTACACATTAGTTTAAGTGTTAGCAAGCATGGATATCTGAAAACTTGCATTGGATTTGCTGAAGTTACTTGAACTCACTTCTGCCACCTCTGAAGAGCTGTTCATCAGGCTCTGTATGTAGCTGTTCAGCTCCACTTTTCTTTTAGCTGCTACATCTTTTATATGTGTTCTTCCCAAAACCATCTTATTAGGAAAGCTACAAGGGAAGAATAAGGCAGTCTTCAGTACATTTCTCTGAAGTAAGAACAGTTAGGTTTCATTCTCACTTCCATTCTGAAGTGCTGATATACTCTTTTTAAGGACACCCGTGAATGGAAACACAACATGCTAATAGAAAGAGACAAAAATATCTGTAGGGAACTGTTAAGCAATATGACACAGACTAAACACACCGAGTTGCTCATCTGGCTTTCGTCCTTAAAACTCAGAGACAACAGTTTTCTCCCTTAATTGCTAACACTGAGGTCTAGTTTACCCTTCAGTTCTGTCTCCGTTTCAAGCAATTTCTTCCTCTAACCAGCCTGAGGCAGTTTTGTTGCTCCTGTTATAATAGCAATGAGTGAGTAGGGAACATACCCTGGTAGCTTCCAAAGAGGAAAGAGAATGCCAAGTTTGTTATGGAGCTCCTGGAACTCATCAAATGTTCGGAAGACAAAGGTTGGCTCAACTTGCCCTTCTCTCACAACTCTCACTACATAGATCTGCTCGAAACACAAACACACAGAAAGGTAAAAATAGTAACAATATTATAGAACTGACTTAAAAATATAATTTCCTTAACAATGAATACTTTCTACTATGGTAACCTTTCTCCTGCATACATATCCCAGTAACAGCATTTGCATTTTATAGAAGTTAGAATTATAAATAGATACTGTAATGCAAAGTAACATCACATGATCTTCCTATAACATAGATCCACATCTGACCGGAGGATAAGGGTAGTTAAGGCTAAGCTTTCCACATTCTCCCTTTTAAGCCTCATTGTAAGTTCATGACATATACCAAGCATACAAGCTTTAAACATATCAGTGCAGGATTACATCTAGACATGTATCTGTGGGGCCAGAACTACCACAAAACTTCTCAGGTATGGACTGTGGATGAAACTATTGCCTGAATTATTTTTCTGCAACTCAACGCTGTCAAGACTCAAGAATTTCACTTTAAAAGTGCTAACTTGGCAGGCAGATATAAATGTACTGCATTATACAACAGGAATAATTAAAAATACTAAGGGTCCAGTCCCAGAATGCACTTATTCATATTACTACAAAAGGGAAACAAAGGTTGAAAAACTGCACAGAAATTCAATTCAGTGAACTCATTTAATGAGCAGATGAGTTAAAAAAGTATATTAAAAAAACATGCAGTGAGGAAGAGGTTTAAAAAAAAAATAAATCTAGACAGGACGACTACATCATGGTTTCCTGGAAGAGAAGAGGCTGTTCTGGCTCAGACCAGAGGTGCTCAAGTACATTTATAATATAGTGACTCAGTACAAAGATCATCTTCACTTCTAACATTATTCAGCTTGGTTCCACTTTCCCTAGCCAGTGTCTTACCAGATTAAGATGTTTACAGGAAATACACCATGGAAAGAGATGTATGTTTGCATATGTCAGTATAGCTTGATTTCTAAACAAAGAGGAAACTGTACCTTGAACTGACTATTCTAAGCCAAGCAACAGTAGAGAAGTAAAATATTGAAGACAGATGCACACCTGCATAGGACTAAAAACATTAGTACCAGTCTTAAAGTGTAACCCAAGTCTATCAGAACCCTGAGGGCAAATTGTAATACCCACTGCCTCTGGTAACATTGACTAGGAACATTAATACAGGAAATAGTGCTCTTACTTAGGAGGAGCAAATACAATTTTAATAGGAAGTCAGAACAAAACCAGGGAGCACTTGGCACCTTCCCAAATAGGAATTGTCATTTTACAGAAGGCAGTTACATAAGCCCAATAAAATTACTCAAATTACCCCTTTTTAAAAAAAAAAGGTAACCAATGCTACTTCTGTCCCTTCTGCTTCTTCTAAATCCTCTTCAAGAAGCATCTTCACTTTGAAGAATATTATTGGATGCTGAAAATACCAAACTGTACTCTAGTACTCCTGTGGCTGGTTTACCCTGGCCAGCAGCTAAGCACCCACACAGCTGCTTGCTCACTCCCATCCCTTCACCAAAAGAGGAGGTGGAGAGAATGAGAGCAAAAGTGAGAAGACCTGTGGGTTGAGATAAAAGACAGTCCTTGTGACGGGAGATGATGCAAAGACAATCTCTCACCACCTTCCACAAGCAGACTTATGCCAAGCCAGTCCCCAGTCAAGAATCACTGTGGAATACCACACCCTCCCAGTACCCCACGTTCTTCCTCTACCCCAGTTCTGATGGCTAAGCATGGCATTCTACGCTATGGACTATCTCTTTAGACAGTTTGTCTCTGCTGTGTCCCTTCACAACTCCTTTCCCACTCACAGCCTATTCACTGCAGCGGGAGCAGGGGCAAGGTGGATGCACTGTTCAGCAACAGCCAAACAAACCGTGTCCTATCAACAAAAACTTAACCACCCAAACCAGTATGGTGCAGGTCACTATCAAGGAAGTAACTCCATTCCAGCCAGAGCAAATAATTCTGGTCTGCAGGAAGCAAACAAACCAGCTCACTCACAGCAATATCTAAATCTAAATTAGGAGTGTTGTTTTTATTTTCCAGTCATCCACAGTGGGACTCAGTCTTGGGTGGCAACAGTGATGTAGGCTTCTAGGCTCTCTTTATAGTCAATGAAGTCAGACTTAGAGAAATCTTCAGCTCACCCTAAACATAGCATTAGTGCCTAACTGAACAAATATACATATATAGCTGTATTTACTAAACTTGCATCAATAAAGGGAACACAGTTGTTTACTTCAAAGATAACTACTGAAGGCTAAACGAGGCAAGTTACCCCTAGATTAAATGTTCTGTACCGAATTTATGGCAAGAAGGAGAATGTATCTTGTTGAAAGGCACAGTATTTCCCCAGAGTGGAAACAGATTCCACATACTTACATAATGTTTATCTGGGTTGTATCTCTTCTGATACGTAAACACAGACACTTGTTTGATTCGGCCATCTTGTTTAAGAGAGTACGTTTTAGCAGAAAAGGAGAGGATGGGCTCATCATTAGAAGGCAGACCTGAGAAACGCAGCTGAGCCAAATTGTGAATGAAGAAATTAAACTTGGTGGCAACACTTCCCAGACTGGATTCAATCAACCTAGGAAAGAAAAAAAGTCAAATACTACAGCAGATGTCAGAAGGCACAACAGCAGTTCTGCCAATGAATCAGACTTAAGTCTAAGAACAATAAAACCCAACTTCTTACTGACTGCGAAACCGGTTTTGAACTAAAAGTGATCAATGAACTACATTAATAGTGTACTAGCATTTATTAGACAATTCAGTACCCAAACTGTGGAATAGGTTGTAATCCAAGTGAAATCTTTCCAAAGTTGGTAAAAGTTACACGTATACTACTGCAGTCTCCCCCATATATTTAAAATCAAGTACAAAACCACACTTTGTAACACATAGCAACAGCTCCCATTGTATAAACACCCCCACACTCACTGTACTGGAGCATCATCCTTTCCTTCCCAGTATGCAAAAACACTTTGTGGAAGAGCAAACTTTACATATATTGTAAGGTTCCCATCAGCTGTACTGCAATTAAGCAATTTAGGATTCATTCAAAATGTTGAGTCTCATACAACTGAGCAGAATTATCTGTTCTCAGTATTTCAAACAATTTTTACACAAGGTTACTCTTAAAGGCAAAGTTTTAGCACAAGCATTGATCTTGCACAAACTGATCTTATTTGCACAGTTAACTGGTTAACCAGTATTTTGATTGTACAGATCAACTTCCACAGACATGCTTGTGAACATCCTTAGTACATTTTTCATAGCAGAAAGCTCCCATTAAGCAGGTAACACCAGCAAATATTTTAGCTTTCACTCATCCAGTACCTCGTAAAGAAAATGGTAGCTTCTGCATCTGTTGTTTGGGGCTGGAGAGCATCCTGGACATATTTCAGGTCCTGAACCCCACTTAATTCTGGTAACCCAGAAGAAAGCATCTGCAGGAATTGACAGTTTTAATGCAATACAACCAATACAACTTTACATCGAAATGACCAAAACTCTTAAAGACTACCAAGTTAATTTGAAGCTGCACTAACTGCTAACAGTGATAGCTAAAGATTACTTATCAGCTGTTGTTCCCTTCACCATTTCTGCTGACTTAAAAGCAGTTAAAGCACTTTGTGTTTAATTTGTTGTATACTTAGTTTTAAATTTTCAGGAAACAGGTAGATTAAAAGAGATTGAAAAGAAAAACCCAAATACAGCCTTCCTTAAAAGTATTTCTGATGTTTCTGGCTTTTAAAAAAGCATGCATTAGGAGTTTCTGCAGCATAAGCAGCATAGCATTTAATACAATCCATAGACAAGAGATCTATTGAGTTTCAGCTCAATTTAATAAGATTATTACCAATGAAAGTAGGTTAAGGAAGAGGTTCGCATGTTTTCTTATCAAATTGTAAGCTTGACAACAGAGATCCACAAACAACTGAAAGCGAATAGTGGGTTTTTCACCACCATTAATGACATACGCCATATCTGATGTTAGCACAAAAGGAGCTCGATCCCTGTTCAAAAAAGCACAGAATTCATGTTAATTATAAGGTCTATTCACTTAGTCACATGCCTCCTCCTCCACTCCATCCCCACCTGGAGGTTATGATATTAGTAATCCATTATTTTACTTTTTTATCTTGGGTTCAGCTGTTTAGTGCTCTCAAATTACCAGCACATCCCCATAGTACTGGGCCTACAGCAGCTCTCCTGGCACAGCACTTGGACACCAGGTTACCTTACAATGTCTTTCACCCCTCATTTCTACAAGCCATAATGCACTAAAATTTAACAACTAAATTAATCACCCAGCTAAAACCTAACTCCTCTATCCCAGATATAGAAAAGAGTGAACTGTAATTTTGTAACACTGGCATTCATTATTGGTTTTATGAGCCAGAGTCTGTTCTCATTTGTGTTGCACTCATACTCGGATGACAAAGGTTTTGGTACTCCATTTCTCATTCACTGACAGAAGTTTACCTAACAAGCACGCAATACATAACTGCATGAATATAGCTAAAATGGAGGAAACACAATACAATTTTATCTGTTATTCCTGGAAAAGTATGGACACCAAGATGTGTGCAAGAGGTAAGGCCCCCAAATACCAATAAACATATTCATTTTTACAAAAATATTTCACTTTCATAACTATTGTAAAGAAATTCCCATTCAGATTTGCCAAGTGCATGTAGCACCAAGCCCTAAAGTAACATCCAGTTTGGAAGCACTGACGTTAAATGATGTTTACAAGACCAAATTCCTTATTTCAATCTACTAGTAGCTAGAAGAGTAATTTTATTTGAAAGCTATGCTTACATGCTTTGTCTTAAAACAGTTGCAAAGATCGGAATACAGAAGTATGAAGCTGGATCCTTTTCAAAATTAATTCTATACAGGTAAGTTTGAATGTGTTCTGAAAACTGATTAAATTGGAAGATGTTTGCTTTATAATGAGAACAGCAGATAACACAAATTTAAAGCTTAACGCTTGGAATGATGATGCTTATAAAAAATATACTAAAAATAACTTCATTCTCTACTTAGCTTGGCTACAGAAAATACCTTTTAAAGCTACCAAACATTTGTGCATGTCCCAGAAATTTCCCAAAGTCAATGTGAAACATGTGGCCTGTGTTGCGGAGCATTATGTTATCATTGTGGCGGTCACAAATTCCCAATACATAGGTAGCTACACAGCATCCTGCACAAGAGTAAACGAAGTTTTCTGAAGCCTGGGGGGGGGGGGGGGAGAGGGAAAAAAAGGAATTGAGATCAAACATCAGTGGGAAAGCACCATTCATTCATTCAACAGTCAACCTTTACAAGGTTAAGATCCGAGACAGACAAGACAGGCCCTAAAATTTGCCCCCCATCCTTTTTTTTTTTTTTAAACAAATGGATAGCTTTGCACAAAAAAACCCCAAAACCAAACCTTCAGATATCACACTTTCCAGGAAAAAAATATTAAAGTGAAAGAGAAGATAAGAAAAAAAATAAATCACAAGATGACATCCATATGCTTGCAGAGAAAAGGAAAAAGGTACAAGACCTATTTTTCCAGTGTGTTACAAGTCGTGTAGCCAAAAGAAAATATTTGAATCACATGTGCTTTTATAAGAAGAAACCACTGCCCCTAAACCAAAATTAAGAGCAGCCACCACTCCACCATTCCTCTCTACCTTAAATTTGAGGTACTTTTTAATTTTAGTATCCAATAAAAACTCATTATGTGAATCCTGAAAATCCAACTGGCTCCTTTTTAGTTATAAAAGGGATTTTTATTTGCTCTTTTTTAAGTATAGGAAAGAATTGTTTCCTAAAGATATAAACTCAAAATCTTAATGGGAGACCTGGAATAAGTTTCAGTCTTTCATAAGATGATATTTATCCCTTTTAAGAGACCATAAAAAAACCCCAACACTGAAAAATGTTTACCTTTTCATATTCCTCCTCTGTAGGATTATACTTTCGCAACCATTCTGCCAGAGGTTTGTCTTTAAAAGAACCTGTCACTCCATATTCCACTTGAATTTTCCTAAGCGTATCTGAAGCAGGAACAAGCTCTACCATGCCTTTATATAAAATATAACAAAGTGGATTTAACCATCTCCTCATGTTACACTGTTTTCATTATTCAGTAGAAGCTTTCTTGACAATGATGGATTTTACAGTCTTAGCCTAGCTTCTTCAAACTCAGTTAGCTATTAACATAGTTGCTATTCATCTACTAAGCATTTCCACAGGCTGTATTACAAAGCATACTGTGAAACACATGTAGTAATCCAAGTTAAGCTTGCTTTACTACAATTGGTTACAGAATGCACATATAAATTATACTGTGAATAATTGTTTTCTACTACATAAGCTTGTATTGGGGTATAGGCAAAAACTGCTGAGTGTTTTGATGCTGATGTTTCTCATACCCTGACACTTAAGTAAGCTAATAACTGCTGTCAAGTGTTGAAATGGACCAGACTTGTTCCAGAAATAAGGCAGCAGGCTCTACACATGTTCTTATTTTGGAGATACCATACTTAAAATATTTGTGTAGCTAAAACACAAAAAGGAAAACATTTATTTGATTAACAGAATTTTACTTCTATCTTGGCAAAGGCAAATTCATAATTAAAAGCCATTTCTCTCTTTCAATTTCAATTCCATCCTTTGAGTTCTTTAGGCATACCAATATTAGCAGCAACAAAAACAACAAAAAAGTAATACGCCATGCAATCAAGCCATCATTCAAAGTAGAAGGAAAAGCCATCTGTTTCTCTAAAAAGCAAGTCTTGCATAAATAGAAGTGTTTTGCTTAGTTTTGCCAATATGTATTTCCAATGTTTCAACGGCTACGTTTTCACAGTGCAGTGAGCATCTGACTGAAGAAATATTTAAGTTTCTGTTTATTCTCTTGGAGATTTTGTGGCTTCTATTTGCTATCTCTAGAGAATAAGGGAACACTAGCAAAATGCATGTTCGAAGTACACAGTGATATTAACACTCAAGATTTCTGTGACCTGGTTTCAAACCTCAAAAGGGCCTCATATTCCCAAAGAACATTTACCAGCACATGACACTACTTGCAGGGGATAGTGTATGTGTTTTAAAATTTTCTTCTTTCTACACATTTAAGGCATGAACGATTCCCTGACTCAAACGCAGCAAATTTCAGATACTTGGGAATTTCAGTTTTGACTCAAATACTTTCTTTCATCATAACTAAACTTTTCAAACCAGGATTGCCATGGCACTGTTATTTTCTTGTGTAGCAGTAATGGCATCAAGAGAAACATTAGATGATGTCATTATTAATATTTCCTTGTTCATACCACTGTTTATTAACAGCATAACATGTAAGAATCCCAGGGCTCAAGAGAAGAAACAACTAAATGCAACTCAGCCATCAGGAAATTCAGAACAACTTAACTTGTTACACTCTTGAGCACTGAAGTTCCTTACATGGAAGGCTTCTGGCCTTCCACTGTTTCTAGGGCCTGCCTCTATGTAAGTATTTTCCACTATCAGTGCAAGAACAAATGAAAGCGGGGGAGCAAAAATGAATGAAAACATCTGGTTTTGCACCTCGGTCTTTTCCAGTTGAAAGACACTTGAAGATAACCATTCGTAGATCCAGTCCCTCCTGCAGCCAGATCTTATCCATAATCTTAATCATTTGTAAAGCCAACATATCTTGTCTCAAATCTTCTCCAACCTGAAATGGAAAAGCATAAGTTAACTAGAGACACGATGTGCTTTCAGCAAAACTAACCTTCCTACAAGTGTAAAGCAATTAAAATATATGAAGTGATACATTAAGCTTCTTTCTCATAGCTAAGTACTTAAGAGAAATAAGCTACACTTAAGCTTTCATATGGGGTAGACTTACTTTCACACGTTATAACCTGTTCAGATGTTGACTTCTAGATACACAGGAGCAAACTCATAATAAACTATACTCATTGGTCAATACTGAAGTTAACTGATACCAACAAAATAGTGATTGTAATTTTTTTCCCCCCTCCAATACACATGCAAGGCCTACCTTAAACATCACATTAATTTCTTCTCCCAGAGGGTCTGCGTTTATCAGTGCGATTTTCAGTGGTACAGCATTGGAGCTGAAGAATGAACATGCCTACAAGTAGATTTCGTGTTAGTACTCAAAAAAGGACTATTGCTGCCTGCCCAGAAAACAAGACATTCTGACAAGCAGCAGGTTTGACACACAATGTGTCTATTCAGACTTTTAACACTGCAACTCTGGCAAATATGTGCTTCCTTTGAATAAAGAGCCCTTTGGCTGTTATTTGTTGAATTCTTGTACAGAAGCCAATAGTGCTGCACAGTAATGTTTTGCACATTTTGAATGGAAGCATAAAGCATGAATAAATATTTTATCAGCAGCTTTTTTTGAAACTTAGAAGATACTATAACAAACAGTTTCTTGTAGGGTTTTTTTCCCCCTTCACATTTCACAGCATTTTCCATTTATCTGCTTTCAAGTACACACTCATGATTTAGCAGTTATAGCAGAGTGAAAGCAAGATCAACCGTCTCATCATGCAGAATTAAATCCAGTGCTCAGAGATGTTTGGGTTCTCAAATACACGTGATGATATCAACAAGACTGGTTGAGCAGATATTGCCAAAACTTGCAGAGGTCTAGAAAAATAATTTACCTGCTTCTAGCAGGTACTATTGCTACTGCCTGCCTCCCTAGATTCAGTGTATATCTTGGACACAACCACTAACAGACAGTTTGATTACTACTGCAAACATAATTCATAATATATTAAAATAATAAATTAAAATTGAGTTGTTGTGCACACATATATTATTTTTAATACAAGTACCTTCACTGAGTATTACACAAGTATTTGTATAAATTTTATCTTAGTTCATTTCACTGCCCTGTTCAATCAGAATTGCTCCAACTTAAAGAGCTTTCAAACACCTGGGGTGTTTTTATTTCTCCAGTCTTTGCCTGTCTGTAATTTTATCAAAAGGTTTTGAAACTCTGGATAGGCAGTACCTTAATATTTAGCTCTTTTGCCACAAGACTGGGATTGAGAGGCAAACGGCATTTGTTCTTCAAGAAAAATAACTGCACGCGTTCCATACCATTTTGCAAGGCAGCCTGCAGACAAAACCAAACAAACACCCACAAAAACCCAAACAAGACAAAAAACCCAAACAAAAACAACAAAAAAAAAAGTCAGCTGACATTTTCTTAACTGGAGCATCTACAAAAAGAAAACTTCTGGACAAGATTATCCTGAAGCCAATGCTTTAAACTCCTCAGTGTCAAAGAAACAATAAAAGTTATAACTGCTGCTCTAGCTATTAAAAATACATAAACCTAGGAGTACAGTGTTAATATCCCACAAGTTTGTGGTTTGGCTTTTTCTGACTGACTGAAACAGATGACACAATGCCACTCCATCAAACTTTAAGTTCATATAATTAGTATATAAACAGATAACCCATTTTTACATAAAGGGACCATTCTTCAGCAGTAACAGGATTAAATCCAATTCCAGTTTATTGTATACAGAAGTCATCCTACTTCCTTACCCTATCTCCCACACAATCTTACCTTCCAAATGACAACAAATTTGACAAAAGACATCAACTTCATGAAGTCAACTTGTTAAAAATGCAGAGCAACAGATCCTTAGACTGTCCTATATATTACATGTAACTTTATTGAACTTTGACTAAAAAGGCAATTGAGTGGATTATTTTGAGGGCATACACAGTCTAATCTTCTTAAATAACATTAAAAAAATGTATATATACACACACCTGCCGTGCAGATCCACTTGTTTGCTTTACTCTTTCTGCTACCATTCCAAAAAGCTGTACGAGTCTGGTCTGTTTCTCCAGCTCTTCCCTCAGTCTTTTCCCACATACTGAAAGAAAAGCTCCAAGAACTAGCTCATACCTTACTCCAAACTTTGTATCATAAAGTGTATCCTTAAGAAGCCTGAAAGAAAAGATTTAAGTTAATTTTTCCTAAGGAAAATACTGCAAATGAAGCAATGCTGTGACATTAAAATAATTTAATGTATCACTACTCTATATAAGTGAAGTTACTGATATACAGGATATAAAAGGCAGTAAAAGTCTGTGACTCAGAGGCACTGAGGGTTTTTTTAGGGGGAAAAATCCCAGGATCTATTCTACTTTCCTCACGTTCATTTTATGAACTATAAGAAGAATTATCTTTTTCTTGGAATATTGATCTCATACTAAACATTACATGAGCAATGTAAAAGAATATCTTACCAATACAGGTAGTGTGCTATTCGAATGCTTCCCAGTGCCCGAGCCAAAAGAAATCTGACAAGAGCACTGTCAAGGTAGGTTTCATACTTCAATGCCTGAATACAAAGAAAACTAAATAAATCAGATCTGGATTAAATTCTAGATAAAGACTGACATTTTATTACTAATGCACAGGACAGTTGCAAAGCAATAATGTACTCAAACTGTTTTCCATACCATGCATTAAGGTTTTTACATATAGAGGCATGCAATTGCACTTCTGCTGCTAGTAATCAGCAATTGCTTTGGATTCTCAAGACCAAAAATATTCAAACTTCAGCACAAGCAGAAAGTCTTACCTGCACAAATTGAGGGAGGAAGTCTGTTAACTCATCATCACTTAATGCCTCCATCCAGCTCACAGCTGTATCTCGTACTTCCTGATCAGCAAACCTAGAAAGTCACCACAACTCTATATTAAATTTATTCTGTTCACGTACAATTTTTTGAAGATCAACTAGATACAAAAGAACCTACATAAAATCTTCAATAGCTCAGTAAAGGACCTACAAGTCCGCAGCCCTTCACAACCTTAGATGCAAACACACATGCACATTTAAGACAAGCATACCCATCTCAAACCTTCAGTCTTGATAGCTTGGTTGTATAGCTTGCTCTTCTGTCACAGATTAGATTTCAGAATCTTACCCACTATTGTTTCACTGCATGACTTAGCTAAGCTTACATGTATAAAGCAAGCAGGTGGTCTTCAAAACCTTAAGGAAGTTTAGGTTTTGCTACAAGAAATTCAGCAATATTTTCCACAAGAATGTCACTCAGAATATTCTACTGAAGTCATTTAATGCACACCACACACAAAGAACTTATTTACATTGTTTTTCTTACTTTGAATCAAGTAGTTCCAGTGCAGCTAATGGTGATAAAGGAGGCCACTGCTTAAGTAATGAATATATTTCTGGAAGACTTGCCCAGTCCCAGTGAGGAGCACTAACCAGTATTTTTGGTAGGCTACTAGTATGATTATGACAATAATGCCTCTTCTCCCACAAAAATTCTTTATCTTCTTTTGACAGCCTGCAGACAAAAGCATCTCAGTTTATAGCACACACTACAGACCACCAGCTGAATAACCCCTGTGCTACTGGGTCTTGTATACATACAGATAATTAAACACACAGAACTAAGTTCAAATGGCTACTTCCTCCACAAAAGTCAAAATGAGAAACAAAATAAAGCCTCAAACATTAAAGGAACAGTTGCTCCAAGCTATAATTTGCACAAGACAAAAATAAGTTTCAGTATAATCTGAAATAAACCAAAATGTTACTGTTAGTTTAGTGCAGATGAGTGGGAAAGCCTGCCAGAAAAGCTTCCATGACACATGAACAGCCACTACTGAAACTACCACCTCTCCCTGTAACTGAAGAACTGCCAAGCAGAAACAGGCACATGAAACAGTCACATGCAACAGGCAGAAACGTGGCAGCCTTGTAATAGGAGAGCATTATGACACCAGCTATGGAAATCACAAGTAAATTTTGCTAATTTAATTCAATTTCTAGTTTAAGTCTCCACAGGTCTTCAAAATATTCTAGAACCATATTAAAGAAAGTTCAGAATAATGAAATACTCCACACCCTAGCTGCAAGCTGTCACATACAAAGAGACCATAGCTAGAAAGAAAGAGATGAACATACCCAATCGTGTTATCCTTTGAGAGAATGACAAGGAGGCGTTCTCTCAATGGTTTTTCTAATGTTTCTATGGAATGATGCACAGTAGTCTTTGCAGCTTGAGGAATTTTATATTCAATATCAAAAGCATGGGATGGGAAATCAACCTAAAAAAAAAAAGATTATTCAAACCCTTAAGAACAGTACCAACTATCTTTTGGGACTGTTTATCCATGTCTAACAACATCACTCATCACGTGCCTCCTCCTCCAAGAAAAATTTGGATTCTCCTTCTAAATTTGGAGGTTCTGCAAAGAAGCTGTAATTGCTATTGTCTGGGCCTAGACAACTCCCATCACAGCACGCTCTTCAATAGACTGCTTTCAAAGCTGTTCTATCCCCATACTGATAGCATGTGCAACCAAGGCATCTCCAACTTCTTACTTCCAGATAGCGATTCACTAACTGACTTTTATACACTTAGAGCAGCTTTTCCCTGTTTACCCTTAATGACTACTAACCACTATTCTATACCGGCTTTCAAATATGACCTAGCAGTATTTACACTCTCCCCACAACATTAACTGATCTACCACCACTCACATAAGAGTGACAAGAAAACCAAAACAGAGTCAGATCAAGGCAGAATTGTATATAACCTGCAATACTATTCTTTCGATATTTCCTTTCTTACTGGCCATCCCTGACGCGTGATGTGGATGTGATGAGGTCCAGAGTTGCAAAAGTTTTGTCCCACAAGTTAACAATCTGAGAAAAAAGCATGTAGAGTTATTAGTGTCACAGTCCATTCACTTCAACAATATCTTAGTTTTTAAAATACTATATGTAGGAGAAGACCAATGGTCACTAGAAAGAAAACATTCCAAGGTATTGCTGTGGTATAGGAGGATAGTTCAAACTCTCTTATCTCTGCAGTAGAAACACATAGTATCTTATTACAAGTTTTTCTGAACATGGATGTTGACATGAACACAGGAATTGTACTAGCCAATGCACTTCAAAGCTTAAAAAAGGGAATTATGATCATCAAATGTCATATGTTTTAATTTCTTTCACTGGATGCCTTCTGTACTTTGAGCCCATTAAAACACTGCTTACAACTTTTAGGTGCAAAAGAAGTGAGAACAATGTTCAGTGCTGACACAGGTAAATTAAATGCACCCTATTTCCTATGGGAGAAATGGAATACTTTTGCCTCTGATTAATAAACTGAACAGACACACGCCTTATCCTCCCAGAAAATAGCCATAGACATATGAGTATTATAGACAAAGCCAGTTGCTTTTATTTTCCACATTGCTAGATTCCTTAAGCACATATCAGATGATGTTTCTGTTTGCCAGCTTATTCCCAATATTAATACAATTTCCAATTGTGGTAAAGCACAACTGAGAATACAACATAAACTGGGTAAGTGCTGAACGTTAGGCACAGAACTTCTATCTGTCTCTAAAAAAAAAAAAATAATCAAAATATGTCTCCAGGGACTGCTTGATGACAAAGTCTTTTGCAAGATGTTTATATGTGTTTCAAAAGAATAAGTAGTTCTTTACATATTGATATTAACAGGGACTTATGATGCCAATAAAAATTACTAAACCATGCCCCTAAAGCATAACTCAACAGTTTTTTTTAAAAAACTCCCCAGTTTAAAATACTTACCACAGCCTGTTTCATCAACAAGTAAAGATATTTTAAGACACTTCACTAATGGGATTTTAACTTGGCTACAGATTCTTCCAAAGTACATATAGGACCTTTTATTCTTCCTGTGTTTTAGCTAGCTACAAGTTTTGTTTTAGCTCCTGCCTGCTATTGATGTTATTCTCAATTGTAACTGGAATATTTAGCTAATATCTTAAATTACCTAGGTCTGGATTTAATATATGTAGACTGCAAGTGGATCAAGCCACTAGAATCTCCACAGCTACCACACACAGGCCATTCAGTAAGATCCAGTGCAACACATTCTGTTGTAGCAATCTGCATAACCAGACAGCAGTCTTCTCCCCAAACTACTGAGAACAGCATGCAGCATGAAGGCAAGATAAATTTGCAATTCCAATAAAAGTAAAAGCTATGTTTTCAACCAACTACTGTGAAACGTGATATTTCAATAGAGACTGATATCACAGAATCACCGAATTGTAGGGGTTGGAAGGTACCTGCAACATTTAAACATAAGACTGAAATAAGTGTTATTATGAAAAGAAATCCGTGTTTCAGTGGTGACTGAAAATAAGCTGCAGGCCATCTTTTGCTATGCGGGAAAGCCTAAACTCTCAAGCAACCCCAAGCTGTTGGAACCGTCACCAGACACAAGGGGAAGCAGAACAAACAGAGCTGTATCTAGAACCAGAGGACACAAACTAAACGGAACAGACATAAGCAATACACAGAAGGAACTGTCCAGGAAAGACTTGGTTGCCTTTCTGCAGCTTTGGTTGACCATTAGATGATCTAAGCTTCCAGTAAGACCTATAAGTAGCAGCAGATAACAAATGGGAAACCTAAAGTATAAATCCAGAAGCTATTTTGCAACAGCGTGATTGCTTCTGCTTCATCCTTCACACCTCATTGTGGCATCCGTAGCAGAAGTGCATTGGTTAACATAATAGCTACCAAAGGGGTGAGTGTTTTCAATTACACTTCATAATACAAGTTCCAAGATCAAGGCAACTTCAACACATCCAGGAACACTTAACTAAGTAAAGTTACAGCAGGGTTTTTATTCTTAGTGAAAAAGGTGTAACAAGATCCAGCAACTGTACTTGAAGGCAGGTTAGTTCAAACAAGAAGTGTGCCATAAGTTTAACACAGTTAATTATCCCTTTACTTTAGTTTTAATAAATCCAGCTTGGAACCAAAAGGGATCATTTCAGAATATCCTAGGATCTCTACTACTTAGAGACAGGCTGATGGAAGAAATAGCTAGCTTGGTTTTCCTATCTATGAAAATGCACCTGTACTTTAAAATACATCTACATTTTAAAACTGTATTTTGATTCTCTTGCTGGCTCTTATTACCACCCTCTTACCAGATTCAGAAATTTCTGAAAGGATTAAATAGAGAAAAAACAATATATCCAAAATTTTCCAGTTTGGCTTCTCATATGTGAGTTCATGAAACATGCAACACTGAATATTTTGCAGCCAAGGCAAAGAAGCTTCTAAAGAATAATAACAAGAAAAAATAATTCAGACCTTTAAATCAAAGGTCTTTTCTTTCTAAAAGTTTTAGCCATCACCATCAGGATTTGGTGAAAACAAATACTATTCTTTCCTACCTTAAGGTAGAAGCACTTCCTTCCCAGTGAAATGATGGAAAGGTAGCACACTGTTTACCTGCTGTCAGGACTCTTGTTCCATTTTGCATTGTACTAGACACTATTCCTGCTGAATCCAAGGCTTACTTTAAACAGTTTATTTCAAAGTTGCAGTCTTGATCAGCATGGCTCATGAATGCATCAAGAACTGGCTGTTTACACCTCTCCCTCTAGCCAGTGTAATGTAATTTTTGATGTTCTCACAGAATGCCACCTACCAAGACCGTATTCCTTCAGTAGAAGGGAAGTCAGCAATGCAGCAGATAGTGACACTTGCAGATACTTTCACTGAACATGAGTGTCAGTGGTTTCCTCAAAGAACAACATGAACTATGCTTACACATTCAGCTTTAAAACCATTGACACTAACACGACCTCTTTGGTCCACATTACTATGACCATTTCCAGCAAATAAAACTGTAGTCATCCTGCAGCACCTGTTTTTTTCAGCTAGCTAGATGAAAATACTAAAACCCAGGACTGTGTTCTGTCATTTATTTAAATTACGGTAGTATTTCCATAACAATGTAATTTAAAACTTTTACCTTTATCATGGCCTAATACATTCAGTGATAGAAGCTGTTTCTGTAGTTAAGGAAGTGGGGGTAGCTTTATATATACTCCTATTTTGAATACTTACCGTCTAAAATCAAAGAGAGGTACAGAAACCTGACCCAAAATTTCTGGGCCCTTTCTCTGTTTATTTGAGTCAGGAGAACTCCCACTACTTTGACTTAGGATTCCAAACAAAGTCAGACACAAGACCGATTCCAAAGGTAGCTGTGAAATTTGGATGGGGAAAATTATTCTGTAAAATAGAAGTATTAGAAATGAGCTGGTCAGAGGACAGACACTAAGCTCGCATCTCATACATATAACCTGTTGATGTCTCTTGCTTTCAAAAAGTTAATTAACATCGAAGAACAAGCATTACATTTCCATGCAATTATATTTCACTACTTCCCATACCAGTAGTCTGCAAAACCTGCTAGATTACACTGTTGCCCTGGAGCTAGATTTGGAACAACCCTTTTTAATCTTATCTACTAAATCACATTCCTTCGCAGAAACATGCAGACCAGCACTACCAGTCTTCCTGCTCTACTCACTAGGATGACACACAATTCCATGTTAGCTGCCTCCTAATTGCTCTGATTTAGAGTCAGCTGACAAAAGTTTCCCATCCAAATGAAAGCATCCATTAAGAACTACTGAAAGCTAAAGTGGTACATAACCAGCATCCATATAGAAAGTAGCTGAGGAGTATACACCTCACATAGCAACTCCAACTCAGATTTTTGTTTACACTGTTTTTATTGCTTAAAACATTCCTAAAAGTTTTATTCTGTAACACACAGAAATACCATTCTAAAAGTTATCCCAGTGTATTACTACACTAGTTACGCTGTAACACACTCCAATTAATCAGTTTATAAGCAACCTAACACACCTTTCTCTTTACTACACTAGTACCTGCTAGCAAAAGGTCTAACAATTATCCTCACAGCATCATCTAAAAAAAAAAAAAGGTAGCTGGAGAACTCTGAAATCCAGTATTCTAGAACTTGAAACTCTCCTTGGTGTGAAATAATTTGTTACTGTACACTTTCAGTGTATTCCTAAAGGTCTATTCTCTGACCTTTAAAACAGGAAAACAGTTACAGGGCAACATGGAGCTTACCAGAAGCTCCAGTTACGACAAGCTGCCTGATATCTATTAAGTTGAAAAGAGTAACTGTGCACAGATATTGAAAAATATTTTCCCCTCTAAGATATCATCTGCCATCGCTCTCCTTATTTCTTCTCTACTTGTGCTCCCTTCTTCCTTTCTACCCTCTTCCCCTGCCCCATACAGAGAAACTGAAGTTTAGGAGCTCAAATCAGACATTCTCAAATGCTATAGACACACCCATCTGCCCTCTTTATGGAAATGCTCCCAAATTAGATGCTTAAATTCAGGTACAAAATTGTTACAATGTATTTGTAACAATTCAGCATCAATGCTAGCATATATGAGTTGCTTTTCCTTCCATATATATAACTTGAGCACTGCTTATAAGCAAGCTTTATTCATCCTTCTCTAAGCAGCACAAGCTGTTCCCATTACAAGAACCACCATGACTTCCCCACTCCTTAGAACTGTATGCTACAAACACATTAACATAGGGCACTTCTCCAGCATTTCCATTCCCACTTTTAAAATAAATAGCAAAATACCATTTGGAAAAAATATTTCTGATATTGGTTATTAAGTTTCATACTTTTGAAAAATGCTTCAAATGGCATCAGATGCCAGGGTTGTCGGAATACAGTAATTCACAGCTAACTAGGTAGGTACTAGCTAAACCAAAATATACTAGTGAATTTTAACATGCTAAAACCACTTACAGTTCATCCCATTTAATCAAGTAGAAGAAGTTCTTGTATGTTCCAACCTTCTTGGACTGAACAGGTTTAAACAGATCTTTTCCATTATGAGTCAGAGAACAAATCAAGTAGTATTTTTCGTAACTGGACAAGGAAAATAAAGCAAATTAAAACAAAACAATACAAAAATCCATAAGAGAATTAATTTCACAATTAGTAAGTTACTCACCTTGATACCCAACCAGGAGAAATTCCATGTGCAGCAAATATTGTGAACTGGAGATGTTCTGTGACAGCCCATGCTTCCTTAGTACTCTTACCATCTTTTGGAGAAGGTGCTACAGAACTGCTACACAAATTCATGTGGAGTCGCAGAAGGGCCTCAACAGCTTTTGTTAACTGGTCCATACTCACTTTCAGATGATTTTCAGACTGCAGTGAACCTAAATTATATTTCATCTTTAATGCACATCTTCCTAAACCAGCCACCTGAAAGCAGCTTTTCTAGAAGCTTGAAGAACTTGACTCACCAGATGAGCTCTTGCTAGTGTCATCACCACATTTTAAGGATACCTACACAGTAAAGTTAGAGCACATTTCAGTACTGGAAACCAGTATGACTTTTCATTGCTATTAAGTACCTCATACATAAACTAATTCAGCCTGTATCTGGGTTTATGTAACACATCTTTTACTCAAAGTTCTTTAGGGGCTACCCAACAGCACCACAATTTCCATATCACAAAGAAACTGTTCACAAAGTTCAAAACCCCAGGTTTTGTTAAGCCACAACTATTTTGACACCCTTTATGAGCAATATTGCTCAGGATGCTCTAACCTCTCTGAGTAGATATAAAACTCTGTGAAGGCTGCTATGGATGAAACCAGAAGCTACTAGCTCTATTATCCAGTAATTTAAGTCTGAACAGCTGTTTTGTTTGTGGCATTTGTTAAGGTATCTTTTGTAGGCACAGTTACTATAAATTTACTGAATAAAAGACACTAAACAAATGGGAAAACGGAACAGCAAGTACTCTCACTCTATACTATCTTCTGTGTTTTTCTAGGTGTGCTGAACTGGAAGTCTAAACATGATACTCCATTCAGCAATGTCTAGTCGCAACAAGGACGCTGTTGAAGCCAAAAGGTAACAAGAAGTCATGAGTCTTATAATAAAGAAAGGTGTTGATCCAAATTCAACTTTTAATAAAACTGAAACTCTTAATGAAAGCTAAGTTTGCAATTTCAATAGCAAAGCTTCATTGATTTCCCAATACTTCAGAGAAAGTGCAAGCGGTTTGCTACAGCTGCTGCTCTCCTTACACTTTTACTGTATTAGTTGAGTACCTCGTCAACAATAAATTTTAACTACCAAAACCTCCACATTCTTAATTTAAAAAAAAACCAAACAAACACACCCACAGACACTTTGGGGGGGAGGGGGAAAAAAAATAAAAATTAAAATCACATCTTTTTTTCCCCTTTCAGAAAAGCTACTCTGTGTTTCTCCCATACTTGACAAACAGGCCAAACAGGATGCCAAATGTTGAAACAGCACTATACATGTAATTTACTACTTGACAATCTACTGTTTAATTTTACTTTTTGGCTACTTCTTCCAACCACAAAACAACTACTTAAAAAACCATAACACAAAAAACCCAGCATCTTACATAAGGTTTAGATGCAACTGGCTCCAATCTCCACAGCAATCCTATATTCCTTTATCCACATTGGCTTAAACAGCAGTTTTCACAAGAGAACTGCAGGATTTTGCTAATTGAAAAGTACCTTTTTCAAATTCTACTGAGAGTGTGTCATTTTATTGAAGTTATTTTTAGACAGCAATCTATTTCTACAGCTTTCTCCTACTGAAAAGCACATCTCTATGTTTGATGCACTGTATTTCACTAAGTTTTTTTTATTTGTCTTCTGTAATTCCCTGCAAGAATTTTAGTTCTTGTGATATTTATTTGGTCTGTACATTTTGCAAGACTTCTGCTCAGTATTACAAATATATCACTGAATTGATGCAGCCAAAAGCGAATAGAACAGCACATGAATTGCTGCTCTAATACGGCAGCAGGACAACAGAAATAACATTACAAGACTACTTAGCTTTTTTTATTTGCACACTTCTCCATTTAATGACTGGTTTTGACCTCGTGGCTTTAGATCAATTCTGCTATGGTGAACTGCTCATTGTAAGGCAGTTTTATCCCCAAAATCTGAGAAACTTATTTTTTTGTTGATAAGCTCAGGAATGCAGGAGCAAAAACGGTTAAGATTCGAAAATACTATTGCTATTTATGTAAATACTGCACAGAAAATACAGGATGTGAATTCCTCCTTTAAGCATAACTACACTGATTTTAGAGGGCATAAACTGTCAGATTTAGTAGCATATACTGCAACACAAGCTTGTAGTTGCAAAACTAGAAAACAGTATTCTAAAACTAGTTTTAAAAAAGCCACTATTTGGAATAGTGAAGTATTCCAAGAACAAGTGATTGCTCCATTAACAACAAAGAGATGTTAAAATAAACGAAAGGTATCAGGTAATGCTTAAAGACAAAAACCCACCAAAAGACAGTCCTGACCAAACCGGTGCTATTTGCAACTACCAAAAATTATGAAATAGTATTTATCAGTGTTAAAAGGCATACCTCAGAAGGCAATTTACAGTGTGAACATTTACCTCAGCATTTTTAGTCCTTGGAAGATTTACAGCCCTCTTGAGCTTCTTTACCGATTCTGTTATTGCAGGAGTCTCTACACAATCCAACGTGGAACAGATTTTTCTGACGGTCTTAATTACGTGATCTACTGCTTTATGCTGGTTCTAGTAAGCAATGTAGGAAAGAACAGATTGATCTGATCACAATTGTGAAACACAGTGTGACTTTTTTTAGAATGAATTGCCAAAAAAAGTTTCATTATGAGATGCTCATCTCCATTACATTAGTGTAACAATTGAGATTAACAACAGCATAACAACTCGATTAGAGAGACCTTGATAGTGAGAGCTTACTCATAGTTAATTTGTCAATTCCAGAAGATAGAAGTAGTACAAATTCTAGAACAGTGTCCCAAAAAATATTAGGTGGTTTCCAACAACTTTTTGTATTAAGGTGTAGGCAGACAAGTATTTTCTAGTGAGATAAGAAGCTTGAATTTCCTTGTGGCATTAAAAAAAAAAATGTTCAAAAGAAGGAAGACTAGTGAAGGAGTGTTTTCATTTCAGTCCTCTTAAAACAAACATGTCTGTTCAAATTATACTTAAACTGCCATACAAATTCCATAACGGAACTTGATCTTTTTTTACTTCACTTCACAGAATCACAGAATCTTAGGGGTTGGAAGGGACCTCAAGAGATCATCGGGTCCAACCCCCCTGCCAAAGCAGCTCCCTATCTCATATTACATAGATAGGCGTCCAGACGAGACTTGAATATCTCCAGAGAAGGAGACTCCACCACCTCCCTGGGCAGCCTATTCCACTGCTCCGTCACCCTCACTGTGAAAAAGTTCTTCCGCATGTTGGTGCGGAACTTCCTGTGCTCCAGCTTACAGCCATTGCCCCTTGTCCTGTCCCCACTGACCACTGAAAAGGGGCTGGCCAATTCCCCCTGCAACCCATAACTTCAATGTGCTATTCAAAAGTCTGTGGCAACTTTTGCCTTATGTATTTAAATGATTCTTCCATGCAAAGCAATTGCAAACTGTCATCTCAGAAAAGGAAAGGAAGGAGGTTTGTCCTCTTAAGAATCTTTTCTGAAAGAAATAGATCAGTTTCTTAGCAGATAATGAAATGCTGGTCAGCTGCTTAAGACAAAGTTGAGATGATCATTTTCCCATCCCCCTTTTCTTCAAATAAAAAAAGGCCAAGTAAACCTAAATAAACCTAAGTTTCTTGGGTTTTTTAATATAAACCAAGTTTTCATTCCATTTTAAAGAACACATGCAGAAAATACTGGCTTCAAAATAACTGTTTACTTTTTAAAAGCTTAATGTATAGGTTTGGGTTTTTTCCACAAACACAACTAAGTAAGAGGGATTAGTGTAATATGCTCTTGGTAAGATGTAAACAGATTCTCCTCACCCCAAAACCATATTCTCATTACCTTCTTACAAATGGATAGTAAAGAAGCTGCTTGAATCAAAAGGTTTTGGAATGGGCAGCTACCTGACAACAATTAACTTTGTCCTAGTAAAAAATAACCACAGAAGTCAGAAGACACTGAAGATATGGCTTAAATATTTATAAAGTGTTAACTTGGAATGTAACAGCCTTTTTTGGCACATGAAAAACAAAATTTCCACTGCTGTTTTCCTCACAGGCACTCAAATTAATCTCAATAAAAATAACTAACTTTGAAAGCGTCCAACAAAGTGAAATTGAAGGCTATAAACAACTGTAGGGATTACTTTGCCCTGTTTCACTTTCATTTGCAACATTAACACATACATATATTCGCTTCAGGAAGTAAAAAAATTTCAAATGCAATAACTGCTGCTATTTGGACCTAATCATCGTCGCCTACAAGCTACATCTCCCATCTTCAAAAAGACTGTAGAAAGAGCAGAACATCAATTTAGACTGAGATGTTTTGCATTCCTCACTGTGAAACCACAGTTAAGCAAGCGAGCTGAGGCAGCTGCAAGACCAAAGCAACAAAAACATCTACCATATCAAGAAGCAGTAACATCTCACTCTTCTACAAAGATTGTATTCAAAAATTACCCTTGGGAACGTGGTGAAGCACCATCAAGGGAATTAAATAACATTAAGGAAATATGTAAATAGTGAACATCAGCTAGTTCAGACCTGCATTCCTGGACAGGCAAACAATCATAGTGGGAAAAAATTATTGAAATTAAATAATTCATTTAAAGACTTCAAGACTGTCTTACAGAAACTGTTTACGAAAATTCTTATACATTAGATTACTACATTAAGTCTCCAAGTTACATTATCATCAAGAGTTAAATTAAGCTTTCTCTTTTAGAAATGAGTAAAGCAGGTTACCTTCAGCTAGCTCTTGCATTTGGGAAATTACTCCCAAAACACACGAGCTGTTTTAAGTTACCTATCATACACTAAAATAGATAATGGTTTTGACAGAGTATTTTAAATTAATCAGATAGTATAAAAAAAGATGTTATTATACTTTGTGTAAAACTTACTTGCATGTTCCAAACATGCTTCAGTTACAAAAAAAAGGAATTAATTGTACACAAATATAAACTGCACATGTTTTTATATGCTACCAATAAAAAATTTGTAGATGGCAACTGACATAATCAGGATTCATGTCTTCTTTTGCTATTCCTCAAAATTAATGTCTTCTTGTGTTTCTGAAGAACAGGTTATTTTATACCTAAGGATTTGGACGTTTGGACACACTTCTAGTTGGGACAATTAAGTAATAATTAGTTTGCAAGAAAAGGTAGGAAGAAAAGTAGAAAAACAATCTAAGAATCCATGACTCCAAATTTACATTTGACAGCTTGTTCAGATCTCAGTTTCCTCTGCAAGTCTTTTTTCCGCCAACTACCTCATTAGTAAACCATGTCATGCTAATTTACCCTTACCTCATTTTTAAGAGCTATGTTAACTTGCTTGTGATACACATCAAGAAGCTCTTCGATAGAAGATCTGCAAGAAACAGTAATTATTGCACACAGAAGTCTAACATAACCTTGGTCAGAAATTCATCAGCAGGCTTGATTACTAAAATAACCACATAACATTACCTTATAATGGGTTCTCTGAAAGGCTTTTCTACTTTGTAGAGGTGTTTGGTTAAATGTATGGGTGTTCTGTCATCATCTTCCTGCAATAGAGTATTAAAGTTCAATTTTCATCTTTCCATAATATTTACTACTGTTTTATAAGTTTCATTAGTAATACTCCTGGAGTAGGAGAAAGGTGTAAGGTGGTCTCCTCAAAGTGGAAAAGTAGTACCTAATTAATAGACTATGAGACATGTACACATTGGGACAAGGAGGCAGAAGGAAGAAATGGCAATCGAATGCCTAACTGCAGGTATCAAATACTCCTTTCTTTGATGGTCTGATACACATCTAGTTAAACTCAAACCCTGTTCTCATCTTTTATTTAACTCTGAAATTTGCTTCTTCTCTTACAGGTCTCAAGTTTAGTCCAAATGCTTGCTTGTTTTTTTCAGCTATAGTACTTGGTCTAGTAAGAGAGATCAGCCATATTTATATTATTTGCCTTGCAAAAATTCAGCATGTACTTAATTTCCTCTTAGCATGAGAGGAGATAGTTCCCAAAATCAGGCAGACATGCTAAGTCATTAATAACACGAGTTACACCTCAGATCCATCAAGCGATGCATCAACATTCAGAGGCTAGGCATTCGCACTGCTGCTGCAGCTTAGGAGGTACATACTGTTCGTGCCAGATCTCTGCATATGACACCATGGGGCAAGAGCTGCAGCTTGATTTCTGTATCCCACTTCCGACAGTTCTGAATGTATTCATGACTTCCTACGCAGTGTTTACTGGTGAACAAACAAAAGCTATAGTTACACCAAAAAGATGCAGTTGTTTTCAAAAAAACTCGCATGGAATATTTAGTGCAATCTGTTGGCTAAAAATAAAGAAATAGGGAATCAACCTCCACACCATACTTCTCAATCCAATTTTTACTTCTGAAGAAGTTTCAGGATACTATTACAAACACCTACACTATGATAAAGCCCTTAACTACTGTGGCTAACAATAGAACCAAATAATAAGAAAACTAATGGGGATTTGTAAAACATTAGTTTTGGATAAAAACCCCAAAAGACAACCATTGGATGATTTCTAATCATCTTAGGGTTTTTTTTCCTTGGTTGCAGGGATTTTAAGAGCAGCTGAAAACTACATCCATTTAAACAAACGCTCTAGAAATCTGCATCTGAAAACAACTACTAGGAAGCTGTCAAGAACCTACTTTGCTCTAACTAAAAACTTCTGATCTGTGTGCAACATGTGACTCTTCCACCTATTTAAGACTTCTGCTTTCACACATTTAATCGTTAAAGATACACATTCTAGTAACTGTGCCATGAAAAACATGAAGTTAATTAAATGTTAATGAAAAAGAAAAAAGAGTTTGCTTACTTCTGTAAAACTTCTTCTTGGCCACAGACTTTCAGGATATAGCTGCCAATGTCCACTTCATTCAAGTCATCATGCACCCAGCAAAGTGCCTGCATTATTATAAGCTCAACAGGAGAACTCACTGTTTAAAGAAATTACATCTAAAAGTCAAATATATGCCCATAGCAAGTGATATTAACCACTGTCCACTCACAAACTGTAGTCCGTTAATGAAACATTTTTATACTTGTAAGAAAGACTCTCATCCTTCTGCACCTTCCTAAAATTCATAGCTTGAGATCTTCACCTCCCCCCCACCCCACAAAGAAAGGCATATTATAAAATCTGCCTGTAATTTAAGAAATCAATACATCCATTTAAAATTAGGATACAGTGTAGTCATTTGACCAAAAGTACAAACCCAGTTTGCTGTCTGCTTTCCAGACGTTTCTGTATGTGAATAGTCTTTGTCCTTTAATTATAAGTTTGCCTTATTTAGCAAGATCTTCAAATAGGCAAGTGATCTCAGAGGTCCTTAAAGTTTAACAATCATTAACTTAAGAGTTGGTGATGGAACCTCACTATTTGTTCTGCTTTTTTGGAAGTGAGGGGGCCAATCCAACTCAATGTCCTTTGTTCTGTTTCCTTTTCATTTATCTAGGGCGGTTTGCATATTGAACAGATCAGTTATCAATATGCATCACCAGGCCTTTGCAAAAAGAAACTCTTAACCACCAGTACTTTAACATCAGTCTCCAAAAGCTTTTTTTGAAAAGTGTTCCACCAATATCCAGCAGCTGCAGAGCAAAAGAAATAACCCTAGTCAAACTCAAGATCAATTTCCCCAGCGTCACCAGCTGTCACTGGCAAAAAACACATAGATATGTTTTGATGTCACAAACCTTTTAAGTACAAAATGCTCCCTACCCAGTTTCCAATCTCCTTTAAATCATTAGCAAACAATGTCAACAAGTGCCTCAAAATTCTGTAAAAATCATTGTATAAAAACATTTATTTTTTCATCAGTACTCTCAGAGTGTTTTTCCCTTACAAGTACCTTCCTAATTTCCCCCAAATGGGGAGGTTTTGGGGGTTTTTTTTGAGAAAGAAATTTTAACTACTATGGTAATACCACAACAGTATTTGCCACAATATGACGCAAGTGATTAATCTCATTAACAGATGACTAATTATTACAAGCACATAAGTATTTTACAGCATGCGAAGAATGAGTATGTGAATTTCAAGAACTAGTAATGATAACAAATATGAATTGAGAAACACTATTTAACCATTATTACAACTATTTAATTTACTATTGTAGAGCGAAACCGCAGTACTTCCTTCAGCAGAGAGGATGGTGGTTGACAGAGACAAGAGATGCAGTAACAGTTTATGGACTATTGTCAGAGGCTGTGCTGGCAAAGGTGTGCCAGTCCTCCAGTGACTACTGGAGTAATGCAAATATAACATTTCCCCCCTTTTCCACGCCCCCATTTTAAAAGACATTAGTTTCTTGCTGACACACAACGATTGCTCAGAGATTTGTACTTTCAAGTGAAGTCTAATGAAGAAATGTGAAATGAATAGTTAAATAAGCACTAAAGTTCATCTGTTTCCCATCTGGATCCTTTCTACACATTGAGTTGTCAGAATACTCAGAGACTGAAAGCCATACTAAAGTAGTAGCTTAGTACTGGGATGCTAAAGCTATGCAGTAATTCAATCAAGATCAGAAGGAAATAAAGGAAGAGAATAACTATGCCTATTACTAGTCACTATGAGGATAGGTACCTACCTTTTGCTAGGCAAATAGTTTGACTGTGATTATTTTCAACATCAGAAAAAGACCAAGAGCAGAAAGCACAAAGAGTAAGATATGTGGGGCTAGAATGCAAAACACGTTCCAAGGCATTCACAAAAACTTCTAGAAATAAAGGGTTAAAGCCATAATGGTTTAGTTACACTATCAAAGCCTTCTGAAGGAAAGGATTTTAAGCTTGTAATATTCAGAAAGTGTAATCTTAAGGATCAAGAACAGAAACCCTTCCTAGGCTACACTTAAAATTCCACCTCATTTTTTTTAACAGAAGGGTATTGAATCACAGCAGCATAACTGTAAGGCCCAGCAAGTTACCATCAAAAATACTTAGGCACTGAAAGCTTGTTTTCCAGTAGAGCAGCTAGTTTGAGCAATACAGCAACTTCGTATCTGAAAACAACCGAGTCTAAAGCACGTACAGTGTTACAGATAAGAGAACCAAATGATAAAAACCCACCACAGCACAGACTGACCACCACGTGACTCTGTCTGGGAACGAGACCCTCACCAGCGCTAAGACTACACCAGTATGGAGGCAAAAAATAAATTGCTTCCGGGGTTATTTGTTATCAGTTATCACCAGGAGTTGGTGTGAACTTATTAGTGTCACCAAGAACTGCCAGAAGTTGACAGAATCCAGAGTTACAGCCTCTAATACAACTGTGTTGTGTAGTCAAGAATGTGAATTTATGTACATGAACAAGGCAATCTAAGACTACAGGCTACCTACAAAACTTTTGGCACATCATGGCAGTATTATTTCAGAATCTGTGTTTGTAATGCATACTTTCAGTGTTTACACTCATTTCCCAAAAGCACTTTGTCTGAATTTTCAGATAGCTTCAAGAGGCTATTTAAACACACGTCAGTGTTGAAGTAAAAAAAATTAAATTAAGAACCTTAGTCCTGGATTTGTCATCTCCTCAATTACCATAAAGTAGGTCAAAGTCTTGACAGTTTTAGTATTCCCAGTCATGGATACAATAGTGCTTCTGGTTTGCTTGCTTTTACTTTGAAATGTTTCCTTTTGTCAGCTTCTAAATATTGTCTGATGGAGGCACTGACCCAAAGTTAGATTATTTCTTCAGTTACCTTTTCCATAACCCTACAAGGAAGCCACCTACCAGAGACCAGGGGATTACAGAAACTGAAAGCCACTGGCCTGGACTGAGTATATAAATCTTACAAACAAACACCAATTAAAAAAAAAAAAAGCAGAAACATACCATCACACGTAAAAGTTACTGGCTGCTGGAATTCTTCAATTTCTATAGAAACCTTGATACTGGCACTTTCCCCACTTATATTTCGTTGCAGCATGACTGGACTCAGCACAAAGCCTGGATTTGTTTCCTGATTAGCATAAGGAAACTTGGTCCTCAATCTGAAAGTAGAGAAGGTTTATGAAACACTGCAATGGTAAGTCTAAGTGTAAAGCACCATAACCACAAGCCACAACAATAAAGACTACCTTTTGCTCTTCACTTAAATTGTATGTATAAAAAACCATTTAATTTTTTCTACTTTCAACAGAACACTGCTCACTGTAATTATATAAGTAGTAGTTAGAGAGGGGGAAAAAAAAAACCCTAGCTTATAATTATGCAGGTTAGCTTAAAATATTTAATGGGTCAATGTTTACAGGACATATCCAGCTTCTGTAGAAGCTAAGGTCTGAAAGTTAAAAAAACCAACCAAACAAAATCATAGCATTTGCTAAAACTAACTTTAAAAAAAAAAAAAAGGGTAATTTATTTTATATACAAACCACCACAAAACCCCTTACACATTTTACTTTTTTGGAAGTCTAATTTGAATGTAGGTACTATGCAAAAGGTAGTTATTCCAAGTTGTGAAGTTGAGAAAGAGGTCTAAATGAAGGGAAAGGCTTTTCTTTAGGACTCAAAGAGCATTATACAAGCAGTGTAAAACATTTACCTAGTAATGAGTAGACAGTACTTCAATAGCCACTTTTTATTTTCTGCTATTAATTCAACTACAACCTTCTGCCAACATTAAAGCAGTGTTATAGCAGACTAAGAACTGAATTCATCGGTTACAGTCACCTACTTAATGATCTTGATTCCTTACAACAGCATGAATAATAATAATAATTTAAAAAAATAATTCCTCTAGCAAGAGTTACTCCATCAGAAGTCCATCAGCACTTTAAGCACTGGGTCTTGGAAAAAAAAAGACAACAGCCAGATTTAACTGTTGCAACAGACTTATTTTATGTGAGCTTTGTCCTAGAGTTGTTCATCAGTACATTTCATAGTTATAGTTCGTCCTGGTGTTATAGGAGTGCTTATGAAGTGAGAAGCAAACTCTGTTTTAAAAAGCAGATGTTACCCTTCATGTTCAAAGTTCTTTACTTCCCAAATTAGTCCTTGGGTTTTGATCTGGAGACAAAGAGAGGCAAGATGCTTAGCTTGCCTTCTCCAGGAAGAAAGCAAACCAAATAATCTCTCATTAAACTGGCACTGAAAACTAACATGGTCATTCTAGGGTATCAAGTCCCATCTTCTTCAGGGAACTTCACCATCTGATCAAAGCAGGAGCAAGGTTGAGGGCTTTATTTGTCACAGAATTCCAGTTGTGAAGCAATAAAAATGAGAGCATTTAAGAGTTAGAAAGCTATTAGGTGAAAGGACTTACTGACATACATCAACTAAGACAAAAATTATTTCAAAAGAAATTGTACTTAATATATAGAATGAGATATAGGTATAAAGAAATACCAAAGAAACTATGAGGATAAAGTAGTATTATAAAATGAAGAAAAGTGGGAGGAAAAAGACACTGGAGCAGAAGAATAAAGAGGAGCTGTAATTGAAAAACCTTAGTACTGAACACCTTAAAAATTCTGTTGCACTCTTAAAAGCCAGACCAGACAAAACTAGGAAAAACTAGGATAAGAAAAGGGAAAAAGGACACACTAATATTCACCCCATCAAGCAAAAAATGTAGACTGTCCCTGTCAACCTAACTGAAAATTAGTTATTTAATTTTCTTTCCTTCTGAAAGCTAATTTATGTTCAGTAATTTCTTACTTTGTAACTGCTTGAGAAAAAGCTGACAGCTCTTGATTCTGCCCTTCAATTTCTTGGAGAAGCACGTTTTCTGTCAGCATGCCAGTGGTCCCATTGTCTTTCTGCAACTCAAAGATAATACAGTATTTAAACAGCTGCAAACACATTCCTATAGCCAGCAAAGCCACATGTAGGTAACAGATTCTCATGAGTCTGGGGTTTTTTGTTAGTATTATGTATGCTTCTACATGGGAGTAAAGGTGTATCATTACCAAGTTGAAAAAAGTTAATGGACCAGTGAATGCTTTACAGAAGGTAATTTGATAGCATCATTATCAGTTCAGTTGTAAGCGTAACAGTTCTTGAGCTCTCCACAGTGAATTGTTGCATTAGAATTTGGCTAGATTTTGCTGAACCAGAGGAGGAAGACAGAGACATGTTTTTTCCCTCCTGCTCTGTGACTCAGCCTTCAGCATAGTCCCAGAAAGAACCATTACACATCAGTTCTGCCCATGAATACCTTTTCGTACAAAGCAGGAAAATTGTACACTAAAAGTAAGTCGTATTCAGAACACTCAACTCAGAACTAATCTCATGATATCAAATTAGTGGTGCTTTAATCCCTTATGCACGCACCAGCTCCCAAAAGTGGAATCACAGAACATTAGGAGTTGGAAGGAACCTCAAAAGATCATCTAGTCCAACCCCCCTGCCAGAGCAGGATCACCTAGACTAAATCTCCCAGGAACACATCCAGGTGGGTTTTGAATGTCTCTAGAGAAGGAGACTCCACAACCTCTCTGGGTAGCCTGTTCCAGTGCTCCATCACCCTCACAGTGAAAAAGTTCCTCCTTATATTCACATGGAGCTGCCTATGCTCCAGCTTGCACCCGTTGCCCCTTGTCCTGTCACTGGCCATCACTGAGAAGAGCCTGGCTCCGTCCTCCTGATTCTCACCCTTTGCATATTTATAGACTTTAATAAGGTCACTCCTCAGTCCCCTGTTCTCCAAGAGGGCCAGCTCCCTCAACCTTTCCTTGTAAAGAAGATGTTCCACTCCATCATATTGGTGGCCCCGTGCTGGCCTCTTTGGAGTAGCTCTATGTCCTTCTTGACCCGAGGGGCCCAGAACTGGACACAATAAATTCAGAATCCTTGAAGCCCACAACCTAAAAAACAGCATTAAAATTTTTTTTTTAAAAATCACAAACAAAACTGCAGCAGTTTTTAATCCAGACCTGTTTCTGATCCAGTTCACAATAGAGCCATACAACTCTTTATGTAAGCAAACAGCCGAGAGCAGCTGGATCAACCAGTGTGGCTGAGGTGGAACTCAATCTTACATAGTCTAACAGCCACCACCAGCCTCAAGCACTCGCGGAACTCCAGTCAGACAGATACTCCCTGGAATAAGTTAATCTTGAAGAGTTTGCTCACGTCCAACCTAAGGTCATTGAGCACAGAGGATAAAGTCTTCTAACCAGTTATATTTCACATCCAGAGGTTTTATGATGCTTATAAAAGACTTTAATCCACCCAGGAAAACAAAAAGCCCGTAACAAAAAATCCACACAAAACAGACTGCACTCTAGTTTTGGGGTTTTTTTCTGAAAACCAGCAGTTTACTCATACTTGAAATACTAACTAGCCTGTGGGTTATTTATTAATAGCTGACAAAATTGCCTGAACATCTAACTTCATTAGAGTGTATCAGACAATATAGTCAAGTTAGGCTGTCTCAGAAGAGGGGTCAAATCTGTAATATGCAGGGCTTGGGACTGTCAGGTCTTTTCAAACTTTTTTTTTTCCCCCCTCAAATTAAGTATAGCATCAAGTTAGAAGGGATAATATACACAACCCATAATTAACACTTGAATTGCATTTAAGCCTAGTTATTTCAGCTAAAATACTGTTTTTGTGAACACTGTAACTGGGGATTAGCCATACCACCGGAAGAAATTACTACAGGAAGCTGTAAAGCCCAAAAACCTGGAATGAGATTCAGGAGCTTGTATAATACCTTCAATTTAAAAAGGTTTTACCAGTCTAACACCTCAGATAAGTTGTATTACAAAAATATTTCTGGGCAACTGCACAAGACATGCTGACAAACCTGAGCAACTATATCTAGTACATGTATTCTTTAAGCAATTACACAATAACAAAACTAAAGATCATACAAGGAAACAGGAGGCTGACATACCAAGTGAAAGGTAAACACCTGCGATAAAGGCTCAACCACCTGCTGGTGAGCACTCAATACAAAACTTACTCATTTCAAAACAAGAAGCTGGCTGTACAAATGTTCTATTTTCTCTCTTTAAGAAGTCTTTATAAAGTTAAATAATACTACAAGTAAGTACTCAAAGCACTCTGCAACTCTAACCAGAGTATAAAAGCAACACACAAGAGGATTACTTAAGTCACACCAGTGATGCAATGCCAGATCAAGAAGTGTCACATAATGGCATAAAGCATTTCCAGCAAAATTTGCAGGTTATTCAGGTGTTAAATTCAAAGTAGTTTAGGGAACTAGAAGGCTTTTCTATAGATGCAAGCTTAGCCAAGGTAAAGAATAAATCCCAATGCAATAAGCAAAAAAAGGTTTATTTGTTTACCCACAGCTAACCTCAGGGTCACACTTGGCTAAGGGCATCGATTCAAATATGTAGTGCTGGAAATTACCTCCTGGTGGAAAATTAAAGAACATTAAGTATCTTTTTTTCTTTTTTAGTTGAATTACAATACTAAATTTTGATCATTGTTTGGAAGATAATCTCAGGAGGGCAAGCTGTGATAAACTAAGAAACCTATTTAAAATCCCCTTGACTCAGAATATTAGGGCTTTGAGCAACAAATAAGCTTTGAAATTCCTTAACTTCCAGCACAGCAAGTCTGGGAAGAGCAAAAGCTATCAGTCAATGAGCAAATTACTCGTAAAAAAGGACTTCAGGCTAAACTAGATAAATTGTTCTTTATTCCAGTAAAAATAGAAGTTGCCTACAAATACAACCACTCAACAATCACAAAAAACAAACCCCAGGAAATTACTAAAAGTCAAGTTAAAATAATCCCATGTGTATACAAAGCCACAATACTCTTCAACTCTGTGAAGAGGAAAGGTAAAGACAACACCTAAAATAGGACAAAATGATAATTTTTGCCTCTGCTTTGAGAAAGGAGTGACTAGCACTAAAGTATTTAGAGGTGAATACCAAATATATAGATACTTCCATCAAATACAAAGCAATCTATAGATTCAAATGATTGAATATAAGAAACAAAAAATATGACTAAACATAACCATTAGTAAAAATTCCTAAGAGGGCAGCAGCAACACCACAAGTTATTTGTTATTTGGAGGTGGGGGAAATGATCCAGCCTGGTTCAGGTGCAAGACTGAAGAAAATGTATACCTGGAGGTAAAAAGGATACAACAGAACTGCCAAAACCAGAGGTTAAATAACGCAGCTTCCTACTGTACCAGATGGAATGTTACTAACACTAGCAAATAAAGTAGTAGGACAGGATGGACAAAAGATAAAAGACACAGGTTATGTTGAAATGATATCTGTTGGAGTGATTTCTCTTTAGACCTACTTGTTATCTTCTTTAATATAACACAAGCAGCAGAAACACCCCTGTTGATAATTTACGATCTTGTATCATCAACTAGCTTTAGAATACAGACTAGAACTGAAGTACTATGCCAGAACTAGTTAACGACATACTGGAGGGACACAAGTGGAAAGTAAACATCAAACCTTCAACTAGGCATAGTTTATAGCAGATTCTTGCAGTACTAAGAATTTGTTTCAAGATGGTGGCTTAAGAACATCATATATATTCACTGACTACAGGATTGTAATGCCATCATGAATAAAGCAAATGCAACAGAAGACTGTCAAGCAGGATGCCCCTAACCTGTCATGAGGGTTTATTCACACCACTGCACAAGGCAAGTGGCACAGTGTGCTCTCACACAGAGAATTACAAGTCTCATAAGCCATCCTCAGAAGAGAGAAAAGAGAAGCTATCAGAAAGGGCTTGCAATGAAAGATGCCAGGAAGTCACTGTCTCTTATAAACACTTTGAGGTTTACCTCAACACATTTTCTTAAATACCCGCTGTTCTATCCTGTTAAGAATACTTTAAAAAAAGAAAAACCAATAAAACCCACAACAAAAACAACACAACTCTGGAATCTATAAATTTTCTTTCATTGGGTGGCAAATAGTACTTTCTACAGGCAACACCTCAGAAGCACTGATCCAATATACTCTAGCTACTCCAGTCAATAGTTACCTTGCAATCAACCAAGTTAGACCTAGATCTTCAAATATTAAAAACATGATCCCATAAAAACAGAAGGGGTTTTAGGGGGTTTTGAGGTTGGTTTTGGTCCTACTCCACTCATTTTCTATTAAACTTTTGCCAGAATACTGACAACTAGCCCAGAAAAACAGGAAATCCTTCAAATGAGGGGCCAAAAAAATCTCACAGCTCTTTAAGCCAAAGTCTAGTAAATATTCCTTTGGGGGGAGGGTGGGGGTGGGGGGAAGAAGGAACCCCCAACAAAAACCCAAACAAAAACAAACACTCCCACAGGTGGGGAGGGTGGAAGAATTAAAGAACAATCTGGAAAATATCTTTGACTTGTAACAGTTGTCTTTATGGCATGTGTCTAGCCTATTAAAAACATGTAGAAAGACAATACATAAGATTCAAAATAGCTGCAATCCAAAGACTCAAAGGCAAACAAATCTTTTACTCTTCCTCCACTAACCAGTTTCTACAAATACTATTTTTCCTGCTGTTATCACCCTTGCCAGAACGTTGGCTTCCCTTCAGTTTTCATGCTCTCCCTACCTAAAAATACAGAAGTATTCACATTAACTCTCCAGTGAAGGGACTAATGCTTTAAAATTTAATGTCTTGTTTTATGAATGGAATTATGAGAAAGAATTTAAGAAAGTAAGAAAAGTTCGATACTCTATAGTAGTTTATTAGACTTGGAAAAGGGTAGGATGCACTTACATGGGCATAATTACTACAATATTAATCACCTGCTGTACAGTTTAGCTTTGATACAAACTGCTTGTGCTCAATGTCTAAAGACACAAGTGTTTTAATAAAGCCTCTGTTAATGTATGTGTCTTGAAATTTTGATGAAAGTAATCTTGATCCTGGAGCAGAAATCACCCCTTTATCCTGCCTGATAACGGACATCACACAAAGATGGTTTTGCAATTTCCAGAGCAGAAGTACAGGGTTTCTGACCCAACAAGCATCCCACCTTCTGGGACAGTGTAGCTAACAAGTTTCAGTTACTCTCTCTCATGCATTCCTGCCTACAAAAGAATTAGTGTGGTCCTGTGAAAGACTGCAAGCAATAATGGGAGAGCAGAAGAGAGTTTTGACTATTCCACCCTTCTAATCTGCTTTATTTTTTTTTAGGTGACAGATCAAATAAGGCAAAAAAATTTTTTTTTCCAAAATCCGAGTTAAAAACAGCTCAAGATAAGACTTTCAGTGTGTAACTTGCCATCCTTGTATTTTGTAGTATCATTAATATTTATTAATATTAAATACTTAATTGTTATTAAGAGTATTTCCATTTGTTTTCTAGTGTGTTGAAAACCAGAAATTTCCTCAGTAAATGTGGAAAGATTACACACGGCCAGAGCTACTTTGGGATTTAGTTCAGTAGCAATGTTCAATTCTCTGAATATCACTAATTCAAACACTTATAACATCACATGACTTGGACACTACTCAAGCCAGGTAATCTTTAACAAAAAAACCCAGACCTTAAAGTGTCTTTAAATACTGTGACTTTTACTATTATGCTGCAATTCAAAAATAGTGATCTACATACCTGTGATGTTTGGCCCTGTAATTTTGTAAGTTGAGTTGTTCGCATGTTTAAGGACTGGCTCCTTGTAACTGTTGCTCCAGAAGATTTTCCATTAATTTTTCTTTCCAGATGACAAGTTAATAACAGCTTTTCTTCTAACAGCACAGCATCCCACGGATCTTCAGCATTTATACCTGAAGACCCCTCTCCATCATTTTCTGTCTTATTTAAAGGCTCCACGCTATCAACTTTAGGTTTACTTAGAGGATCCAAATCTAGCCAATCAAATTTACTAACATCCCCACAGCTTTCTGAGGCTGGCAGGTTAGAAACTGCAGACTTTATAGCAGTCATTTCTAAGTCCGTGCTTGACTTCCCATTTTTCAGAAACTCTGAGGTGCTTGCAATTTTGTCAAATACTTTTGCCATTTCTGGTGTAAGTACTGGAGGATATATAGGTAGGCTTCCTTGTGGATGGAAAGGTGCAGTAGCTGCCAATGGGTATGAAACGTATTGCGAGTGTCTCGGAAGACCAAGATAAATAGGTTCTCTAGAGTGATAGGAGGTCATATTTGGATGGAATCCATTTTGAAAGACACCAGTCTGTTTTGTGTAAGAAGCTGAGGGGTAAATAGCAGGTAAAGTGCATGTAGCAGGTGCTGGTATCCCAGGTGTCCACTGTCTTCTCTGACCCAAAGGCCCAAGGTAAAACTGCGAAGACAGAGAAGGGCTCAAAATAGGACTCGCTGGTAATGTAGGTACTTTACTTGATTCAAAAGTGTCATCCAGCAGCAGTTTCTCTAGTTCTGCGTGAGTAAGCTTCTCTATGTCAATGGTACTTAGTTTATCTTCCATGCTCTTGGCATCAGACTCTGGAAACACCATGAGATCATGGTCCTGTTTGTTATGAGTTTCTGCTTTTTGTCTGGTGCTGCTTAAAGAATGAAAACTCTGTTTATTGCCAGCTACACCTCTTTCTTTCTGTATCTTAGCTAATGCCTCAGCTTCCATCTGCAACGCCTCCTCTTTGTCCACATCTTTTGACCTGGTGGCTGCCAAAGAAGGCGAGGAGCGCTGTTTAAATCCATTGCTACTAGATATCTGGGCCATATTGTAAGAGCAGGAGTCCATTTAAAGAAGCAACACTTCCCTTGTACTGGTCGTCCAACCTCAGCTTCAGAATAGGCTTAGCAGATCTGAAAAGGAAATGAAACACAAAAATGCATAAAGGAAGCTGTACGTGGAGAACTACTAAGTCATACATCACCTACTGACAAGGTTGCACATCTTCAGAAACTCAGGAGATGAGGTTTCAGAGAGACTTTTTTTTTTTGAGTCTGAGTTAAAAAGCAAAGCCACACGATTAAATTCACACCCTTTGAATTATGCAAGAGCCATTTATTTTTCTAGTACTTACCAGTAGGTAAACACTTCCCTGCTTCTTGCACCACTAAACCAAAAACACTGAAAAGCTACACTGAGGGACCCATTTTCAGATTTGAGCAGCTCTGGACACTTCAATCTCAGAAGTAGAAATCATTCCATAAACTATCAAATATCTAAAATTGATATTGCACATCATCAAGAGGACTTCAACTTTACTTCAGCATATTGAAAGTCACAACTGTAGACCTATCAAACTGCGGTACAGTGATTAGAATGGTCATAAAGATGCTGAAGGACCTCCCTTCCTTCAGAAAACATCACTTTACCTTCCTAGCAAGAGAAATAATGCTTATGAAATGCTATTTCTTGGACAAGCAAGATATGTGATTTAAGTAAAGCTGTTTATTAAGTAGTCCCTTTAACAGCTCCTTCAAGGAAGTGTGAAAGGTCAGTTTTGCATAAGGCCACCACCAAGACAATGACATCTTACATTTCTCCCAATTCCAATTTTGTGCTCAATACTGTTATACAACTTCCCATACTCACCATGACATATATGCCTCTTTATTAACATAGACTTACAAGAGACTATCAGACAAATGTTCTTTTTCTGTATTTTTTCTACTTTATACCTTTTACACACAGAGGGTTCAATGTTGAGTCCAGGAAATAGAATTCACTCCAGAAAGAGCTAGTATGTGTATCAAGTAGCAAGGTAAGAGTCATGAATAATGAGTTTCTGCTAGGAGAGTTAACAAACAGCAGTCCCCCTTAAAACACTAACTCAAAAGTCTGTCTTTATGTTCCCTTGCCATTCACATCCATAAGATTATTCTTTTCCCCCCTTAATCTGACCACATATACGTGCTTTAAAAAAAATTTGACTGTACTTCTGAGGACTAGCCAGACAGACAGCAAGATTCTTAATGGATTTCTAACAGATACTTCAAATTCTTTAAGACTTGAGCCAAGCTTTCATTTTATCTTCTTAATTTCAGTGGCTTATATTGTGAAGCACTGACATCTTTAGAATACATTTTATGTATTTCAGCTAAGTCTGAAAAGAAAGATGAAATACTGCACAAAGCAAAGTTAAACCAGAAGTGATACTACACGTACCAAGACAAGATTTAAATTAAAGAGGGCATCTGCAGAACAACTGAAACAGCAAAAGACTAACAAAGTTGTGAACTCCTATAAACCTCTCAACTAAAGCCTTGTGGAATAAAGTGTTAAAGAGAGCTTTGGAGGTTACTATCACATACCCATTCCAAAAGATTACGATATTCAAGCCACATGAAGGCTGCAGAAGAAGTTGACACCAGATCTTTTTCTACACAATACATTAGGCTGCAGTTTGACATTCATTAGAGCCACACTGTTGCCATTTGGATCAAGTCCTGTCCTACCTACAGCCTCTCTACACAGCTATGTGTTGAACCTGATTGGGGAATTGATCAAAAACCCCAAAACAAACCTTCAATTTTTGTTTCCTGGGTTCCTTTACAGACAGTGCAGATCCCTGGTTCCATTTACAGCTCAGCAGTGGCTTTCAGAGCATTCAGTGATTTACTGTCCTCTTGCATGCAGGACAGTCATTCTAAACATGCACTGAATATTCTGTAGACGGTCTAAGCCTGCTAGCCACAGGTAACATTCTAACAAGAAGTTTAGTATACTTTACACCAACTGCTTGGACTGTGAGATAGTCAAGCCAGGCTTTAAAGTCTTAATTAAGCTACAGCTGGTTAAAATTGCTGTGACAAATTTTCAAATGCAAGAACACCCTGACATCTCAAGTCCTCTCAGTAATTCCTACTTGGCTTTTCCAAGAAGCAGCTGCATGAGGTAAGTGCAATTTTCACAATCTTGCTGTTGCCTAAGTATTTTAAATAGCAGTAGGATTTTTCTTCCTGAATTTTATTCAAAAAACTAAAATAGGATCATATTTTCTGAGACTATTCAGAACTGTATGGGCTATAACTTTGAAGATTATCCATGCATTTTAGTGCTGATCGATGAGAATTACAGCAGCAACTGATTTTTTAAAGGAGAAAATACCAGTATTACATGGTCTTCAAAAGTAACTCTATAGTACAATTCTGTCTCCTTAAAAGTAGGAAGCCTTATTTTTTTTCTGAAAGCAACAGCTTTGATGTCCATACTTGGCAAGCAGGCTCCTACTCACAATAAGTCACTGTTCCACAGTCACGACAGCAGATAAACATATGTTCCTCAGCACTCAAACACAGTGCACAGCTACTGCAGCACATTCCATCGTAACATCTAGAGAATCCCAAGCGCTCAATAATCACATGTTCATTTTACAATTTAGCATTACATTGCTGCGGTTCTGTCAGTATATGACTTCCCACTGGCACTGACAACTCCAATGACTTTAATATTTATAACAAAATAATATTATTACTGGTTATCTGAAAAGTTGAGTTTTCTTTTTGGCAAGACAGTCATCAGAATGCATACACTGAATTTGATGACTGTAAACCCTGTCCTTTGGAAACTTCTAAAACCAAATCTGTGTGTAAGTTTTATAAGCAGGCTGCAGTTCTCACAGTTTGAAGTGAAAAGCTGATCTAAAGAGTCTGATAAAATTGCAGTAGTTTTCACAAAACTTTATCCTGCACACATACTTTGAGTAGTAAATTCACGTGATAAAACATCAGAAGAAAAACTCCACAGTCAGAAGCATGATCAAAATAAAGACTGACTTTCTTTTAAATGCTTACTACACCACATCAGTTAACATTTTCACAGAAGTTCAGCTTCACTTTGAACTCCTGACTTGCAGCCATCTAGGTTCAAAGGCAGAGAGAAAGCAAAATTTAAACTTCTCCAACACGTGCAAGGAGAACAGCAAATTCTATTTGGAACATCAGTAGGAAACTCCTCAAATACTCAGAAGAATGTTTCAAGTCAAATCCCAGGAAAAACAGATACCTGGACCATTACCGACTAAATTCACAAGAAGTTTGCAACAACTGGAAGGCATCAGAAGACCTTGAAGTAATCCTTAGAGAGTCAGGATTGTTCTCATCTCGACTGCTGCATACTATTTTAAGTAACAGTAATAATAAGTTTCCAACTGCCAATCTGTTCACCTTAAAGAGCACAACTCCTTCCAAACACTTAAACAATAGGCGAAATGCTAGTTTTGGTTTTGGTTTTTTGGTGGGGTTTGTTTTGTTGTGGTTTGTTTTTTTTTTTCAAAAAAAAGGTGGCAGAGGGAACCTAGAAGCAAGGGAAAGGATTCTAAAAGAAATCTGGAATTGATAAAATAATCTTCTACCATTTCTCTCTCCCCTAGATTTGAAATTAAATGGCCGCATTTATGCTTTATACAGTCACCTATTTCCACTGCCATAGCAGTAACTCACTGATACTGCCTGTTTCTGTCTCTTGCAGGGAGAATTAGTTAACTTTAAGCAATATTTTCTTAAGTATTTGACCAGACATGAGCCTACAGACACCTTTTTCCACCTCCAGTCTTGCAGTTTTGCAGCATTTCCTTGGTGGCAATTTTGAAGAAATTGGATTAGAGTCTAAAGTTAATTCACCCAGTCAAGTACTTGTCTATTACTACATAATTTTATTTAGTTAAGCACTACTCATTACTAGAGTGAAAAAAAACCCAAAACAGAGCATCAAAAATTTATTGATATCAAGAACCATGAAACAGCAAGATGCCTGACCACCTCCTTCAGATCAAAGCCTCTGCATGGAATGGAAATTAATTTCAAACCAGACTTCCATTTACAGAGGCTTCCATAAAACCTGAAATATATTTACATGTATACTACGCTAGCAAATACATAAAATTGAATCATGAAGAAGTTGTGTGGGTTTTTTGGTGGGTTTTTTTTTTTTTTGGTTGGTTGTTTTTTTAAATGAAGGTCGTATACGTGTCTGGTGAGAAGCTACAGGAGAATCAATACAGGATATTGCAACTCTACCAGGGTAAATAGTCCCAAAATCTAAATTAGTTTCCTATCTTAATGAGCAACGGGTGACTTTAATAAAGATAAATCCTTTTACCTTAAGCAGAGGTAATCTCACCATCTGCTCATGTACATGTTAACAGTCTTCTCTACTTCAGATGAGTTGCACAATAATTTAAAAGAAAAAGAAAAAAGGATTTTCATATTCTATTTATACTTTGTTCTAGTGCTAAACAAGTACAGAACATATTATTCGGTTATTAATTCTTAAGAAATACATTATAGTTGTCACAAACCAGCGTACATAATCCCTAGAGTCCTAGCACTAAATACAGAAGCAATGATAACAAGTCAGACCATTTCCTGCATTCCTTGTGAAGTAATACCCTGACATACAGCAGCCAAAGCTCCCTCAAAACAAGTGCACTTTTCACAATAACTCCGTGGTTATTTTGACATTAGTTTGTTGTTTGGGTTTTGGTGGGGTTTTTGTTTTGGTTGGGTTTTTTTTTTTGAGGTGTTTGCCTAACACTGAATGATGGCTAACTTAAGAATTAACAAAACTAGCCTGCATACCAGAGACAGTAGCAGTTTTATGGGGTAACATGGAGAATTTAGCAAAACAAGACAGCAGTAATATACTGTGGAAAGTACTAATCATCTGGAAAGGAATTCGTAGCCACAGCAGGAAAACTCCTTAGCAAGAAAAAACACGAGGACTTTGATGCTCATAACACATCTGTCAGATGCATTCAGATTGCTAAAAATTGAGGGAAAAAAAGAACAGATGCTTCAATAAGTCATACCATAAATTTGGTATTTGTAAAAATACTGGTGGGTTTAAATTACAAGTTTTTCAATGACGTGTACAGAAGTAGTCCTAAAAGGCTAGTGTTTCAGGCATATAGTTCTAACACATTGTCTTTCCATTAAAAATTTAGCAGCTTCTTTAATCCAGCCGTTTTAGCAAGTTTAGTGCCTCCTTATAGATGAGATTAACAGAAAGATTGAACCTGTATTGGTTTGAGGCCTATCTACAGGATCTTCAAAGACAATTTCACTCCCTTAAATACAGGTGCAATTGAACAACCACTCATTTTTGTCTCACTCAAATCATTCAGCTCATAAATACCTAAACTGCTGTACTCAGACCAGGAACTGCATCTCGTAACTTTGATTCTGAAAATTCATTTACATCTAAAAACTACAATATCATCATAAAAACCTCTGATCTTGAGAGCTAGGTAAGAATAGGGTGTTTCCTGTACTAGAACAGGAAGCCTACAAGAATACTTCAAGGTCTTTCAATATTGACTACAAACCTTGGAGAAAACCCCAAAATAACTCAGCTGTTTTAGTGCTTATAAAAACACTTATGAACTCGTATACTTAAATCAATTTTCATCCGTGAAGTTGTGGAGAAGGCTCTTACTAGGTATGTCATACTTCATAACTGTAGAATCTTCTATTGTTTTGATTAATGTTCCCACAGAAACAAAAGGTGGAAGTGTCCATCATGATGTTCCAACCAAATCTTCGTGTAGGCAACTACATCTAACTACAGATCACACCTCTTCCCTTTCTGAACCTGTCAGTGCTTTGCACCATTAGCCACTGCAAGCTACTCCATCAGTAGACATGGATACATGCAGATTTGCTACAGTATATTTGCAAGCTTTGTCAGCATATTTGTGTTGTCACACTCTTCCTCTCAAACTTTGAGGTAAATCACCATTTCATATAAGTTTGTTGTAGAGATTGGGGTCTTAAAAGATAATTATTTCCATACAGGTTTCATAAAAACAAGCAGCTTAACACCACCAAGTATACTACTGGGTGTCACAGCCAGAAGAAAACCATAGCATAAACTTGTATTATTGAACACCATGAATTTATTACCAGAATAATCTTTATAGATGCTTGAATCATGGCAAGAAGCCCTTAAAGCCAATCAGCTGCAGGCACAAATCAACAGGAAACTCAACATGAATTTCATCTGCTATAGAACTACTCACCAACTTTTTCAACTCTTTCTCCCTGTTTTGTTCTCAGCTAACAGCATACCTGCAATTCTGTTCCTGCCCAGTATCTTCTGGATGCAGATACCAGAAAAAAGCAATACTGAAACTGATGGCAACCCATGCTGTTTCGTTCTGATGCACTTGGCCAAGATTTTTTTTTCCATGCCTTACAGCCAAGCCAATTACCAGCATTGTTTGACAAAGCCTAAGAAGTTTCTTTCTGTTGCAATGTTTCTCCTTACAGGATAATGCCTTCACATCCACTCTTTCTGTTTTAGAGATTTACTTTAAAAAATTCCCAACTTTTCACTGGGTCTCTTGCTTTTCAGCTACATCAAAAGTTGTGCTTTTCTCCATGTTGCCCTTAGGATTCACGCTCTTCTCCACCAATCCATTCTCTTTGCAAAGGGTACTTGAAAACACACAATACAAAATATTCTACACAGAATCAACATTAGCTACTGCTTTAAGGCTTGGGCTTTTTTTTTTTTCCTTTTTAAAATTTTTGTAAGCAGTGTCACACCCCAAAGATTTTGATTCCTCAGCTGAATAATTTACCCAGTAATTCATGATTTACAAGATCATTTTACTTTGGAATACCACTCTCACAGAACAATTAAGATTGCAAGGGGCCTCAGGCCATCTCTAAAGTTACAGTGCCTGCTCAAAGCAGGATCAGCTACGGGAATGTGACAAGAGTGCTCAGGGATTTATTCAGGCAACTTTATCGGAGACAAAGTTTTAGCTAACCATACAGCCCAGGCCCGACAGATTACCCAGGAGCATCCATCAACCCATCCATCCATCCTAGTACTTCAACTAATCCCAATGCCACTGGTACTAAGCAGAAGGTAGACAACATTCTAAACTACATATTCAATTGAATAAAAAAATAGAGCGTCTAGAGGGTAGGGAGGACAAAGAAAGGAAGGAGGAAACATTTGTGCTATCTGTTTTAGTTACCAAAATAGAGATGTCTGAACACCTTCCATATAGTTTTATGCCATTCTACAGCATAGACAGAGGACCATGGTAAAACCCCATTTTTTGTAAAGTTACATGCCTGAAGTAAGCCCTGCAAACATCCTCTTAATGTCAGAAAGCATTCAAAATGCAGCAAAATTCAGGAAGTTCATGATTCAATGTGCAGTGGTTACTAGCACAGCGAGATGAAAACAATCCTTCGCCACAAAGCTCCCATTCTAGTCCCTGTGCAGCAGTGCACAGCAGACACCTTCCACAAAACGTGATCAAAAACATTAGTAGTGTAGGGAGAAAAAACCCCACATCACCACAGCTCTGTCCCAGATTTAACTGTATCACTGTGTTAGTATCAACCTACCAGCCTAGCCAAACGCAATTCTGCTGTAGTCACCAAATTATTTCTACCATTTGCTTCAGCAGACAAGTTTCCCCTCAGGCAGGAAACTTAGACAGTTTCAGTTACAACCAGCAGATACTTCTTAGTCACAAACCTAGTACTTACACGATTATTTTGAAGAATTGTCAATTATTGACAGAAAAAATATACAATTCACACCCTTTTGCTTTATACATTAGAAAATACTAAATGCTTATTCAATGTATTGATTCAATGATTACTTTTCAAAAAAAACCAAAACGAAACCCTCCACTTGTAGGAACTGAACAGGATGGCTATGCTCAGTAAGAGCAAAGGTCCATCTAGTCCTTGTCTCTACAGATGTCTTCAGAAACACAAATGGAAGAATGGCAAACACATGTATATATGTGGTGACACTTCCTCAAAATACTCTTTGAGTCTCCACTAAATTGCCACTTAAGGACTTCGAGGATCCTGAGGTAGCTTCCCTAATACTAAGAGGCCCTGATGAATTTTTCCCATGTATTTTGTCCAGCTGCATGCTGACCTCATGCAATCTTTCAGCACTCACCTTATAACTGAGCACTGTCACTGCCTTCTACTTTTCTGCTGTGAATAGAACCTGAACAGAAGACCCTATCAGACACCAATGACCTCAGCGCTCCTACAGCTACTAAAGTCAACTACGACAGTGAAACTTATGCTACGAGCTCTATATGGACCAAGTAATTCCACATGGGTCACCATCCAATAATGAACCTCTAGATCTGACCTAGTGACATGCTCTTCACACAAATACCATGTGGCTCTCGCATACTATACATACTGCAAGTTTCCAGTTATGGCTGGGTTTTTCTAAGTGATGTTTTGTTTGTAACTTTATGCTACACATCTGAAAGTTACAAGTTCTGAGACCCAACTCCTCTCTCTATTTCAGTTCCTTCAATCAAAGTGCTCTGAAGCAACCACCACTTGGAACAAAGTAAACTTATTCCAAGTAAAGAATTTCAGGTTGTGTTTCTACTAAGGTATAGCTCAAAACAGTATTTCTCATTTTTTTTAATGTGAGCTTTGAAGAAAGCATTGGAAAACTTTTTATTCTAGATCTTAATATGTTGAGGTTCACCATTACTAGCATGCTATGAAACGGTTCTTCTTTCATTTACTCATCCAGTCTGGGAACAGCTTCTGCAAAAACTGTGCCATGTACAAAGTGGCTGGATGAATGCTGTATTAGATAAGTGATGTTATTGACTACCACTGATAAAAAACTGAACTCTGGTTCTGGTAAGTAATTACACATTGCTCTATTTTAAGTAGAAGATGTGGATATGTTTACAGTTACACTTCCAAAAAGCAAACAATTTATATTGGTGTGATACTCTCTCATTTTTAAGTTTGTTGTACTGTTCTAAAAATAAATGCCACAGCAATTTCTACACTAGCCACGGACACTGAAAGCAATACTTCTAAAATAAATAAAAGGAACATCATTATCAAAATGTCATTAGGGCTGATCTTAAAACACATCCTGTATTTTATGAATTCTAGACATGTTCGCATTATGCTTATACTGTCCTATCAATATTAATGTAATGCAATTTTAAAGCTTCCCTAAGATAGCCTTAAGATTGCAAGAGCTTAAAGACAAGCAGTATGCAATTGCACTCTTATCAGATTTAAATCTGGCTCTCATTTTCTAGGTAGCCCCATACTGGATTCAATCCCACATCAGAGCCCAACACGAGAAAAAACAACCCCAAAACACCTCTGCGTTTTTATTCAACATTTTAATTCAAGTTTCTTCAGCTACATAGTTATCTTTTTTGAGTAAGTCATAGATTTATCTTTATATACACTGATGAATCTTTGAGTTCTTTGTGATGACAATAATACTACAAAAGAAGAACCTGAAGGTTTTACGTCAGGATTACTATCATATTCTAAGTAAGTAGAACAAGTCTGTTTTATTAAATCAGTGGGAATTTTAAGTATTTCTTGAGCCCTCGTGTATTCTTTTACTAAACAAGCATATTTATGTAAAAGACTGTGTAAATACAGCAGATTTAAGAAGACAGGACTATGTAGTTTTGTGTTGTTCCCCCCAACAAAAGGCCATTCAACTTTAAGCATTTATTACTTTTCCCTACGTTTTCTCCCACTGCCTTTATCTTTTTGCAACTTTATCTCACTGTCCATTTATTCTTACTTGTGTTGCAACAGTTAAAAAAAAAACCCACCCCAAAACCTTGCTGGGCCTTACAGTCCATCTGTCCCCTGCAAAATGCAGCGAGCAAGCCAAATTTATGCAACTTCTTTTCCTCCCAGACACAAAGTTCTTCCCAGGCTCCCTCTTGGTGTTGGGGGAATGGAGTACACAACTGCCTTCAAAGCTAAGAAAACACTTATCTGTGAAATTTTATTCCCTCAACCCATTTCTGCTTCCCCTTCGGATTCTTCATAAATCATCCAGCACTACTAGTCTTGAACACAGTTTATATTCTGAGTAGATATTGCACAACATCTTTCACAAAGATCACTTTTTTTGATTTTTCAGTTCCCTTTGGAAAGGGCTTTGCTTTAAGCACGCAAGGTTATTATCTAAAACTTCTGCATCTCTCCCCTACCCCAAATCAGCTTATGCTGATTTGCTCTAAAACATCTGCAATAAGTAATTCAATGATGATGAGAAGCATCAGTCTTTCTTCCAAGCTCTTTGAGTGCATCTTACTACCATATTCTCTTTCCCCAGCAGCAGCACAGCTGTTCGTGGAAGATTACTTGTGTTAATAAAGATGCAGGTATGCCTTTTTTATTGTGTTGATGCAGAATAATAAACTTGATCAAGTTGTGAACAGTAAGCCAGCTACATGCTTCCCTACTAATGCCTAAAAAGCTCCTGGAGGAAGCAGCAGAGCTGTTTATGGATCAGCCCTGTAAACAGCCAGCTTGTCTCGAACGACGGTAACGCACACACAACCCGAGGTTAGTCAAGCCGCTCAGAAAGCCAACAGGAAGATGAATAAAAAGGAAACGTAAAGCTAGTGAGTCTCCGCAGCGACAGCCAAGGTCCCCCCTACCCAGGGCGAGGGCTCCAGCTCCCTGAGGGCCTCCCGGGGCCCCCGCCTAGCGCCAGGTGACAGCTAACCGCCACCCCAAGACCTCACTCGGGATGCAAAAGGCACCTCAGGAGCCCGGCGCGCTGCGAAGCGCAGACACCTCCGCCAGCCGCCTCAGAGCTCCCGTTCCGTGCCCGAAGCAGCACCGCTCCAGACAACGCAGTTCGCGGAGAAAAGTACTTTTAGCAGGCGGCGCTTTCGCTGCTCACGGCTCGCCGGAGCCCGGACAGGCACAAAGCGCCGGGGACGAGCCGTGAGGGCAGCGCTGACCCTGGCCCCGCTGTTCACCCGCCACCGCGGCCTGAGCCCCGCGCCCCGCCGCTCGCAGGTGCGGCTGCGGCGGGGCAGGGAACGCCGGCCACCCCCGGGCCCAGCGCCGCGCCGAGACCGAGCACCCGCAGGCCAAGGGTCGCGCGGCGACCCCTGAGACAGAAGTAGAAGCAGGAGGAGGAACGGGGGGGAGCAAGGAGACACCGACACGGAGGGACGGGACCGGAGAGAGGAAGCCGAGCCCCAGGCTCGCCCCGGTGTCCAGCAGCCGACTCCCCTCGCCTACCTCGCCGCGCCGTCGCCCCGCGGCAACAGCCATTTCCCTTCTTCCCTCCCGCCGCCGGGAACGCGCGCACCAGGCTGGAGCAGCCCCCTCCCGCCGCTTAACCGCCGCCGTGCGCTCACTTCCGGCCCCGGCCCGCAGCGCTGGCGCGAGGGAGGGGGCGGGCCGCGGCCCTGAGGAGATGGGCGGGGCGCGGCGCCGCTCGCCCCGCTCGGACCCTGCCCCGGGCGTCAGGCTGGCTGCCACCTCACCTGGCTCCCCTCGCCTCTTCCCTGGGGCCAGCGCCGCCTCCGCTCGGGCGGTGCGGCACGGTGCGGAGTCCGGCCGGTAGCGGGGGGTGTCCCCCCCGCCGGGGGAACGGGCCGTCAGCGGCCGGCGGGGACGCGGCTGTAAGCCGTGGCAGCCGGGCCCCTTCGGTGGCGGTAGCGGGGGCTGGGTGGCTCTGAGGTGACTCTCCGTCATTTCCTCCCCTTATCGCCCCATCTTCCTAAGAATGCTCGGCATGACTGGAAACTTGCACAACGCACCAGAAACGTCCGTCGGGGAGGCTGGAGCGGAGCCGCGGACACAATGAACTTCCTCTGCCGCTGGCCGCGGAGGAAGGGGACTGCCCTCGCCCGCCGGGAGCACAAAACACAGCGGAGGAAGAGGTTGAGAAGTGACGCCCGCGAAACGAGGGCGCCCCGCAGCACAGGGGCTTGAGTGGCAGAAAGAAGTTCTTTAGTCACTTGCCAGTTGAGGACTCCAGTGGTTTGGAACAACACGTTCCACTGGAGAGAATTCTGCTGAATTTAACTTCAACCTTCCTGACATACCGACCCCGCTTCAGAAAGGCAAGGTTTTGGTTTGGCCTTCACAAGAACATAATGCTTTGAGTATGCTCAAAAGTATTGCATGTGGGATTCCATACAAAGTTTAAACAATGGGTCTCTTGTAAGATCCAATTAAAAGTTGTAACGGGCATTTAAAAGTAACAATATGATATTGAATGTAGATGCAAAAGAATTCCAGAGAGAGTAACTTTATACTGTGTCCATTCAGGGGAATACTACTTCAAATACTGAAAGAATTCTTTTAATGACTATTGGCATTTCATTCCGCCCCTTAAGTGCACTGAAGTTCAAAAAATAGAAGCTACATAATGAAACAGGGAAGATGCATGAAAAAGTGAAGAAAGAGGGGCTCCAAAGAATGTCTATCAATACGGTGATAGGCGCTTTCTGTATATAAATAATCATTAAAAAAACCCAAGTCATAAACATTACTGGAAGTGACATTTTCTGAGGGACTATATAGAAACCCCACCATCTCAGCATCTACACATTTTCTACCAGATGAATCTTGACACAGCACCATGAAGATCAATGAAAACCCTCAGAGATGACTTTTAACACAAGAGCAAAATGGAGACTTGGAGGGCTGACACAAAATGGGTTCCTGTAAAAGCATTGTAGCTGTGACTCTCTAATTACACAGATTACAAAAAGTTACCAGAGTTCTTACTACCCTTGTGAAGTAAACTATCAAGAATTTTTCAGATTGTTAATTATTAAGAGGAGAAATCAATCCTTCTAATGCCACTCCAGTATGGACAGTCAATATGCCAACTCTACTGCAGTTCTGAACACATAAAAAGAGCATCAGGAAAAGACATTACTTTGCTTAAAGGTCCAGGTTTCTTTCCAGACTGTCCAAATACATCTTCTTTCTGTACTACATTTTTGATTTTTTTGTCCTGGCAGTCATGCCTCCTGGCTAGATCTGCTCAGGAGTGTAGTGATCCTGGCCAGGAGACCATTATACATAGAGGAGTTTGTGACCCACATAACAGCAGGACAGAAGCCTGCAGTGTGCTGCCTGCACAGCCTGACCTTCAGACCTGCCTTGTGCTGCGCCTATGTCCGCAGAATAAACTTTTTGGCTCATTGTACCAGGAAGTCTGCAGGCAGCTCCCACTTGGTGCTGGTGATTACACCACTTGTGTGTCCTTGCCTTTATCTAGAAGTGCAGCAAGAGGGTCCCGTGTGAACACCCTTGCTGTTCGGCTGTAGAAATGATGAACAGAATTGTTTTCTTGTAAGAAATTCCTGTAATGACTGAAATGAGAAACCCTTGTCTATGGATGGGGTCTGCAGAGTGCACTGCACCCGACTGATGCTGCATGACTTGAGGGTTCCCATCATCTACCAGAGTATAGGATTATATATGCTATCCTTTACAATACTGGCTCTAATAAGGAACAGTATAAATAATACTTTACAGAAGTAGAGTGTCTTTCTCACTGGGATCCTAACTGACTGGCACCTCCTGGTGCAGAACACTTCCCATGGTGTTTGCACTGCTTCCCCACTCACACATGGGTGCCAATAAACTGCTCTGGATTATATGTCTGACTGACCGGCCACAGGGGTTAGTCCTGGGACAACCATTTCTCTATGGTTCATCCATCACTAACCAAAGGAGCATCAATCTGCTTAGCTTAAATTGAAAAGACAGCTACCGTATCCAACTATTTCAACAAGATCATGACTATTGGACTGACCAATCTCCATCAACATTACATAATATATGATAGTATGACCAGGTCAACTATGAATCATGAAAGTTGAGATAGAAAAGAGGATATGATTTGTTCTATGGATCAGCACAGAAGTTTAAGCTATTATCAAGCCTGTCTACAAGTACCATAACTGTAAGAGTCTTCTGTGACTTTCCTTAGAAATGATTTCCTCTTGTCTGAAAATTTTCCTGCTGTTTTGCTTTAGTTTTAGTAATTTCAGTCCATCTTTTTTAATAGTAGCTCATTTTTGCAAAATATGCTAGGTTATGAAGGATTGCATAAATGCCAAATTCCACTTCATGTTAAATAGGTCCTGATTTGGTTTCATCATACTAAATTGCAAACTGAAGATGCTATTCCTTCCTGGGCTTTCACATATTAGACTGAAAAGCAGCTCCAACACCAGTACTTCTGCCTCTGATTCCATAGTTTCTCAGCTACATTCACATTAAATACGTGCTAACTATCAGGTTTGCTCTAGAAGCAGTACCAGCCAGTTTCAGAAATGGCATTTTCTGTATCAGGTGCCACATAACATTCTCCATAACTTGGCAGCCAAAAGGGTTCTGCTTGAGGAGAGATAACTGCTTGGCATTGGAAGCTCAGCTTCTGGGTAGAATGACGCTTCCCCCCTAGATAGTTGAGTCAATGAAGGGAACAATGACATAGCCTGCAGACTTGCTTATGAATGGATAATTACAAGTTACACATTCCCACATGGAAACATTACGTCAATTTTAAAGTATTTCTTATACAGGAAGTTATTCATATATCTATGTGAATGCAATGCACAAGCTGTGTGTCTCAGCAGCCTTGCTACCTTGCTACTACTATTTATGTTGCCAGGGATGTCTGGGATACATTGACCAAATGCCACAGTTGCCCCAAGTTTCCAATAGACACCTTGTAAAGCTATGGCTTGTTTAAAAAAAAAAAAAAAAAGGTGTGTTGCAGACTGATAAGCACTAAAATTTATTCACTAATATTTTTATTAAAATTTAAATTGTATACTACAGGTAGAATAAACATGAGAGAATTTGGTCAAATGTTTGGAGAAAGTGCTTACTGTGGTCACTAAACTTCACAAAATAATTCCAACAAAACATATCTTAAAAAATCAAATCAAGTAACTATACCAACACTGGATTAACTGGAAATCTAATGAACTGCCACTAGCAGGTTTTTTTATAACAATACTTGGGATACAAGGAAGCTTCATGTATACCCAGATCAAAAGGACGGCTACATGTAACAAAACATAACAAACGTGTTTTGGTGAAGATAACACATGGGAAGTAAAAAAACCCAAACAACCCAAACAAAAAAAACCCCTTTAAAAACAAAATTGCCTTAATTTTTTTTCTCAGCCTAAAATCCATTTATGTAAGCCCTCCAAATGTATTCATCCAAAAGTAGAATGTCATCCAAAGATGAATGTCTTAAATTAACTACTGGAATGCCTCCTTGTCTTTAATTACTTGGAAGGAATAAACTTCATGTCTATTGTTACAGTATCCCTTTGGTGAAAGAGCTGGTGTGTAGTAGCACTGGGATTATTAAAGGACAAATGTGTTTCCTCTTACAACAGGCAATGGAGCATATAGTACTACGGACAAAAACCTCTTTGCAGACATGATGACACGTACCAGTACATGGTCCTGTTCCACGGACACTCCCAAGCATTTGTTCATCAGGGTGGGGATTGCAACACAAAGTTCCTGTCCTGCTGATATGCTCTCCTGGGCACAGATCACACGTGGGTGTCGCACTGCCTTGTGGAGCATTCTGGGGTACCAGCACTGCAGGGGTTCACAGCCTGGCAGGGTGAGCAATGCTGCATGTTGTCCAGGTGCGAGCCCTGAGCAGGCAGCCTCAGCACTGTGGTCCCAGCACAATTCAAAGAAACCTCATGCAATTGTTACAACTTGGGAGCTATGCTCAAGGCTGTAGCTACCTGTCTGTGTGGCCTTCAAAAGCCGTTTGGTCTGTGACTTATACTTAAGAAACAATTTAGAAACTCGGATTTGAAAGAAAAAGGCTTAATTTGAATGATAAAATACACTAAACTCAGACTATGCAGGAAAGGAAAATTATGCATCGATACTTACAACTTCAGTATTAGGTTGTTTTTCAGGACAGCCACAAGATTCAGTTGAGGTTTGACTTAAGGCTAAATAGTTTAAATTTACCATAAGTTATATTTTTTTAAATATGTGCATATAAAGAAATCATGTTAATATATTGAGAAAATATTAGACAGAGTAACTACTATAAGTATCTACCAATCCTCAGCTCATCAAGACAGGTAGTTCTAATGCCCTCAAGGTGACTACATTATATTTAAAGGCAAGAAATTTTAAGCCCTAATTCTGGAACATCTGGTAATGTGTATCAAAATCTCAGCAATGATTTTTCAGTCTCTATAAACTTTTCTTTTTTCCTCTGAAAACCAGCAGAGGGAGACAGGATCTTTTTTACAAAAAAGGAGCAAAAAAAAGCAAAAGACTGTATTATTCTCTCAAAAATATACCCTCTGAAAATTCACTATAATTTCCCAGGTCAATCTCACAATGTTTTTTCATGGTAATTTTTGACTTTATTATTAATACTTACTTTTCTTATTCTGAGTGTGTTTATTCAGTCTTAAGTGGCAATTGCTTACATGTGCAGATTTTTATTCAATAGTTTGTTGCTATTAATATTGCACTGTGCATTTCTTTCAGGGAGAAAGGGGGTATCAGTATTAGTAATGAATGAAAGCGAAAACTAGGCCACAGTTTTTATTATTTCACTGTTATGCAACAACTTGCATGAGTTTTCTGCATGTGTAATGTCTGCATATGGTTCTCAAAATCTATACAATAATTTCAGCTTATATATGACTTACATATTTAAAACTCAAATGAAAAGAAAATTCTGCTCTGCAATCAAAAAATACTGCCAATAGTTTCAAGTGCAATTAAAATCTTCTCTTGGGTTAATGACTTAGAACCCAGGCCCTATTTCAGTAAATGGGAATTTAGGCAGTAAAACCCAAAATGCGATTACAGACCTTGGCACAGAAACTTAGGTATGTCCCACACAATTTAGGCAACATTCTCTTCAAAATGGCATGACAGGGCATATATTTGAAATTCATAGAAGTTTTTTTTTAATATAAATTATGTCCCAAAAAGCCACTGGACCAGGGAACTGAAGAACAGAAGCAACTTAAGACACTGATTTGGTTTACTGTAAGTATTTTATGATAATTTTTCACTTTTTTCACCCTAACTTCCTTTTATAAATGGTTTATATAATCAGAAATTACAAGAAATGGTGGGGTTTTTGATAGGATGTGTTCTAAGTAGATATGCACCATTTCTATAATTGGAGGCCTTAAATAAAAGCTTCTGAACATTCCTGAAACAGCATGGAAGTACAAGAGTTAGAAAACACATGCAGAAATTGTGTCAGTGCTGCAATATTCTCAGGAGGTACCGTGGGATAGTTGTCAGTCTGCAGTATGCTTTGATGAGGGCTATTAGTGTAAGAGTAATGCCAGAAAAACCTGAGGGAGAAACTGTAGGCAACAGGATGCATACCTGGAAATAGCTATCATTCCTTGGGTAAATGTAATTGAGGTAATTGGGAAGACTTCTGGTATTTAAAATCCCAATCACAGCGAGTCATACTTAATCAGCCATCCAAAGGCAGCAGGTGATAAAACTTCATACTGACTACTCACCTGAATCATCCCATATCAAAGAATTGAAACAAAAGGACAAAATAAAAACAGCACCAGGTTCATTAGGAATCCTAGGACTTCTCCAGGGATCTCATTGGCAGGCTGCTGATAAAGGGGCTATGGGGTCTTCTCCCAGCTGCCCAAATTTCTGCATCTCCATGGAAGATCCAAGCCCTCAACAACAATATCTGCTATTTCCTTCTGGTATGAACCAATTGCATGAAACTTCTAGTAGCAACCCTATAGTCATTAGAAACACAATTTCACAGTTCTTCTTTAAGTATAGCAAGTAAAATAAAATATCCTCCTACTAAAACCAATTGAACAGTTCCTTATGCCATGCATTTATTTGTATTCATACTGTGCATATTGATGAAAAGAAATTATCCTACCAGGTATATTTAGTGAGGTAGCTTTCATATCCCTGTCCACATCTATTTCTGTCATGGCTCTGGCCCTCAATCCTTGTACTTTAAGAAAACTACAAAAAACTGTATACCAGAGGAAGTTAAGCACACAATGTGTTTCCTGGAGGACGTTTGTAAAACTGGTTTGCAGGTTAAGGGTCAACGATTCCAATTCAATACATTTTATCTAATGGATGTTCTGGAAACAGCAGAATGGAATTAAAATGCCTGAAATCCTTGCCAAGATGCTTTAATTGCTAGGTAAGCATCTTCTACCTTATGAATGACATTTATGTAAGAATAGAGTACTGGCACATCATTCAAGGGGATTTATCCCTTGCCTTTGCTGTTTACATTCATGAGTAGAAAGCACCCATGGTTGTGGAACAAAACTGGATATTGTTTTAATGAAAACAACCTACAAGATTGGTGGAAAAGGGCTCAGGCCCCAGCAGAGAAACCCCACAGCATTAATTTGTGTCACAACTCACTTAAAAGGCTTCATGTAGAGCTTGTGTGGAGAAAAAAAGGCATGTGGTCACACATGCACTGCTCAGTGAGAAACCTGAAGGAGGAGAAAAGCTAATCAGCACACCACACACTTCTGCCCTCACGATGAACCCTGTCTGTGTGGACACTCCTCACCCATCAGAATACTTCCACCAAATGTATTAGGAGCGATGTTGGATCAGGCTTATGCACCCAAATGTGGGTGTGCAGAACAGGTAATGAATGTCACTTCTTATCTTTCAAGGTGTCAGGGAAATCACCTGTCAGCAAACCTTCTCCGGATCCACACTCATCCTTCTTCAATGAAGCAGTGACACATCACCCCCCAGGGAAATACAGCACTCGTCCTAATTAAGAGCAGCACTGGGGCAGCATTGAAGCATTTGCAAAACCAGTATTAAAGTTAAGAAAATTACTTTTTCTCCAAATAGATGTGTAATATTAAGTTTCAAATAGTAATGGGCCTTTGCTTGAGAAATATATTCAAGAGTAGCTGAAGAACATGGAAGAGGATACAGATAAGAGAATGGCACTTCAATATAGTGTCATTAGCTAATTCTGTGTAGGATACCATAATACCTAATTTGCCACAGAGCAGCAAGTATTTGGGGATTTATGTTTATGTGGTAAAATACAGAGTGGTCTAATAACTCTTTGAAACTTCTTATTGAAAAATCTTCAGCTACCTCATTTTAACCAAATCCCAAGCCTTTCAGAAAAAATAGTATTAAATTGCATAGGTCACCCACAATTGTGACTTCCATTAGAATACTGCATAGTCTTTTGGAAGAGCAGAAATTAATCATGCAAGTCAGGAATCATATCACAGCAGTATTAAGCATGATATTGGGCTTGTATTTAAATCAGTGGAAGTTTTGCTCTGGTTTCACTGAAAGTATAGCCTAACAAAATTGTCTTTGCTTCATCCACTGAAACCAATGGATGAATCCACCTGCAATGTTTTGGCATCCCCCAAAGGTCCCTTGACCTGTGAGAGACTATGCATTAAAATACCAAACTAATGAAAAGCTAGGTCCACCAGCTATCTGTTCAGACTGTTAGCAAGGTCATCCTATCCTTCTTAGTCTCTCATTATTACAAACAAGGTCAACTCTAACCTGGTCATTAGACTATGAAGTAATACGGCCATCTCCTGTATAATATTAAAAACCTTTGAAAATCCACAAGGCTTATGTCAGAAAAACCAGATTTTTTTCTAAAACCAAGTAGCCTTTATAAGATTTAAAACCTGAATAAAGATGAACATGCCAGTTTATAAAATGGCCTTACCATCCAAGTGAAGTGCTACAACTGTAGTTCCTGGCTCCTACAGTTTCCTAAAGGAGGAGGGAACACGCAGACTGATCATCTCTGATCTCTCTCTTTGGTTGTGACTTTAATAGCTTGTTCTAAAGAGACAAGAGAGGCCTTTTTTCAACCCTGGAAATACAAGAAACATTCCCAGACTACAGAGAAGTCCCTAGTTATCTTTGAGTACGCATACAGCTTTCACTAAAGGGGTAAGATAAGGATTGGAAACATATGAGATTTATTTATGTATCTTCTAAAATTATTGCTATCACAAATCCTAAAGTTTGGAATAGTCAGGCTGAAAAATACTATTCCCAATTATACCACTTCTGTGTGCTTAGCTTTTCTCACATCACAATTTCATGAGCTTTACAGTCACCACACAGGTTTCTAAGGAAAAGGACAGATAGCCTGACAGCTGTAGAGGGCTTACACTGAAAGCATTTAAAGAATCCTTCTTTAATCTGATTTTAGTGGAAATTAAGCTTCACTCATTTTCTATTTGCACCAAAACTAACAGGGTTGATCCCATGGATAATTAAAACATTCCCCAAAAGAGTGGAATCTGTTACGTCTGGTCTCAAAAGCTGTTATTATGTTGCATTCAGAAAACAAAACAAAGAATGAACAAGCAAAAAGCTGAAACTGTTTTTCAGTTTTAATGTAATTTGTTAAGATTCCATCTGACCCCTCAATAAAGCGGATTTGCAAACTCCAGAGTATATTCAGTCTCTAAAAAATCAGGCCACATGGTGGCACGTGGTTAAAAGTAGAACTCAGCTATCCAGCCTCCCACAGGCTCTTCCATAACGATACAACTGTTTCCAGAAAGTCCCTTTTAACCCTAAATTACTTCAAAAAATACTCATAAATTTTTTATTTCCTTTCAGAAATCACAATTCTGAGACTTCACTAACCTTTTGGAGTGGAATCATGAATAATATTTTTTCCACTTTCCTCTTTCCCTTTCTTTAATAGGCACCCTAGGTTATTTCAGCACCTAGTATTTTAGTGACCTAGCCCGAGACATCCAGGGTCAAAACAAACTTTTACAACACTGAGGACCCTGCAACTCATTATAAACCATTGGTTCATCAGTAAAGAACATGATGAAGATCAGAGAAACTAATAGAACATGACCAGCACCTTTGCCAATAAAGGACTGCAAAGATAAATACACTGCTTACCTAATGGCAAGAGACAGACAGATGTAATGACAAAAGGTAGAACTTGTATTGAAAGCCCTTTTTTTTTTAAACTCACGCTTAAACTGTATGTCACTCTGATCATTAAGCACTGGGGAATTAATTTTAGGCTGTTTTTTAAAATCCTCATTTACAACAACCTGATGCTGATATTTTTACTGGCTTTGAAAACTCTTAAATCACTTGAGGTCTTGATTGAGAGACCCTAAGTCTGCAGCCATTAATGTTAAAGTTTTGCCTTATGATCAGATGATAAAACCTTAAGTTTTGTACAGTCACTTCGGTTTGTGAAGTTCCTTTAAAAACTTTAAAAATTGTAGTAATTTAAAAATAACATGGGAAACAATAATTCTTTCCATCTTTGCAAGTACAGCGATTCCACTCAACACTGAGACCGTGTAACTTGGCTAGGTTGAGGAAGTATGACTCTTCAAGACTTGCAGGGTTCCATGTGTCCCTTTGGCCAAGAAGTTTTGGGGACTGGCTCAGATGTGCCAGAGAAGGAGGGATGAAAAGGATTTGCTGCAAGACAGACCTTCCAGTCCTCCCATAATGAAGCAACTGAACGAATGCCATTTCTTAAATGAAATTACACATCTGCGGCCCAAGGCTCACAGGAAGTTTGATAACACTTTTACAACAAAACTGGTTTGCTTAAACAGTTTATCTTGGCTTCAGTTCACCAGCCTGAAAAATGGATGTTATCTAACTGTGGTTTTGTGAAACAAAGAACAATTGCAGAGCGCTTTCAGGTAGACTGATGAAAGCTTTTACTTTGTATGTTACATTTTCATTGGTGGAGGGTACAGAATATAGAAGGCCGCAGGAGTGAGGCCAGAAGAAGTGACAATATAAGCAAAGAAAACAAGGCCCATAAGAAGAACAATTACTGTTGTCCTAATCTCTTTTATATTTTGGTCTGCCTCTCAGACACTTCCATCTCTACTACCTGTCACAACTGTAAACAAAACTTCTGGTTTTTATTTCCAGTGTGGAAATTGCTCCACAAAATGGAATAATTTCTTTGCTTCGCAATCTATGAAACTCTTGGCTTAGTATTTACCATTTTCACAGAATAAGTATGAACACTAACTACCATTAAATGCTTCCTATAAAAACTGCCCATAAGAAGAATCAGTGTCTAAGTAATTATAGTGTGATGGCCATTTAGTTGCATAATTGATCTGATATTAGTCTTCCAAAGTTATTTTAAAGGTATTACTTCCCTATCACTATTTTACCCCCGCTTCTGCAAAAATATCTTCTTAAAAATGAGTGTTAGATGCAGGAACATGTAGCAATCTTCATATTCGTTCTAAGGAAGGTTTTCTGTAGCTTCTGTTTCGAATTGGCCTTCCCCTGCCCCCTTCCTCCCACACCTGCAGCATGAGTCATTCGGGTCAACCACATAACTTTTCGTCAGTTCAGTAAAACGTTCAGTAAAATTACCACTATCACAGCAAGGGTCTACGTCAAGTCCATCTTCTGAAACAAAGCTCAAGCTAGGACACAAAATACAGGACTGATCTCTGAGTTTTCCTACTCCAGCATGTACAATTTCTCTTTTGAAAGAGCTTGCATTATGACTTACTTCCATTCCTCTGCAGTAGGTAGCAGCCTGTATTTCTGTTTTCTAGACACAGCTCAACAGAGGCAAGCAAATTACAAACCATGCTCTTTCAAATATCCACTCCCAGCCTTCTTTTTATGAATGCTTTTGAAGGTGAGGAAAATATTTTCAATGCAGTATTAAACACGTATGAATTGACAAAGAACAAAGATCAATGACTGATAAAGTACAAAGGGTGATAGAAGCTGAGTGAAACAAATTTTAAGTTAATTTTATGTTTAACTAGGGTTTATGGAGGTCAATAAAAAATCCATGCAAATTCCCCCTGGCAGATCTTTTGCAGAAATGTTTTAAAATTTAATCAAAGAAAAAGTCAGGATGTTTTCCCTTTCTGTAATAAAGTCACCCCTTGCCACAGATTATTTACAAATCTTGCTAATACTACTACTACTGAAGAGAAAGTGTTTCATCTTTGAGTAGATAAAATGTTTCCTGATGGCCAGGGTCCAAAACAAAGCAGGATGGAGCAGAACTTGCAACCATATCCTCCCATTCTTGTAACTGAATTCAAAGTTCCACAGCAAGTTTTTCAGGAACAAGATAATACTGGGATCCAAAAGCGTAACAACAGTGCTGTTTCTTTTTTCAGTGTGAGGAAACAAATACACACTGAGTCTCTAATTTACTGTTCCAATGAGCATAGAGATACATTTTTTGCTATGCTTCATTTTCGACTTCCAAAACTGTAAATATTGTCAGTGCTGTTGTACAGATGTCCACAAACAGCATGTTTCACTTCAGCATAACCAGATGGAACAGTAGCCAAAAGGATGCTTCACACCCTGGAGAGTCTAGAAAGGTTGGAGAAACGGCTTCCAGACCAGAAATGCTCTTGCTACCCTTTCACTGGAAGATTTGGTCTTGACCACATTCCCCACAGAACAGCAGCAGGGAAAACTGAATAATCTGCTGACAGGCAGGAACTGGGGGATGAGAGCCACCTCTCTGTGGAGCACAAAACTTGCAGGCCATAAATTCTGATTTAAATCCTCCACTTTTGTATTTCCTGAAACACACTCGATACATTCACCTGCATGCTTGCTTATGCTCATGCTTGTGCATGCTCACACTCACTTGCACGCTCACCAGTAGAGTATGTAGGCACACTGATGCATCTTTACATTCACTCACACACCTCCCACATGCCTATTGGCTCATACACACTAACTCATGCCCTGACTCATATCCATGCTCATACACACACACACCCCTACTTTCTCTGGGTCACACCCCCATGCCCTTACATGTGCTTCCCCACATCCTGTGGGATTTTTCTGGCTAGAGCAACTAATCATTCACTCTTCAGCTAGGCATTTTGAATTTTCTCAACCAAGTTCTGCTAACGTCATGGATTATTTATTTTGTCTGCAATTAAAGATAAATCCTCACCAGGAACTAAGCACCATAATTTAAAAACCTAAAGGAAAAGGATGGCTTTTTGGTTGGTACAATTCATGACAACAAAAGGTAATTGCACTTTTCATCCATAGCACCCAAAGGGCAGAACTTTACTTTCCACAACTTGTATAGGAAAGTGAAAGGTGTGCTCTGAACTTTAATCTCTCAAAGATACATCAGATCCTACCACTTCTTTCTCTACAAAGCAGTTAAAAAAGCTTATACTTTAACTCTCATTTGAAATCCAGCCCAAATAAGGAGCGATAACTTTACAGAGCAGAAGACAGTTAAGAAATTGCAACATGCAATACAAAGGAAAGGCCAGTAGCAGTGTTCCACGTGGACCTTCAAATCTGTCACCTCATTGAATTGCATTTTTCTTGTGTTATGAGAAATAGTGACCGTTTCTATTTACCTCCAGTAATGCTCGCTGCGTTACAGGAGTAGACCTGGATGTCATAGTTACAATACAGATGAGCACTAACAATCCTTCCCATTTTATGCTACAATCTTCCTAGCAATTCCATTATTCCTAATTTTTGCTGTTTTGACTGAGAGTTGCACTGATGTTTTCACAGAACTTTCTTATTTCACACCCACAATCTGAGCAATAAGAGAGCTTGTCCAGAGGTGCCATTTTGGGTGAAAAAAACCCCAAACAAGATCACCTTTTCTTCAAGGCAAATCAGTTTACATTACAAACTTACCATTTGCTGCTCTATCACCCAGCTACTGAGCATCATGAGACACTACAGATGTAAAGGAAAAGGTCAGCTTTCAATTTAATTACTCCAAGTAATTACTCGTTATCAGCAAACGTTCTCACACAATTTTGTACCCTCTTTGGGATCATTTATTATAATACTGAAGCACAGAGACCTGGTACGAATTCCTGGGAAATATCACTGCTGACTTTGCCCCATTAGTCCAAGGTTTATAAAAAACTATAATAAAAATTTTAAAACCCCTGACCACCACAAGAATAAACCCTCCATGTTGACTCCCCCCTTTTTCCCTCCAATAGCTGAGTGATAAACAAATGCATATAATTATGACAGATGTAAACACAATTTTAAAAGATGGGAACTTTTTTAATTACTACCAAAGTCTTATAAATACCTGGTAGATATTTTGCCTTTGCCTAATGTTCAGATGCTAATAATACAGGTGACTTAAAAATATGTAAGAGAAATTTTATTTATATGAAAAATCAACTGAAAACTGTATTGGGAATAAAGTGCTACATTTTCCTTTAATGAGACACCTATGGCACTTCTTGTTCCACATGAGATTGTGTGGTATGCATATATGTATGTCCTTTACCACAAGCCTTTTTTTCTACTTTTAAAAATATTCCTGCTAGGGAAAATAAGAAGCTAAAAAGTGTTGTGATACATTTCTTTCTGCAACCACAGTACCTTACCTTTTACTTCCTGTTCTTATTGCTGTTCGTTATGATCACATTTCCAAGCCACCCTCTCTTCAGTTGAGAACACCACAACAGCTTGTGACAACATACATGTCTTACCTCCTTCTTAAGCAAGATATTGTTCCTCTTCTGTCTTCTCATTGCAACTTTTCCATGTTGCTGTTTCAAGTCTGAATTTTATCATCATCTTGTACCAGTACTCATATTTTTCTACACCTTCAAAATAGTGAAACAATGTGGGGTTTTCTTGAAGCTAGGCTTTCTTCCTCAATTTACCCTTTTCTTTGCTTCTGAATATATTGTGGATCTTGCCTCAGTTCTAACTACAAGCATTTTGGAGGCAGGACCACACCCATTTCTCTGACCACATCTTCTCCCCTATTTCTAAAGCATCCTGCATCTTCACCATGTTTCAGTAATTGTGTGTGTAAATAATCTTCCTCTACAAAATGAACATTCTTCATTCAACTCCTTCCCTTCAAGGAAGCCTTTCTTCTCCAATCTCTAACCTGAAGCCCTGAGTCACTGGCTTGCTCAATCAGAAAAATGTATTTTATAAAATACCTCACAGAAATGTACAAAAATGCTTAAAAGGAAGTAGGTACAGACCTAAGCGTATGCTTATATATTTTGCTGCACCAAGGCCTAAATATTCCTGTTTCCAAATGAAGTTATTTGGCTGATAAATTTGTTTAAAAGTTCCTGAATTTAGAAAACGAATCTGATTAAGCGTGTTTACCTTTATAGAACATGCCCAGTTGAAGCAAACCCCTCTTTGACCAGGCTAAGATTTATTATTTTTGTTTTAGGGCAGCTACATCATTAAGATTCAGTAAATAAAATTTTATATATATATAAATTCTCCTCATCCTTTCCATTTGTAAGCTCACAGTTTATTTTATTTTACCTTTCACTTACAATATACAGAAAGAGAAATAATTTTTATAATTCTAAAATTAGAAATATCAGTCTGAAAATTAATACATCACTCTGAAATCTGCAGCAAAAGGCCAGCTAGATACATGCCCAAGAAAGAATAGGCAGAAGATAAGAGATAATATAGTATAGCTTTAGATGTATACACTTTCATAGAGAAAGAGAATTCTTGTTCTGTGTCTGGGCTGATCACAGTTAGCAGAAAATGGTCCCTGAGTGTCTACTATGTAGAGTGTCCACTAAGTAGCTGCAGTTGCAGTGATAACTCATCTTTATTCTAGAACTTGGGGTTTGGTCAACATAAAAAGACAACAGATATTTTTTTCCCTACATCTCCAAATTAACTAGTGTAATGGAATTCTCCTCAAAAGATGCAATGAATAGGCCCTCATTACATGTCACTGAATAGATGACTAACACCAAAACAGGAACAAGAAGTCTCTAATAACTAACCAGAAGAATTCAACTAGCTTTTGTTCCAATTAAGCACATCACATAACATGACCAGAAGCAGATCTACCAAGGGATTTTAAACTGCAGGCACTCCCAGTAACAAACAGACATGCATCCCACCCCATGGCTGTGGTCGCACTGCCAGATGTGCCCCAGATCATGGGAGAGGGCACTGACACAGCCCCAGATAGCTGGGGATCCACCCTACCCAGAGGCTTTCTATTGTTCAGCGAAAACAGGTTCCAGCCCAAAATTAAGTAGCCACATAGTATTTGGAGAGAGACAAGTAAGTAGCATAACCGTCTAGGCTACAGTACTTATCAGCTTGTGATTTAGAGGGTGAAAACAGTCCTGAAGTAGTCAAAGCAATGATAGAAATCTCCACATCAAGCAGCAAGCCTTACAACAGCATGGAACCTGTGAGAAGAAGACAACAACATAGAAGATAAATATTATAATATTTCAGCTGTTGGTTATTTGTTTCTAAAACGATAAAATCTTGCTACTTGTTTTTCCTACCAAGTCGTCAGGCATCTCAAGTTTAGCATAGAAGAGCCACCCCACTGTAAGAGCATGTGGTGGTTTAATTCATAGCAATTATTCAGGAATTCATACTTTTGGCTTCAGAAACAACAACTTAGAAATATTCCTGCCTCCCAGCCTGGAAGGGGTTCCTAAAAGTGACTGCAACTCTCAGCTCTGAATTGCAATATTTGATTAGTTCTATCCAAAGTTTTCAGTTCTAAATTTCAGTTCCTAGAAAGGCTTGTACTAGCTGAAAGCAATATACAATGCTACTGCAATTCTACAACAGAAGGATGTACCTCAACTCAGTACATTAGTCTCAGTTGTACAAAGAATAAATCAATCCCATATATCAGCTACTAGAGTAGGACCATCTACATACAAGGTAACAGAAGATCTGGCAAACTTTGAGGCAAATATTCTTCCCTGCGTAAAAGATGGACTGCACAATAAAACACTTGCTAAAATTATGCACAGTTCCATGCCCTTTTTACTCAGGATACTTGTACCAGGGCTTAAATGTGAGGAAGCAATTTTGTTGAGAGAAAACCTAACCTTGTTACAGCACGAGACAATGCCTACAAAGTATGTGAGACTGGTACAGAACAGTCTCCCAAAAGCCAGGATATGGCCATGGAAACAGTCACTACGTTTGAATACAGATTTACCAACTGCTTACATATAAACCAAAAAAGGGTAGTATTAATCAGGGAGAACATGAGCTGTACTTTTTCAAACTGGGGAAAGATTCCAGGTGGAGGTCGGCCAGAGAAAGGAAGCGTATGGGTCATACATTAAGGTAAGTAGAAACTCCTCTGAAATCAATGCCTCCTCAAGGAGACATAAGCCACAGCTTAATTCTCAGCAGTAAATTAATTGCATTTTTGCCCTCCACTTTCGTATGAAGTCAGCAGTCCTCCCACATCAGGTAAATTAGGCACTCAGCCAGGACTCTCAACTTCACAATCACTATTTTATTTCCATTTCAGGTCTGTGGTTACGCCTGTTAACTCACTGCTGTTAGGCAACACAGCAAATTACTTCAGCAGTCTCAGCTCTGTGGCTAGCAGGTACTTGCACACATCACAGGAAACCACATGTTCTGGTCATTAAGCACAAACTTTTCAGTATCAGCATTACCATGGACATTGGGGCATGGAGAATAAACTCTTATCTAGGGGGTTTTCCTAACTCAAGTGAAACAAGTTATACTATGGCTTCTGTCACTAAGGCTTCTTCTGACAGGCAGAACTGTGTGTATGTGTGTGAAGTACTTTAGCACCAGCCCTGAAATTATCATCATACTCTATTAGTTAAAACACAAACTAATGCTACTAAATTAGCCTTTCTACCCACTTTTACCCTGAGAAAACAATGCTTGCTGCTGCCAATGGCAAAAGTAGCAGTGTCACTGCGTTTCCTAGAGCAGAGGGACGGAAGAGGGAGATTTAGGAACCAGAGTTTAGGATTACTGCTTTGGAGACATCTGACTGCATAACTCTTCATTCTCCTGATAGGCATTTTAATATCAGTAACCTTCCACAAAATAAAAATAGCAAAAAAAGTATCAAGGGCATTCTGATATATAGAAGTCCTCTTGAAATCCTACCCATTTTTACTAACATACTGGTACAGTGTAACAAAACCGTAGCCACAGACAGACCTTTCTTCTATTCTGCCATGCTATGTCCAGCATTAGTGCAGTGTTTCTTGTGAGCGTTTCAGTTAAGGTAACTGCTTCCCTTGCAATACTGAAATCCGTGGCAGTTTTTAAACCTGGCAGCTTCCTGCATGGTGGAACTGGAGTAACATTTTGGAATCTAGAAAGCATCCTCTAACTCATCTAAACCAGCAAACGGCTTTAGGAGCTGTGTGGCTAAACCCTGGAGAGATCCAAGCCAAATAGACCCAAAAACCAACACACAAACCCAAAGCAATTACGATAAAAAAATAATAAGGCAAGAGCCAGAAAAAGGAGACTCAATCTAAATAAGCAGGTATCATCTTCTAACTTAAAAGAAAAAACTGCTTTAGCATTTATGTATAAATTTAGAAACCTATTTAGAAATAAAGCAGGAAATCATAAGAAAATAAACTTTGTTGTTGCATTAAAGTGAGCATATGTTAATCTCACTGTATACACCAAGATGAATTTTCTTGCTTTCAAACATGCCAGGGCCTCTGATGTCAGTACAGCGATTACATGACTGCATGGGCACCCTGCTGGTTTACAGGCTGCTTGCATAAACTGGCCATGGACATTTTTACCATTTATATTCTAGATCAGCCACTGGAGAGCTTGGCATTGTGCCTCACTGGGGAGGAAAAAAAAAAAAGTTGGATGTCCTGCACTGCCATTTAATAACAAGGGAACAGTTCCACACAGTTTTCTTTTTGAAGCCAATACCCATTTAAAGACTTTCCACCTCTCCCACATGCTCCTCCTATATTGTTGCTTTTAGTGGTGGGGAAAAAAAAACCCAAAAAAAGTAAACAAAGCAGCATGTATTTTCAATACCCAGCAGAAAATTTATCTGTCCTGCATCCTTACAAACACCTGTTCAAAACTCTAAGACAAAACAGTATGACCAAGCAGTCTGAGTCTAAAACCTTAAACTAATCTGCAAAAGGTGAGGATGATGGTGTTCCCAGGGGCCAACTGAGTCAGCTGTGGCAAAGCATCACTCAGAGCACTATGGGTTTCCTTTCCTGCCTCAGCACATAGCACGTCAGCGGCTCCTGACAATGCATAGGCGAGGACGCTGGGTTGCTGCCACGCAGGCAGAGCACCATTTCCCTGTCTTCAGCAAGTCATGCTTGTGGAGCCAGTGACATGTCAAAAGGTCTGGTCTCAACTGGCTTTCCTTGTGCTACGTAGCAGTCTGGCACCTTTTCAACAGAACTTGAAATACCACTGAATGTTGGTTTCAAGTGTTCCCATCAAAAGAGCTATTTAGGTTTTCTACCTTGTTTGTGGTAACTGACATGCACATATGAATTTGTGCTTAATAAGTGCTTCAGGGTCCAAAAAAGGATAGCCTACAAGCTAGTAAAGAAGGATAACTGACCACAAAATTGTTTCTAAAGGGAAAAACAGCATGGAAAAATGATTTTACAGTACTGAACAGTATTTCCTTGAGAAAGGGGGAAAGCTCTATTACTTTAGTAGCTTTCTAGTACCACAGATGTCATTATAGAATATTTACATTTCCATTTTTCTTTCACAGGCCTAAACCCAGAAGCTACAATTTTCAACCACTTTGGACTCCAATTCTCAGCATAATTACAAAAAAGCCCATGACAGTTTTGAGTATATTATATAGACTGCACAAATACCTCAATAATTTTTCTCTCATTTGTCTAAACTATTGCAAGTTTCTTTTTTAAAAAAAAAAGCAACTTGTGGATAGTTACCTTGTAAATCATACTAACAGAAATACAAGCATAGAGATAAAAGTTTTCCAAGAATTTATAAATGTCAATACATTTTTAAAAAATATGAGTACAGGCTCACAGTACTGAAATACATTAACAATTTACAACTAGGATTTTTACAGGAACTATAATGTAAACCTTACTACAGCTAGATTTACCTATCCACTAAAAATATGTTTGCTCAATAATTTCTGAGCACTTTTAGCACTCAGTAAACACCAAAACGCACTGATGATTGGTCTAAAAAAAAAACCAACTAAAGCCAAACAGGTACCACACTTGGAAATGGGGTGAGAAATCCAGAAATCTAACCCCAAGCTTACACGAACCATAAACAATCCTGCCGGTTGAAAATATTTTCTTAACTTGTTGAATATTCACAGAGGTGAAGATTTCCCCCACCAACACCTGCTTTTTCTCCTCTGCTTCTGAGGGGAAGGGAAAACCAACTCTCAACTCAGCAAGGCTCAAATTTGTGAAAATAGAATTGGCAAAAAAGAGGAAGGAGTAGTCAAGGAAAAGGACACCTGAAAGTAGAGTTTCACATTCTCATGCATCAGCTCACACTTGGACATGTAACAATTTTTTAGCATGACCAGCAGATCGAAGGAGGTGATTGTCTCCCTTTACTCTGCTTTGGGGAAACCCCAGAGTACTGCATAGTCTGGGCTCAGCAGTACCCAGTACAACGAAGTATTAAGCAGTTGGAACGAGTTCAGAGGTGATCCACAAAGATGTTCAGAGGGCTACAGTACCTCTCCTGCAAGACAGGCAGAGAAAATTGGACTTGTTCAGCTCAGAAAAGGCTCCAGGGAGACCTAATAGCAGCCTTCTAGAACCTAAAGGGGATCTACAGGAAAGATGCAAGTGACTGGTTACTAGGGCAAGTAGTGTCAGTACAAGGGGCAACGGATTTCAAATAAGGTAGATTGAGATTAGATTGACAGTCTTCGCTATGAAGCTGGTGAAGCCCGGGAACAGGTTGCCCAGAGAAGCTGTGGCTGCCCCCTCCCTGGCAGTGTTCAAGCCCAGGTTGGACGAGGCTTTGGGCAACCTGGTCTAGTGGAGGCTGTTCCTGCCCATGGCAGGGGGTCTTTGAGGTCCCTTCCAACCCAAACCATTCTGTGGGCCTGTGATTTACTGCTACCAGGTCCACAGAAAACACCATTCCGTGTCAGGAGTACATTTTCACCAGAGGTACCAGCGGCAGCGATGAGGTTCCTACAGAAGGCATGGGAGGGGAACGCTCTGTCAGAAACAGCAAACTGCCGATCACCTTGCCGCTCGCTTCCCGCAGCGGACCGAGCGCGCTGAAAGACTTTCTCCCCCTGCAACGCACCGAGGGGCGCGCAGCCAGGGCGGGGATCCGCCGGGGGCGCGGAGGGGAGCGCTGCGAAGACGGCGCCGCGCCCCCAGCCCAGAGCTCGGTGTACCTTCCCGCTGAACCGCAGGCCGGGGCTGCCCTCAGGGCCGCCGACCGCTAACCGCGACGTGCGTTACAGAGCGGCCGGCGGGGCTGAGGACGGGCTCGGGCGGACGAGACAGAGGGTGCGGGGGCCGCACGGAGCCCCCTCCAGACCAACGGTCCCCTCGTGGCTGCACCGTAGCTCGCGCCCTCCGCGCGGCCCAGGTACGCGCCCGCATCGTCACCTCCCCCGTGACGCCAGAGGCGCGCTGCCCGGGCCCGCCCCCGCGGCGACCGCCACGTACCTTCTCGACGCAAGCGACCGTGGAGGCAGTATGGCTCCGCGCGCAATCTCGCCTCGGCGCCCTGCGCTGCCCAATCAGAGTCCTCCGCGACACCCGAATGGGGGTCACGCCCGGCCAATCGCCGGGCCGCGAGGGGTGGGACGTGTCCCCATGGCAACGGGAGCTGGGGCCGTTGGAGTGCCGTTGGGCTGTCGCGTTGCACCGTACCGCGCCGTACCGTACTCTATCGCACCATATCGCACCTCGCCACGCTGCTCCGGGCCTCGCCGCGCTTCCGAGCCCCGCATATCCTCAGGAGGACACCCGCGGGACGCCCCCTTCATCCCCGCGTGCAGGAGACACCTCGTCCTTAAGAGGCAGCGGGTCCTCTCGGGCCGCAGGAGGACCGAAAGGTAGCATCGCCCGTCCCAGGCCGCCCCCAGGAAGGGGGGAGGGGGCGGCGGGAGGCGTCCCGCGGGCGCGGAGCGGGACGGAGGCCTCGCGGTGGGCAGCTCCTGTCAGGGAGAGCCGCCGGCCGCCGCGGGGGGCGCGGGGCGCTCGCTCTCTCGGGGGTTAGCCGCCCTCCCGTCAGATTTGAAACCACGAGATGACGGCAGTGCGGGGGGAACGGCGCGGCGGTGCCGGGAGGAGGGCGGGCGGGTGAGGGCAGCCCGTCCGGAACAGCCCGCCGAGGGGCTTTCTCGGGGCGGGCGGGGAGGGTGTGCGGTGTGGCGGGCGAAGCCAGGAACTAAGTTTGGCCGAGCGTGTCCTGCCGCCCAGGTTTCGCTTTCTCGGGCCTCGCCGTGCGGGTGCCGGCCGCCACAGGCTGCGTGGCTTCTCAGGAAGTAGCACTTCAGCAGCCCCGCGGAAGGGCACGTTAAGCGGCTAGCTGGGGAGAAATGCATGCATGCCTGGCAGCAGCGGCAGCTCCGTCTTGGCTGGCTGGTGATGGCACGACCGCAGGAAAAAATTAAGTTGCTTTGTCCAGGAGACTAGACTGATTTCACTAGAAAGGATACAGCTCCTCAGCATCATCCCTACCGCAGTATCACTGGGGGAGCAAGGTAAAACACTCTAGGGTCGGGTGAACTGCTGTATTCAGAAATTATTCCAACAGAGGTAAAGGCTGAGACGTGGTTGTAGAGGGGCAACATTTTTTTTCGAAAGACATCATGTTTGGCAACAGTTTTTAGTCACCCTTTAGGGAAAAAGCTTTTGTTGTGTGAGTTGTAAGCATATGCTGTGGAGAAATGATGCCCAGCGTTTGCAAAATCAGACCACCACAGTAACAACAGTGAAGCACCAGCATACCACAGTGTCAGGTTCAGCGTGGAGGTTTGCTTTGGGGTTTGTTATCTTGTTTTCTCCCACAAGATGGGCTGAGACTGGCCGGACACCAGGTGCCCGCCAAAGCTGCTCTGTCAGTCTCCTCAGCTAGACAGGGAGAGAAAATGCAACAAAAGGCTTGTGGGTCGTGATGAAGACAAGGAGGTCACTCAGCAATTATCTTCAGGGGAAAAACAGACTCAACTTGGGGAAAGTTAATTTATTACCAATCAAAATCATAGTTGGATAATGAGAAAACAAAACCTAAATCTTAAAACACCTTCCCCTGCTAGCTTCTCCCCTATTCCTTGGCTCAGCTTCACTCCCCATTTCTCTACTTCCCTGCAACCACAGGGGGACAGGGAATGGGGGCTGACATCAGTTCATTACATGTTATCTCTGCTGCTCCTTCCTTCTCAGGGGGAGGACTCCTTACAGTCTTCCCCTGCTCCAGCTTGGGGTCTCTCCCATGGGAAATAGTTCTTCGCGAACTTCTCCAATGTGAGCCCTTCCCCCAGGCTGCAGTTCTTCACAAATGGCTCCAGTATGGATGCCCCATGGGGTCACAAGTCTTGCAGCAAACCTGCTGCAGTGTGGGTTTCCCATGGGGTCACAGACTCCTTTCCAGCTTCCACCTGCTCCAGTATGGGGTCCTCCATGGGCTGCAAGGGGACAACCTGTCTCACCATGGTCTTCTTCACAGGCTGTAGGGGAGTGTCTGGAGCATCTCTTCCTCCTTCTCTGAGCTCAGTGTTAGCAGAGTTGTTTCACATATTCTTACCCCTCTTTCCAATGTTGTTGTTCCCCAGCAGTTCACCCCTCCCATGAAATCTGTTACACCAGGGGTGCTACCATTGTTACTGATGGTCTCGGCCTTTGCCAGCAGTAGGTCTGTCTTGAAGCCAGATGTCATTTGCTTTATCAGGCGTAGGGGAAACTTCTAGGACCTTCTCACAGAAGCCACCTATGTAGCTCCCCTGGTACCAAAACCTTGCCACACAAAGCAAATACACTCACTCTAAAAAAACCTCCTGTAATTGACTCAGTCTTGGTGCAGTTTGACCCTGAGTTCTTAAGTGACTGTCCCTCTCAACAGCACAGGAAAGATTCCTACTCTGAAGACTGGATAGAAGACAAAGAGACGCTCAAAAATTGTTTGAAACCAGGTTTTGTTGTAACCTTTATGGGCTTATGCACCTTTAGGGGCCTCTGCTTAAGATTCACAAAAGGTTTATGGGAGAAGCCCACATTCCTGTGAGTACTTAAGATCCACTTATACTGTCATTTGCTACACATGATTTTGTACAGTCACAGGGCAACATCCTCTGTGGGCTGCAAATTATTAACTTGATTACATACAGTACCTCCTAACTGAAATTTTCCCTTTTACTTGCTACTGTAATCTTTTGGAGGGTGGCGGTATATTATTTTAAGTGTTTTTAAACAGATTCCATTGTAGTGAACAATGGGAATTTCATTCATTTAAAACCAAAATAAACATTAAAAAGTGGAAAATTATAAATTAATATCACCCATTGAGTCTTCTTAAAACTTTCATTAGCTGTTGGACATGAAGCCATCTCATGTAAGCATCTGGCATAAACTTGCTTGTGTCTTGATGCTGTAATCCAGTTTGAGATGCTGTTATTTGGTATCTGAAATTATATTCGGAAAACCCCATCAAACAAATAAAAACTAAGCAATAACAAAAGAGATATTTTTTAATAAGACTAAGAAGAAGTTTTTCTAACTTGGCTGTGTAGTAATGGTAATACTACTGAACATAAACTTTCAGTTTGTATATGCTGAGTTAAAGGTTTTCTGTCAAAAGCTGGCCCCAAGTGATATGTATATAACTGAAACTGTAATCATGAAAAGGGAGAGCAGCTCTCTGAGATAATAAAAAATTTAAAATAATATTTTATTTTATTGACTCAAATGTCAGGGAAATATTGACTCATACTTCTAGTGATATACTGACTAAACAAATGCACTTTACAAAAGACAGATAAAATCCTTTACTGTTAAGTTAAAAGCCCGTATCAGTGTTGCCTTGATTTGAACTCCTGTGCAGCAAAGGTGTTTATTTAGTGAGGTATTGTGCTCTTGTCTTTTGATTGCTCAGTAAGCAGAAGAGATCTCTCTGAAGTTCCTGTTAGATACACAGATAGGGGTATGCTTGTATGCAGCTAAAAATATGGCCAGGTGCTTAAGCCATATTGAACGAAACCAGAGGGAAAAATCATATTAATTTCAATAGTTTTTGCTCTTATGTATGCATGATTGGACAGCTGGAAGAAAAGAAGAAACTACGTTTAATTAGAACCGTTTCAATTGTATTCAATTGTAAATGTTATTCCTAACAGGTAATTCAGGAAACATACAGGCCCTTTTCCTGATTACATTTTTGATGCTTTATATTTGTTACAAAACAAGTGGGACATTTATATACATTTGGATTCCTAAGCAAGTAGAAATCAATGGGAATTAGCAAGTTATGGAAATAAATCTCGTTAGGCAACTACCATTAAGTGCCTAATATTTTTAAATCTCACTCCGTATTGTTAGATCTAGACTTATTCTTGTGAGCTGTATTGTTTTTTTCTTTCCAAAAGGTAAAAAAAAATAAAAATGAATTGCCTGAAATCCTGGGGTGTTCAAGGTTTACTTTAGCATCATCATTTGTTGGTGACTAGAACAGAATGCATATTAGTAGAATAATCAAAGTACTTTTTGATTTGAGATTAGGGTTTGAGCAAGTACTTTGATTCCATGTAGTAGCATACTTGAAACAAGGTTGGTTTTGATGCTAGCACTGACAAAATTGTTGTTTGCATTTTTACAAAAGGAATTTTTGAGATTCCAGGTGTGCTGCTGTATTTTATTACGTATGGGAACTGAACTTATAGGAAGTAAGCTATGTTTGTAGTGTTTTGGTTTTTTTTTAATTTGCTCTTGAAGTTTATAAGAATTTTATAAAGTATGTGTTGACTTCATTACAAGTTTTTGTTTGAGTTCTGGCTTCATAAATCCTTTTATTTTTAGCTTTGTTGGGAAGAATTAATAAAATCAAGCAAGTTCCTTTTAAAAACAAGACTAATATTTCAGCATTCTTCAGTTAGTAGGATAGCTTTGTAGACACTGATATTTATTTGAAACAGTGATAGAGAAGTTGCTTGGAGGCAGGTATTATACATATGTATGTGTGCACACAGGTTTTTAAATAATGACTCATTAACATTGGAACCAGAAATAAAACCAGCTTTCTTTTCAAACTTAGGACACAGTTAAGCGTGTGTAGCAGGAGCCATATACATTTTGTTTCTATGCTATCTTTATTTCTGGACATACAGTTGCATTGTGAATAGTAGCACTTGCCTCTTTCCTGCTCAATCATTCATAATTTGTATTACTATATTGTATCCTCCAGCATTTGGGTGACTCATGTAATACAACAGCTGAAGTGTATTTTTTAAAAAAAGGTTCTGTCAGCAAATGTTGTACTACACACAGTTAAGGCATGCTGTCTTTTCTGAGCAGCTGAAAAAAGAAGCTGTTCTATCAGCCAACTTCACTGCAAAGATAAAGTGCAGTGAGAAAAATGTAACATACAAGTCAAAAGACAAGAATTTAAGCTAAGTAAACAGGATGAGAAGAAAGGATCTTACTGCCTTTGTGTACTTAAATAATAGTTTTTATACAGAACAAGTTGCATACAGTATTAAAATGCTTATTGAAAATGTAAGGATTGTTTCCTGGTGCAGAGAACTGTGTGGTAGGTACCCTTAACAGAAGATTAGGAGAGCGTGTCCAAAAAAGGAGCAACATCTGAGTCATGGGGTTAATGGGCACCATTGACAGAAGAGAAAAAAATACTTGAAGGAGAATGAAAGGAAAACTGCCATTACTTGTGTGGGTGGGACATTTATCTAAAAAGGGGAGAAAATGATGCCTACATATTAACTTTTAAAAGGATGCTTTCTCATTTGGGAAGAAAGCCATGCAGGTGATTCTGTACTTGGAAAGATAACTTGTAAAGGGAAAACTATTGCGGATTGTAGACATTCTTCTCGTTACCTTAGTTTTCTGTTTATGTCCTCAACAAGAAATCTCTCGAGCGCTGGTGACCTAGTCAAAGGACATCTTCACCACAAACAGGTTTAGCTTAGCATCTTGAGCTGCAAAAAGGTTTTTGCGCTTGCTTCTCAAAATTGTTGCCACATTTTAGGCATGCCAATACCAGTTTAACTGGACTAACATTGTGAAGAAGATGCTTTAACTATAGATTCATTGCCTTTCATTGTTGTTTAAGGTATGATGGCATACAGTGTCTGTGCAGCAAGTTCTTCTGAAGTACAGGGAGGAACTAACACTGGTTAGTTCAGATGTTTCCAAACACAAAGCAGAAAACTAATCGGTTTCTGCCTAGTTTCAAACAATTAATGTATTTTTAAAGACTTCATGAGCTAATCAATTTACATATTTGCAAATGTTTTTTAAAGACATGGAAAACCCCATGGAATTAAACATTATCTATTTAAACTGTGATATATGGACAAGTGTATCACTGTTTCAGAGAGGTGAGAAGAGATTCAAGATGCTGTGTGGCTAACACAGACTGCTGAAGGAGTACTTTACATAGCTCAGCTATAATATTTGTAATACTCCCATTCTAGTGCTGAGGGTTAGAATATTCTTACAAAGATGAGGATCAGTAGATCTGTTTTATCTTTCCCTTTTTTTTTTACTATGCAGCACTGCATATGAAGATTGTCCTCTTCTCTGATGTACACCATTTAAATAGGATGTCACAGTACAGTCATGACTTTAGAGAATATTGCTGTCATCCTGCACATCTGCAGGTTTAGTTCCTTCCATGTAATATAGAGCAGGTGTGCATGATATTTTATGAGTACATAAGCTTATTTGTGTATTCTCTAAGTCTGGATTGATGATTATGTTGCCAATCATGATACACAGGTGCAAATGTGTAATATGACATTTCCTGAGTTGTGCTCTCTTGCTTCATAATGAAGCGCTGAGCTTCTACACGTGCAGACACTGCAAGCTATGCACTGATACCATGATATGTTTTTGCCTATCTCAGTTTTAGCAAATTTGACATCAGGTGTTACTTCTTCTAAAATATTTGTGGGGAGGTGTCAGTACCAGAATTATGCTGGTTTCTGGGCAATAGGTTTTAAGTTAATGAAAAGTAAATTTTCAGGTTTACATTATAAACCCCTGGAGTTGTGTAAAACAGGTGTGCTAACGCCATGTTTAGCTGCTTGTGTTAACGCTGCTAGAACAAGCTTTAGAAACTGAATTTTGTACTTCTCTTTTCAAGACCCATAGCTTTTTATAATTCAAATGTCTGATCCTGTTCCACTGAAGTTGATAGGAATTTGTGATCAAGACCAAGGTTGCTGGCAGGCAGCCTGCTTCTTTTCTTTTCCAATTGTTTTTTTCTGTTCATGCAAGTACAATGGTGGCTCCATTTTCTGCTGACTGTCTCATTCTTTTGGCTCTCACTCTTATTCAGGTTTGTTTTTTTTAATACTTCATACTCAAGAGAGGTTTGTACTTTTCGTTTTCCCTGAAAGCTTAGGATATTGTCTTTGTTTATAAACTACAGTATTTGTCTGCTCTAGAGTACTACTTTTATGATTAGTTCTCTTTATATATTACAAGTAGAAATGTTTGTTTATCCCTCTAGGAAAGATGAGATTGATTTCTGATACAGGCAGATTAGTGTTGTGCTTTTCATCTAGATATGCTACGTGTCTTTGACTAAAATCACTTAATTTATGGATGACAATTGTAACATTGTCCATCTGTCTTTCAGAAAGTAATCACTCAGCTGGGCAGATTCATGACAATTTATATTTCTATTAAACTAAGTAGCAGTAGGAAGAGTAACAATAATAAATACTAATAGACTCGAGTGAGGTACCGATGGCATGGCAGGAGGATGTATTCTGTGCATTATATGTACCACTGATGACTGTGATCAAATTGACATTGCATTGACATTGTTCCTTCTTGTGGAACACTGTGTCGGTTGACTTGGTGGCTCCTAGTCCTTAAGTAAGAAACCACATTCCTAAGTCAGACACATGGATTCACCCTGAAATGCCTGGGAAGGGATGAGCATCCAGGAATGTGTTTCTCAAAAATCAGGAACTCTTGAAGTCAGCTGGAACAGACTGAGTGTGGAATGAAATTTTAATAGCAAAGTAGTGGAACAAAACCCCGAACCCAGGTTTTCCTTCTGTCTTTCTTTTTGTCACTCTTGCAGAGTTGCTGAATTTGAGAATCACACTGAGTTTTTTTTCTTGCAGCTGATTAATGTTAGAATTTGCAATGGGCCTGGTTTCTCTCTATGAATACCTGTCAGAGTAGAATCTGCTCAGTGACTCAGTGTGACTGTCACTCTAAAGTTGATGTGTCTTTGTCATCTGCTTTTATAGAGGGAATTTTGATGACTGTAGTCTTAGACTAATAGGTACCTAAATGCAGTAACTCTGTATTCACTAGGTAATGAATTTTTATTCTAATTAATGTATTTCAGATTTACTTGTTATAGCACACATTGTGTAAACAGTTAGCTTTACAGTTCCAAAATACTACAGAAAGTCCTGTGTAAAGTCAGCTGCTATGATAGAGATAGAGTTTTTGCTTATCCATTTTGGTCTTACCTGATTTTAATTCTTTCTGGTACTTCTGGAATTTTTTTTTTTGGCCTGTTTTAGCAAAAAGGCTACAATAAAAACACCCTATGCAGAACCTGAAACCAAGCTCCCTGATAGGCAGTAGATAGCCTTATTTTTAGAGCAGTTTATTACATCAAATAGATGCGAAGAACAAATTGTGGTATCATCCAGGCCTTCCCCTTATGTATGTGACAGTGTATAATCTCCAGGGTTGGTATTTCCAAGGGAACTCAAATGGCCTATGAGCACAAATACCACAGTCAGCAGATCCAATGGCAATTAGTTTGAGTAGAGCTTTTAATAGATAAGCTCTGCTGACTACTGCAGAGGTAGTTTAAAATGATACAGCTCCATTTGCCCATCCCAAATCTGCTGGAAATTGTAGGTTGGGCAGACCAACGTGGTTGGCAGCAAGGGAAATTCTTAAAAACGTTATTGTGTGTCGCCCCCCGCTGGCCTAAATTGATAATCCCCATCTTCACAACTATTGGTGTTAGAAGTTGTAGGCCAGCACCTTTAAAAAGATTATTTATGTCTTTAAAATGGATCAAAGACCAGGTGTCATTGTTGAAAGTGTTGGCTTTACTACTTGCCTTAGGCAAAGAATGAATCAGTGCTGTAACTGTGACTAGCACTTGTGTTTCTGGCTTCTCTGCCATGGTTCATCTCACTGCATGACCTGTTGATCTTACATGAAATGATAATAGTAGCCCATACATGATTTTCAAAACCATTGTGTGCACACCTTACATAACTGCAGTGGGTTATGATATTAAGTTACTTCTATTACTATAATTTTGTATATATGAAAATATTTTGGTGGGGAAAATATTCATCACGGGTCCACATTTTTAACATTATCAGAAGCTAGTATCTTTAAATGAGCCCTTAAACATACATAACCTTTAAAAAATATTTTTAGAAGTACTGAAAGTATAGTTCTTACATACTTTATAAGTCTTTAGGGTTTTGTTGATTTTCTTTCATATCCACTGCCTAGATGTCCTTTCACTTACCCGTTTACTGGACTGCCTCATTCGTATTCTGCAAGAACTTCAGCAAGGTCGACAGTCTTACCTGTAAATCATTTTGACTGTGATACTCTGTGTAAAGAAGTTACTGCACAGGCTGTTAATCTAGAATCTTTCCAAGTATATTTTGAGGTTCAGTTCTCCCCTATTAATTTTTAAAATACAGTTAGTTGAAAGATGCTGAATTATTTTCCTCACTCTTATTTTCCTGTTTCTTTACTCAGAAAAGGGATGTACAGTGGCTTCTTCATAACTCTCTCTCAATCAGCTTTGGAAGTGAACCATCACCTTCCAAGTATTCTAAGTCCTACTTGAATTTACAAAATTTTCTTATTAAGAAACAATGTTCTGATAAAATCTCTAGCATAACCTAAGCCACCCAAGGTTCTTCTATTTCAATTTAGATATTAAAGGACTGGGAAAGATTCAAAGACTAAGAAGCATGATCAAAGGTCTGGAAAAGTTTCTGTAAAAGGAATCAGTAGGTAAGCTAGCATTCCTTAGGCTAGAAGAGTGAAGACTGGTGTATGATCATTGTTGGAGCTAGAATGTGGAAATGGTATTAAAATTTTTTTTTACATCTCTTCCAATACAGGAACTTAGGGGATCTTTGAATGGGTGACAGGTTCAGAGCAGAGGTGGTTCATGCCATGTGTTACCTGTGCAGCTATTTGCTAAACTTGTCATGTTATAGATAGGCTGCTACAGAAACACTATGTTCTATTTCTGTCCAACCTGCTGCGCAGGTTAAGCTATTTCCACTTTCCTTTTGTTGTATTCAGGCCTACCTGGTGATCTAGCTGTGTTCATACGTTGATCAGTATATCAAAATGCCTTAGTAAGGATAAAATAACAAGCAACAGTGTGCAGAGAATGACTCTAACACCAGACATGACAATCTACTTTTGGAAAAAAGAGGACAAAATTAGGTAACCTTGGCCATGCAAGCCAGAAAAGCTTGACAGTAGGGTGATAGTTGTCTGCCAACTAAAAGAACCAATGGGCTGCATTACATATATTAATTTATTAATGTTATCTATGCCACTGATAAATAAAATGAGCAGTGCCCACACTCAGCTGATAGCTCTAGTTCAGGACTTCCAACAGTGTTGTTGATTCTCCCCCCGAAAAAAAGGGATTTGCTGCTGCTTGACATAGGTACTTTTGATGGAATTATTTGGATGAATAGTTAAAGTATTTGTACAGAAATTCTTCTTATAGTGGGTATGCTTTTGTTTTGACTGCACATTTCTTGAATATTATGTCTAAGCTCATTTTAGATAGCATTTGACTGGCAACTTTCACTTTTCAGGGGTTGTTTTATATTAGTAATGTAACATTGGGGTTCGCTCAGGGTTTTTGTAGAGTATTTGGAGACTGCGGGCTGTTATAGGCTGAATTGGCTGAATCATCTCAGAAGCCTGATTTCACTGTCATGCTGGATTACCATCAATATATTCTTAGCTGGATTTCCTGTACTTGCACTGTCTAAGTATTCCATCTTACCAGTTCCTGAATGAATTGGGCTCTTTTCAACCAAATTTGATAAAAGGGGAGAAGACAGGTTAAGAATTCTTAAAGTGCTTGGTGCTTATCAAACTATGTGCAAGTTAGCCCCATATAAGACATGAATTGAAGTCTAGGGGAGACTGGCATGGTAAAGCCCTGCCATCAGCAACAGATAGTGTGAAGGCTTTTTTCAGGAATATCTGTCAACTTGAAATATGGATATTACGTGGATTGTAAAATATTTTTCCTGCAAATAAATTTTGGATGGGATTTTGACTCCAAATTAGGCCAACTACTCCATTGTTAAAACATGTAAATGCTCTACATTACTACATTAAGATCTGATTCACTGTTCACGACTATCCTTAGGAGTTTGCTAGTAACTTCAGCAAAGACATGACCAGTGTAGGAACATCAGTCTTAGTTAGGCAAGACTTGGCCATCCTGAACAAGTCTATGAACATTAGGTGTTCCTATGTGTTCTGCAGAGCCATTGATAATACTTCAACGTGTTAAAAACCTCTCACCATGTATAGTACAACTGTAAGATGGTCTGAGGAAGTCTACATGTATAATAATAGCCCTTAAAAATTAAAGTTGTGTTTAATTAGTGTTCCTTGAGAGCAGTAGAACATGTAGAAAGTGGGTATTACAGTTATCTATGTAGGAATGTCGAAACATATTAATAACTTCATTTATGTTAATTTTTGTGACTTGTTCTCCTTTCAGATGAAGTGGCTCTCTCTCCTGCCGCAACAGTGTATTCTGCTGATGACATGTCTCCTAATGGCCTTGGAAGCTGTACCCATAGACATAGATAAGACAAAGGTCAAAGGAGAAGGCCACGTAGAAGGAGAGAAGGTAGAAAATCCAGTAAGTGTAACGAAACTTATCTAATCAAGTATTTTTTTTCCTAATTGTTAATAATCTGGCTATAGCAAACTTCCTTCCTGAAATTTAGATGTTCTGGAGTTGCTTGCTGGAAGGAAACCTAATATTAGCCAGTGTTGTCATACAGCCCACCATCTACTATGGTGAGGTTCTGTTTACATTTGTTCTCTTTATTTTCTTTCCCATTAGCTGCTAGAGGTGAGCTGGCACATGGAAGGAATTCCCCGGCTTACGCTAGGAAGAACTGCTTACTGTTCTTTCCCGCAATTGAGTGGTAGCTTAGGAAGTTCCACTCAGTGATTCCAGCTCAGTGTTTCAAATGGAATAGCAATGAATGAATTGCACTGTTTTAAATAAAAAACCCAACAAATGAACAAGCCAGCAAAACTCTTATTAACATAACAAATGCTTGTGCATAATATGGATTCCTAAACACGTCTCTCTTCCTTATCAGTTGCTGAAACATAGGAATCCTAAAAATAAGTTATTACAGGGAAATTATGCGAATCAGAAAGAAAAAGAAGATATCTAAGATAACGCCTGTGTTGCTGAGATTTGCGTTTCAGTTCAATCATTGTATTTAAACAAAATTAAAACTTTTGTATTATATTCTTTTCTGAATTTCACATTCTTTTTTTGAAGGATACAGGACTTTATTATGATGAATATCTCAGGCAAGTAATAGATGTCTTGGAAACAGATAAGCATTTCAGGGAGAAACTCCAGACTGCTGACATAGAAGAAATAAAGGTAGGTACAAAAAAAAGTTAAATTAGCGTTAGTTAAATCCATAATCATGAGCCACATATGTGTATTCTTTCTTCCTTTACTTTTTTCATGCTCCTCTCAAGTTTTTGTGAGCTTAAATTTCTTCTCATTTTTATGTACTTAGTTATTTAACTCTTACTAGGTCTTTGTCTTTAGTCAAAGTGCAGCAGAATTCTGTTCATCAGAGACTATTCCATAGCATAAAAAACCCCTGACACGGTAAACTTGAATACAGTTTCTGCCTATCTACGAAAAAGCCTATTTTAGGTATAATACAGGTAGGTAAACCCTCATGTACATCAAAACATCTGCAAGCATAACTTTCACTTGTGGTTGCCTGCTGAGTAATTTCACAGAATCACAGAGTTGTAGGGGTTGGAAGGGACCTCGAGAGATCATCGGGTCCAACCCCCCTGCCAAAGCAGCTCCATAGCTCATACTGCACAGATAGGCATCCAGATGGGTCTTGAATATCTCCAGAGAAGGACACTCCACCACCTCCCTGGGCAGCCCATTCCAGTGCTCTGTCACCCTCACTGTGAAAAAGTTCCTCTGCATGTTGGTGCAGAACTTCCTGTGCTCCAATTTGCAGCCATTGCCCCTTGTCCTGTCTCCACAGACCAAAGAAAAGGGGCAGGCCACTTCCCCCTGCACCCCATACTTAAGATATTTATAAACATTAAGCCCCCCCTCAGTCTTCTTTTCTCCAGGCTGAACAGCCCCAGCTCTCTCAGCCTTTCCTCATAGGATAGATGTTCCAGGCCCCTAATCATCTTCGTAGCCCTTCTCTGGACTCTCTCAAGGAGATCCCTGTCCTTTTTAAACCAGGGAGCCCAGAACTGGACACAGTACTCCAGGTGGGGCCTGACCAGGGCAGAGTAGAGGGGGAGGATCACCTCCTTAGACCTGCTGGCCACACTCCTCCTGATGCACCCCAGGATCCCATTGGCTCTCTTAGCCACCAGGGCACACTGCTGACTCATAGCCAACCTGTCATCAACCAGGACCCCCAGGTCCTTCTCTACAGAGCTCTTCTCCAGCAGGACATCCCCCAGCCTGTACTGATACAAATGGTTGTTCCTTCCCAGGTGCAAGACTTTACACTTGCTTTTGTTGAACTTCATTAGGTTTCTCCCTGCCCAGCTCTCCAGCCTGTCCAGGTCTTGCTGGATGACAGCACAGTGTTTCTGCATGTCAGCCACCCCTCCCTGCTGTGTATCATCGGCACATTTGAATCAATGTTTTGAATAAAGAGGTGTATCTGCCTTCAGAGATTAAGATAGCAATGGAAGAGAATTACAAGAAAGTCACATTTTAAAGTCTAGGTTTGTGCTAGAGGCAAAGTCAATGTATATAGGAAATAAATAGATCTCTGGCTTTCACTGCCGCTCTCCTTTCTTTTGTGCCAGTCCACATAGGACTCTGCATAACCTCACTGCATTCTTGTCTTTTCTTGCTTTAGTTCTTGGCTTTGGGTGGTGGCTGTTCTGCATTCCCCTTTATGAGCTAGAAATTCAGCAAGGGACAGGTAGGAAGCAGTCAAACGTGATAGACTTAAGAGGAGATCCTAGCTTTTGCGTTTCCTTTAATGCCTCGTGTTGCCATTGGCAGCTTTTAGCTCCTTTTTCTTCTGTGCCACATCTAGTGTAACCCTTGAAGGTTAATGTCCATTTCCAGATACTGATAAATATCCTTAGAGTATACATTGATGGCTGTTGCTGTGCTTCTACCTTCTCTCAAATCTTAGAGCCATCAAGTAGATGAAGAACATGGCATTTTGTGTGCATCTCACAGTTCTTTTGAACTAACTTTAGAACACTTGATCAAGAACTTTATCATTTTTTAAACATTGTTAGGTATTGCTGTTTCAAGGTCATGTTTTTGCTCTTTGCAGGAGCAAGGTATTTAAAAATTCTCTTTTCAGAAATGGTTTTCAGATTCCTCTCTGGTTCTATAACCATAGGCTTAAAAAATTTTAATCTGCTCATCAAAAAAAATGGTGACATTCTTACAGTGTGGGCTACAGTATTGCCAAAGACTGCCACTACTCTTGTAGCTCATATCTAATGGGAATCCTAAAGACTGCTTAATACACAACTTTTATTTTTTGACAGAGTGGAAAGCTAAGCAGAGAGCTTGATTTAGTAAGCCACCACGTGAGAACACGGCTGGATGAACTAAAAAGACAAGAGGTAGCAAGATTAAGAATGTTAATTAAAGCTAAAATGGATTCTGTTCAAGGTAAGAATACAAAATTTAACTTGGTGAATTAACAGATGGGATTGAGTTGGAGAGGTGCCTGAAGTCCATCAGTTACGCTTTGTTTGTTGTCAACAATAATGACTGTAAGCTAAAAGTGAGCTGGCCTAGAGCCAGCAAAGACCTGTCTTTGCAGGAAACTGGGGAGAAGAGAATAGCCATCTGTATTTTATAAATAACTAAACTTGATTCTGGCAGTGGGTTTTTCAGATGCTTCTAATCCTTTTTTGATTTTTTTTTTTTTAGTGCATCAATTTATAGATTACTCACTAAGAACTGGTAACATAGGAGGACTATGTATAGGAATACAACATAACATGGTATTTCATGTCTTCACAGGGCAGAAATCTTTTTTGTTTTGTTTTGTTTTGTTGTTACAGTCAGTTAACACAAACATTTTCCTTTTTATCTTTTTAAGCCCGCTTTCCACCAGTTAGAGTTATTGCACAGATTTGTAACAAACACTAAACATTTAAATGTAGAAGATTATTTTTCTTATTTTGGGGCCACTTTTAAGCTCCTGAACAAATTAAAACACTTGGAGTAAAACAAAAATTATTTGTAGCATTTTCTTAATTGCTAATGAAATTGTACACACTCAGGCAATATCTTTTGATGAATAAAGCGTACAGATTTCTTGTGATTCTCATTGCTGTCTGTTTGTGGGGATTCTTTTTTAATTCTCATTACTGAAGAGGTTTTAAAGTTTGCATTACTAATTCTGTAAATTTCCTATTGGTGGTTTCTTTTTGAAGAGAATTCATTGCCCATAAAGATACTAAAGAGGCGCTGCATGATCTTGTTTCTGAAATGCTGTTTTTCACAAAGAAGCTCTAATAAAAAGGTCTTAATTGGTCTATACAAATTATTCTTAAAAGCCTTTGCAAGTTATGGGGAGGGAATTTACTGAATCAGGCAGATAATGTGACAGTTTAAAATACTCCAAGAATAAGGATCTGTCTTCCAGGCTAAATGAAATTGAGAGGTGACAGGTAGACTGGAGAAGTACAGATGTGCAAATATGCATTTATGTGGATGTTACTAGGGTCTGGAAAGCATCAAATTAATTTGGGAAAAAATGTATTTCTATGTAGTACCTTTCCTGTGAAGTCATCAGATGCTACCATAGTGTAACTAATTAATAATTAACAAATTGGCTGAGAACACCAGATCACCTTTCTGTCCATTGCTTTCTTTTAATGCAAGTTTTTGTCCACTGGTAGCTAGACAGTGCAGACCAGCAGAAGACCCTCCACAGGAGTCAGTGCATTGTCACATACCTGCCAGACCCTGTGTTTTCCCATATATATTGATATGTTTTTCTGTAAATATAGGGTGAAAATGGATTTGGGGGCTTTTTTTTCAGTTCGTAGGATTGGGGTTTTTGTGGGGTTTTTTTTAAAGCCTATTACTACACTTGTAAAAATGTTTCAAAAACAGGCTAAAGCACATATATTTGAACAGAAATTGTGATCTCACCAGGGAGGAATGCTGGTTGAAACCTGACCCAGACAATGTTTGCTGTTTTGTGATAATACAAACACAACATTGAGCACAAGATAGTTTGCCAAAGATTTGCAAGTTGAATTTTTTCCTCCAATTTTTAAAAACAAATAAAATATTTTTTGCTAAGTCATCTAGTAAAAGCTTATCAAAAGTGTTGTATTTAATATATCAAGTGTATGCTGCATTAGTTAGCATTATTACCTTGCATTAGCAGTCAGAAAACCATGGTAACAGCTAGAAAAGCCTGTTGTAGAAATGTGTTTTGTTATTAGTGCATTGTATATTGATATTGTTGGGCATCTTTCCTGTCATAAGGAAGAGAGAAATGTTTGCAGCTTTCAGAGACAGGACCAGATTTTATTCATGGCCAGATAAAAGTCTGCAATATGTACAGGACAACAGAAGAGTCAGACTTCTCCCAGTTCAGGAAAAAGATGCAGGTTGTTAGCTTTGATAGTTGAAGGTACATGGAGTATCTCACTTATAAACGTTATACAATGCTTTTCTTAGTTTGTGAAACTCAAACTGATTGTATTTTTCCTTGCTGAAATGCAAGCCTTAATTTGTGCATGTTAAATTATTGGGTGCAATGCAACACTGACACATCAGAAGGAATATAGTGCAAATTACTGTCAACTTTGCTGATCTCCTTCAGGAAAAGCAACTTTAGAAGTGTTGCTATAGTTTCCTCTAAAAATGAAAAAATTACTCAGTCTGCAGGGAGCATCAGGTACTTAAAAGGCACAAGCTCCCATCTGAAAATTTTTAACTTCCTGATCTTGCTTGATTTCAAACTTATTTTAATGTTTTGTATTTGTACCTTGTTCTTTCAGACACTGGCATAGACCATCAGGCTCTCCTGAAACAGTTTGAGCATCTGAACCACCAGAATCCTGACACGTTTGAACCTAAAGACTTAGATATGTTGATCAAAGCAGTGAGTGTTAGCTATAAACTGCTACAGGGGGGTTTAGTATTAATTATTATGCTTTTTTTTCCTCTAGTAAAGGCAAATCCTTTTATATGCACCACTTTTGCTTCTTTTTTTTTTTTTTTTTTTCTAATGAACGACATTCAGTTTTCATTTTCAGAGAAAAGGCTGTTGTCTCCTTTGCACACTTGAAAATTGTTGTTAAGAGCCCGTAGAGTTTGGGGTGGCATCTTAAGAGGCCTTGAAACCAACTTCCAGAATAAAATACACATCTCTGGGAGCCTTCAAATTGAATGTAGTTGTGATGGGGGTATATTTTTCGAAAGTGTATTTTCTGATTGCTATTTCTAAATGATTTCTGTGTCACACAGAATGACATAAATAATCATCCCTTAATCATCCATTATGTCGAGCTGCAAAACCACAGGAGAGTAGAATTTAAGATACAGGTTATGGCATTAAGATACAGGGTATGGCATTCAATGTCTGTTTAGCAAATTCAGTATCAATCATGGGTGTGTGTAGAGGGCAGTTCAGTGCATGTTTGTTAAGGGGATGCATTTAAGGCTAGGAGGCATGGCATGGCTTCTTTCAACTGTTGGAAAAAATACACTTCTCAAGAGAAAAAGTACTTTAATCTCAGACATGCTTTAGAGAGCACCGTATGTCTGACATGAGAATTTGACAGTGTTTATATTTCCAAAATAAATTGAAAGATGAGGTGAATTTTAAGCTTTTTCTAATTTTTGTGGATTTTTTTTTAACCCTTGGAAAATCCTACCTCAATTTTCTGTAAAATTATTTGTATAGAGATACTATAAAGTTTCTTGCCATTTCTGAGCATCACTCCTGGGAAAATTCGGATTGACTTGGAGAAATATATCCTCAGTGGGACAGTGCTTTGTCTTACTGTATTTCTTTTGCCTTCTCATTTCTCAGCTGAGATACTAACAGAGTGTAATGGACATTTTAAGGGGTCTTTGCTTTGAAATTGTTATTGAAAAGGTACCGTGAATCTGAAAACTAAAATGTAAATAATGGGAAGAGACTGTATCGTGTATAAACCTGTTAATTTGAAAAGCACTACCAAACACCCTGGAATACTTTGAGCTGTCTGAAAATGATACATCTTTAAACTTTATTCAGGTACTTGTGAGAAATTCTCCCTGCACACCCTTTCTCTGGACATAATTGGGGTTTGTGACCTAATCTGTATTAAGCTACTGCAGACTAACTCTCAATGTTAACGAAGACACTTGTTTCATTTAACTGTACGATAAGCTACAAATGTTCTTGGAGGTTAATGGTCCTACTTGAAGCTGTGCTGAATTAGCATGGAACTTAATTTGTGACTAAATGATGAGAAAGGACACTTTGAAGCCTTCTTACAGTACTGTGTAGTTGCAAAAATTATTTACTGGTTAAACCCTTGCCAATTAATTTCTCTGAAAATAATGAAGCTAAGAGAGATGTTTCTGCAACACTGTCACATGAAAGGAAATCCCCAACCAGCCTACCTCATGTTTAAAAGAAGAATGGCAGTATGGCCAGCCTTGCTCACAGATCTGAATATAGTGGTTTTAATATCATATGTGTTAACATAATTATGTGGCATAATATGCCTACATACATCTGTATTTTTAGGCTACAAGTGACCTGGAAAACTATGATAAGACCCGCCATGAGGAGTTTAAGAAATATGAGATGATGAAAGAGCATGAGAGGAGAGAGTATTTAAAAACACTGGATGAAGAAAAGAGACAGCGAGAAGAATCCAAATTTGAGGAGATGAAGAAAAAACATGGAGATCACCCTAAAGTTCACCATCCTGTAAGGCCACAGTATTCTTTTAGGATTGGGTGAAAGCTTTCCTTTCCAGGGAGAAAAGGATAACAAAGAGAAGGGTGTATCTTGTTTGTTCTCAGCATTTGCCTCTTCTTATCGACGTGGGAGCAATGCTGAGAGCATTACAAAACCCCACTATACGTACACACACCCACCCCACCCCCAGTTTTTCTGAATTTGCTGGCAGAATTATTATTTACCAAGAATCTAAAACTCATGAGGAAGAAGACAGAATGGTATTCAGAACTGTAGAGATACCTTCATGGTATGCATGGCCTGCAAGGTAATACATCATAGTACCATTTGCTCTAGAAAAAGCAAACTAATTTAACTCCACTCAGCTGTTATTTCTAGATGAGTCTGTGTGACTATAACTGGTGGTTACAGGTGTTCCTTTCCATTGGATATGCCTTTTTCCCTGGGCCTTTCTGTCTAATGAAAGCATTAGATCTGACCAAAAGGGTATTAAAGAAAATTCCATTGATTCCATTTGCAACACAAATAATGAGAAAATAAAGCCTTTCAGAGACATTGTAATGCAAAGGTAACACAGAAAAATTACACTTAATCATCTTTTGAATAGTTTTTTCTTTGTAACCGATCTATAGGGAAGCAAAGATCAACTGAAAGAGGTGTGGGAAGAAGCAGATGGACTAGATCCTAATGAATTTGACCCCAAAACATTTTTCAAATTACACGGTAAGAGGTTTAGTTTAATTTAATGAACAAGGGAAGTGATTTTCTGTTACCTTCTGCTGAGGGCAAGTTTGTCTTATGCTAGGATGAAGTCTTACACCTCAAGAAATGTGCATGAATCTGAAGAGTATAGAGGAGAAAATATTTACATTATTTTTTGTAAGTTTTCGGCAAAGTTTTAAATGGGGTTTAAAAATTGAAAACAGAGTTTTGTTTAACTACTTATAAAATCATTCATCCAATAACCAGTAGTGATTCCTTAGGGAAGCATGGGTACTTACAGGGCTGGCTGTGTCTTTTTAAGCTGTATACTAGGAATAAATCTTCAGAAGTGTGTGTGGAAAAACCTACTTTCTCATCATCTCTGCAGATAAGTGCCAGGCACCTGTTAATTTTGGAATGGTCATAGACGTGCCAAGCCTCTTCAGAAAGTTGCAAGATTCCCTTAAAACAAAAAACAAAATGCCCCCCCAATCCTGCCTCTGTATTTCTGAGCAATAGAAACAGTAGTAGCAGAGATGAGCATTCATCTCAATGGGCATTTTGCTTTAAATGTGATTATATAAGGTTACACATTTATAGTCTGACATTGTTAAATGCATCATGATACTTAGGCAGTTGCTTCCTGGCACTGGGCTGTGAAAGGCTGAACGGTACATAGAATTTGATTCATACCAAAGATGATAACTTAAGAAAAGTGATCTAGCTTAAGTCTAAACTTTTATATTTGTTTATACAAGTATAAATATTTATTACAGTAATTATAGTAATTAAACCTTTCTTCTTCCTAGGAAGAGACCTTGAAATACAATTTTTTGGAAAAATTTTGTAGCTTTTTTGTGCAAATCTTAACAAAACAGAAATAGCTGAAATAACCTTTTGCCTTAGCACTTAACATATAAAAACTTAAAGAAAAGCATTGTATAAAAGACACTCATTTGAAGTAGACATTGTCTTCTAGTTTCAGAGGAAGTGTAACAATACTCAGGGCAGAATGCAGGATTAAAGCTGGATCATTAGTTGTCAAGTATCCTCTTTGCATTTGCCATGAAAAGTCATTTTACAGTGATGTCTTCTCAAGCAGTGCATATTTATATAGCTTTTCACATAATTCTTCAGGGTTTTTTTGAGAAAGATTTTTTTAGGGATTTTTAGAGCTCCTGAATCTGTTTACAAGTTTAATTGTTAAATTGGGACAACTTGTTCTCAGCAATATCTTTTGGTAATTGCACTCTGTGCAATCCTGTTGTGACCTATTGCAGTTTGCTGATCTAAGAAGTAGGATGATTGCTTTGGACTTACCCAATGAACCAACCAACTAAAAATGGCAAAACAGTTCAGCCAATGCCTGATAAAAACATAAGTAGAAAACATGAGCTATGGAACAAGCATCTTGTTAAATGAGGTTTTTAATCCAGTTGATACTGATACACTGATACTTAACTCATGGAGATCTATGACACATATTACTTTCTGTACATACTCAACTTGTATTTTCAACTTTTCTTTTTGTAGATGTCAATAATGATGGTTTCCTTGATGAACAAGAATTAGAAGCCCTATTTACTAAAGAGGTAAAAAACAAGTTCAGACACTTGTTTCAGTAAATAGTTACAGGGATATATGTATTTTTTCTAGGTATATTTGAGGGCTTGGGACCACAAATTAGAGTATTCATGCCAAGTTTTGTGCATCCTTAATGTTCCTATAAAAGTATAAAACACATCACCAGAGAAAATAAAGTTACTGAAGCACAGGACTCAAACAGCAGAGATCTAGTGCTCATGTATTTCTCTGCCACAGGCTTGTTTGAGGTTTTATAGCTAGTTTGCAGGATGGCTGTACCTGTAAAATTGCACTGCTAGGTACAGCCTGGTATAGGTTCTGAAGCTGGGTAGCTGTGCTAATCAATGAGCCATGAGACTTGCTGAGAGAAGTGTCACTAATCAACAAGTCGTAGGACTCGTTGAGAGAAGAAGGGTCACATGTGCAAATTAGCTTAAAGACAGCTTGTTGTGGAAAACAACAGAAATCTCACATATTTTGTATCTAGCTAGTTTGGGGCACATGTACATGTGATCAAGTAGGCAGGCTCTTAGTTTCTTTAAGGCGTGGTTCATTGTGAAACGCAAATGTTAGCACTTCTTTGCCTCCCAGAGGGGTAATGATAGCAGTGTACAGAAATTCTACAATGATGGGAACTGCAGAATCAAGGAGTATACTAAGGGTCTTGGTCTTCATTTTTCCAGTAGCTTCTGTTTTGGTATAGCAATGAAAACCCCCAAAATGTGCCATTCAGAGATCCAGCGTTATGACTGTCAATACCTAGTCTTACAATCTTCTCTAGATTTCATGAGTCAGGGATATAGAGGCTTATCAATTCAAACTTCTGTAAATTTTATAAGAAATTAAATTTGAAAATACGTATTTCTGACAATACTTTGCCATAATCTCCTCTAATACAATAAAGACCTATGGCAGTCTTGTTTTGATAGGTATGTCCCACCATTTTGCAGCTTTAGTTGCAAACAAATTTAGTTTGGAAACAAATGGCCTAGGGCTTTGCAATCACCTATCGATGAAGCTAAATGACTGAGAAAGCTAAGTAGAAGCAAATAAGCATAAACTCACCAGAAAGACAGTGTGCAAAAAGAGAACTGGGTCATTAAGTTAAGCACTCAATTTGCCTTGTGATACCCTGAATGCTTGCGTGCTCTGGTAAAAAAGCTATTCTCTCCCATTCCAGAAACCACATGGAAACTATGCTTGCCTTGAATCAAATGTGGGATCAGACTGTGTGTGCTGAGGTCAATTTTACACTGAATTGCTGCAGACCACATGAATTAACTCAGAACTTCATTCTAAGCAATGAAAGGCTTGCTTGTTGCTTAAATCCTCTGCTAAAAGAGAATTATACACACACATGCTCTCACTCTATTGAGAAAATGGTGAAGTGCTTTTAGCAACATCTCAGTCTACTGTTCCAAATATGTTCTGTCATTTGAATGAGAGTCCCTTTCTCCACACTAACATTTGATAATTTTGAATTTCAGCTAGAAAAAGTTTATGATCCCAAAAATGAAGAAGATGACATGGTTGAGATGGAAGAAGAAAGACTGAGAATGAGAGAACATGTAATGAATGAGGTGGGGACTGACGTTCAGTAGAGCTGCTCATTTCCTTCTGTGGTCAAGAAATACAGTCCTCCTAACATGGAAGGTTGTCCAAGTACAGCACAAATGTCTGAGCTACCACATTGAATGCTGTTTCTGCTTGGATTCACATAAAGTTACAGTTCTCAAACCCTGCCCCCAGTTTGGATGTAAATACCTGCTGACTCATTTTGATTTAAGGAGTTCCAGAGGAGCAATAGTACTGAAGCCTCCATCTTTTGTAGATCCTAAGATTCAAGAGAAATTCTTTGATAAACAGGGAAGACTCTAAATATACTTTCATGCTTGGCAAATGCATAAGATTTTAGGTGTGAGAAGGGGGAGTAGAGCAATATCTTCTTCCATGTAGCTCACCTTTCTCCCTTCAGAAGAGGGCTCAGAGCTCAACGTATCAACTGCTGAAGTGAATGTCTGTACTATTTCTGATAGGCTTCCAGCCCAGGACGCAGAGGAAGGAGGGTATTTCAAACCACCATGTTTTTCACTCCTGCCTCTTCTGTATTCAACTATATTCCTTAAGCTTGAGGAACATAGCTAGTAAATAATAAAGGGAAGCATCTCCTTCCTTTCCCTTAAAGAATTCTTACACAGCTGAGTTGGGTTTGGGTTTTTTTAATGTTTTAAAACCTTCCCCTCCAATAGTGAAGACTACTCTGGCTCACAGTTGCAAAATTATTACCAGAAATTTTTCCTCAAAAAACTCATGCAAACCACTATTAGTGTTGGGGCTGTGACCACAAATAACATTTCCAGTAAAGCCAATGAATTTTGAAGTAAAGTGTGAAGATTTACTTTTTATTTCCACTGTTGTTAAGCTATATAAGCTTGTGAGAGAGGTTTTCAGAAGATGTTGTAGGTGCTACCTTGAAAATGGGACAGTTTAAAAATAAAATGGTTGTATTTGAAGATATTTGTATAAGGAAAAGAAACATTAGCTCCACCAAAACCTGTCCTTTATGTTAAGCTTAATTTTTTACTTCAAACAGGTTGATGTCAACAAGGACCGGCTGGTGACTTTGGAAGAGTTCCTGCGAGCTACAGAGAAAAAAGAGTTTTTGGAACCAGACAGCTGGGAGGTAATAAGAACATCTTCCAAGTGCAAGTACCCTACCACTGCCATCACTTTCACTAGACAGCCAAATGGCATGTCTCTGACACTTGGGCTTTTTCAGTTCTGCTGTGGTATGTGTGGTTAAGTGTCTTAGCTGGATGTAATGTAGCAGATAACGTCGTAGATGTAATCTGTATGGTCCATGCACAAACAGAAAACGTCTTGCACCACCCTGTGGATTCTAGAGGAGTTTTTCCCACATGTCCTTCAATGGGAAAATGGACATTTTGTTTATGAATCACTTTTTGATGAAAACTCTGAGGGTTGTTTAATGAACTGTACAACACAGCTAATAAAAACTTCAGTGGGAAGATGACAAAAATATACGTGCATTTCTGCATATACATTCATAAACATATTCATGATTCTATGTATTTTCTTGCAGACACTAGATCAACAGCAGCTCTTCACTGAGGACGAGCTGAAGGAATTTGAAAGTCATATTTCTCAGCAGGAAGATGAACTTAGAAAGAAGGCAGAAGATCTTCAGAAGCAGAAGGAAGAGCTACAGAGGCAGCATGACCAGCTTCAGGCTCAGAAACAAGAGCTTCAGCAGGTACATTTATGAGGACAGTTTTGGTTTTTTCCCCCTGCATCCTTATATGTAACAATCCCCAGTTCTAGAGTGTTCTTTACCTTGATTTCTCATGAGTCCCAGCTAAATTCTAAACCAGTGGTAACACAGCAAAACATAATCTAGCATTCAGCATTGTAGCAAACAATACAAGCTTCTCAACTCGATAATGTAGCCACTATCAAGGACTACATAATGACTCCAAAATTTGTGAAGTGTATTTGTTTATGTCAAACCAGAGAGAGTTGACAGATTTAAGTTTTTCAACAGTGCTATTTTATTTTTCACCAGGTTGTAAAACAGATGGAACAAAAGAAACTACAGCAAGGAAATCCTCCTGCAGGACCAGCTGGAGAACTGAAATTCCAACCCCGTATGTGTCTTTCTGCATAGATTAAACAAACTTTTTAGCCACCACCTCCCTGGGCAACCTGTTCCAATGTCTCACAACCTTCATAACGAAGACTGTCTTCCTAATATTCAATCTAAATTTACCCCCTTCTAATTTAAAACCATTCCCCATCATCCTATCACTACATGCCCTTCTAAAAAGTCCCTCCCCAGCTTCATTGTAGACCCCCCTTCAGGTACTGGAAGGCCACTATAAGGTCTCCCCATAGCCTTCTCTTCTCCTGGCTAAATGACCAAAAAACCCAAAAGGTTTTGTTTGGTTACCACTACATTAGAAACTTTCCTGTAGAACCTTTTCACATTTGGGGCCAATTTCATTGAGAAGTTACAAATGGCTCTGTTCTTGTTTTACAGCTGGGGAACACAAAGTTGGAGATGCACCAAAGCATCCTGCAGGAGGTGATCAGCCTTTACCACCAGGACATGTACAGGAACCAGCTGCTAGAACTGATCAAGTTCACCCTTAACCACTTGTGCCTCAACTTTATAGCATCTTTATTAAAAAGGGGAGGAGGGTGGGGAGGGAGGGCAGGATATCAGAGTGAAACATGAACACCCCATGTTTTTCCCCAGACTGTAAAATCATTTGGCATGTTTAGAGGTGAAGTATCAATCAGATATGAATCAGAAATGAAATTAATTTTCTCTCCAGTGCATCACTGAGAAACACAAGGGGAACATTTAGAGGCTACAATGGAGGAGGGAATAAAGGAAACTATTAGTACAAAAAGTTTTTATGGCCAGGGGACTGAGATGTTGAACTCTTCTCTTACAAAAAGGGGAGAGACATCTGCTATTCTGTGTTTAGGCACAAATTGGAATCTTCTCAGAGAGGAGCAGGGAACTGGCCTGAATGCCAAGTTAGGTCTAGTTTTATGTAGAAGCTCTTTCCAGAAGTGCTGAGGAGCAAAACATGGGGAAACAAAGACCATAGATAAGGCCTACCATTTCCAGCACTACCAAACCCTTTCTTCTTTTGAGACCAAATAAAACCAAACTTGTAATTCTTAATCACAGACAAATTTGCACTTTCAAAAATCTAAACACAGCAAAGAATTATGTGAAACAGTGAATATTTTTCATGTTTACAGAAGCCTAAGAATTTCACTGTAAGCCTTCAAGAGGAATAATGTACTTCTGGTGTATTGATCTGAACCGTCCTCCTTGTTGAGATTAACTCTTTGTAGCAGTTGAATACTCATCTGGCTCTTGGGACAGTACTTTTTTGTCTGTTTCTTTCATCAGGTGCCAGCTAATCTCAAAATTTTGCATGTCAAATAAGCTTTTTATGTTGATGGAAACATTGTGCAAAACAGAACAAGGCTCATTGTCTTTTTCTGTACAAATTCTCCTACCTCCTATGATAATGGATTTTTCAAATGCACCACATGCTCAAGAAAGCTTTTCTCAGTGTGGTGGTTTGGCCCTGGATAGAGGCCAAAATGCCCACCAAGCCACTCACTCACTCCCCCTTTCAGCCGAAAAGGGGAGAAAATATATATATTGGGAGGCTTAGGACTTGAGATCTCAAGGACAGAGGGATCACTCTCCAATTAGTGTAATGGGCAAAACAGACTCAGCACAGAATGAAAGAAAGAAAAGTGATTTATTACTACAACTCATACACCTAGTGAACCGGAGTCGAGATAAAAATGAGAAGCAGCCAGGTCTGCGAGCACCTCCCCCCCCGCCCCTCCCTTCTTAGCAAACTTAAACTTCATCACAATTTTACTCCCTTCTTCCCACCCCAACATGGCGTGGGGAGGGGCAGGGAAGGGGCAGCGGGGTTCCTGCAGTCCCTCACAAGTTGCTTTCCTTCTCCAGATCTCAACACTTCTCCTTTCCCCCACCCCTTGGCTCTTCACACTCTTGACTTTCATCATACATTTGCTCCCTTCATCCCTCCCCTCGCAGCACAGGGAGGGGCACGGAATGGGGAGTGGGGGTTTCAGTCCATTCTGCCTGAGTTGTCTTCTGTCTCAGCTGGGGGGGTGGGGGCATTCCACACACACGTCCCCGGCAGCGCTGTGGGGTCCCACCCATGTGAGAGTCGTGTCCATGAACTTCTGCAGGTCGGGGAGTCATCTCTCTCACCACAGGCCTCTCAGCAGGACTCCCCTCCATAGGGTGCTGACGTTCGGGCCCAGACCCCCCAGCCTGGTTCCCCACAGAGTCACAAGTCCCCCGGCAAACCTCCTGAGGCGTGGATCAATCTTCACAGGGTATAGATGTCTCTGTTCCCTGTTCTCATCTATGGGCTGCGAGGGGACACCTGCTCCACCATGGTCTTCTCCACGAGCTGCTGGGGAAACTTTCTGCATTCTTTTCCCCCCTCTCCTTTGGACCTGGCCTTGGTGTCTGTGCAGCTTGTTACATCTTCTCACTCTCCTCTCCAGTGGCAAAGTGTGCCTGCCAGCAGGGTTTTTTTCTCCTATATGTGATTCACAGAGGTGCTGTGACCAGCTCTGATTGGCTCAGCCCTGGTCAGCAGCAACTTTGGCCTTGAATTGGCCAGTGTTTACAGTCTGGGGCTTGCAGAAAGCTGCAACTGCTGCTTACAAAAGCCATCTCAGCAGCACAGCTACACAAAACTGCAACACTCAGACATAAATCTTTGACTTGGGGAGAGTCTCGCTATTAACTCTTACTAGTCTTTCAGCAGTTGGTGGAAGCTAATGAAGCATCCTAAAACAGGAATGCTACTTGATTGTATTATTTTGGTATTGAACCAGGACAGATCCCTAAGATAGTAAGCCAAAATTTTACAAGAATAATGTAATTTTCCTGTGGGTTTTACTATGCTGTCAAAGAGTTGTGTGATTGTCCTTGCTTGTCATTCATTTCAGACTGAAAGTATCCTAAAGTATAAACATTGTTTGTTTGTTTGTTTGCTTGGGTTTTTATGGCTTTGTTTGGTTGTGTTGTTTGGGTTTTTTTAAAATATGGATTATTCTGATTATACAATGCTGGCTTTGAACTGATACACGCACCCTCCTCTTGGCAAGCATCCTTTACATTTCCTTCCTGTTCTCTGGCTAACTGCTGACAGTGCTATTAAAGGAGGTCAGTTGGGTTTTGAGCAAAGAAAAAGAGGCAAACCTCTGTTACAGAAAGATGTTCCTTTCAGAATAAGACTCAAAAATTTTACTCAAAAAAAGACAAAATGACAGGAGCCAATTACTAATGTTCTGTATTGACATTTGGGAAGTTTCTCACTGCAGAACTTGGGTTGATAGAAGCTGGCCCTGTTCCTTCCATGTTTAAGGCTCCTTGCATCATGCCTGAGTACTTTCTTGTTCTCACACAATATAACAGAACTCACTGCTGGAACAGATTAGGTTTCCTTATCTGTTTCATCTTGTTAGTTGTTGTATCACATTTCCTTCATTTATACCACACAAACAGAATCACATAATCACAAGGTTGGAAAAGACCTTTGAAGATCATCAAGTTCAACCAAACCTTTCTGTGTGAAGATATTTCTACCAATAAGTCATTCCTTCAGGCTCCATCTGCCTCCTAACAAATGTCATTGTGTGTAATGACATGCCTTGTAATGTAATGCTCAAGCTTTTCAGTGCAGCCTCCTACATTTAATTGTAGGATCCAGATTCTCCCTGCTGTTGGAGATGGGCATTATATCCCCATTTACTTTGAAGTGTCCAGAGTTTTGTAAAGAACTGTTGTAACTTGGGGGCTGAAGTCCGCTTCTGTACACTGCTGTGTAGCGAGTGTCAGCAGTGACTGAGGAAGCTGCTTGTGAAGCCAGAGTCTTCACTTGTTCCATCATGAGTTAGCATTAGAAGTTCCTCGCTTTGCACTTCAGCTAGCCACTGAGGTGTGTTCAGTGCAAAACAGTGCACATTTTTCCTTCATCCAACACCTAAATATTGTCAGTGTTAATTTAATTAGTTTAGCAATGCAGTTTAGCAATATACTACAGACTTTTTGTTCTTTTTTTTAGAAGTGGAAACAGGGTTTTAAACCTTAGAATTGGTGATCAGGTTTATCTCTAACATAATCAAAGTTTAGTCAAACTGAATTGTTTGCCCTAAATTATGTGCAAGTCAGAGCTTCAGTCCTCAATTACACTCAAGTTTTTTAATTCCTACTCGACGCATCTTAAGTTTATTGCCTAAAAGTTTTTGAGACAAGCCCAAATTACAACTCTATGCTCGTCCACCTAATTCAAAAAAAGTCTCATATGCATGGGTACTGTGGCACACATCCACAAGGATAGCCACGTTTGCATGGCTCTTCTTTCAAAAGTTGGTCCATCGGGTCTGGTCTATTGACAGACTATGTTTACCCAATAATGTCCATCTCCTCTGTAGAGGAAGGGTATCATTCTTCATGCCCAGGCTAAAAAAGGTCTCTGTGTGAATGTAATAAAGTCAGCAGACTATTATTGTGGATCAGTTCTGAAGTGTGGTTTTAATGAGGAACATCTGCCTTCGAGGTTATCCAGTGTGCTGAAGTCATGCTTCCACATGAAACGTTTAGCAGATTTGTTGCATTTTAATGTGTGTGTTGTTTTCAATGCTGATGTCTTTTAATTGGGTTCACTCTGCCATAAAAGAGACCAAAAGTATTAGCCACTAAATGCATGTTTCTACCATGGTACGGATTTCTCAGGAGTTTTAAAGTTGAAAAAAAAAGATTAAGCTTACAGCTAAGTGAGGAAGTAGAGAGCTATAATCACAGATAAATGGGGAACTGGAATATCACAGGCTCCAGTGCTTTCACCTGTACTCTGCTTTTCAGTTTTTTTGTAATCACCTCCTAAATGAATGTAACTTCCTGCAGACACCAGTTCCAAGATCAAGATGCAGAGATTTGGTTTGGTATTTGGCTGGGATTTCAATAGGAGGACGAAGGGATAAGATTTCATCAGCGTTGTACACATTCATATCCTCCAGTGCAATATGCGTAGGAAAAAAGCGCCCTGCTCCGTACTTTGTATAGATTAGTTTTTAACTGGATTAAACTGAAACTCAGTGCAGCAACAGATGTCTAGTGTTTTATTTTAATGGGTGGGAAAGAGACAAGAGATCCTAACTATATGCACAACTTCATAGTTCTGCTTAGAGACCGTTCCTGTTCGCCCTCTACTTTGCTTTCTGGAAAGATTTGAAAAGGAATTTAGAAAGAGACACAAGTATCTCGTGTTATTCCTTGACACCAGCTGCCTCACTGCAATTAGCTACTTGGCTTTCTATTTTTATGAATATGGAAAATTTTGCATCCAAGTAGCTACAATGCTTCTGTAACAGCATTACTGAGTCTTGACAACACCACACACTTCCTTGACTTGCTCAGGTGCAAACCAGAAAGCCCAGAGAAGGTGAAGCCCCCACAAGTTCAGTAACAGTTTTTGCACCATGGGTTGCTTTCTCTGTTCACAGATTATGCCCTCCAAGCAGGTGTCAGCTATTTCAGGATGTCAGAATGGCCATGGCCATGTGTCCATTTGAGATGAACAGGACATGATGCCATATCCAGCTACATGAGCTCTTTCCATTTTGTAAATGTATCTTGATTAAGAAAATGGCATTTTGCAAAGAAGCAAAGCTCTGAGCTACGGATCGTCCCTCTAATTTACACAGAAGTAGATAGCAGCGGCCTGAAGCTGTCACTAAGGCTGCTCCCAGAAGTACTTTATTGTTTACATCCTCAAGTATCTGCTACTGAAATTAAGAGGTAGTGGTACCATGTTAGTGAAATGAGAGTCCAGTCTGAAAACAGCACCACTCTATGTGGTTTACTTAAATTTCTAAAAAAGTTTTTCTTTCTTGCATAATGGAAAAGAGGGAACTCACCTGATTCCCATTATTTACACAACCACATGCAGCAAACATCAAAACCATCTACAGTTACCCTCATGTTCTCTAATGCCTTAAAAACTATCTTGCCAGAACCACTTTGCATCCAATAGAAACACTTAATACTATACAGTACTATGCCAGATAACAGCCTGTGTACTTCCTTGTGTAGTACAGCATCAATGAGGTATTTTTTTTCAGAGCTACACCAGTTTCTAACCCTGGTCTGTTTTTCAGTGACAAGCCCAGGATAGAGCAGCACTACCAAGCTGACCTCTGCATTCTTTATACCTTTCCCAGCACTTCAAGGAGCTGTTAGTCTGAATGCCTGCACAGTGACTGCTATTCAGCCTCTGTTGCAAACAATTTGTACTCGTGGGTGCATTTCCTTAACACCCAATAGCTCACAGCCAGTTTCTTATTTAAAACTGCCCATAGAGCCATTTCTGTCTCACAGGTGATGGTGCAGAGAATACACAGCATTTCCCCTCTAACATCTCACTTCACACCCTGTCCCACAAGCTTATCGTTGCTGTTAATATTACACTGAGAACAGGCACTGCAATTTTTGAGCTCCCTGCCAGTAACAGTGGAGAAAATAGGATGAAGGTGCAGGCAGCCCCTCGCCTCCACTGTACTTCATATCCAGCTACCTCGCTGCATGAATTCAGAGCCCATCTAGGAGGAGAGGATGAGTTAGTTATTCATCCACGGAGTAGAATCCTATGCAAAGACGTATGGATGGGAATTTCCAGTCACAGAAAGGCACGAGGTACCTCAGTGAGCAAGGAGTGAAGATCCTGAGCCCGCGTCAGCCCATTTTACAGGCTGTTCAGACCTTGCCAGTGCATTTAGTACCATAGAGAATGACAGATTTGTTACAACACACCGTTTTTCACGTCAGCACAGGCTGCTGCATGCTGTTTCTTCACTAGAGGGAGCCTCAGACGAGGATTACTGAGCACTTTAAAGAGCTCCCTAAGAGGCAGAGGTGGAGTAATAAAATAGGATAGTGAAAACTGAACGATCCCTCAAAAGCCAAGTAACAACTGTCAGATTTCAAACAAGCTTTTTTTCTTTTCTTTCTTTGACAAGAAAGCATTTCTTACATTTTGCTGTTTCCTTCTGGAAAAGGGTCTGAAAGCACAAACGAGCACTAAAATAGCAATGCTTTTTCTGAACAGACACCTCTGCGCCATGCTTCATCTCCTATGTACAGCACACCACAGCTGGATAACAACAATATCAGAATAACTTGATATTTCAAACCCCTAGACACTGACCAGGAAAAGATACTGTTTACATGTGTAACTGGAAACCACAGTCCTCCTGGAGTAGGACACTACATGTTAGACAGTGAAAAAAACCAAACTCCACAACCCATCAACTCCTGATACTGCTCAAGAACAGGTTCTTTGGAGATAGTTGGTAAGTTGTTTTGTATCAGCTTCCTTCCCCCCAGGAACTCTAAGGTAAAACCACAGATACCAGTGTCAGCTTAGAGATGTTCGTTCATTCCGTCCCTGAAGCTCCCAGGAAAACACAATCACCACTGACTAGGCAAGAAAATTGATAAATATCAAGATGTTAGATACGAGAACTGGGAGAAAAGAATAGGGTATTGTCATGAAGGCATGCCTTAAGCTTCTGATCAGAGTTTCCCTGTATGCCTGGGTTAATTTTCTTTTTTCAGTGTTATACTACTTATGACACATAAAGCTACCACTAATTTTCAACTGTAACAGTTTTGTAATTCTTAGTCTAAATACCTTGTTTCTATGCATTTTAATTTTTAGCAAGGAAAGGAAAAGATTAAGTGCTCTAAGTGTTCACGCATTTGGCCTGACCAAGTAGTATAAAGGTATCAAGAACTTAAATCACATATGCTATTCATAAGCTAAATAAATACCTGTATTTTAACTTTCTACTGTGTTTGCAATACTCAGACAAGAAAATATAACCAGCCAGTCATCTTCCCAATGGGTAGATTTAGTTCCTTCTCCAGGTAATTACAGTATCATCAGAACAGTCTTTATTAATTGATCTATTAGTTATTTACAGCTCCCAAGTTGCATTTTACTTGGCTCAGTCTTTGGATTAAGAGCTGCCTCTCTTTTGGTTGGACTGGCTCCTTTCCTGTACATTAAGCCCTGCAAACCACATAAAACAGAAATTTTAATGCTTGAAACCATTTGACTATACTACAATTTCTACATTGAAAGCTATTTTTGCCAGTGCTTTTGTACAAAGGGTGATAGGAGGGATGAGTGACTACAGCCAGCACTGGAATACTCCTTACAGCTACTGTGATCTTTAGCCACTGTTCCCAAGAGCACTGCTCACATGCTTTCATCCCCATTTGCTTAAAAGCAATATTCTCATTTGGTACCTCAGTGGCTGCAGGCAGGCTGGATATTGCTAAGCTGACTGTGCTTTTACACAGCACCACAGCCCTGCGCTGCGCTGGCTGGATTCAGGCTGGAACAGGAGGCTCCAACTGCCCACACCACATTTGCCTCACTGAGGGCCAGGGATCCCCAGTCAGCAAATTCAGTTTCTCTCAGTCAACTTACATGTGCTTGGTGTCATCGTAGCTCACCCTTCCTCACCTTTCAGTCTAGACATGGCCTGAGTGTTTCAGATGTCTCTTGGTTTCCTCAGCACAAAGCTAGGGTTGCATCAGTGTTGCATCAAATATACACAGAGCTTTTATTTGTTTATTAAAAAAAAACAAAACAACTTGCAACATAGTAGTTACGAAACAGTGGAAAAACATAGTGCTGGGCTGAGGTGCAATGCATTCAAAGCTGCCACAAAGGACTAACTGAAAAGATGCAGTTTGACTCACCAGAGAAAGGGACACATTTCCCCTGAGTGCCGTGTACCCTAACTCACCACGTAATGCTGCAACAGAAGAGAAAGCAATTCTGCTAAAGGACCTGGGGGATCTGAAAGTTTTCAGTTCCAGGTGCACATAGAAGAGAACGGCACTGTCATGGCTCCACGTGCTGTTCATGCCTTCAAACATGCACAAGCACACTAGGGCAGGGCTTTCCATCAACATAATTCATTACATCATCTTGAGTGGACACTACTGTCATAGGTAAGCAAACTGCTTTATCATGCAGTGAGGGTATGGTTTAATTTCTGGAAAACAGTAGCTGTCTGGATTTACAGTTGTAGGGCTATGGTTGGTGCCAAAACAGACTGTTATTCAAAGCAAGTTCCCTCTTTAAATCTCACAAATTTTCATCTCTCTCTTACAAGGATGGGTGCTCTTTTGCCTCCAGAGCTGACACAGTAATTTCTTCTAACCCAGACACCCTCATGTGAATCCAGTCACTCTTATGTGGTCAGAATTACTCTTTGCATTGCCGCATATTTTCTCTGAGTAGCTGTCTGAACTGCTACACTCAGTTCTCCAACAGCTGGTCCCTTCCCCCCCAGACCCTCACAATCTGTGAGTATACAAGCATTTTCCTAAATCTTAGTTAAAACACCTGGAAACAATTTCCATGGAGAAGTCACATTCTGCTGACAGAAAGCAGCTTAATCTCTCAAAGAGTGGTTGAGCATAGTCACTAGATCTCTCTAACTGGGGAAGCAAACACCCTTCAAACATACCTTGGGTTTTTCTTCAGGGAATTCCACAGCTGCATGGGATGGAACTGTGAAACTCATCCTTATGCTATCCTTTCTGCCTATGTTAGGGGCTTACAGTGTGGGTTTCTCGGGGGCTCACAGTGCTCAGTATCTGGGGAAGGAGGAAAACTCCCAATCAGCACCTTGAAGCGCTATAGCATACACTGATAAAATGTAGTCTGGTGATTTGCTTTCCAGCCCTACCAGCACTGGGTGCAATGCAATGTTTAACAGCCATGCCAAGTGCTGTGTTGTTGGTCACTTGCAGAGCCCATTCCTTCTTTCAAGAAGGAATCAAACTCTTAAGGTATAAGGATGATGAGTGGTTCTCAGAGGGATCTCTTAATGATGGAGACAAAACTGTAGTGCAAAGAAAACCCAACAACATGTACATGGCCACACAGCACAGTCCTATTCTCTCGATTTACAAGGTGAGCCTTTTATCCTGTGTTCTATGGGCAGTATGCTTATACTTTCCAGATGGTTTCAAGAGGAAAGGACATCCTGCCTTTAAACCTGAGTTGGACTCTTCTCTGGAGCAAGATCTGAGCAGCTGCATCCTGGACATCCAGCTTTATATGCTTAGATCAGAAACAGAGAGTTTTGAGAGGGTTGAACCTAAGGAGCAGCACAAGTACTGCTCCTGATAAGATTTGGATTTGTCACAAACTTTCTTAAGAAAGTTAAAGGAAAAAAAAGAATCCCCCCCAATCTGATCATTTGTCCCAATGTGAGACACCTACACAGCGCTGCACCTGCAAACCAATGCATGTGAAAAGTGTTCCAGGTAACAGATCTAAATCTGTCTCAAAGTCTAGATACAGCTTGAGAGACATCGTTTGCCTGAGAATTTCAAAGTGCCCATGGCATCTGTATTCCTGCCTACCCAACTGGAAACCAGGGAGCCTAATTTTCCGATGAAAGTATTTTCAGATAGGACACTGGCACTTTACAAGAAAGTAAATAGACTTTCCGTGTTCCTCCTGCAGCATGGAAAACACTTGTATGCCATAACTCACCACCTTTTAAACTCTGCTGGTGTACTTGTTGAGGGACCATGAGAAAGCCTAGCAAAGGGAAGCTGGGAATGTCATAAGCCAAGCGATATGTAATAAAATATTAAACATGAAGCATGTTACATTTGTTACAGAAACCCTGTATCTGGACAGGTACTAAGGAATTATAAATAAGTGTATTTCCATAGCCAAAGTAGTAGAGGTTTGTTGAGTTTAAGGTCTCATAGCTATTATATTCCTTACAGAGACTGGATCACTCTTGCTTCCTGTATAAGTAACCAAATATAAAAATACCAAGGCTATAAAGAGCTAAATAATTAAGTTTATTTGACTTCCTTTTCACTTCTTGATCTGCTTATCTAGCATTAGCAAATGCTGTATCATCTCCCCGTGTCTGTGGAGTAAATGATTTCTGCCCTGAAGCGACACAAAACCAGCAGTTACTGGAGGAAGATACCATCAAGGATAACACCAGATAAGAGCTACTGTGCTGCGTGGACAACTGTTTCTATCTACAGTCTCTGCATCAGATAGCACCTACAGCCTTCACGTTTGCCAAAATAAATAAATAAATGCTTTCAAAGTAACGTACAAAGCCTGGAGAAACCCATCACAAGAGAGTTATACATACCTGGAAGCCTTAGAAATACCACATCTACCTGTCCCTTCACTTCAGGGCAGTACAAAGCACCATTTGATGTAAGTTGAGGGGGAAAAGAATTCCGTTTCAAGTGTACAGAGTTGTTTGGGACTGGAGGGTGTAACATAGGAGTCACTGTGCAAAAGTGCTTCAGTTCCAGGAGAACCTGGTTGTAGCTTTCAATTGAAATCGTCTACACAGTCCTCTAGTAGATATACTCTCTTGGAATGTTATTTTTGCCACTGAGAGTCTCTACAAAAGTTCCAAGAAACTGGTAGAAATGAAGGTTGAATTCAACTTGGATTTTTGCTTTCCTTGAATCTTTATATTTAAAATGAGTGAAGAATGTTATATTCCCCACTATGAAATTTCCTAAAAGTAAATTTGCTGTTAAAAAAAATAAAAGCCAAAAAAAGAAGCTCTATTATCTTTAATCCAGCCAATCCACAACCAGCTTGCTTTCCAGGAGATCACATCACATGACAGGAACAATTTCACTATCCCTCTCCACCACAAGATGTAAATTCATTTTTACTCTGCTGTAAAATTCTAGCTGCAAGAAAGCAATACAGATTTTACTATTTCATACTTAAGGAATGTTAGCATCAAACCCTTGTGTGGGTTTCACTTCTTAACTAGTTTGTCCTTAAACAATAGATCTTCTTTTATTTTGTATTTTTTTATTTTATTGAGTAATAGAATATTTTAGTTGGTGGAAGTGAAGGTGAATGGGCTGAAAACAACTAGTGAGCTGCTCAGCACGAGTGCTTAATTCCCACCACGTAGCTAGGACTCATAATTCAGTCTTGTTCCTGGTGCCAGAACAAGCCAAGAAGTGAAATTTCTCTCCTTTAATATATGCAGTATGACACACTATGTACATACATATGCAAGTGCAGTGTCTTACTGAGTCCAGGGACAGAGCACTCAAAAGTAGAGCAAGTATATGCTTTTTTCTTTTGTTACAAGTGTTTCTTCTGCAATAAACCACTCTTGGCACAGTGTCCCAGGAGTATTTTCCTGTAGCAGCTTTTTAATCAAAGACTTTCTCTCTTGCCTTAACAGGAGCATCTCTTGTCCTCCAAAACAAGAGATGCTCCTACACAAATTACAGCCCATAAGACCATCTTGAACTTTTCATATCAAATTTTGTACTTGATAGCATCAAGTGCTGTATGCAGATATCAGAGCCACTAAGACTGGACAGAATTACCTGAAGTCAACCAAGTCATCAAAACTAACACTGGAGAAAATGGATGATATTTTTATGAGCAAACAACCTTCTCTCCAAAGGCACCCGACAACGTTAAAATATTAAGATGTGAGGTTTTTCATCCAGCAACTCAACACTGTAGAACAAGCCTTTCAACTTGAGTTTGCAAATAAACTGTATTGTTTTATTATTGTTTGTTATCTCTTAGAGGTGAGTTTAAATTTGGATACTAGTTTGCAAGTACTCAAGCTTCTTTTAGTGTGGATGGATAATGGGATAAGACACCCCACACAGCTGTTAGAGGTATTATAGTCTTACGTGAACAGGATGATATCTTTAAGGAAGTATTTCTATGTGTCAGAATAACATGGAAACTATCATACTTCCCATTCCACAGTTATGACCTGAATGAGCTATAGTATAGCTACACTGTAAACTTTACAAATAAACAAATAGAACTTTTCCTCAAAAACTCACTAAAGATGAAATGAAACCTCACAACTACTGCTGATCAACTGTTTTATTTAAACTGTTCCAGAAAAAATGAACGAAATATGAATGCCACCACAAACCCTTAGTCAGGCATCCTCTGAACCACAGCCAGATGTTTTGAAGTCAATAAGAAGACAACAGTTGAATTTAGTAGACTTTGAAGTAGTTTCTCTGAAATTCAACACGAAAACCAGAGATGACTGAATATCAGGTAATGAAAACATGCTACTAAAAATTTTGTGGACTGGTATCAGTTTAGCAATACCTTTTGATGAAAGATTGTGGATTTTTCTATGGATACATAAAGTCACTTTATGATGGGTCAGTGTAAGATTATTATTGTAAATACTTTTATTTCTTCCCACTTTGCAGAAGAACTTAACAGGGTTGCTAATAAACTGTCTCTGCAAATCAGAGCCACACACAACCCTTCAAGTATAAGTTTTAAAACAGGCCAAAACTATAAAGACCATTCTGGCAATATCATTACTGAGCATGACTGTCACCTCATCGGGCAAGCATCACTGGAAGGTGTAAGTGACAGGATGGCTTATGCAGCAGCTGCACACCTTGTATTTCCTACAGGACTCTAGGTTTGGGATCAGCAATGTGTGTGTAGCAGGTGAAAAAAGAGTCAGGATGGATATTGTCCATTACCACCAAAGATGTCCCCAAGTTTAAACAACTACTAGTATTAACAAAGACCTTTTTTGCTACAGAAGTCACCTGAAGTAGGCAGCAAGGGATCTCTAGCAGCCTAGATAGAGATTCCCAGAGATACAGAAGTTTTTGAACATGCAATGGTTTCACACCAGGCCTGTGGAAGGCCAAGTCCAAACAAGAGGAATTAGCAAGCAAGGAGTCTTACATCTATACTGGTCTCTTCAGGTGATTATTTAAGGTTGTGAGACATCAGTGAAATGTGCAAATCACAGCTTTTATAGTAGAACACAAACCACTCAGCTAACATGACTCATTTATGGAGTGGCTTTGGTGCTGAGACCTTTATCATCCTCTCTCTGAAAAAATAAAAGCAAGGATTCTGGTCTGTCTAACCAAGAAGCAGTTACCACTTTGAAAAGAAAGCACTTTACTGCACATCCAAAGGCTACTGCAGATGGGAAGCTTCAGTGCTGTGTATCTGGAAGGAACAGAAACAGGGTGAATTTAAGGGGTTATTCCAAATAGAGGGAGAATTAGCAAATATGGACTATGAGGATGGATCTGTTGTCATCTCCTGTGTAACTTGCAAACCAGAAATGCAGAGCTAAGAAAGAAGGATCAAATTTGAAGTTTCTACTGAAGATCAAACTTTTGAGGAAACCTGCAATTTAAAATTTAATCAAGCTCCACTTCCCTGAAGACAGATCTACACATAATAGTAGAAACACTTGTGATATCATTGAAATAACTTGAATGACAGTACTATAACAGTTTGATTGCAGGTCTTGGGCTGTGGCATGTTGCAGAACATTTTTTTTTTTTCCTTAAAGAGATGCTGCTCACACAACAGAAGTGACACACTTTTCAGGCTGTGTAAAGTAATGAATAAAATAAGTAGGAAAAAAAATAATCAAAGTACTAACAAATTTATTTAAATTAAAATAGGAACCACAAATGAACAACTGTTCAAACTGAGTGATCAAGTTTCCCTGTGTAAGGCATCCATTTAGTAAAGCAGGTGGATTTTAAGTGTAAACATTTCAGATAATGGATGTCCAGGCAATACCTGAGAGAAGAAAATCTGGGAGAAAATGATAACTAGTTCCTATAGAATCACTACTAGATATTGCCTTTGGAAAACTATCTATTTACAACAGATATTTCTAGATAAAGCCTCAACAAGCATTTAACCAACCATGGTTGTGGAAGCCAGCCACTTGGTTTTTCAAATAAAGCCACCCTCATGTATTCAGTGGTCAGCACACCCCCAGAGTGCTGATAATCTTCTATATCACTTGGGATGGCTGCATAGTGAACCATCTTTACCCTGAAGGTCAAAATTCACCATCATTTTACACAAAGAAGCTGCTCCCTGAGCACTCCATGTATTTTGCAAGAGGAACACTCCAGTCTTCCTGCTCATCTCACTGCTCTTCTCCACCCTTCCTACAAAAGAAGCATTACATTGCTAACTTTTTCCCCCTCAAGTCTTAAAGCCAAAGTAGAGCTACCAACATATGAAAAATGCATCTGGAACAAAGGCAGGGCACAGAAAATATTGGCCCCATTGCTTGCATATACTCTCCAAGAGACAGCAAGTGCTCAATAAACAGGACAAGCTAACCTCAAGCCATTTAAACACCTCAGCATTCAGGATTATACAAAATGCACAAGGGCCATATTCTCTCACACTAAAGAAAATAAACCAAGATTTTTACTCACAAGACACAGGAAGAATTCCCCAGGAGATGCTGAAGCAGAAGGAAACTTTTAACATAAAACACAAGGAACAGCATCACTGTTACAGCAAAGACACCTTCAGAGACAGCTTGGAGCAGCTGCCTACCCTATTAACCTACAAACATTCAACCCTAAGAGGGAAATGCTGATGCTAATGAAGTCCCTTGGATTTAAAGGCCCAGGATTTAACAGGGGGGCCTGATCTGAAGCTCACTGAAGTCAAGGTGTCCTATTGCTAGCATTGATGCTCACTGGCAATTGCAATTCAGTAATATTAGTATGACTGTAATGGCAACAATGGTATGTATACACTGTGCCTATCCTCTCTTGGGCAAAGAAAACATAAACCAAAAATAATAAGCAGGTATTTGCTACTTAAAATAGCAAATAAACAAGGAACAGCTGCCCTATTCACAGCTTGGAGCCTCACCACCCCAACAGAGCAGACAGACAGGATAGGATAGGGCAGGGTACAGCTCCTGTGAGGAGAGGAAAGAGGTGACTTGCTCCTCTGCAAGGCCACTATCATGAGGACTCTGAGCCCCTCCAGTTCAGATGGGGCTGATTATTTAAGCATGCTCAGCTTGACAGTGAGGGAACAGCTTAGGAAACCTCTCATGGAGTTGCAGTCTGCATTTAAATTCATTAAGTTAATCAGGTATAACGACTGACAGGGTCAAGTGGTGAAGATGGGCTGTGGATTCTGATTTTTTGAAGATTACTTTTAAACTGAGTCATTCTCCTGTGATGATTCTTTAAAGTCACATTATATATTAAAATAAGGGCGCAACCCAGAAAAACATGCAGCATAGTCCTCTGTAGGCACCCAGCAGTGCTAAGAGTAGGATGGAGGCAGTAGTATCTGCAGCCTCTCAAGAACGTCTTCTGCTCTTTTAATAGTTCTCCTTGGAGGGTGTGGAGGTTTGTATCACATATCTTTCTCCTGTTGCTGAATCAAAAATAGTACACTGAGTCATTTGTTACAGGCGGTTAGTCAGTCACCAGCACACGTCCCACCACCCGCTCTTGTCCAGCTTACCCATGGGCCCCTTCACACACAGGTCTTCACATCTCAGACAGCAGCTTTACTCCAGTAAGGTCTGCAGGGCTGTTTAAATCCCTCTTTCTGCTGCAGCACAGGCTTTCAGCGAGTTCACAGATAATGTCTTTGATTCATAAAGACATAATGGGTGGGAGCCTTTCTACTGTCTTCCAGGAACCTTGGGTCAGGGCTTTTAAGTTTGAGATAGTCACCCTGGAATGGGGCAGCTAGCCCTGGATGAATGCAGGATAACACAGATATATGCACTGTAAAGGGCATCAATCCTGCCCATTTATAGTGGCAGCATTTTGAGTATGGGGACAGATAAAAGTGTAACCAGGGAGCCTAAAATGTAGTGATTTTGAATCATCTACTCTCCTCCCTCAACCCAAACTTAAAGAGCAAAGCCACTTTATTTTCCACAGGGACCTGCAAATTGAAACCCAGGGTACAATCTATGCTAGTTTATTAATATCCAGTTCCTAGGAATAGGTATTTCCAAGCTTTCTACAAGGAATCACTTGTGAAAGTTTCAAGCTTGGCACTTCCACAGGGGATTTTTATGTTTCTAACATCTATTTTATTTTTGTACTTTATTTCCCAAAGTACTTTTGTGTTTTATCCCAAATCAAAACAATCTGTGCTAGCTACTCCCCGTAGGGGTAACCAATGTACAGAGGAAGAAAGGAAGATGAAGGAAAACATAAAGAAACTAATTCAGTTTCCAAACGACTTTTAATTATTCATTAGCTTGGTATTACTAACTATTAATAACTAACCACAAGTATCAGATCCTACAAAGCCCTCCTAACAGGGCTCTGTTGTGACTTGTACCTCGCTCAATACGCAGCAGTATTTACCCACTGGATTGAGCAATGCTGATCATGTCCATCCTGCAGTCTCACCTTACATGGCAGGCTGAAATTTGACATTGACCCTGGTGCTAATCTATGCTAGCATGTAAGTCCTGGCCTCGTTAAAGACTTCTATACCAGCCTCTCATATCTGCTTTTTAGGTCTCTGATCTCTCATCTCAGTGTCATCACACCTTTGCTGGTGTGAAGGGCTTCAGAAAGAAACTAGTTTATGACTTCTTGGCATTCTCCTCCCACTTTGTCACTTGTGAATTTTAAATGTATTTATTGTGTGTGTCTGGCCCTCCTTTGCCTTAATATTCAGTTCACTTCTGGTTTGTATCTGATTTACAGGGACATTGTCCTACTGAAGTACACTGCTCTAGTATCATGCTTAACATGTGCCTTAGGGGATAAGGAGAAAAAGTCAGACCTGGTTACACTCTATTTTGCATACATATGTCCCTTGATTTCATTAGGAAACACAAGATGAAACTGATACGGCCTGTGGCTATGTTCTCATCAGCAGTCACTACATTAAAACTATGGCTTATAACATGTGTTCTCCAGTCTCTGATTCCTAGGCTCTGTGATCTTTCTGCTCATACAAACCATTTAAAAACTCCAATCTGAATGCACTAAACAGTGTGAACTATGAGTATAAACTGGTAACGGTCTCTGGACTCTGAAACACAGGGAAGGCAATTCCCATGGACACAGTTGGTTCCATCACACCCTAAATTCAGCAATGGGTCACTACAAAACTAAATATTTCCCATATATGCTTCCCACATCCTCTCCTCTCTCAGGGGAAGCCCCGAGCATTTAGCCCCCAGCTTCCCTGACGCTGGTTTCTGTGCAGAGGCCACGTGGAGAGGTAGTGGTGGTGGGAGCCACAGCGCACTCCCCCCAGCTCCTCAGCAGGACCCCAGCTGTGATACCACCTATCAAAAAGCAGATGTAGGCTGAAACAGAAAGTTCAAAAGCCCACTCACTTTGCACTTCAACTATGGAACGAGCAGCTTTTGCTCATTGCTAAGGATGAAGACTTTTCTACGTCAAAGGATAGCGCTGACGCCTGCTTCAGAACCTGCCTGCTGAGTGGGGGCGGTCAGCACAACTTTAAGAACAACTTCTGATATTTGTGTTCCCAAATACATTGCAAGTGACAGAATGAAGAAACCCTAGTACAAAATAAATACATTTATCCTTCCTTGCTCTGCCCCTGAAATGCTTCTGAATACTTTAAGTGGTGAATTTTAAGAATAAAAAGAATTTTAAATGACAAGAATCCCCAGGGTCAAAATCACCAACACTGAAATAATTCACTGCAATGATTTTAGTTGTACAAATCCTGCCTTCCTCCTGCCATAATATCCTGCTGCGTATTATGGGGCCTCTTTATGGCAAGACGTCAGAAAATGTGGCACATTCTTGTAAAAGAAGTGGCATAAAGGTGCTCCTGAATGCGGCCCAGCAAATGCAAGCTGTTTCCTCCCACCTCTCCCCTCCCATCTCACATAGAACAAAGAGGATTTTCTACCTTTCTGCCTTCCCTGAGGGAAAAAGAGGCTTGCATCAGTTTCTGAAAATAGTTGCATGGTAGTGCTGCTGAAATTGCTTCACATGTAGGTCAAATCTTGATAAGAGCTTTAAAATTCGACCAGCGCTGAAGAGAAGCTTAAGGTGCATCTGACACATTGAAATAAAGCACTACAAAGCTAAGGAAGGAGCCAACGATTTGAAGTCACTGGAAAGCTAACTGGTGTTTTATCAATGGCTCTTGTAAGAACAGAGCAGTAGTACTGTGACAGGTGATAAAGAACAATGAACTTTCAAAGGAACAAAGGTGTCTAAGGAGATGCCAATAGCTCTACTTTTGAGTGCCCCTCTGGCAGATGCAACAAAGGCACTAAAAGGGAAAGCTGGAAAATAATGTGACAATTAGACTCAGTCTTACAGGAAAAAAAATATCACTAAAGGCGTTAAATCATTCCCTATTTAAAAATAATAGGGGTTTTTATGATTACAAATGTAAAATATGCCTCTCCAAATGTTCTTTCCCGATTACTTGTTAACACTAGTTTGACTTGTCTTTTCATTGTGAAACACGTCACATTTTTAGAGCTGTTTGCAGATGAGTATTGGGAGTTTGGAAAGTGAATTGGAATTTATTATCTTAACTGGTAGTCCAATAATTCTGATATGTCTTCATAAAACTGAAATACATAAATACTGAAAATATAACTACCATTTTATAATTTTAAAACAAACTCTGATTTTACCCTGACATGATTTCATTTTAGTAGAGATGCCTGAAAATTCCATAGTCAATATGGAAGTTTTGTCACACTTTTGAATGAGTTTGTCATACTGTAACACAGACAAGGCATCAAAAATTTGCCATATTACTGCCAACACAAACCATTTCAGGCGTCTGTTGTGAACTACAAAAAAAGGCAAGAACTTAATACCAGAAGCCCCTTAAAAAATTAAGTTTGAAAGTAACTTTGTGCCTCTCTGCACAGCTTGTGTAGCCAGGTGTTGGATCAGTTCTGTAATGCTTATTCAGGTTTTATTTGGACCTTATCTTTTTTTTACTTGAGTGGCAGTTTGCCCTGATTGTACACACCATACCTAGTAATGTTGCTATCTCCCAACGACACTGCATAGAAATAAAATTGCTCCTGCTACTGATCTCCCCACAGAGAATTAGCAGCAGTGTGATCCAGGGATTCACCCCTGTTATCACAGTGAAACCGAGGGGGTGAACATGGCTCCTTTGTGTTTGCTGATAAATGCCAGATCTGGAATTCAGGTAAGAACCGAGGCAGGCACGTAGAGAGATCAGGATGTAAACAGAAAGGGAATTGTTTCCTCATCTCAGAAGTGACCACACTGTCATACACATCCCTCCTTTCCCTGAGCACAAAAACCTCCTCTTACAAAAGGGGAAGGAGTGAAGGGTTTTGCCTACTGCATGCAAATATAACCTAAGCATTCAGTTTCATTTAAAATATCTATTTATATTCCCTGATTATCTAACAGAATTTGCTCTGACCTAGAGATTATTTTTTTTAACTGGGTATCCTGTTGCCATCTGTGTGTGTGTGTGTGTGTGTGTGTGTGTTGCTTCATTTAGAAATTAGAATATAGAATTTCTCCTATCTGTAGTTCATCTCAGTGGTATCCTATCTGCCATTCTTTTTAAAGGCAAAACTGCTTACTATCAGAAATGTACAATCCAAAAAAGTATTCCTGAATGTTTTATTTTGGAAGTGTAAAGGGGTTTAAAATAAACAACAGTAAATATTCAAATACATTTCATATTGCAAGTGGTAGGAGTAGCTCCATACAATACAATATGGATAAAACAAATCTGGCAGTTAATTTCTTTGAGACATAGAGTATAATACACATACACTTCCAGATCTGGACTTCTGCCATATGTAGCATTGCTTGACCTTTTCGTTATAATTAAAATCCAGCCTACTTTATTAATATTTCATTTGCTATATTGATTAAGTTAGAAAAAAACCCAGTTAAAAACTACTGACTTTAGGACACTGCAAGACCCTAAGTATTGCAATCTCTGAAGATAAATATATGGGTTTTTTGAGAAAATATGTCATTACCTGCAGATTAATCAATGCAAAATGATCGTGCAATTAAATAGGACAGTCTGAATTGAAATTTAAAGCTGCAGCCCATGATTTCCTACTCCCAGTGCTGCTTAAAATCTCTCACACCTTTAAAAAAATATAATTAGCTTTAGATTTATCCCACAATAAATAACACCAGAACATACCTTGTGCTACCAACCTGAATTTAAAAAAAAAGTAAGAGGCCACCTCAGTGTTTTGAGTTTATGAGATCTTTCAGTCAAAAAGCCCTAACAGTTTCCTAGTCAAAAGGCATCAGGAAGGCTCATCGCTTATGGTAAACTTGGGCTTTAACTTGACAGACCTCTTCCTTATTGTGCCTTTAGGGGACAATGGCATGGTGTCCATAATACTCTTGTCTTCTTCCAACTGTCTAGCAGTGCACGAAGGGGTGGGCACTTTCACTGTGTTGCCAAATTTAGAGTAGTCCACAGAGTACCGCCCATCTTCCTCTGCCACAATGGGCACAAACCTTTGGCCCCAGAGGATTTCATCTGCCAGGTAGGAGGTTCTAGCTTGAGTGGTGATGCCAGTGGTCTCCACTACCCCTTCCAAGATGACAATGATCTCCAGGTCCTCATGGTGGTGAAGGTTCAGGGGGGAGATATCATAGAGTGGGCTGTTCTTGTCTATCACGTGGTAGATGATGAGTGGGGAGACCAGGAAGATGCTGTTGCCCCCAACAGGGTTCTCCATCTGGATGTCAATCTGGTTGAGGGGTACCACCTCCCCCTCCAGGCTAGCAGTCTTCTTCACCACCTGCATGCGGATAGTGGCGCTGATGATCATGCTCTTCCGGAGGTCACCCACCCGGAGCATGAAGCACAGCTTGCCCTCCCTCAGGGCGATGACTGCGTGCTTGCTGAAGATGAGGGTTTCCGCCCGGCGGTGGGCCTGTGAGGTCTTCATGAAGATGCAACCCAGCATGATGGCATTGATCACTAGCCCCACAATGTTCTGCACAATCAGCACCAGGATGGCAGCCGGGCACTCCTCTGTCACCATGCGTCCCCCAAAGCCTATTGTCACCTGCACTTCGATAGAGAAGAGGAAGGCAGAGGTGAAAGAGTGGATGCTAGTCACGCAGGGCACGAAGCTGCTGGGAGCCCCCGACGCCCCCTCTCCGGGGTCACGCTGCAGCCGTGTGCTGTGGTCCAGGTCTCCGTGGGCGAAGGCAATGAGCCACCAGACCATGCCGAAGAGCAGCCAGCTGCAGAGGAAGGACATGGTGAAGATAAGCAGCGTGTGGGGCCACTTGAGGTCCACCAGGGTGGTGAAGACGTCCTGGAGGAAGCGTCCCTGCTCCCGGATGTTTTTATGGGCCACATTGCAGGCACCATTCTTGCCCACAAAACGCGCCCGCCGCTCCCGTGCTCGGTACCGGGCATGATCCGGCACATCCTCCGCCAGCCGGGTCAGCACGTATTCCTCGGGGATGATCCCCTTCCTCGACAGCATGGCTCCCCGCCGCCACCGCCGCTCCGCCGTTCAGCACCGCCCCATGCAGCCGCCGCTCCGCCGGGGGCGGGAGCGGGGAAGGGGGGGACGGTCGCGCCGCGGGGGCCGACCGGGTGCACGGCGCCGCCGCAGCCCCCGCCGTAGCCGGCCCCGGCTGCGCGGCGGCGGGGAGCTGGTGTGGGCTGCGGCGGCCACCAGGCGGCGCGGCCGAGGCCGGGAGCGGCCAGCCACGGACACACAGGGTGCTCCCGGCGAGTAGGGCCAGGCGCGGCCGTTCCCTGTCTCGATGTTGCGGTCCCGAGCCGGTACCGGTCCTTGGGCAAGCCCGAAGCGAAGGGACGGGGGGGCTGATTCGTTCTCGCGTTCGGGTGTGTGTGTGCGCGCGCGTGGAGGAGCGGCGCGCGCCTCCGTTGAGCTACGGGCGCAACGGAAGGCGGTGAAAAGCCGTTGAGCGCCGCTCCTCAGTGTCGCCCTGTGGGAAGGGAAGGGGAGGTCGAATCGCGGACTGCGCTCCGGTGAGCGCTGGGTGCGTTTCTTGCCCTTTTTTTACCTCAGTTTTGGTTTTCTGTTTTCATTTTCTGGGGAAGGGGGAGCTCGGGTTCCAGGCCGCGGTGGTGGGAGCGAGCCGCTGTCCCCAGAGCTGCTTTCGGTAAGTGTTTTGGTCGAGGACGAATGTGCTGACAGTATCTGGCGTCATTAACAGTGGCTGTTTCACGGGATGGTGTGGGTTTGGGTCGTGTGATTATTTCATGCAATAGGAAACAAAATGGCACTGCATTAATCTGGTGAACCTGGCGGGCGGTGGTAGGAAATTTGTTTGAAGAGGCCAAGGCCAAGAACGTGATGGTTTAACAGACACCTGGAACTAAAGGGGCTCATCCCCATGTAGAAAATTTACTAGAGATATTTAGCTTTGACTAAGGAAGGAGTTCTCTTAAAGAAGGGCCTAGTGAAATGATGTATGCTGGGTCTGCTCAGGAAGATGTCCGCTGTCCAAATACCAGTGTATGTTGTAATGAATGGTCCATCTGCACATGGCTAACCCACAGTGACATGAACTTCACTACAGGCATCAAAATAGTCAGAAGAGGCAACAAAAGGAGGCAGGAAGCTACAACTTGTGCAAGGCAGTATGACATCTGTGTGCGTATAAATGCATACATCTGCATGTGCATAAGCATGTATCTTTGTGACAAGGTGCATTATTTAAAACCACTCTGATGTGGCTGCTCTACTGTTTAAATAGCAATTTTATTGTGTTTACTTACTCTCATTTAAAATATTTCAGTTTAGACACTAAAGTTGTAGCGTTGCTAAAGCATCCTAGGATATTAGGGATAAGGGTTTACAATTGTTTTTATAATTGTATGTGTCCATGGACTTTCCCTTCAGTTTTGGCTCTAAGTGCTTTGGTACATACTGTAAGTAAGCAATTATTGACATTGTTTGCGTGGGCAAGGCAATTGCCCAGTTGGTGTTTGGGAGCCAGCCAACTGGGGTTGAGATTAACTTTCACCACCTACAGCTACTTACCGTGGCCCACTTAGGGGTTTCAGAATATTTTTTAAAAGTAATTATGCTGAGCTCTCTGAGCAGTCATTATAGGTCTTGTAATTAAATTAGTACTAGTACATTAGACTAGTTCTACATTGTATGTTTGAATAGTAGAGTGTCCTTAGACACATCATTCCCTCCAGAGGGGTCTGTTTCCTAATATTCCACGTTTTTTCTCATTCTGGGTTGCCTTTCTTGCTGCTTTGGTAAATAAAATAATGACAAACTGCTGTGGTCTCTGGCTGCCAGGCAGCTGAGCTTAGCCAATGATCCTTCTCCTTTCTCTGTATCACTTCAACTGCTAGACGATTTTTTGTGCTTGCTGTCAATGTCACCTGCAGCTACACTTCAAGTACATGATTTACATACACAATTTAACTTTAAAAATATTTTGGTTTTTATACTTTTCTTTCTGTACATTAAAAAAAACCCCCAAATATAGATGAAGTATTTTGAAGATGTAGTCATCAAAGGTATGTTTCTCCAGCTGATGGCAGCTTGTAGTTACTTCCAGTGTTTTGAAATGAGCATAAGGAGGCTCTGTAACTCTATGCAGTTCCTGAGCAACATTTCACACTCTTGCAGAAATAGACGTAAATGTTCAAAGGGCAGTTGTGCCTTTTGGGCCGTTTCTCCTTACTCTTTTCTAACTGTATTATCCCGTCCCTTCTCCTCCAGAGGGCGGTAACCACATGAATGTAGAGTGAAAAAATGTGTCCTGGAGGAGCACCTTAAAGGGAACGGTAAATTGCTCCATAGTCTGGTGCTAGGAATGACCCATGGAGCAAGTTACAGCAAGGGATGTTGCATGAACATTGGCTGCAACTGATGTGGAGAAGTCTGAGGTACTGAATGAGTTCTTTGCCTCAGTCTTCTCTGGCAGCCAGGATTCTCATAGTTATCAAGTCCCAGAACCTTGCATCCCTGGACCGCTAGGTGGGAACTGGAGGAGTAATTTCCCCCCCACTGTAAGGGCAGAGCAAGTCCGAGACCACCTCGTGAGACTGAATGTCTACAGGTGTATGGGGCTGGACGACATGCATCCCAGGGTCCCGAAGGAGCTGGCTGATGTGGTTGCTGAGCCACTCTCCATCATATTTGAAAAGTCATGGCTGTCAGGAGAGGTCCCTGGGCACTGGAAAAAAGGTCATGTCACTCCCATTTATAAGAAAGGGAGCAAGGAAGACCCAGGGAACTACAGGCCAGGGAAGATCATGGAACAGATCCTCCTGGATGACATGTTGGAGCACATGAGGGAAGAGCATGTGATCCGGGACAGCCAGCACGACTTCACCAGGGAAGGTTGTGCCTCACCAATCTGGTGACTTTCTATGATGGAGTGACAGCATCGGTAGATAAAGGGAAGGCGACTGATGTCATCTACCTGGACTTGTGCAAGGCCTTTGACACAGTCCCCCACCACATCCTTATCTCTAAACTGGAGAGATGTGGATTTGATGGGTGGAAAGAAAGAAACTGGTTGACAGAACGTAGACAAAGGGTGGTGGTCAATGGGTCTATGTCCAGGTGGAGGCCGGTGACAAGTGGTGTCCCCCAGGGGTCTGTCTTGGGACCGGTTCTCTTTAACATCTTTATCAATGACATCGATGATGGAACTGAGTGCACCCTCAGCAGGTTTGCGGATGACACCAAGCTGAGTGGTGTGGTCAACACCCTAGAAGGAAAGGAAGCCATCCAGAGGGATCTTGACAGGCTGGAAAGATGGGCCTGGGTGAACCTAATGAGGTTCAACACTGCCAAGTGTAAGGTGTTGCACTTGGGCTGGAAGAATCCCAGACATAGATACAGACTGGGAGAAGAGCTCCTGGAGAGTAGCCCTGCTGAGAAGGACTTGGGGATTCTGGTGGATGAGAAACTTAACATGAGCCAGCAGTGTGCTCTTGCAGCTCACAAGGCCACTGGTATCCTGGGCTCCATCAGAAGAGGGGCAGCCAGCAGGGACAGGAGGGTGATTGTCCCTCTCTACTCTGCCATCATGAGGCCCCACCTGGAGTACTGTGTCCAGATCTGGGACTCCAATATAAGAAAGATGTGGAACTGTTGGAGAGGGGTCAGAGGAGGGCCACAAGGATGATTAGAGGGCTGGAGCACCTGCCCTACAAGGAGAGGCTGAGGGAGCTGGGCTTGTTCAGCCTGGAGAAGGCTGCGGGGAGACCTCATTGCAGCCTTCCAGTACTTGAAGGGAGAATATAAACAGGAGGGGATTCAACTTTTTAAAAGGGTAGACAATGGCAGGCCAAGGGGGAATGGATTAAAGCTAAAGGAGGGAGGGTTTAGATGAGCTATTACGGGGAAGTTTTTTTACAGAAAGAGTGGTGAGGTGCTGGAACAGGCTGCCCAGAGAGGTGGTGGATGCCCCATCCCTGGAGGTGTTGAAGGCCAGGTTGGATGGGGCCCTGGGCAACCTTGTGTAGATCCAGGCCTGAGGTTGGTGGCCCTGCCTGTGGCAGGGGGGTTGGAGCTCTGTGAGCCTTGGGGTCCCTTCCAACCCTTGCCTTTCTATGATTCTATAAACATGCTCACCATGCTGGTTTTAGGAAATCTTGAATTCTATAGAAAGGGTGTTTCCTTGTTACCACTCCAGCTCTTCATTCGGACTGTCATTTGCCACTTCTTTCCCTTCACCTCTGAGCACTTGTTGGCTGAGATGGGACAGCAAAGCAGGTGACTTCTGCTGAAGAATTTCTAGAGCAGAATAAAAAGAAGCCCTGTCTTTGTGGATCAAGTGACAGATACTTAAAAGTGTCAGAGTTTTTCAGTGAGTCTTAAGAGCTGCTAAACAAACTGGACTCACAGGAATGAACATCGGTAGATAAAGGTACCACTCGAGTACTGAACCATAAGGGATAATTTTTCCACCCACACAAAATAGGTTTTACATTTCAAACCCCCCTCCCCCCGCCCCGATTTATAATAATTTTAGTGACTATAAAAGAAGTTACTACTATAACCATTTAAAACTGAGGTGGCACCATGGTATTATTCTGCCTTTAGAAGCGGAGCTTTCAAAGGCTACACAGTGTTAGCCTAACATGAATTAAGCCTCAGAAATCACCTTATTGTATGAGTGATCAGAGTTGGTTATGCAATGCCACAGGGGAAGGCATGAGCAGAGCTGTGTTGAGAGCTGGTGTAGAAGGCCTGCTGCACTTCCACAGAAACAGGGGGATAAATACTATAAAGGTTTTTGCATAGTGGGAGCATTTGTAGAAAACAATCACAACTAAAACAGACCCTGGTTGCATCTCCATGGGCAGCCTATCCCACTAACTCCGTTGGCACTGAGCTGAGTCCCATCCCAGAGGAGACATGAAAGTCTGAATGTGGCAGCTCCCCTCAGTATCTTTACATGGTGCTCTCTAGCTGTCTCTTGCACGCATTTTAGTACTGTTTTTAGCTTGGTAATGCTTCATTCCCATGCAAAATTAATTTGTAAGCCTAATTCAATAGCACCTTCTGGAATGCCTGTCGTGAGGCAAAAGGTTTAATGACCCAGATAACAGCATAGAATAATTTTCTTAGGTACTGTTTCTGGTCACTGTTGTGAGACTTTAAACCTTGGGAATTAGGGGGCAGAAACTCACTGGCATTTGGCCCCACAGAAACAAGACTAGATAAAATGTGTTGAGGAAATGTCAAGTATATTTTTAAAGTGGTAGATAAGAGACATCCTTGCTCAGACATTTATTGAGCAGTGTGGTGGCATTATAAAGATATATATGAATATATCTATAGATATAAACCAAAGCACCCTACTCTGCTGAGATGCTGCTTTGTGAAATATAGCCCCACTTACAATGGGGATGTATGACACTTGTACTTTGAGTTCTTATTTCTTAACACTGCAAGACCAATATGCCGTATCATTTACTCCCTTGCATTCCTTGCCAGGGAAGGTTGTCAGAAGTTTATGGAATAGGAGCTAGTCCAAGTTGCAGGGTCGAATCCCAGGCACTTCATTAGAAGTATAAAAAACCTGACTTCTCAGTATCTTTCCTCTAGTCATTAGAATTTATAGGATTTTCCACAGTGGTTACAAAGCTTCTGAGGATTTCTCTTTGCAGAATGAGTTGGAGATGGCCTGAAGAGTGGTGTTGTCCTAAGCCTTTACAGGATAAGAGCCTGCCTTAGACCTGTGCTGAGCAGCCAGGAGAGCGTGTACAGTAGCTGTAGTGAAAACCTGCTCTGTGGTCACTGTGCCCTTCTGCAACCCTGGAAGGACAGTCACCTGTCTCCCATTTCTTCTCTCTTAGCTCTATTAGATGCCTGGTATCCCAGGGTGAAAACATGCCAATAGTTCTGCAACTGTTTTGTCTTTGGCTCTGCCCAGCAGAATGATTCCTTGGAGGAGGAGATCCCTCCCAACTGCCCGTTTTTTCTCTTTAGCTGTAGTAGGCAATGATAGAGCTCATGCCTTTCATCTGCGTAACGGTGTTCTACTTCCCCACTTTTACCATTGCTCATCCTACACTCTCCTGTTGGTTATATGATCTCTGGACCTAGTTTAATGCCCTTGGGTATTGCACAAATAACAGCAGGCAGATGCTGCAAATAATCCGCTGTGGAGCTGGTAACACTACTTTAGCAGCAACAACAGTTAGATTTTCCTTGCTTGAAGATGCAGAGCTTGAAGGGAAATAATGCATTAAAATATCATATATCCCATTAGAATGAGATGTCTTTTTCTAGAAAATAATATCTTAAAAAAAGTAATTCCACATTAATTGAACAGGCTAAAGAAATTAAAAATGAGAAAGGAGTTTTCCCACTTTTTCTTCAAAAAGGGAAAAAGGACAAAAATAGATGTAAAGCCAAAATTTCTATAAAAAGAATAATGGTGAAAAGTTAATTATAGCATTCCAGAGGGTCACTGAGTTCTAAACACCTTAGGAGTTAGTAAGTCTTGGAACGATTATTACAATGAATGGATAGGGCAGGATTAAGTAGTTGTCCAGCCCAATTAGAGTAATTTCAGTAGTTACAAGTTCTCTTAAGTATACATAATTTATTGGTTAAGGTCACAGTGAATCTAGAGACAGAGTGACTGGGCAAAAACTCTTACGGCTCTGAACTACAGTGGAAGGTTTAATACTGTTTGTTTGCCAGATTTGGAGAGAAAATTTCCAGATGAATTGGTATGTCTGTACTGGTCTGGAAATGGCATGCCTTAAACACTGATACTTTACCACAACCTGCCTCCTTTTAGCTTCCTCACAGTTTGTGAGGGAGCCTGGCTCCATCCCATTTGGAATAAGTATAATATGATTCAATGGGGGTAGAGGTGAGGCAGCCTAAGGAAGACTTAAGAAGTCAGATTGTGATTAATTTCTAAAAGGCATTAAAGGAAAGACCAAGACACACAGGCACTATTAATAAACCACAATATAAAAAAAGTTTTGTAGATTTTATATTTAGATATTAAAGCTCTACAGTTAGATAATTAAAAAGAGATACAAGCTTTTGAGAAATGCCTTTGGTGTATAATTTTTCCTTCCGCATTTAGTCAGTCATCAACATTATCTACAGTAGGGCTATAATGCATAAAAAATAACATGTTCATAAAATGACAGGAGACTTAATTAAGAGTTACATAGACACTTTGTGCTGGCTGTGTTTGTTTGATGTGTACCCTGTCATATTTCACCCATGTAGTTTGTTTCAACCATATTTCATGATTCTTTGGTAGCAAACAATAGTAGCATACAAAAAAGGAAGGTACATGGCTAATTCATTAATGTTTCAGGTGAAGAAAAAGAGGTCATTCTATTAAAAAAGGAAAACCTCACTTTATTATGAAACAAGATTTATTTACAGATATTTTACACTTTTAGAAAATAATACAATTGTACTTTAAAATGCTTCATTTATTTTTATTACTTATCTGCTTGTACAAAAGAAGCAAAAACACTGTCTTCTTGCTCTAGCAGAACCTCAGGCTTGTCATATTCCAAAATAACCCCTCTCTTCATTACAATAACCAAATCTGCATTGAGGATTGTGTGCACACGGTGCTGAAAACCAAATAAAGAAAATGCCAGTTCAGTGTATCTGTCAAATATATTCCAGGATAAGACAGACTTCCAGAAATTCATTCTCTTGTCAAGTTTGAGATTGAATAAGGCTACTTACCCTCCTTCTCATCCTAATTTACTGTGAAAATACCACAGATAAATACACAGAAGTAACCCACCTGGGTATTCAAGTACCTAAATTGCACATAGTACAATGAGTATGAATCATCATATGAGTTCAGACTACAGTGTCCCCAGCCCAGAGTCCTGGCACCAAACATTGCTGCAAGAAGGTAGCCAGAAAGAGTGTACTCTCTCAGCCCTGGACTATGTCTAGATCAGAGGGGTTCCTGAGCTGTGGTTTGTCAATACATAAAACCAAATAGATCGCTCTTCTAAGGCACTGCCCATGTCTTCTCTTGAGCTTTCATGAATGGTTTTCATCCATGTCCTTTGGAAAAGATTTTTCCAGGCTTGCTCCCCACTGTGTGAACAAGTACCCCTTGCTGCTCAGAGCTTCCATCTAATGCCTCTTGCCTCATGATTTTGCAGACCTCTGACATGTTCTTCTTCCAGGCAGAAGAGGCCTCAGCTGCTCCCCATAAGGAGCAGTTCCACCTCCCATCATCCTTGTGCTTTTCAACATTTTTCAGTTGTAATGTGTCATTCTGGGGATGAGGAAGCTGGAACTACAGATAATAGTCAAGGTATGTGCAAACTATGGATTTATACAGTGATGTTTTCTTTTTTATTCTCGTCCCTTCCCCTAGTAAGGCCTAACATTGGATTAATTTTATTAGGAAGAAACTTCCCTGGTTTTTATTTCCACAGTGAATACTGAAAATAATTAACTGTGCTTTCCTGCAGTTATCATTCCTGAGCATTCCTTTCCTGTATTGATCATCAAACGGCCCCATAGATTGACAAACTTCTTGCTCCTGGTGTTTCAGGGATTCATGCATTCAATATTTGTTTTGATACCTTCCAGAAGCTGCTCTCACTTTTTTTTTCTCTGCCCTACTGCATTTTCACATGTAACATGCCAGAACTTAGGATCAATGATGATTTCTTTATTTGTCTAGGAGTTCAGCTTTTAAGAAGATTGTCTTCTTGTTTCTAATAGTGTTTTTTTATTTGCTTAGCCATGCCAGCTTCTTTCCATCTATCCTTGCTCAGACATTTTTTAGTAAATAGCATGCATTGGTTTGGAATTTTTGAAATACAATTATTCAGTAGTTTCCTTGATCCTTGTAGATATAAATTTTCTTTGCTTCCTCTTTCAGCTTCTGCCTCCCCCCCCCCCCCCCCCCCCCGCCCCCATTTGGTTTTGGGGTTTATTTTGAGCAAGCTTCCTTACTTTACAGAATTGTGCTTTTTGAAGTTCACTGTTAACTGCACTGATTTTTTTTGGTCTGCATTACTCCTGCAGGGATATTTAATCTCAGAATACTATGGTCCCTTTACAAAGTCTTCACCCATACAGTTACTCATCAGATCTTTGTCTCCCTCAGTCCCAAACCCACTCTGTGGCTTCCTAGCCAGATGTTCCATGAAATAATGACTGACAGCATCTACAAATCTCATCTGTGCTGTAGTCCTCATGTGACATCCAGTCTACAGGCAGGGGGAGGGGACTGAAATGCCACATTCCAGTTCTACTTGCTGGCCTTGTCCTTTCAGTCTAACATAATCAGTGATTCCATCCTGGTAAAGTGACATAGATGATAATACAGACCCAATACTATACTCTTCCTATTCTTCCTAACCACAAATGATGAATATATGATGTTATATGAAAAAACTCACAAACCAACAAACAAAAACAAACAAAAAAATCCTCCACTACACCCATGTTATGTTTCTATTACAGAGTGTTTTGAATACAAACACACCTGCTGTAAACCACATTAACATCTGGAATTAAAAACATTCAAAGTTTATTCCACAATGCTGTTCATTTGAACTGTGCAGTTTAAAAGCGTGAGTGAAAAAGTAATAAAACTTTCTCAGTCTATCCATCCCAAACTGAACAGATACATAATGCAAAATGCAGCAAAACTGAGAATTCTCATGCAGAGAAATCAGGAAATTTTATGCTTATGATTCCTTTGCTTTTTTAAAAAATAATTATACACTGAATGGATACTACAGTATTTGCTAGGTGACAAGAAAAAGATACTGTAAGATTCCTCTGCAGAGATTTCTTGACTTGTGTGTAATTTTTTGATGTTAAGAAGCATAATGACTTATTTCACTTCCCTGAAATACGTGTATTTTTAGAAAATAAAGGACTGAAAGATACGTATTGCTTCTGACATCTGTTGAGCCAACTGCTTGAATTCAAGTAAAATCTTTCATAAACAGTTTCTTTATATATGCACTCAAAATTTTTGTCTAATCACTTCAGGAATATGAAACCTTAAGTTCCATCACTGTCAACAGGGATGGTATGTTTATTTTTTAAAGTTAGTAAGATTTTAATTTATTTGTTTAAATTCTGAAACAAAATTGCTTTGGTGGCAGACAGAGCACACAATTTTAATTGTCCTTAGTAAAATGACAACAGTAGCTTGATGAAATTTCTTAGATTTTATAGTAGTCAAAGTCTTACTATGGTTGAAATTAAGCTAAAATGGGTAGTAGAAAATAGACTGCATGCTTAGATTACATGCCTTTACAGGCAATCAATCTTAGCATCGCACAACAAATTTAAGAAGGTGTTGTTATGTATTTAAATAAGAAAGAAGTTCCAAGTGGACAAGAAATCTTACACTTAAACACCATATTAAAAACAAAGTAATGACCAAATTAACACATCCATTGACTCTGACAAGAACTTATTAATGTAGCACCTGGGATTCTTGCTTGTATTAGAACAGCAACAGTGACTGTACTTACTGCTATTGTAACCACAGTCCGGTCAGCAAACGCAGTCATGACCACCTTCTGGAGTATGTTCTCCTGCGTAAAGAAAAACATGTTGCTTGTCAAAGAACGGAAGTTACATGATGGATACGCAGACAGTAAGAAGGCTTAAGTAATCACTAATTATTCCATGCTTTTATTGATCCTTTGTTGCAGATAAGGAAGACTAATTACATGTCAGTATCAAGTCAGAGCCTGCTCTGCAGCTACACAGCCCTGCTGATTTCTGCCACCCCCATGGCCTCTGAGCTTCAGTGCATGTGAGGGGTCTGCTCTGGCTCCCTAACGCTGCTATCTTGACCTCAGCTTTACGGTGAGGAAATCAAAGGTGAATTCAAGGCGCTTGCAAGTCTGCCTGCATGCTGGTGCCTCTGCAGTGCATTCTTCATCTTGCTGGAAGCCCAGGAATGTCCTAGCATACTAGGGACATCTAACACCAAGGGGTGGCAGGGATAAGCAAGGGAGTGTGCTGTAATTGGTATATTTAAAAGTTGAGATGATATTTAAGATGATCTTAACATATATAGTCTCACTCAGCGAGCACTTATCCTTTGCTATTTAGGAAGCATGCTGTTGTGCACCAAACTCTGCCTGGAAATGTCACTAGCACAGGTAACTTTATTTGCTAGTATCTGTTTTTCAGATATTTATCTCAAGGGAGGAACTATATCTTCAATGCATCAAAATTAAAAATATATTTTAACTGGGCTGTGTACAGTATAATTCCCAACCTTACTGACACCCAACACGCTAACATTTTACAGAATTAAAATATTGTTGCTGTTAAAATGAACCACTCCATTCGTCATAGAATAATAAAGAATGAAAAATTTCTCATAACAACATAGCATACAAAATACCCCCTAAGAATGTACTGTTCTATTTGGCTAATATCCAGCCAGTGCACTATTACTGTGTGGTTAAACCTCTGTCTAGCAATTTCAGGCAATTAAGGCAATAATCCAGTACACCTTTTCTATGTCTCTGTTGATTTCCTTGACTCTGTTTTCAAGCCTTCTAACCTCCTGATTCATCCTGTCCACCATGTTGGGGAAATCAGTCTGCTTGCCGATTTACCCTGTTACTGACCATCCCAGCTGACCCTCCAAAGCTCTGTTTACTTCAGGAAATCAAACTGCCAATGAAAATAACATGCTTCATTTTCCTAATGCAAGCAGTGTTGGAATAGGTACTAAACCCCTTGTTAAATGATTTAAAAGCTCTTTAGATTAGTTAGCAGTGACTCATAACTACCCAGACTTGCAAATATGTCTGCACTAAATATGGTGTAAGCATATTAGAGTAGATGGAATTGCTTTCCATCTTTCCTTTGCATATTAGCAGTTGACACCTTAAGGAAAATAAAAATATCAGGAACATTCCAAACTCACTGTTGCCATGTCAATAGATGCTGTGGCTTCATCCATGATGAAGATGCTTGTCTTCCGCACAAAAGCCCTTGCTAGGCAGAACAGCTGTCTTTGGCCCTGGCTAAAGTTTTCACCCCCTTCTGTGACTATGGCATCTGGAAATGATACAGCAAAACCAGCATTTATGGGGTGTGCACATCTGGGTGTATGAGATGGTCAAATCAGAGCAGAGCATATGATTGGAAAATGTTATCTCACTTCAGTATAAACATTTTCAAAGTAACATTTCTTAGGTCTACAGCTGCTAGTGACCCAATTTTGCCTGTTCACTTCCACTGTTCAAAACAATCTGTACATCTGTCTCACTATGTTCTTTGTATCTATTAGACATCTGTCCTGAGTTTGGTTGAGGTAAGAGTTAATTTTCTTTCTAGTAGCTCGTAAAGTGCTGTGTTTAGGATTTACTAGGAAATAATTCTGGTAACACCTTTTTTAGTTGTTGCCTAGCAGTCAATAAGAAGGTGAGGGGTGCTGGAGAAGCTGGGAGGGGACACAGCCACAACATCCAACCCAAACTGGCTAAAGGGATATTCCATACTGTACAATGTCATATTCCATATGTGACTTGGGAGTGGGCCAGGAGGCAGTTTGGCTCATGAACTGGTTTTGGGTGGTGAGCAATTGTGCCATGCATCCCTTCTGTACATTCTTTAAGCATGATTATTGTCTTCTTTTTCTGTCCTATTAAACTGTCTATCTGAATCCAGAAGTTTAACTTTTTATTTCCTCTTCAATTCTCTTCCCCATCCCACTGGTGGGGCAGGGAGTGAATGAACAGCTGTCTGGATGAAGAAGCTAAGGATGTTTCAGAGCAAGTTTTCTCTGGAACACATACGTTCTAGGACACTACATCCCCTTGTCAAAGTAGCACCCATCATTTCTTTACCCTAAGGCTGTATAACTTAATATTTTTAAGGGTTTTTTTGTTTGGGTTTTTTTCATGGCCAAATGATTCACATCTTTAAGCTTTTGAGATCTTCCTCCCTGTACAAAACTAATGGAAAATATGAAATAATGCATTCTAGATAATACATGTTTTGTTGACACCTTCTTTGAATTCACAAGACTTGTAAACCTCAATGGTTCATAATGAAATTAAATAGTAATTTTACCGTTGACTTGACTAGAAACAGGATTCTGGCCCACAGGTGCAGTTGGTGAGGAGTCAGATGGGCATATAACCTTTGCTTGCAGGCAAGCACTTTTTGTCACCTTCCATGAACATAAAAAAAGCTTTTTTTCTCAGCAACTACCTTCTTAATAAATAGTAAGTGTGACGCAGCAGTCATCTCAACAGGGAAATCTTATTACCTAGGCCCCCAGGGAGTGCTTTCACCACATGCTTGAGCTGTGCTATTTCCAGTGCTTCCCACAGCATGCTGTCAGTGCACTTCTTCTCAGGGTCCAGGTTAAACCTACAGTTACATGCAATTCAAGAATATCAGTCAATACAAACTTCTGCAATATATTTCTTCTTTTAGTGCACTTAGAAACAAACCTGAAAATAATCAGAATCATATACTTAAGATTAGGGCCTGATTCTGATCTGTCATTGGTGTAGGTCTACTGAATTTTGCAGACTTGGTCAACATCTATATTAATATGATTTAAAAACAAACTTTGACACTCTCAGCTGAGCAGAAAGGGAAAAGCTTTCTGGTTTACAGATAGGTTTATGCTTTTAGAGTTTCTTTTGTTCTGAATAAAGAAATCCTTATGTTTCAATAGAAAAACTGAAGGAAAAAAGCTGTGAATATTAGCAGTTTAAATTAACTTTAATGTTTTAACAAAAGCCAAAGTTCTTCTTTCTCTCCTTTTAAATCCAAGGTCTTGTTCTTTACTGTTACAGAAATGCTAAACAAAACAATGAAGCTTCATACTGAATTATGAAATGCAAGTCTTTGCTACAACCAAACAAATCTCAGTTCTTTGCTGAAGCCCAGAAATGGTAACAACAAATGTGATTCTTACTTTAATATATAGAATGATAACCATAAATAAAAGATTCAATGGTACATGACACTTATTTTGACTTTTAACTCCCACAGTACATACTGTGAATGACCAATAATGGCCTAAATACATTTTTAATAGGTTAATTAATAAAAGGTGTACAATCACCTCGTCTTCTGACTCGAATGAATCATGCTTTATTCAGGCAAGATCAGGAGACAATCGTGGGATTTGTGTGAGTGTGAAGTCAGCAAACCACAGAAACCTGTATCATTTTCAGTGAACTCCAATAACATTTATGTAAAAACCATAACTGTAGGTGATTTAACTTGGTGCTGAGGATTGTACTGTACCTTTCTAAGGTAAAGACCAAAGATAGAGGAAAGGACATTTGTTGGAAACTGTAGAGCTTTTTGCCACTGTTACTGCTGCATCATCTTCTCAAAGGAGGTCTTTGATCTCACAGAAGGAAGAATGACTCAGAGACTAGAAAAGCAATATGGGTATAGGCCCCAGACTAAAATGGTCCTCACAGTACTTCTCACTTTGTTCTATTACTTCTTTTTCTACATTAACGTATGATTCTCTATTTTAAATTTTTTTTTTTTTAAGGCAGACAAATGAAAACAGATGTAGGAGTAAGAAGGTTTCAAGAAGGGCTGGGTGATTATGGGCATTTGATCAGTGAGCTGAACTGATTAATCAATCCTGGAGAAAGTGACTTTCCCAACTCCCAAGGCATGGGGTGCCTTCTGCTGACAGCATGCTGACCAGGCTCAGACACTGGGAAGCTGTAGTTTGGCAGGGGTGGGTAAAAAGCGCAGACAGAAGGCAGTGATCCTCCCTACTCTGAGACCAGAATTGAGCCATTTGCTATCAGCAGTTCTGTAAAAGTCATTATATACTATAATTACAATATATAATGACATATAAATCATTACATAGTTTTTATTGCTGGTATTTAGTGCTTACCTGATTGTTCCGCTGAATAAAATGGGATCTTGGAGAATGATTGACAGCCTGGATCTCAACGTCTGCAAGGGGAGCTTTGCAATATCTATGCCATCGATGATAATCCTTCCTATTCAGAAGAAAACAGCTTGCTAGACTGTTTATCATGCCACACAGCTGCAAGCAAACACACTTTCAGCATGCAATACAGCAGGAACAGGCTTTGAATCACATAACCCCTTATTCGCTAACGAAACAAGTTTTGAGTAAGCAGCAAGTGCAATTCTTTTGAGAACAAGCCTCAGCTGGGAAGCATGGAAAGTATGCCTGTAGTATTTTAAAAATTGTTAGACACTTTACTTGACCATTATAAACATCTATCAAACAACATGGTCAGAGGTTAATTCAACCAGGAACTAGTTACCAGGGAAAACAAGCCTTTAAGAAATCCAAATTACTATTGAGCACTTGGAAATTTTATCTCCAAGTACAACAGTCTGGCTCAGCATTCAGGGCTCTGTGTGCAATGTGGCTGGAAAATTGAGGCTAAAGTTTGAGATGCAAAGAAAGGCAAATGGATGTGGCACACACAGCAGGAAATACAGCAGAAATTCCAGGGTAGCAGGCCAAACTGCAGTCCCCAGTGACTGAGTTTTCTAGGCCTAGCAGGTCCTATCTGTGCCTTGTGTGTAGATCTTCCATTGTACATGAACACCTTCCCATTTTATGCTTTGCTTCTGTTGTGATTTAGAGCACAAAAGGCTGTCCTCTGTTACTCCTGGTGTTTGATTTCTCTCAAGTAGAATTTTTATTGATCCAGTTTATCAATGACACAGTTGTTAGGTGACAGATGATGATATATTTAAACAAGGCCAGAGTGTGTCCTGGAGTTTGAAAAACTGCACTTCAAAGCTGCTGGTCCTAAGGAAAGGGCTATCAAAGCATCCTCAGGAGTTCAGCTCAACCCCTATGAAAAAGTGTAATCTTACCCTCAAAAGTGTCAACCATTCTGAAAAATGCAAGAGAGAAGGAGGATTTTCCGCTGCCTGTTCGGCCGCAGATCCCAATCTGTGACACAGAAAGCAGATGAATTATCACATGAGTTGAAATGGACATCTGTATTTGACACTTCAGATCAGTGGATGGAGGATAGAGGATCTGTTCTAAACCGAAATGGCCATAACAGAGTCCTTAAATTCACTCTTTGTCTTTAGGGGTCTAAGCACTTAGGGATGAATCAAGCCCTATATACAAGAACAATAGGAGAGTAACACAGGAGCAGAGAGAGGGCTGGCCAGTGCTTAAGGCAAAACTTGGTATTCCGAGTTGGCCTCATTTAGCAGGAAGGACATAGGCTGACAGGACTACGGAGGAAAGAAAACAACAAAGAGAAAAGACACAGTGAAGCAGAAGAAAAGCTGTGGGAATAAAGCCAAGAGGGCCACATGGGAATGATGGAAAGTAGGTCTAACACAGTAAGGGGTCACTGTTGCTTCTTTTGGCACAGTAGGCACCAGGATACTAAGGAGCAGTGAGTAGTTCTAAATTCTCACTCTTAACATGTGCCTAAACAAACCAAACAAAGACACCCATAGGCTCCTTCCCAGTGCACTACATTATTTAGAGCAAAAATTCTCTAATTCTGTCATTAAAACATACTGTGGTATGTTTTTTCAACTCTGTTTTCTATGATGTGCTAAAGAGCTTCTCAGAATCACTGGGGTTTTTTTACCTTCTGTCCTGGAGAGATGTGGGCATTGACATGCTTTAGCACTGGCTTTAGGTTGCTGTCATATCGGACACAGAGGTTCTGGATTTGGATCTCCCCTCTGTCTGGCCAGTTCTGGGGAATCTGTGAGGAAGCTGTACCAGGAGCACAGGATAAAAAACCCAAACAACTAACCCTCTCATAATAAATTCAGCAGCTTGTTAAGCTATTTACCACATTTTTCATGGTAATACACTGCAAAACCATAAAAATTTCAGCAAGCTCTTTCTGCATGCTGAACAAAACTGCACTTACAAAGGAGCCCTTCGTAATTTTCAGCTTCTGTTTTGAGAAGGCCATTGATTCTTTTCACCGCACCCAGCTGGATCTCCATGTCAGCCAGGTTACGGACCATCCAATTCAGATAGTTAGACACCTGATGTAAAGCAAATACACTACTAAATTCCAGATTTTTAGTAGTTTGCATCATTTGACCAGCATGCAGTTTATATTTCTCCACAGTAGCATTTTTTCAGCCTTAAGAAACTGAAATAGCGAATGAACTGTACGGTACGCATCAACAGCGTGACAACAATGAGTAAACATTAAATTTCCTAACTCCAGTGCATAGATGCTTTGGTGCTATGGAGATCTGATCTACACCAATAGGAGAAAGGGAAGGAAACAGTAAAGACAGGTGAAAAGACATCTTGGTAACGTAAGGTTAGACAGTCTATGGAACAATGTATGAAGCAATTACAATTGATGCACTGAAAAGAGATTCTTCACAATGGAAGGCAATATAAATATATGATGCAACCTGGTCATGTTTTGTTGACATATTTGAACTAGCACTTCAATATTTTATCTAAAAATGGAAGAAAACATACACTCAAATATGTCAACCATTGAACATGAACTGAAGTTAACACGTGTTTTCAGGGATGTTACAGTACCCACTATAGATGTACAGACACCTTCAATCTTCCTGTTCATCTTTGTGCCCTGAAGAATTACAAAAACATGTTTGGAAGAGACAAAAAACGTCATGAGATTCTTACCATAAGAGCATAGGTTAGTCCCAAGCCTACAAGTCCTGAAGAGAGTTTACTATACAGGCAACTGGTAATAGAAGTGACAGCTGCTATGAGTACCACACATGCTCCAATGTACTCCTGAAGGAATATGAATAAACTACATCACTATAAGTCTACAAATGATGAAAACATTCTTATAACTTTACATACCGAATAACAAACCCATTGCACAGTCTGAAATACAGGCATAAAACACCATGTAACTCCATACAGACCCTGCCTATGAAACCATTCTCATTGCCTTCAACGTGGCCGTGCTGTTTGGAAGTGCGGTTGTACACAGGAGTTGTACCAATACTCCTAATCTTCTTCTGGAGAAGTCAACACAAATACCTTAAGCATGTAATGGAGGTGGCTGAAACCATGCAGCTGATGTTACCTGGGATAGGAGGGAAATGTTTACATAATCCTCTCTGTGAGTAGATCCTCTCTGCAGCTGATGACTAACCATCCATATTTGTTCAAACAAGCTGTTCTTCCACTGCATGTATCTATTAGTAAGACTATGTCCACCCATGATGGGCTTCTGATGCTTTCATTTAAATTATGAGTGATTTGACCTCCCACAGAAAATCTTTGAGTAAAATTATGTAACACACTAGAACATTACAGGAGGGAAACTGTCACTCATCTATGTACTGCTTAGTGATGTAAGCACTGACCAGAATTAGGGACTTCAGATGTTCTAGGACCGAACATATTAAAGGGTAATAACATTTTACTTAAGTTATAAACAGTATCTGAATTTAAGTAGCAAAAGCTACCTGGAATTAGCTACTCCAGCTACAGTGGAGTCCAAAATGCAGGTATAGAGTGTGACATGAAATGTAAGTTAACTTAGCACATATAAAAGGCGGTACTACACCTGTGTCTAACAAAGCCTGACAGAAATATCACCGTCCATCCACAGCATAAAATTTCTTGATTTGCTTCTTAGGGAATTATTTTTCAATAAATAATTTCTCAGGCCAGGATGCTTTACTGAGCACCCTAAGGAAACGAACACCTGAATATCTTTGGCATTCTTTAGATTACCTAAAACCAGGCAGAAACCTGTCTACACCCTTCTGCTCATTAAAAGAGCTTCCAAGATTACAGAATCACAGAACTTTAGGGGTTGGAAGGGACCTCAAGAGATCATCGGATCCACCGTTAAAGTGTTCCTGAGAAGCCACACAGTAAAGGCCTGCCAGCACTAACACAGTCCCATAAAGGCATCCTGGCTGGCGTCACAGCTTGACCACCAGCTCTGATCACCCTTCACACACAGAGGAGCCAACGTGACCTATAAAACCTATTCTTGTCTTGGGGAAACAGCTGCAGGCTATGGGGAAAATTTATACTCCATTTAGTTTCCAGGATGGGTTAGGCACGTGTTCATTACAGATATAGAGATATACATATAAAGGGTAAAGGTAGAGATTTGAAATCCACATGAGGCTGGACAACTGTTGGATGCCTCATCAGATTGCTTGGAATGAAGTCAAATAAATTCACTGTGTATATACAGAAGTAATGTACTTGCCATGCGGACTTCCAGCCAGCGATTGGCAGCTGTAAGGAAAAGGGAAGCGATGTTGTTGGAATCTGTGTATTCAAGAAGTTTTTGTCGAAATTTGGCTTCATACCTAAAAAAGGAAATGGAAAAAAAAAAGGAAAGGAAAAAACCAAAAGCAAAAAAGAAAAATGGAAAAAAAGGTCAGGCCTTGGGGTCCTTGAAAAATGAAAAGTAAAATTTCATTTCAGGGGCTATACGCTCCTAAGAAGCTCAACATGGGCTCTAAATCAGCCTATCAACAGTCAACTTTTATTAGACACATACAAACTGTATTTGTAAAGTATCTCCAGGAGTAAATGGATGCTACTGCACTAATGAAAATCTATGTGGGACTTCTGGATCACACTGGGAATTTTCTAAATGTATTTTATTATATGACAACACTAAGAGAGACAAATCTGAAACTAAAAATAATTGAAAATACATGAGAGAAAAATAATACATGCGTGTACTTGTGAAAAGTATTAGTACTGTAGAATGCAGTTCTTCAGTCATATAAGCACAACTTGTAACATTTATATTACTGTAGTACCTAGAAATTGTAACCATTTCTAAAGTAAAAATTCCAAGTACCTTCACAGCCATGGTGGTTCCAGTGTTAGACAAACATGGTTGTCCTTACCGCTAAAGAAATGAAGCACTTTGGAAAACAAAAGTCCAAGCACACAGTGCAACAAAAAGTAACAGACTGGAAAGAACTGTGTTCCCCTCCAAATGAATTAGCCACAGAATGCAAAACAAGATTAATGGTAAATAGGTCTATTTATACTTTATTATAGTGGATCTGCACCCACTCAGAGTAGTGGCGCCAGTGAATTCTGCCTTGAATTCAGCAGATACAGAAGATGATTCCCTACTACACCTATTCAGACTGGGTCTTGGCAAATGTGCAAGTCAGCTAGTCACCCCTTTTAGCTGGGCATATTTATTTGCATAGGTGTAAATTAATGTGATGCTAATAATAAAGTGTACCAATTATTACGTCTAATATTAAAGAAGTAGGGCACAAAAGCCTTTTCCAGGGTAGTAACGGAAGCTTGAAGGTCTTGTTCAAGTACCCCAAGCTTCCCTTTAGTCCCCCTTTATTACAGCAGCAAGTTTACAAAACTTGCTAATCTTCCCCTAGAAAACTGTGCCCTATTTATATTCTTAGCTATTACAGTTGCAACTCAGCTCTCCTTATGCTGATATGAAAGAACGATATGTTTGCTTTATTTAATTATGAAGTACATGGCTTAGAGAAGCTTCCCAATTTGTTCACTGCAGAGTATCCTCCTTCTGAGTACAGTATAATAAAGTTATGACTTTACATAAATCATTTATGCTTTTGAGGAAAAGAAATAAGTACTACTTTGTGGAAATAATTTAGTTGTTCACAGCACAGGCATGTGCCAAGACATAAGAGATATATCTGCTGCATGCAAAGGAGAATGGTCTGGGCTAGCTCTGAGTGCGTTGGTGTGTTTGCATAGGCTTTCAGGTTGTTCCTGAAGGCCAACAATAGTGTCATGCACTGTCAGAGCTAGTGAGCTCTGCTGTTCCTTGGGACTAAACTACCCTCAGTGTCCTACCACAGAAAGAGGACTGTACTGCTTTTGGAACAAATTCAGTCACGCTTTCCATATTTCTATACCATGATGTATTATGTGATGCAGATTATGTGATGGCTCATGAATTGGCATGAATGAGGAGGGCACCAAAGTTACCACTGTTGGTGGACTACTGAAGAAATACAAGAATTTCTGTTCTGAAAGAGTCTCCAGCTTACCAGACCTCTCAGTATATGGATCAGTCTTTGCAGAAGACTTCACATGTACATTTTATCGATCATTTAGCACCAACGCTATCTGAAGTGCCAGATAGCAAACCATAAAAATCAGGCCAGGGCATCTGCTGAAGGTGTATTTATAGCTGCAGCAGTAGCTGTCTTTCTGGTCTCCCCCTGGATTTGTTTTGCACATTTCTTGTCTCCTGCATTCTGAGTAGGTGCGGGATGGAGAGTTACCAAGGGCAATGACACTCCAGGAAAACCGGCACCTCCTAACTTTATGACTAGTCCTGAATTGTTATTTTTAGAGATGCTCAAGCTAGCAAGTCCTAACTCCTCTCCTGCTAATATGTTAGGCAGCTGTAAAGCTACACAGTCCCAAAAATAGCTAGGTCACCAGCTGATGCGGGAGGCTGTCAGGCAGATGGAATACAGAACTCTGTGAACGCACATGGCTGTTGGCTCAGACACACATCAGTTACTGCAGTCACCAAACACAATCCTTTGACAGAGGAATTAATTGTAAGGTGACAGGAAGAATCAAGAGGGAATGCTCCAAATGACTGAAAATATTAGCTAGATGGCATGGAATATTTTTTATTGTATCATTACCTGAAAATACCCAGCCATAATACTCTAAAGATCCTCTTGATAAAGTAGAAGAATATATGGATAAATTAATAAAAATGACCATTAAAAGACAAATTGAATTTTCTTAAAAATGAACCCAAGCGTAGCTACAAACCAGCGAACACTTAATGACTCAAATATCCAGTAACAGTAATTAATAATGGAAAATACTATGCTGTTCTACTACTCTTTGGGAAGCTACCTTCAGTCACAAAGAAACAAACTCTTAAATTGGTTGTTTTTTCATTGAGCTATTTATATTCCATTCAGAACAGTTTAAGAAAAGTTGACCTTGTGCGTTACTTCTATTAAAAAATTAACACTACAGGTTAGGAGGAACAAGCACTACCTTTTCAAAGATATAATGGGAACAGTAATAATTAACTGAAAAAACATGTATTCATCCAGATGAGATGGGTGGGGAAGACACTTGACCACATTTGAAACAGCTGGGAAAAGAGAGGAATAGCAGTAGCATAGGGAAAGCATCTTGTAGGCTCAGCAGTACTTTTACTGTTACTGCTACCTCAATGTGACTGCCATTTCTGTAACAAAGATACACAACCCAGGCACATTATCAGGTATTCCTGGGCTGCTCCTCTGACCTTATGGGATGGAAAAATGAATCAAAACAGGTGATGAAAGACTTTGTCTCCAGCTTGAGTATTTTCAAAATCAGTAGACAGAACCGTATTTTCAGTGACCAACCTGAAAAATAACTTAGGGTGCTATTGTCTCCTCTGAAATCACTAGCGTGCAGTTTATCTTACCAGGACATCGACTCACACACATTACTCCGGCATAACAAGTTAGTGCTTATTAGTTGTTCCATGGAAACTGTCCAAGCACACAGTCAGCCACACGGCATGCTGTGGTAACTGCCGGCTAATTCAGCATCTTAAATCACATTTGCCCACCATTTTTTTAAGGCTGCATTTAAATTTATGAGGACTAACTGCAGGACAGCTGACCTGCACTAGCTTGTTCTTCTACAGGAACTCCTTCACATGCAAAATGCTTCAAATTCCCCAGTGTTTTGGAGTTCTCTCTTGCCAGAATTTTGGGGACTCTGGACCTTCCAGGTGATTAAAATAACAGAAGTGCACAATTACAGAAGAAAATCAGAGATAGATATTCAAAAGCGAGGTAATGCATGTTTCTTATAAAAACTATACCTGAAGGCCCGGATGGTGGTAAGACCTTCAACAGTCTCTGAAAAATGGGAGAGCAGTGGTAGCTGAGTGCTGTCATCCAGCTGCTGCAGGTCCCTGGAGAGGGTTACAAAAAGAATTTTGTAAAAAGCCAGATTTTTTTTTTTTTTGCAGTTATCATCTTGAAAGAGACCCAGAGAATATCATCACAATAATTATATATGTAAGGTTCAGATAGATTGCAAAGCAGTGTTGTGTGTCTCTGAGCAGGGAATGAAAACCCCAGGAGGATTTTTCTTTTAACATTTCAATACAAACAGGGCTGGAGTCCTGAGCAGGGTTTCTCCCCTTCACTGCATTCCCTCCTTTCTCCTATATTCCTATTTCTTACACACAATTTTTTATTCATTTAAACACCAGTCTGGCTCTATGTGAATATAAATTTAATGGAATACCACAAGTAAGAGCTCCAGATAAGCAGAAGGCAAAATACAACTTCATTTCTTCCCTATCACCAGGTGACAGCAGAACTTCTCACTGAGCTAGCTGCAGAACTCATATGCTCACTAAATGAGAGCCCATACTTGTCATTAGGTTGTGCTTCTCAATCTCATGTTTGGTCATCAGATCAGTGGAAGCACATGTGGGGTGAAATACTATTTAGTCTCAGTTCCTTCCAGCAGGAATAGTTTGCAGACTCCCCTTTGATCCGTGCATACATGAAGCAATAAATGCAGCATTGTTGCAAATGCTTCTTGAGTTCCAAAGCCGAGGGGAAGCTGTATTACTGAAGGAGGAGCAAACCAGCAGATATGAATAGATTTTTTTACATTTTAAAAAACTAAACAACACCTAGAACAAGGGGGGATGCTTGTGCACGTTGGCTCCCTAATAGGTAGCAGTACCACCATGGCTATACTGCATTCTCCAGCCTCTCCGTGGCTTTACAGATGTCCACTGCTACCTGGATAAATGTCAGTTTCCCTCTTCTATCACTACATTTTTTTGGATATTCCCAGCATGCAGCCTTCAGGGAGGAGAGAATCCAGTTGGTTTTTTGTGTCCTGTGAACTCTAGGGAACTAATCAGGGACAAAGACTTCAGCTCATGCCTCCCATTAGTTCTGCTTGAAGAGCTGCAGGCAAAGGCACTTGTAAAATGTCACATTTTCACTGTAGTGGATTTGGCTCACTTCCAGACAGGGCTGAGGCTTTGACAGGACCAAATTTAAACATGAAGCTCCCCAGCCCTGCAATTCTGCAATGCAACCGTGTCCTGCAGAAAGACATTTTTATTGCCAGAATGATACTGGTTCATGCTCTTACCGCGATGCGACTCGGAAGTACTTCTGGATGAAGTAACACATGATTGCAAGGGGAACCAGGGCAATGAGAAACATCGGTGTGACATATGAGATGACAGCAAGAGCAGATACACACAGCAAAGTGGAACGACTCAAGCACTCCAGGGTAGCTGGAATGTGCTGTATAGATAAAGAAGAACAAGCATACAGAATCTTCCATAACATATCACTATTGATCTAATGTCACTTCCCTTTTCTATGCAGGGCATCTTAATCAAATGATGGGTTTTTTTCAATATGCATTTAAGATAAAGAATCATTCTGAACCTTGAAAATCACAATGCAAATTGATGAGTAGTCAGAATTATAGATCATCAGTAAACTTTGTCTAAATTACGCTGTACTAAATGAAAAAAAGCAGTCTTTCAGACTGGGAAAGATAGGATAACTTGGGAGCTTGTGTGTATTTATTCAGTACCTGGTCTATGGTATTGCAGTCAGCTGAAAATCTGTTCAATATACTTCCCAGAGGTGTTGTTTCAAAAAACCTAAAATGAGACAAGGAATGGGAAGATTACAATACTGGTACTAGAAACTCTTAATTTTTTTTTGTCCTCCTTAAGCTAGGTATTATATCACAGACACAAGGAAATATCCACAGTGAAGTTTCTCATTTTTCCCCATAACCATGGTTTTCCAATAAAATGGCAGTCTTGAATGTAACCCAACAACAGCCAGCATGTCCTCAGCTCCCTCTACTGCCCAAGCCATGCAAATCACATGATTATATTTTAAAATTCCTTTGGGATTTGCAATTTGAGGCCTCTTTAATTAATGAAAAACGCAAGCAAAGTTAAATTGCAAGTCTTGCATTTTTCTGGGAATAGAAATGCATAACCAAGAACAATTGCTGGAATAATATATTAAGACCTTTCCTTTACAACTGTATATGCAAAATGCAACTTTCATTATTGCTAACTGTAATAGTTAACCATCCCTTAACTCATGTTGAACCTGACGTCAATTCTATAATGAAAAAAATACATGAGGTTTTCCATGTATGTTATTTCTCCATGATTTCTGGGTCAAATATAATTAACTTGAAAATAAGATGCTATTTTTCCTAATGTTCAGTAACATCTGCAGCGTTGAATCTTGCTACAACATTCCTTTCACACATTAGAAAGAAAACTTATGCAGGACAACAAAGGCCTTTACTGGTATCTGGGCATCCCAGTGTGCTCCAATGATGCCTGTGATGGCATTTGTCTCAGCTCATTATCTTTCACAGGCTAACAAAAATCGCTGCCTGACAGTAAATATTTCCAATAATTAAGGTGATGATGCAGGCTATGAATGGACTGTACTGTAGAACATATCAATAATTGTCTTTTCTCCCTAATTAAAAGAAATTAAACATGCAACAAAGTAAATCTCTAAAATCGCAGTGGAGCAGGAGAGGTGCTTGACTTGTGTCTAGGATCCTGAGCAGCCTGGGTATCAATTTCAAAAACTGGTGACTTTCAATGGCACTTAAGAAAATGTGATTCACAGTCACTTTGTACTAAAAAACCTGTCCTAAGCAGACTGCCTTAAAGGAAGAAACACAACGTGACTACAACCCAGTCTGGATTACAATCAGAGAAATACCTCATTGGAGCCAAAATAATTTTATTCAGTAAAGAGGAGTGTAGCTTTTTGGTGACTTTCAAGCCAGTCCACTCCACTGCTATTGATGTGACCAGACACAATACAATCCCAAGACAGCAGAGAATGCTGAAAACTTTTGAATATGGAGAATGGTTGAAATCCTATGAAACAAAGAAAGGATAAAAGAAAATTATTCACTGTAAATTTTGGTTAAAATTTATTGTAAAAACACAAACACAGGACTGAAAAAATGTAAGGACTAAATCCTTCTTTTCTCCCTAAATTAAACTGCCAACGATTTTCAATCATCTTAAGTCACAATTTATTATCCTTTGGAGAGAGGAGTGCTTGCACAAAAACAAGAGATTAATCAGAAATTTCAAATAAGACAATACTATGAAAAACCCTGAAAAGATAAATTTGATAATTTAATCTAAAGGAAAAACAGAGCTTCACAGCATTTATTATGGCTTGTTGTTTTGGTCCACTTTTTAAGTAACAGCCAAATATAATAGTTTTTATTTTGAAATACCAATTTAATATTAAAACCCTGCATCACTAATGCATCTTTTAGAGAAGAAAGCATGACTCAGTGAAATCATACATGCACCTCCCAAACATTCATGCAGAGTATTTGTAGGCACTGAATCCCAACAAAGAGAACAATCTCAGTTCTAAGAAAATCCCTCCATTACTGTTTTATACACACTGTGGTCGCTTCCATGTGGGAGTCACATAAAAATCAACCGAAAAAGCGTGCTTGTCATAAAAAAAAACCCCAACCTGGTTACAAATCATGTGTTACAAAACTTGGAAGACCTACTTGCAGTGAGAACACAACAGTACAGGAAAAAGAAAAAAGAACTACTGATACTAAAATTACACTGGGGACCAAGGTTTAGGCATATTAACTATGATATGAAAGTACAATAGAACTAGCAAAAGGAAAACAACAATGCACAAACCTGTTAGTTTTATTGCACTGTGTGCTGAAAATGCATTAACCCTCAAAATACTCTGGAGTGGCTCTACTAGTAGAAATATAGCACATCACATAGAAATCTTGGAGCAGAAGTTGATAGTGGGAGATCACAGCAGCTAAATAGTAAGTGGAAGGTGAGTGAAGCATTGCGTACCTCACAGTGAGAGGTACAGTTTCTCAGGTCTAGCTCTGTTTTCGCAGAAATGGCATCTGAGGTCCAGCGTGCCAGGCAGTAGTCGATGGCCACCATCACCGTGTGCTTCAGCAGCTGAGACAGAACCAGAAGAGGCAGGAGAAGGATTCCTGCTGCACTGAGGTACTTGCCACAGGCTCTCCAAGGCATCTTTGCTCTCTGGTGCAGCACTGAAGACAGGTTGTCTTCATCATCGCTTTCTGTTACTTCTTCTGCAGTGCGCACAAAAAAAAGTATAGCCACACTGGCTTAACCTGTGTACACCTTTCATAGCAACTGGCAAGTGGCAGCTACAAAACAGGTCGTCTTATACAGGGTATGAGTGAAATTTAAGGTGAAATTACTTGCTCAGGTATGCATAACAACTGAAGTTATTTGTAATGCATGCTGGAAAGATACAAAAACCACCTTAGCACTAGGCAATCAATGTCTTCAACCATGTTGTTGCAACCCAGAAAGCACTGGCTTGATAAAAATTGTAATTTTTTTCCACGTTAAAACCTCAAACAAGTGTGCTTAGCTATTGACAGGTACCCACTGTAGTTGTATTTGTCTTTTGTCTTTTGTTATCAAATGATGTTCAAATATAAGGAAAAACCCCTCATAGGTTTGGAGGAAGCTATGACTTCTGGATACTTGAAATCATCATAGTCCAGCAGTAAACTCAATGGAAACAGCCCTTTTACAAATCACAACACACATGAAAAATGGTTCTTCTCTTGACAGTTTTAACTATGTTAATTATTTCTAAAATAATTTAACTGTGAAACAGTAATGCAGTGGTACTGGGCTCAAAGGGTCCCCTTTTACCTTCATCCTCTTCATCATCTTTCAGCAGAGCTTCACGGGAATACATAGTCCTCCGGAGATTTGTTCTTTCCAAAACAGTTTTTCTTTCAATTATAGTCTCCTAAAAAAGGGACAGCTTGTGTGTTTTCAACCAGAGAATTAATAAAAAATTACTAGCTGTGACAAAATTTGTTTCCAGTCAGAACATCAAAGAAAATAAAAGAATCTTACAGCAGGCAGTCATAAGTGACTGATTTGCTACCTCTGTGTAAAACCGAAAGACATAAATCATGTATCCGACATTTATTTCGGGTTGTCAATCCCAACTATTCTGGAATCTTCACTTGAGACAGGTATCCCTGAATTCAAAAGAACTAAGAATAATATCTCATACCTCCTGTGTTGTAATATTAAAGACAAAATGTGTTAATCTTTTAGAGGGGATGCTAAATGCCCATCTGAAAAAAATTCTACCCAATGCAATGAGTAAATCCAGGCACATTTACAGAAGCAGTTGTCAGCATTGCACGTTACCAATGCTCTTCCCCTAAAATGCCCCCTTGCCTTCCTTAGGCAAAAAAATTCTGATCAGGCTTCACTAACAACAATGGGTCAGAGGCAACAGTATCAAGGAAATATGACATGTCCAGCTACTGGAACTTCTCTTAATAGATCAATAATAATGGCTAAAAGTAATACTACATTCATACTAAGTTAGGAATCACACTCAGCTTGTCAATCCTTGCTAATGCTTTCAACCTAAACCCCTCCCCCCAACTGTCAATTGCCCTGCCCATCATAAACCTTCTCCAGCTCTTGGTCTTGTCGATTCATTAACGTCTTCCAGTGTTCAAAGAGCTCGGTCTCTGATTTCTGAATGTCCTTGAGTGTTCCTTCTCTCTGGATGTTACCATCTTTCATGGCAATTATCTGAAAAGTTTAGAAACCCAAGTGGTGAGATAAATAGCCATGCACGTCTATTTATTTTAAAGCTGTACTGCTGTGCCTGGACAGGAACTTCTCTTAAATAGGGGATATTTCTGTGAACAAATCTGTCTTTTAAAAAGACAATGAATTTACCTCTCTGCTCTATCCCCTTTACTCAAGATGCTGCAAAACCAGAAACTTCCTATACTTCAGCTTTCAGAAAGAAGACAGTTTTTAGGTAAGAAAGAATGGGGTCCCTGTCAGCAGACAGGAGATTGTATTACTCTTCCTAAATACAAGTCATTAACACGATAAGGTTTTAGAGTTCTCTTACCTCCTAAAAGGAAAAGGCTTTTAGCAACACACTGTTCACAGCACGCTTTGCCCCCATCCAGGCAATTAGGTATGAGCATGCTGGCTCCACGTCTGTTTGATATCATGGAGCTGATAAGGAAAAGCTGGGGAATTTGAATCCCTAAAGCTTTTAAAAGCATAAATAGCGGACATGGTTTGGAAAAAAACTATGCAAGCCTAAGTCAGAAGGGTGGGGTTTCTAGGTTTATATCAGTGTAACTACGTTAGATACACAGTGTAACTACCTTCACTTTAGATCTGACAAGGACAATTGGACAATGAGGCGTGTGGATTGTAAACCCATGTGACATGGTTAGAAAATAGTTAATGCAGCATTTAGTTTTCTCTCTCCCTGGAAACTCAGAAATTTCCTTGGGCAGGGGGTGGGGAGGTGGGGAAATAATCTATTCCACTTACTGTTAAGAATTTACACCAGAGAAAGACAAAAAGAAAGCAAACAATGATCTTTTTGCAGTAAATTAATTCAGGAAACCTGTAATTGGGCTGGACCTTGAATTCTTTTGAGGGTTTTGCTACAGAGATTTAAGAGGGCCATCAGATATATCTCAAATTATATTTTTGTTTTAAATTTCTAAATAAAATAAATACTCTGTTGGGTAGCACTTGCTAAGGTTTAATGAGACCTGTGTTTAGGAAAAATCCCTGAACTATTAATTATTTTTTTTACATTATAAAATTAAATAATACAAATCACTACTCTGTCTGTAACAGTATATTTCATAAGACACTACCAAGACCCAGTTAGAAGATAATAAATATAAAATAATTCTCATAGACCATCTCATAAAACTCGAACACATAGAAATGGGTCTGACATTCATAAAGAAAATTTTAAAAAATACATTGATACAAGGCCATGGCTTAGCATATTAAAACAAAAAAGCCAGTATATAGCAACTGAAAAAGAAGCAGCTAAGATGGACCTCATAGGAAAGGGTAAGAAGGCAGAAAATTCCTGTGTCCTTAGAAACACTAACTGGAAAACCAGAACTGTGTTGACTAGAGTACTCTGAAAGGTATACAACTGAGGGACAAGGTCACAGCAAACACCAGAAAAGATGAACGCTGCCCAGCAAAAAAATAATCAGAACAAGATTAATGGCTATCTACAACAGTATAGCAAGGCAGTATGAAGAACAGAAAGCTGCTGAAATCTGATTATTTCTTGAGACAGACACTGCTGTAGTCTGAGCAAGCTGCAACTGAGAGAGAAGTCCTGCTAGGAGACATAGCTGCAGTCATCAATCTTCATGGACAAGAAGACCTGTGATGTTGTAGCTCAGTAACTGTAGGAGAACTAAGTGCAATGCTAGTGTGAACCAATGAACTAAAACTACAATCTCAAACAAACCTCCTGGTCCTACTTGATTTGCTTCACCTTTGAGAGTTGCAATTACAAACTTACAGAAAGCATACCATGATTTTTTTTCTGTAAACTACAAGATAGAACAAAGCAAACTAACAAAACAATTGAATATGACACATTTCTTAATTTTTATGTGCTAGTATTAATCACAAGAAAATAACTGTTTCTCCTTGTATTTCCATGCACCTCAGTATCCATAAAACCACCATGTTCTGTGCCAGTACAAATTCCTAGTAACATCCCAGACACAGGCAAATATGTCACTTGAACATTTCACTGTTTTGAGATCAAAAAACCAAACATTTTCCAATATAACTAATGGTTTTGGGTACACAGTGTATTTTAAACACAGCCTGCTTTCATGAGAGCATTAATTATCAGTTCTATGAAAATCCAACCTATTTAGGTGCTCTAATGGGGAAATCCCAAAACTCACTGCCTAATTTTCAAAAGATCTTTACATCATCTCCTTGAACTAAACTACCACTTGGTGAAAAGCCGTATTAGAAGCAAGAACTGTTGACACATTCTTGCCTCCACAGAAAAAATGGGAAGACCTTTCTTACCCAGTCTGCATGGGGTAAGTACTGCAGCTTGTGAGTTACTAGCACTATGGTCCGCTTGTCGTCCCGTAGCATTTTCAGGATCCCTTCTTGCATGAGATGGTCACTCAGGTGGATATCCAGTGCTGAAAACGGATCATCCTGTCATGAGGAAAAGAGATTGGGTTTTGGAACCAGCACTTACAGGATTTAAGGACAGTGACAGATTTTAATACCAATAAAACCGGTTAGATCCATACAGACAATCAAGAGAGGCCATCAGAAGAACAAAATTGTTCTGAGGAATGTTTTTCTTTAATTGCATAGTAACAAACCTTGGATTGTCCTTCTGCAGTGAGTACTCAGATATATGGTAAAGTCAGCTGTGTAAATGCTATGATTTCCTAAGGCTTTCTAGGAACTGCTCCCCTCCTAACAGAAGTGTCTTGTAGCCTACCTAACTGCAGTACATTGTTTCTGTCAGGCTCAAGACAGCGCAGGAACGTATGACTATGGCATATACTACACAAGCTGCTGCAGGGACAGTGACAAAGAGCACATTTTTATTTCCCTTGTGCATAATTGCCTTCTGATTATTATTGTTTTAAAAATCTATAATCAAAACTATTAACAAAGAATCACAAAAGGAGAAATACTCATCAGTTCGATGACTGCTTTGAAGCTTGATTTACAACCTAAATTATCTTATTGAGTCAAGAAATTACACGTAATTAATTTAGGCATAAACTAATCTGTGCTGGCTTTTGGGGGACTTGTTTGCTTAATCCTATTTATATAGAATTACAAATCTCTTATTTCTGTTTGCACTACTAACACTGGATGTAAGATTTACTTAGTATTATTATTTCATACTATTATATTATACAAAATAGGATTTCTTAAAAGCAAAATTTTGTTTTCTTCTGTCCAGATGTTTGCTGATAAAGCAGGATGGAATTTGGATTAATTCTCCTTTCTCTGAGCAACATCATTGCCACCAGTTAGGGAGACTTGTGAGAAGGTGACTGCTTTACAAAATCTACCTGCATTTTTATTCCCTTCAACTTTGCCACAACTTACACTGTGACTGCATTAGGTACTTCAGTGTTTCTGCTTTCAAGTAGCTACAAAACCAAAAAAATCTGAAATAAACATCATAAGGTAGAGCACTTAAAAAGTGAAACACAGTAACTTTTGACTGCAATACAGAATTTATCCTCAAAAATGTGTGTGCAGATGGTGTGCGCTGTGGTCCCTGAGCAAGGGTGTTTGCTGGCAGAGACCTTACCACCACTCTGAGCGCTGGATTTGGGCACAGCCACTTCCTATGCAATGCTGCACCTCTGCAAACTGTGAATGCCATTTCACAGAACATGACATTGCACTGAGGAGTCAGGTGAGGCTGTTCATTAAGGCAGCACTCATCGTATATAATGATGCTTTGATTACAAGACACATGAAAAAATGAGTTCATGCTACAGGACTAGTCCAACATCCAACAAATAAAGCATGCTGAGTGAACAAATGTAACTAAGGATAGCATATGTAATGAATTATCATATGACTGTTTCCATATCTGTAATGATCCCAAGTTTAGAGAATATCAAAGATTATTGTTGATGAGGTACAGGCTTGTGAGAGAAGTTTCATAAGCATTTGTTTATAAAGGCAGTCTTAGAAGAACTGTGTGTTTGCAAATACTAACATAAAGGATTCCTGATTAGTTTTGAAAGATTAATAACTGGAAAAAAGTTAATTTGTAGTTGTTTCTACATTACAAACCATAAGAAAACCTGCTATTAGGAGGTTACAGAGTTTCCTGCAGGAAAGGACAAAAGCAACAAAATCAAGTGACAGCCCAATGCTGAATTGCAGCCCCTGGCCACTGCTTTCTACTCTCCTGCATTCTGGTCATTGCCTGGAAGTGCCCTAGACATAAAGCAAGCACACATGGATCAGCCTAATTACAGGGAAAGGTCTAAGTAACCTCCCAGACTTTTAGGGCTGATCACTAATGAGCACAGCTTTTCTAATCCCATGTGACTCACATCTCACTGACATAACAGCTGGTTTCAAAGCTCCTTGAAAGCTGAGCTTAAGAAGGAAGTCCTAAACTGGAAAGGCAGAAAGTTCACTACTAGTGACTATATAGGATGTATCTGTTTTCCCACCTACTAAGTTTTTAGAGCCTGCTCTCACTCCTTTCTCCATAGTGCTTCTGATATAGTTGGGACAGGATATAGGACAGGCAGCTCAGGGTGGGAAGACAGCTTAGTTTACTGCAGAAAGGAAACACCCCAGAAACAGGAGAACATTAGTTTTAGGCCTGAGACAGCTTAGGAATTTCATGAATACAGACAAGTATTACATTTCTAAGTACTGAAGATAAACACAAGAGTCAAAAAGAAATTTCAATAGAATGAGAGGGAAAGCATCAGCTTTTTGTATCCAGGTATTTTGTATCCTAATACCTATCTGTCCATCTGCACATTTAGAAAATGCTTCTTACCTGCTGGATAGCTAACAATGGATTTAAAATAAACAAATACATTTGGCTTAGCTCAGTGAAGTACAATGTTCTCTGTGCATTACCCATGAAATACTCTGAATGCTCACATCTCATACTTCTGTTTGCAGCACAAACATAATGGCACCTACTCACCAGGAACACGACATTTGTCTGCTGGTAAAGTGCTCTTGCCACACTGATGCGTTGGCGCTGGCCTCCAGACAGATTAATACCCTGGTGATAAGCAGGTTGAAAACAATCAGACAGTTATGAAAACATCAATTGAATATTCATCTTTTGATCAGACTACCCACAGAGACTTTCTGGACAAAGAAACCCAGAGAAAATTTTCAAAAGTGTGGGCCTGCAGTTCAGCTGGGACACAGCACACAGATTGTTAGCACAGTCAGAGCATTCTGTCTGGAGCCATACTCCATACATACCAGAGGGGCAGGAAATATCGAATGGTTTGTGGTGACATGATGGTGTAGGTGGCGTGGATATTCTGCAGGCAGTCTAACCAGACTTAAATGCTAGCCTTATGAGTCTGGCTGTGTCCCAGGTTTTATTTATTTTTATAATCATACACTCTCATACCGTATCAGCTCCATTTTATACTATAACCAGTAATTGCTAGTTGGGACATCAGACCATTCTGAGGCGAACATTACCTGGTTGCTATTGTACTTGTTTTCAACCCTTAGTCCCCTGCTACCACCCTGCCTTGACTTACTTATCCTTCCTGAGATCCTACTGCAGCTCCACAAACCCCTGAAGCGCTCAAGAGCCAGTACTGCTGCCCAACCTTCTCCTTCCCCTCCACTTCCCTCTTCCTGTCAAAAACCCCTGAATTAGGTTAGGAACTAATCCAGTTCAAATTAATGTGATAGCCAGTGTGGAGATTAGGCATGGAAATGGATCCTTAGAGGTATCCTTTTGGGGGGTGGTTTGTTGTTGTTTTGGGAGCTTTTTCTCTGTGTGTTTGTGACCTTGCCAGTATGTGCCAAAGTAAATTGGTTTTTAATTGTAAATTTGTGTCTTCTGTTTCCTTTCTTGTCACTCCCCAATCTCCCCTGATGTGATAAAGCTTAGTTTGCCATTCTAATTTTTTCAAACACCTGCCCTTTGAAAGTGCTCTAAAAACCTATGAGTCATTTATCTTAGTGCTACTCCTAAAGAAACCAAAAAATGCACTGTGAAGTCAGGGGAGCCAAGATAGCGGCCGCAGAAGTAGTCAAACATTCTGATAGCAGCACATTTAAATCATCGCATCTCACATAAATGACAGGGTTTCCATGTTTACTGAGCAACGAGCTTTCAGACTAATGACCCAAACGTACACTTAACTAAAAGATTACCTTTGTTGCCAAATAACCAGTAAGATTGTAAGAACACAACAAAATAATAAAACCCCCTCTCTATATTTAAAACAAAAACAGAAGGCTGTAACTGTTTACTGACCCTCTCTCCAATCTGGGTTTGGTCTCCATGAGGGAGAATGTCAATATCAGGCTGGAGGGAACAAGCATCAATTACTGCTTTGTACCTGTGGAAACAAAAAAAAAGGTAATGCAAAATCCACACAGATACTGCTAGAGAAGCACATTTCCTACCTGCAGAGAGAGGACAAAAATCAACCAGCTGGAAAAATCACACAGTGGAAAACAAATTTGGTAGCTGCTAATTGTTCTAATGGAGTCTCTTGCAATCACAAGCAAGTAAATAACATTTCAGCTAAGAAAAAGCATCTTAGGTCAGCTTCATAAAAATATTTAATTGTTAAAACCAGGCAAAGCAAGCACAACTTGGTTGTTATTGCTTAGCATTTAACTTTTTTCATGCCAGGGCTTTGTTTCTTGTTTCAATATCCAAGGATGACAGAAACAAAAAAAGCGTGTAGGATGTGAATGCATTGCCAACCACTTACTTCTTTTAAGGGCAGAGAGGGATGAAATGCCAGCAATTAACTTAAGTATTTTAGAATGTTTGGTGGGCATTTATTCTGAACAAAGAGGCAGCTCATTAATCCTTCATGACATATCAAGCATTGAAACTGTAATAAACAACATTCTCTCTCCCAAATAGCTAATGTCCTTCTAAGACAGTTAAACTGATCAATTAGGTACAGGAAGAGAATACAGCATGCTGCACAAACATGAATCTTGGAATGAAAACGCTTCTACAGTTAAGTTCAAGTGAGTCTGAACTCTGTCCCATGTGTCCATCACAAAAAGCACGGTCAAAGGGGGACCCCACAGACTTCAAGGTCTTTTGTCATGTTCAGGTGGACCAGTACACTTGTTACTAGAGGGAAGTGGGACTTGGGGATGCCTGAACTGAGGCTCATGCAACTCTACTATTTATCAAAAAGGGGAGTAAAGCACGTAACAGTGCTGAAACATGTTACCTCTGTTTGTTAAAAGGGCTTTCAAATGTGATATTCTCTTCCACTGTGGCATTGAGCAACCAAGGCTTCTGTGATGCATATGCTACTGACCCTCTTCTCCTGAAAGAAAACCCAAGAGAGTTCCCAGCTTACCAGTGCAGTATGCATTTTTGGAAAACAGTTTCTTGTAAAGGAAGAATCTTGTAATAAGTCTTCAAAAACAGTCTTTTGTTTCTGTTCTTTAGGACAATCAGTAGCATCAAGGAAACACATAGGATGTTAAATTTCCAAAATAATACTGAAATTGTTAACCTAACTGAATTTCAGTTTGTTCCCTCTTTTTCTGCTGTGAGGTGGGTTTTGGTAAGGCTGGCTCAGTACTGCTTCCTCAAGCAGTGCAGATGGCAGGAAGAAAATTACCAAAGATTGAATCTCAGCTCTGTTTGGATACACTAATAAAAAAATCATGTAGCAGAACACTAGTTAGGCAACAACATTTCAGGAGGGATGTTCTAAAAAGATAGTTTGAAGGTGTTTTAAAACAATAACAACTACACACATGCAAAAAGGCAATTTAACACCCCCACCCCCCTTATTTTCCCCATTTTAAGAAGACAACTTGAGTCATAAAATAAATGGGCAGCCATGGGTAAAATCTTTCTATGCCAATAAAGACAAGAAAAGAGAACTCAGACTGAAAACATTTGCTAAATTTTCCCCCATGGCATTGCTCACATAACGTACCATCAGAAGGTTTTGTCAACAGGATCTCACCATGCATATTTTATTTCATAAGGATTATTATTAGCATTGTTATTATTACTACTACTATTTAAAGATAAAAGTATCTGCCTGCTACTGAAGCAGTAGTGCTTTTGTGGCTGTTGTGCACTAGGTCCTCAGTAAGGCAGAGCTGTGAGAAAGGCCACATTTTTTATTAGAGCAACTGATACTCTTGGAAAACTCATTGGCACAGCACCATTTGTCCAGAAAAGGGCCAAAAGAGGGATCATACACCGAAAAGCATATCTATTTTCTTTCCTGCTATATCAGCTTGTCCAATCAGAAGACGGGGCCTCTCACCCAAACCTCGCATTTGTCTGCTATACAGCCATTACAGCAGCCTCTTTGGAGTTGGACCTGAATGCAGTTCAAACCATGAGCTGCCAAAATACACCATGTGCTTTATCTTTTTATCAGGAGGTAAGGTCACTTGCCCTGCTTATTTTTTCAGACTTTCACCAAGCTTGCTTAGAAGTCATTATAGGATCCAATTTTCTTTGATAACCTGAAAGAGCACACAGTTACACTACCCTGCTAACGTGCTTCCCAGTTCAAATGTCTGGTGGCTCATTAGAATTTAATTCTGTTTTATGAATTCTCTTTATTGGAAAATGAAACAGAAACAAAATAAAGAAAAAGAGAAAGAAAGAAAAAAAGAAAGACAGAAAATAAGCAGTAGCACAGCCTCAAAATCTAATACAAAGAGTGTTCAGTTCTGCCTCAAATGGGAACCATTTATTCAGTTATGAAATTCTCATCCCAATGATTGAGAAAAAATTGCTCTGAGCATTCCACGATGAACATGTATTCCCTTCCCCTCCTTTTCATGGCTTGAAACTGTGCCTTTGCTGCTCTTAATTCTCAATGGGATTTAAAAGTTACTTCTAATTTTGTTCTTGAAAAATACTAGCAAAGTTCTGAGGAAAAGGTTTTTACAACTTTTGTAAAATGTGTTGTTTTGTTCAGTGAAGATATAGGCACTGTCAACACTCCATGCTGAGGATAAGCATGATCCCTGGGAACACCTTTCATGTTTGGCTTCCGTTATGCTTTTAGCCCATCCGTGAGAATGAACTACTGCAGGGAATTTGGGAACAAACAATGAGCCTGTCAAAATTCATTTCAGATTTAGAATTTAGTAAACAGCTCAAAATTAACTGCAAATTGATACTAGGATGACATATCTGGGCAAATCATAGTTCAACATAAGCAATAAAGTTTGCAAGTACTCGACTGTCTGAGGAATCTACTGAATGTCCACAGTGCTTCTTACATCAAAGAGGCAAGCAAGCAAAACTTTCACTGAAACTGTGAGAAACGTGACTGAAAATGCAGAGAACTAAACATTCTGAAATGGAGAATGCAAGGCTTCCTATGAAAGCTGCCTCAAACCTACCCACAGCTTCACACTTGAAAGACTGAATGCAAACAACTGATTTAGCAGACAAAGACTTATGAGGAATTTATTTTGCAGGTGGAAGTAACTGCACTTCCTACCCCCAGACTGCATAAATAAATATGCATTTTCATCAACAGAGTGTAACTTTTTTCCTCTTATAACACAAGATTGACTAACCATAGCCTCTTAATTATCACAGAGGTAGACTGCAAAATCCAACCTTACAAAATAGAAAGTGAAAACCTTCCTTGAGCTCCCCGGAGTTTACAGCATTTGGCTAACATAGCATCAACCCTGTTCATTAATTTAGAATCAGAAACAACATTTTCAAAGTTGATTGGTTAAAGTTATTACTCTATTTTCACATTTCTTTTTGTTAAATCCAGATGGCTTAGTATACATTCAAAGTCAACAAAAATTAGACTAGTTAGGAGACAATCATATATGAATCTCAGTGCCTTAAAAAGCCTACCAAGTCTAAATGGAAATTTTAATAATTGATGCACTTAAAATGTAACAGAGTTGTAACAGTAGAGGAAATAATTGCAGTCTTCCCTGTGCATTTTGGCTTGTTGACTAAAGTTTTCTCTTGGTTATTTTGCACAATTAATGAATTTCTACAGTCAACAACTCAAAATCAAATTTCTCCAGACATAACAGAAATGTGTGTCCTGTCCTATACCATTACTACATGAACAAAAAAATACACTTCCATTATTTTCAGCCCGGCGGTGAGTCACAGAACATTCTGACATTGCCAGTCCTGAGTACTCAGGAGTGCACTTTTTTGCCTTTATTACCCTGCAAGAGTCACTTGCTTGTTTTTAATTCTAAACCTTGTGGTAGCTGCATACAGAGACAGACCGTGGCCGCCTAAGGGGGATCAACTCGTAAGTGCAGACACTTGTGAAGAACATTCACATAGTCACAGAACGGCTGAGTTTGGAAGGGACCTCTGGAGCTTCCCACTAGTTTTTCAAGTGATGTACCTGAATTCTGTGTCAACAGGAGATTCTTTCTCTGGGCTGCAGAAAAAAAAACACAGGGAAGTTTTAAAAAAAAAAAAGTTAATGATTTTAGACAATGCAAATAACACTTTAAAGCACTATCACTATTCTACAATTAGAAATACCACAAAATGATTGCATTACAGAAATAAAACTCTCTTAAGTATACTAAAATTCTGTACTACATGATATCGACCTAAAAAAGGTATGATTAAAGCTTGGGTTTTGAGCAACTCTAAACCTTGTAGAAAGTTCTCAACACTTATGAGCAAATGCTCAAGACCTCATGAGACTTTGGCTCAAAATACTCTCTTCTGAGAACACTAAAAAAGTTCTACAGGATGCTGGTGGAAAAAAACCCACCAGACATTTTCCTACAGCACCTACCCAACAGAACTAGGATTCCCAGAACCTCTAATAATGTAGGCAATTGTTTCATACAGTCTAATATTATTTCCCATGTTTTAATGTTTGCCATACCATTATGCATGTTACGTCACTGCTTGCTGTCCATGCCCATAACAGCTTTAAACACATGGATGTCTAATTCTGATCAGACTCTTGCATCTTAATGGGTTCAAATGGTATCTCTTTAACTTGGCCCATAAACTGCACCTGCTCTTACATACAGAAAGAGCTAGGAGGTTTCCTAGTATCCTTTAACATGAGGCCTAGTCATTACATACATGAAACTCCCTCTTATACTATGTACTGTATAGGACTCAGTCTGACAGACAGTTAACAAGTCTGAGAAATAAGGTAAGTGGAACAGAAGAGGCTCATAAACCTAGAGAAAAGGCAGTGGAATAGTTGGTGCATCACAGAACCAACAAAACGTTCTGGTCAGTAGAAGACACACAGTTTAGCCTAAGTAAAGAAAAGCAACATCATATGATATTATCCTCTGCTGATTTCAGAACCAAATTTCACTGACCTCAGCAGGGATAGGATTGTCACTTTGACAAGATGTACCACTCTGGAGGCTTGTGTGGCACACTAAAACAACAACCATGTCAGAAAGCTTTGCTCTCATTTGATTTGGTAGATATTGTTAAAATGGAAGCAGAGTTCTGTTAATCAGGTAAAAATAATTTCCATGCAAGGATCCCCTGCCAACAGATGGACTAATCTGCTAGTCCCCACACTTCTCAGTTTGTGTGTGCCTGAAGAATGTTGGGTGTGAAAATAAACTTAGGATGTAACAAAAATGAAGAGAAGTGTAATGGGGAGAATTTGCTTTAATACATGAAACCTTTAAACCAATACTTGATGTGATTTTTTAATGAGTAGTGTTAGAGAATAATGTGGTGCAGACTTTAAGAGAAGGATTTTCAAAGACATACAGGAAAGTTAGGATACAGTTTTCAAAATTGCCAAACAGCAATGATTTCATAAAGGAAACCCAGCTCTTATTTTCCTAAGTAATGTAAGTGGTTTAAAAAATAATATCCTAAGCTAATTAATACACCAGAAGTTTCACTGATTTTCAGAATTCGGACTCTGAACTCTTAAGCATATAGATTTTAGAAACCTTAGGTTCCTTCTATTGCAGTCAATTTTGTAGGAAGACCAATAATTGCATACAATACCATACCTGACATCTTCCCCCGTCTCACTGTCAGAAGTACAGCTGCATCACAAATAGAAAGCAAAGACTGTTTACTCAAGTAAGCACAGGCAATCTGCCCCAGAAAGAAAAACTATTAAATTCCACTTAGTGCATAGACTGCAAACATTATTTATCACAGAGCTGCAGTGCAGCATCTGTTCCTTCTACATAAACTGACTTGATTTTAGAAGTAGAAAAAAATTTGGTGACAGATTTGGTTTCTTTTTATCCTTACACACATTTAAGTTGACTCTACAAATAAAATCACCTTCACTCTGTCCTGGAGGTGCCAACAGAACTGCAAAGTCCAAGTGTGACAAGATTGCAGTTTCATTAACAAAAAGGACATTTTCAGGGAAAACAAAATGCTAACTGTTGATACCGTGTTTCTCCACATCAGTAACTGCACCTTTGCATCACAGAATGGGTTGGTTATAACCCCAATTCTCACCTTCAGTTGACTTGCAACATGCTGCGTTCTGTATCAGCCCTATCCTTGGGGGGATGTGCCTGTACAGCTAAGTGTGGGTAGGTCTGAGGGATGGACACGTTTTGGTTTTGCTATTTTTGAATGTGTACCAAGTTGTTCAGAGTTGTTTTGACAGGATGACTGGCCACACTTATTACTGACACTAAATTCAGTTCCATTGAAAAGAGTGAAAAATCTGCATGTCAAGTGGTATGAACAAAATCAAGGAGGAACAAAGTTTTTCATGCTTTGAGAACAGTCACGTTAACTATATACCAACATCCTTATATCCAGGGAAGAAAACTATACCTGACATATCTAGGGTTGGTTTAAGAGACTTCAAAAGGTTCATGCATAGTGAGCAATGACCACAGCTAAACTCAATTTACTGCAGAATTTGAGAGCGCCAAACAGCCACTTGTATCATTAGTGCAAAGGGCAGTGTACTGAGCAAAGGTTTTCCAGTTACCTCACACTCCACCAGTCTTTGGTGACTGTGTGAGCACAGAAGCACCTTCTCCAAACACCCATGAACCTGTTGCATATCATTAAGTAGCAACACATTCTTTACAGAAACTATCAAGGGGCTGACACAATGCAAAGACCCTGAACAACAAACATCAGTTCCTGCTTCACCAACTACCCTGAAAAAGGCTACCCTGATGAGTTGCAAGATGTAGTATCTGTGCATGACAGCAACACCCTCTCCAAGGTGCTCTTCTACACCAGCCTGAAAGGCAGAAAACTCTGCAGCTCATGTAATCCATCAACATAGCTCAAGAAGCAAAAATCAGCCAGGGTCCTTTGTGACTACCATCTACCTGTGCTTACTGCAGGTGTGCAACTTTGCTCCAGTTTCTGCTCAGAGAACAGGGCAAAGTGCCATGCTCCCAGGGCACGAAAGATCCTCAGAGTAACACGAGGTGTGGCAGTGCTCAGCAATGTCCCCACTTCCTCCAGTAACCATGGCCGTTTGCTGCTATACAGCCACAGGTGCCACAGTTTTCATATGCAGGTATTAGTAGCTCAGTTCCCTGGTCCATGTTCTGCAGCTGGAAAAATTAATTCCCAATTTGGAGTTTTAGCTCGGCTGTTTCAACCCACTTTTTCCCACTTTGACTTGGCTTCATCCCTCCTTTCCCCCTTTCCCTGCACACTCCTAGTGTAAGGATGTTTTTGTCTCCTACCCATGTTGAAATGTCCAAGTAATATACGTTTGATAATGAGGTCTAGATGTAAGTTTTCAAAGATGCAATTATGTGCTACTGAGATTTTCAAGCCAACAAATCTCTATTTCCAATTTAAGTAAAATAGAACTAAGTACCTGGATGTTTCTGAAAACTCCAGTAAACACATATTTATAACAATTTATGTACTTTTTAGGCATCAAAATAACATCTAAAATAGCTTAACAAGTCTAGCAATTTTTTCACATTATAAGGACTGTAGATTCACGTGGGAGTATATACATAGATGCCCTGTTTAGAAACAAATGATATAATTTTGTTTGATCAAATTATGTCTCATTTAAGTCAAACTTCTGATATTATTTACTCCAAAAAGGCGTATACTGTAAACCACTCCATGGACTCAGATTAGGCCTAAGTAAAATCGAAGAAAGTCAAAGAAAGAAGTTAGAAGAAATTCCCAGAAGAAATTAGCATGGCATATATAGTATATATAAAACATATACTATAATTATTTACTCAATAACCAGTCAAATCAATACCATTAACCATCTGTTCAGAATGCAGATAATGATTTCTCTGTTTTTGTTAATCTCTAACCATATTATAAAATATTTATGCTGAGAAGCTCTCAGCCTGCTTTGGACAAGGGGCAGTAATCTGAGCTGGATCTTCCAGGTATAAACCCCGTAGCACAAAATAAAATCACAAATGGGCCAGTGTGCAGTTCTGGTTAGCTTAATCTTAGCCCAGAAATAAATTACATTTATTTTTAAGGTTTTTAAACAAATATTTTTATAGGAAGCAAATAAAGATGATATGCAGCTAATGCTGTTTTATCAAGAGAGCATGGAAGCACAGAGGAGGGAAATGACTTGTGTAAGGTTATCCATTAGACCAAGGGAAGGGCCAGGAATAGAATCCAGACTTCCTGAGCACTGAGTGACATGTCAGCAGGATAAATCCTTCATCTTCATAGCTGTGACCTTGGAGGAAGGAAAGGGGAATGAAATTTGCAATGAAATAATTCAAGACTATTCTGTAGTGAATGACGGAAGCCAAGCATTTATTTCGTCCCAAAGAAAGAGCTGTACCAAGGATCTGGCTTTGGTGACACATTTTATCACCTGAGCTCAGGCTAGGATCTCTGGTGAATACTTGATAAGACTACTCTCCCTGAACCTGGGATAATGTTGCATGTACCTGGTCAGGCATTAGTATTTTCTGATCAAATTAAGGGAGCTTTCATCTGACAGCTCTACACCACAGGTGTACAGCCTGCGCTGACCACATCTATCATTCTGAATAGACCAGAGCACACAGTAGCAGCCCTGAAAGACGAGACAAAAGATAATCTGTCCCAGTGCAGCCAGCACTTACACAGTGCTAAGATTGTTTCAGCCACCAGCCCCTTTATACATATCTGACAGATAGCAAAGCAAATGTGATAACAACTGAATTTTACCTTGTGATACTTTGGCACGTATAGAAGACATGAAAACCAGTTCTGACCTTTACACTCTCATGAAGCACATACTTCTGAACAAGTGCTATTTAAAAACACAGTCTGATCAGAACCATCATGTCATCTGTTTTAGTTTAGTATCAGACATTCAAATTACACGTCTTAATCACATTATGTCATCTGTAAAAAATTACAGCCTTGCTGAAATAAAATTAGTTCACCTAATAAAGCTGTAGGGACTCTGTTTGGTTCCTCACCATACTCATGATTTTCTGCTTAGGGAATTATGTTTTAGTGGACAGATCACCACATTCTGCAACTGTGGCTTCTGTTCTTGACTCCTTCACCAGCTGAAAGGGTCACCCTTCCTATGTTTCATTTCCCCCACCTCTAAAATAGAGAACCTTCCTTCCTTGTACTATTGCTATTAAAGCGTGTGCAATTCTGAGTAGCGTGACTGGCCTGCACATGAAGGCTGGATATAAATACTATCCCTCTACAAACACGCAATGAATTCATGACAATTGTTTCACAAAATCAGTGCAGAACCCACTACACAACAATGACCCTCTGTCCATCAGAGTGCGTGGATTTGACTTACAGTTACACTGTTGTTCCTTCCTAGATCAATTGGAAATAAAATTGTTTCTCCAGGTTCTTCTATAATTTGTCAAGCTTTACCTACAATAACTCTATCCCACAAGGCAAACTGTAGCTTGTATGACTAGGAAATCTAGTACTGTAAAATAAACAAGCCAAAAACATTCACATCATTGATCAGTGTACTAGAGATGGCAGTAATTTACTGGAAACCACATACGGGAATTGCAATATATTATACCACCTGTCACTTCATCTGAGGGCCAAGACACCAAGCCCTAACAGTATAGCTGCTGGAGTTGGGTAGCAGGTTCTTTCCTCCCTTCATGGCCGGTACAAAAGTAAGACAGAAGTATAATCTCCATCTGGCTGTCAGAGTGCAGCTGCTGCATCCCCTTGGGAAAAGGTGGAAGAGCATTACCCTCTTGTCAAATCAGGCAGGGTCCACTGGGAGCATACCCTGAGGTCACCACTGCTTATAAAAATCTCTTTGGTTTCTCAGGCACTAGACCTGTGCTGGAATGGAGCACACATCTTAGAAGCACAGCCAGGGACAGCTACTAGTGAGCCAGTAGCTCTTTATAGTTTCATTCAAAGACATAACCTCAGTCCTGAGGGTGCAAATGCCATTCTGTAGCAGCACAACACTTCAAGCTAATTAATTCAGATTCCAAATTAGTTACGATTTCGCTCAGGTTATGTTGCTGGTATGCAGAATGCCCAGGTATGGTAATTGATTCATTTTAATGGAATTGTCAGCTTCTTTCACCCTGGATGGGGGTTCTTTCTGATGTGCTCCTCTACCACTTATGGTAAGCTTTGTATTTTGAGTGTATACCTGCAAAATCCCTGACTCCACAAACTGGTTCATAGGACACATTTTGGCTTTTTTTCCTGCATTATAACTCAACTCAAGCTTGAATTTTTAAATAGCACTACCTGCTCCAGGATACGTTCCCTGAGATCTTCTGCATCTCACCAAGTATGGCTAGCAAGAGAGATGACTTACCGCAGCCAACTTGTCCTACAATCATTGTTAGTTGACCTGTGAGAGACAAAGATATCTATAAGCTTCTGATTTACCAAATGCTCATGGAAAAACATCTCATTGTGCATATCTGATGTCATTTTGTACCTTGAGGGATTCGGATATCAATGTTGGACAATGCTGGAGGACCTTCAGGCGTCCAAGTGAAAAATCCATTTGTGATCTATATCAAGATGGAGAGAAATAGGAAACAGAAAACCAGCTTTAGAGCTGATTTCTTTTTTCAGCATCAGAGACACTTGGTTCTGATTTCATTACAGCGAGTGTAGGAACAGAGCATTACAGCTCAGTGCAGGGAACAGATCTCCAAGTGGTCGCATTTGTAAAGGCCTCGCAAGACCCTCTGAACTTAAACAGGCACAACAATTAGAAAGTGATGGAACACTCCTAAGGAAAAAGAATTTGCTGTTTAGGGCTGCTGGCTTGTTATTTGTAAGGTGGGGACATGAAATCAATGAAACTATTCTGACACAATTAAATGATATACAAGGTTGTGGTTTGCTACCAGCAGAGCAGTGAATGCCACTAGACACACTGCAGCATATATAGCAACTACGCGGCCCAAATTCCAAGCAGATTTGCATCATTTTCCACAGGTATTGTGTGTTGCTGCCTACTACAGTATTTTCCTTTGCATTTCTGATATGGTTCTCAGATAACCTAGGCTTTGCTAGATACAGAATTTTTTTCATCAAAAAAAAAATGACTAAAACCAAGGAACAAAGCCCGCTCAGGACTTCAAAAGAAGATTTCCATGGATTTTTGATCTGAGAGGAGAGGAATGGGACATTTTTATCCTACCCTGGATAAAAGTGATACTCTTATCTTGGAAACAGCCTGGAAAAAAATAAAAAAAGAGCAAAAGGAAGTGCAGTGTTCCTCCCTCTGGATTACTGAAGGCAGACAGAGGACCCTCTCTCAAAAAATGCCCCTTCATGAGAGACCAGCTGCAGCCAGACAGTACTTAGAAACCACTGGAGTTCTGTGACCAAGGTGTCAATGTCAGCAGATGGAGCCAAAGATTATGGCTGGTCCTGGCTTTCTAGTCAAGGCCTTGAAGAAGTCACTGTTCTGGTCTCTCCTTTGAGAAACTCTTTTGTTGTCACTCCCTCTCTCAGATATTTGTTCCTTGTATTTTCCTGTAAGTCTATTCAAGAATGACAGCCTCTAAAAACACCTGAAAGCACTACCAGTTGTCCTACTTAGTCCCATGAAACTGAATTATTCATTCTTTTGTGCCAGAAATGAAATGTAATGGCAGACTTCTTAAATAAACAGTGTCATCTCTCATACAGCTACTGAGATTTTTATTACTTCTGGTCACTTCTATAGCAACTCAAAAGCAATCTTCAAAATGACACAGGTAAATTTTTTTTTCCCCTAAAGAAGTTAGATCTTTGGGGCATTGTTTTCAATGTCATCTTGAAAGGCTACTAGAAATTCCAAAAGAGGAAGGCAAGACCCATGACAAGATTATTTTAGAAACTTCTAAACCAAATTCTTTTCAGTTTTTTTTCATACTGTTTTTCTGTAGTGGCACTGGAAATGAGAGACAGAACTTTGCATGTGTAAAGATGCAAAGTTCAGATGATCTTTCAAGGTCCCTTCCAACCTGGGCTGTTTTAAGTTGGAAATTTTTATTGTGAGAACAGGGCTAATGAATTAAACACTTCAAATGGAAAATTGCTGAGCAAAATCTAGGGGGATATACACAGCTAGTCACATTACAGAGGTCACTAGTCAATTCTTAAAATGGAAGCAATAGAACAGAAAGGTGGAGGTTAATCTCTGCCATGAGCACAAGTGTCTGACAGTTCACATCAAATGCTGGCTCTTGAATTTGAAACTGCCATCAGAATACAAAATTGACTATTAGTGAGCTATAGTAACAGTGTTATTAGAGTGACCTTCATATCACCTTTACACAAAAATCATCTGCTTCTGTGATGTTAATCGGTCTTCTCATGTGAGAGCTGTAATTGTTCCAGTCCTCCCTGGCAGGCCTCTTGCGGTTAACAACCTTGAGTGGCTGTGCAAAATCAGAAAGATGGAAATACGCAGTAATTGGTGGCAGTACCAGAAAAACGTCCTAAGCACAAGAAGCCATGACCAATGCAGATCAGGATATTAAAAAAGAATTTTTGCAATTGCAAGAAATAATCAGTAGGAAATGGAAAAAAAATTATAAAAAATTCTGGGTACAAATTACTCCAGCCACTTCGCCCGCAATTAAACCGCGTTACTCACTACCGCCTGGTATTTGCTGTGATTGTCTGCACTTCTTAGCTCTGAAGATTTATCATGCTCTTCTCCAATTTCTTCACTTGACAGGAATTCACTCAGTTTCTGCACACTGAAAGGGAAAAAATAATAATTGCACCTGGAGTGCAAAATTTTGTTCACTGCAATGGTTTGTTACAGAGCATCCCCTGTAGTATTTTACTCGCTGTCTGGCACAGTTTGTTTCCATTTTGTTACAGGCAGATGAAAGTGTGCAACAAGAAGCTGATAAAACGATAAAGTATCCTGATGTCTCTTAACAGCTATAGTACTTTAATGGTTTGTGCAGATGCTCCTCAGGTTTTGTATTCCCTGATACCCCTGGAGACATTGCAGAAAAGATTTTTTTCAGGCATTTGGTGGGATGCAGAACAGCTGCAACAGCAGCTCGTTTTGAAGCCATGTACTGAAGTAGAATTAATGTCATTTATGTAACTGAAGTGTTGTGCAATCAGTGCTACTGAACAGTTGTATGCACACTAGCAGTCTGATGAAATCCGTACACTGGGAGCGAAATGCAACCAGCAGTGACGAAATACAAAGCGTGTGAGGTAATGTGATAAAGGAATATACCTACCTGAACAGAACAGTGTGAATGGATAAGATGCAAAAAGGAATACTGACAACCAGGCACGAAAGAGAAGGCATAAAATCTTTACAAGTTGCTTAAGATTTAATTAGCTAAGGGATAATGTGCCTTTATTATGACATTTAACAGATCATGACATCAATTTTACTTCTGTACTTGACTTTATAAAATGTATGACTAATCTAGTCACAGTGACAGAAAATGAAATTTGTAAAGGAAGTGGAATGAATCAGATCTCAACATCAAAGGGCCAAATTAGCTGTAAATAAGTGAACTATCAGTCTCCAAAATGATAAAGTGGCAGAAGGCCTTAAGTTTCTAAAAATAAATTTATGGACAGGGTCTGAAAAAAGAGATTTCAATATTTAGCCTTAGGCTAACTAGGGAGAAACAGGCAAACAATGCCACTGTAGCACAGTGATAGGTGGCTGTTAGTATGCAATTCTCAAGAAAAATAAAAATTAACCCCCCAACATTTATTTTCCATTCCACTGCCTGGGATTTCGTCTTCATGGGGAGCCTTAGTTTTCTCTAAGAACCTCATAGATACGCTACTGGTGCAAAACCAGTGCTTGGACCAAGGCACTACAGGACTGCAGACTCCACGTACAGTTACTACTCGTCCTGCAAGTAGAGATCAAAGCCACCTGGGGACTCCTGAGGAGACAACTGGTTCTGCAGTGTTTCTGTCAACCTGCCCGCTTGCTCAGGGCACCTGGGGACTAAGAGGTATGCAGTGGGGTGAATTTAGCTTGAGCAGGTACTACAAACTAAACAACCGAAAAGGGGGAGAACAACTATTTGGACTGGGACAAGAGGAGTAATAACTATGTCTGGCTCAACATTGGGTCAAAATTCCTCAATGGGAAGGCCTGTTATCTCAAAGGAAGAAATCAGAAGCCCCATCACTAGAGATACACTTATTTGTACAAAGCTTTGGAAAACAGGCTAGGAACAAGTTTTAAAGAACATTTTAAATGCCTTCAAAAGGATCAGATGATAGTTTAGATGCTACCTTCATGGAGCTGGTATGCAGCTGCACCTGCACTCTCTATAGGAAAATTACCCTGACATTTGAATAGTTGTTCTGAAGGTGTAAAGAGCGGATAGAGAGGTCTCCTAGTCTATCTGCTCTAGGGTCTAGAGGGGAAGGAAGAGGAGATGGCAAACATATTGTTGGACTGTGCATACCCAAACAAGACCATGTCTTTAAGCCATTCAAAGAGTTTGATTTTTGCTCTTTGCTCTCTGGCTGGGTATCAAGGTGGCTGTACTCTGTCAAGACCTCCCTCTCCAACCCCTCAGCCCAACGCCCTGCTTAATTCTGGAGTCACTGCGTCTGTGGCAGCTACTGAGGAAACAAAGTACAGCTGTGAGAAAACCTTTTGTTAGAAGCAGCAACTCATATTTCAGGATGCCACACCATTCTGTGCTCTTAAAGAATTAAAAAATATGTTCTCTGCAGAGCTCTCGCTGACATGGCAATCTCACCAGTGTTCCAATATCTCCATGGGGGAGCTTATTTTTAAGCCAGAGAATAGACCTATTGATTAAAACGTGGTTATTTGCACAGCTGACTGAAAAAGCAGTTTCATATTAAACCCAGTAAGATATATAATGCCACTCTTGCTACTTGACCTTTGCTGATGGAAAATTGTACACTGTACCCTTTGTCCTTGAAGACCTCACATTTAAGAAATACATCAATCGGCCACTCAGTTTTAATTTTCAGTGGCACAAACACTCTACATATTAAATAAACCCCTTTCAGAGATAACAGAATTTCTCACCTTCCTAAAGACTGTCAATAGCTTCTCCTCTCAGAAGCAAACACCCTCATCCCATAACTTGGGAAGTTTGCAGGGACCCTATGTGGAACAGAAGCTTTAAATCTGTTTTAGCATTGGAATCAATCACATTGCTGTTCTGATCATGTCAGTGACAATCCATGAGGATGCATTGCAGTCAGGCATATGTGAAATGATTAAAGATGCTGGCAAGTTTATTTGTGGAGATTACTGTCCTTAATAGCATCTGGCATCAGAGACTGTAACCAATGTTAATAGAACATGGGCTGTCATGTGCCTGAGATGCAAAGCCAGCGGCACCCTCTTAGAACCCTTTACGTGCTGGTTTCACTGCTAGATCATCTCCTGCTTCAATTAGCTCCCTTCTGCCACTACAGAGGAAGCTGTTCTTGCTAAAACCAGTTAGAATATCTCAGCCTAAAGAAAGCTGAAGTACAACTCTGTCAATTGAGGTTACCTTTACTTGATCTACTCATTATGAGGAAGGTGTAACAGTAGGATGCAGTTACAGTGAGTAAACACTAGTTGTAGTCAATTGATACAACTGCAGCTTTCTAATTGTCTGCTTTTTCACATTTACTGAAGTATTTAAGCAAGCATGTGTTTGCATGGGTCAAAAATATCTTGCACATGCTTCCAAAGTATTGCACTGAAGGATGGGGTACTGGAAGGCATATCTAGAGAAGCACCAACATCACTATAAAGCAATACATTCTGGAACACTACCTGGGTTCCTGTGATACAGGCAGCCAGGGTCACAGCACCTTTGTAACAGAATTTGAACTGGGGGGATTGCTGTCTGCACTGGAAATGGCAGGACAGTAGCCTGCTAACTATAAGATAACTACAGAAAACTCATTAAGAGCTCCCAGCTAGCAACCATTAATAGTTGGTTGATAATTATTCCTGCAGTCTTAGCAGACACACAATTAGTTTACATAGAAATCCTTAGAGAAGCCGAAATGCATGCCCATTACCAGTGCCAGTTGAGGGCCCCAGGTATTCGCTGGCTTCAAACTTCACAAGACAATTTGCTGTGACTCTAGGGACCACCACAGTGGCTCCAAAAAATTTAATTCCAGCGCTGACACTCCCAGACTTTGCACTTGTCAGGAGAGAGGACACAGCTGTAAATTTGCACTGTCAGGGAATTTTGAAACAGCAAGGGCAATCTCACCCTCCTGCTGTAGCCTCCTTTCCATTGCCAACACGACACAAAAGCAGTTAAGCAAGGGCTGGTGCCCAGTATCCATCCCATAGTTCAGACAAGCTTTTCAGAGTTATATTGGAGGTCAAAAAGTAATGGTAATAAAGTCAGAAGCCCAAACTCTCTTCCTCCCTTATCAGACAGCTGGAGTTGCACTGCACATGAACAGCATTAAGACATTTTTACACAAATTTGTCGATACTCAAAACTCTCAGTGAAACAGCAGTTCTGGTGGTTATGTCAGTTTTTGAACACTCAGACTAACATATAAGAAAGTAAAAATTCATCAAGTCGCGGGTAGACATTTAATCATTAACTTATTCTCACACTTAACAGTGTTTTTTATTGGGTTTTGTTTATTTCTTTAATTACCCACCAACAGGCAACCTCTCAGGCAGAGCGGTGGAGGCTGAATGCAGCCCAAGAGATACGGTCTGCAGCACAGGTGCTTCTTTGAGTAACTCTTTTCCCTTCTGCATGCTTGGTGGAGGGAAACATTTGGGTGATTTAAAAAACGAAATCTTCAGCAAGTTTTCCCACATGCTACAACCAAGGGAACCATGCGAGGCAGAAAGTTGGGAAGCAATTTATAGCAACAACAGATAAACAATTACCACACTATTTCTAAACTGGCAATTGGAAAATGAGCAACAGACACATTCTCAAAGTCAGAGAAGTGGCAGAAACAACATAATTTTTACAGTTCTCACCTTACTAATGCTTTGACAGTGGATCTAACCACACTGGAGAGCAGGAACAACGGAGACACGAGAATGTGAAACAGGGAGATGGAGGCAAATGCCACGGATGGGGAGAAGTCAGCATTTCTTGTCAGATGAGCATGGACCACAAATGTCTACAAAGAGATAGACATCGTCATCAGCGTTTTGTCATAAAGAAGAAAAAGCACAAAGAGTTCATATTTCATAAGCATTTCATAAGAATCTTAATTTATACTCTCTTGACAGCTTCGGGGAGTGGGGAGTGCTGCATACTCCAGGCTGCTGCTGGTCCCAGATGACAAGTAGGCATTTTCCATTCTCTCCCAGAAAAATTGTAAATGTGTAGCAGGTTTGTATCCTGTCCTCCTCCTTCTTCATTTCCACATCACTTATACTTGAAAATCCAGTTGTAATTAACACTACTTAGAAAAGTGCATACTTACTATAAGTACAGCTGCAATTGGTATTGCTGCATTCATAAAGACTGTGAAGGAAAACATGTAGGAACATTTAGAAAGAATTTCCATTCAGGCATGCTAAATGTTACAATACTACTAGCAGTAGTTTACAGTGGTATTTTCTATGCTTAATACAGGAAAAAATGTGCAACTATCTACACACATCAGCACACCATTTGAAAATGCCTACAGTTTACTTCATGTTGTCAGGATAGATGAACACAGCAGTACACCCTCTGCTGTGTCTCTTCTGCAGGCCTCTGTCTCCTGATGAGCAGAAAGGCTGAGCTAGTACCAGGTCTGGTGGGTGACTGGAATACCCAACAGTGGAAGGACAGACAACCCGGAAGAGGCTGCACAGTGTGCTCTGCCCCATCCTGCAGCACTTCCTGAAGAGCTGCTGGCATGTACGTCAAGCTGTAACCTGGTTCTGGGACACCAGTTCTGAAGTACAGGGCTTTGTGGGGCCCTCAGGTTTCAGGATGCGGTTCAAAGGGTAAGGAAAGATTGGCAACCCTGCACCGTACCGCTAACTTAATTTATTCTTATGCCTGCTTTGTTACTTTGTGAATGTCCTCAGGTGATTGATGCAGGTTCTAAGGGTTCCTAAGTGTGGTAGAGATTGCATTTCAGCTGAGCCTTATTAAAATGCAAACGATGAACCAGCTCCCTCTGACCTCAAACAGTGTCTGCCTTGGTGCCCTGGATTCCCTCAGTATAGCAGCTTATACACTATAGCATTCAGAGGTTATTAAACAGATGGACAGGGAGAAGCAAGCAAATACCATTTCTGTGTAGGGATCTCTTCTATATCAGGTTAAGAGTGCAATAATAACCAGTTTTCCATCTGGGAGCTTGAGTCAGAACCAGAGCTATGATCTTACCCCACACATTTGTCCTCTCTGTCACAAGCTGAGGCCGTTACTGAATCATCATCTTTTCATTTTGACCTTCACTCAATTTTATTTAATGAAGTAAAAAATACAGAGAAAGCATATAGAAGGCATAGCTAAAATAGAACTAAAAGATCAGTACATGTATAGTGGCAAAGAAAGAGGCAAACCACCACTTTTTAGTTTAAACAATACCTGTCCTTTTTTTCCTGCCAGGTATAGCAGATGTTCGGGGAAGCTTGCTGCCTGCAGCTAGGGACTTCTTAGTTCTACTAAAACCTTGTGTTTGCAATTTGCCTTTGAGACTGCCGCAGTGCACACGTTTGCCTCATGGATGATGTTTATGAGTGAATCTAGCAAAGCTGATAAACTTCAGAGATGGATGATGCTTTTCTACTGCCTATGCTGAGAGATCATACCAGTCAAGTATGGAGCTGGATGGATTACATATACTGTAGGGTTGGCAAAGCACACGGCAGTTTGGGGTCATTTGGTGGCTCACAAGAAGTCGACCTGAATTTTGCTATTATGAGACAAGCACATCAAAGGACTCCAAACATCTTTGTTCAAGTAAACAAGTAAAGGCTATTGAGCCATTGGAATTTAGGGGCTGTTTAATTTACTGTTTCAAATATGCAAGTATCCAAAACAATAAAACATTTTCTAAAATAAATTTATTTTGCAGCTGAGACTTTTGGTTTAATCAGACTCAGTCAGAAGTACTTTGTTATCAAAAAATGCCGACTAAAACTGGGGAAAATGTTTTCAGTCATTCGGAATATTTTAGGATAGTAATTCTTGTTATTTTCTTGTGAGAACATCTGGACTTACTTTCCTTCTGACAGATTAAGCAAAAAAAAAATCACAGAAAGAGGAAAAACACTCCTTCCTTTCTCTGTCTTTTCCTGAATATATAGTGTCTATGAAATCCTGTAAAACCAAACATAGGATAATCTTATTAGCCAGTATGGACAACATCACATAGGAATCTTCTTTGTTACAGTGAAAGAATTCACTGCTGAAACTCAGAAGGTGTTACTAACCAACTTTGCAGACCAACTTTGATTCTGGTGGGTACATTTCATTAAAATTCCAGGAAGAGTTTCTCTCTAATAGCTCTAGTAGTACATAAGAACAATTCCATAGACATAGAAACTGGATCCAGACACAGGGGTGAGGCAGATGAGATCCAGTTTCCATGTGGTCTTGAAATGGAATTTTCTTGCTGTCTAGCCAACACTGCCCTGAAACTTGTAGGTATATTTACTGTAATCCAATGCAAATCTATTCCTCATGAATCAAAGTAGCTCCAACCACATACCTTCATTCACATTAATAGCTATGTGTATTTAGAAGAGAATTCCAGAGTCTATTCAAAACTGTATGTTTAAAAAAGTATATATAAAAACTTCCTTTCTTCTTTCTTATTGTTCTGGGAAGTGCCTGCCTCTTGATCAATGACACATGAAATCTTAAATTATTTTTTCTTAAGAAACCCAAATCATATGTTCATTATATCAGAAAACATGCTCTGGTTATCTTCCCTTTTAGTCTGCTAAAGTTCAAGTTTTGTAGAGATCAGTGTAATTTCTGCTGAAGGCAAAGGATGTAAGGAACTCCTCTTAGGATGAAAATACAGGGATTCCTTATAAGCCAAAACGATAGCCAACATCAAAGGCTGCACTGGTTTACCCCAGACAAGCGACTGATCTACTGCATCTTACGTGTACATAAATATTGCTCACAACACAAAGCAAGAATGCAAGTGCAAACTTGGAATTTTTCAGGAAGCATCAGTAAATATTTAGATTTTTTTTTTAAATAATACACATTATCTATGTCACTATGTTGTTACAGAAATGTCAGTGCTCCTGGGATAAACACACCTTTTCCTAGCTGTTACAATTTGATGCTGTGAGGATTTTAAATCAGATAAGCCTCCACAGCTCCTTCAGTCCTACAGCTGAACCCGTGGCTCTGAGTACAAATAGATTTTAATGCCACACGAAGCAGTGCAAACACAGGGAGCCCATCTGTGTAGATCTGTATGTAGGACAGTATCCATCCGTACAATCTACTACAGCTAAATTCTGGTTTATGTCAGAATGGAAACTACTCTTAAAAAAGCAGAGAGAGCTCAGGATCCCCAGAGGGAAATTCTGGTCTCAGCAGTCAAGGAAAACCTCAACTTAATGTCAGTTCAATTCAGTGGGAGCAGGACTTTTCCCTCAGAGACCATTACCTAGGTGATGGTTTGGCAGGGAAGAAAGTCAGCTGCACAGCTAACCAGACAGGCAGTTATTTTCCTAAGGAGTAATCTTCCTTATTAGTCGAGAAGGTATTTGGTACAGGTCATTTGTGGCATTTGAACACATCTCACTAAAACTTTCCATTTCATTAATATTTTGCACATTATGAGAACAGCATTCTTCAGTACAACTTTACTAATAGTTTTTTAAGTGTTACAGTAGCAGTCATATAGATGGTGTATATGATTGCCTCAAATACAGAGTTCAATTTGCCCTAGGTATTTTTAAAAGGATGATAAATGCCTTAGAGCAGTGCAAAAGGTAACATGAAACAAAGCGATCTGGATATGGAATGATGAAATTGCCAGGGTTCTCAGTTTTCCTTTCCAGGATACAGAAACAAATTCACTGATTCTTGTAAGAAACCCAAATTTTGAGTAAGAAAGCGTAAGTAGCATCTGTTGGTGCTTCAATGCAAAGACAATTCCTGTCACATAGTATCATACACTGTATAGTGTAAAATGCAGGAGAAACCCCCCCCCCCAAATGTAAAACATTAACAGGGGTGTCTTCCTGAATGCTATGTTATAGAGGAGAATATTGTCGGCTGAAGGAAGCCTGTGAAACGTTTGATCCTTAAAAGCTTTTCTCCAGAATCGTTAATGCTATGAAGCATTAATCTTGTCTTTCCCTTTTAGGCGTGTTTCCCACACAGGCAAAATTCTACTGAATTAAATGGAAAGTCTGACTAAATGGAAAGCGAGGAGTGCGGATCAGAGCCTAAAGCAACTGAAACAATCTCAACAGAGGAACAGTAAACTCGTTAGTAGCTAATAATGCCACAGCACTTTGGCTGAACGGTGGATTAGAATGAAGACACTTACTAGATATGGAGGTATAAAGGGCAAAAGACTTGAGGCTAGTCATTTCTTTTTGTCTGGTTTCCTCTACGCTGCTGTGAAAGATGTGTTCCCAAGCATAGAGTTTAAGGAGCTTAATGCCTCGAAGCATCTCATTTGTCTTCTTCAGTCTCTCGTTGGAGTACTCCTGCAACATTGACATGCACATTTACTTAAAGAGTATAGTTGAAGCACCTGTTCCCCATAAAATTTTCCACAGAAATCTTATGTAGCCCCCTGTAACCAGTCAGGTATACTTTACTTGTCCTGTTCATGCAGATGTTTTGTTGTTCACAAAGGTGAGCTTCCCTAGAGCTCAAGCGAAGGCTGCTGGTTTGCACTCCTAAATCATAGAGCTTGTATTGAAAATATTAGTCAGCCAGCTTTCTGCTCACTTGCAAGGCAGCCCCTCAAGACTTCTGCTGCCCAGCATACGGGCTGGATTTTCACCAGGCACGCTGACAACACGCAGAGGGCAGAACATGCAGACAAGATGTGTCTGGGCACATGGCTCTGCCCAGTCAATGTGATTTGGAAACAAAGGCACCAGGCTTCAAAGCAGCAAGGCCACATCAGCAAGAAACTGTGATCCTTTAGGGAGCCTCAGGCTGAGCAAGGCCAGGTGGCTCAGGCACAGTACTACACTGATAAAGTTATAGTCCCAGTAAAGCATAACTGCAAGTTACGCTGCTTCTACTTTTCAGCCTGGCTTGAGAATCTTTGCACTGTGCTATGTTGCAGAGTGGAGATAGGTCTAGCATGAAATGCGCTGCTCCCATCTGCAGGAATTTCTAGGTGATGCTGATCATCTGCTTGGATGCCATGGGTATGAATGCTGTCTATGTTTCTAGAAGTGTGTACATTGTAGACGTGAAGGCATGACTTTTCACACAGGAAGGTACACAAGTATCTCTCATTACCACACATGATTTGTGGTAGAAGAGGTTTCAGCAAGCTGTCTGGCTCAATTACAGGTTCATAAAGGCTTCAGCACAACAGTTGCTGAAAGTGGGGAGAAGGTTCACTGCAGCCGGCCATGGTAATTCCAGTGAACCAAGATAACTTTCTCATCAGTGATGAAGGTGATTCCAATTATAGACAAGTCAAGTGAGGGACCAAGGAACAGCTTGTGACTGAGCAGATCTCCAGGCTCCTCTGCTGAAGAAAATGCTGCAGGAGTTAGGACTGTCCATACCTTATTTAAATCAATCACTTGGATAGATTTCCACAGCTATGATGTATCTGGGGGTCTGCATTTGCATGCAGCATTCCTACTTCCTTCCCCCTTGGACAGCTTGCCCTGCACAATTCATTTATCTGTGTCATCTGACTGCACAAGGCCATTTGCAAGTTAGAAAGATCTTAAGGATTTCTGCTCTTAGAGAAACACATACATGTTGACAAATATAACCCCCCAAAACCACACATTTACTGCTTCCACTGATCATGTTTTCACACCCTTGATCATTACCCACATTTGAGGATCAGTTCTTGGTCAATGTCCACAGTTAGCTTTGCCACTCCAAAACACAGAGGTGATGTTTATACCATGTACAAGTTTGAAGTTACTTACCAATGTGCTCCTCTGGGCCTGTGAGAGTTTTGTCGCTACAAAGTACTGAACTGGTGCAAGGACTATGATTACTGCTGCTCCAATTAAGGCACTGATTCCAAGAAGGTAGTAGAGCAGAAGAACTCCTACAATTATCTGTTGTAAGATGAGAAAGTGAGAGGAAGGTTTGGGATTACGTCACTTTGGGTATGCACAGTCACAGGCTAACTGGACAGCACATTCAGAAGCAGTCACTGCAACTAACCCCACCCCAAATGCCATGCATTCTGCATCATTGGCACGGTGGGGTTTGATCAGTCATGATATTCTGTCAGAGTAGCAAACACACCCACACCTAGGTGTTCCTTCCCAACTTGGGGATTCTGTGTGTTTCTGTTTCACAGGCTCCCCATTATGAACAGCAGAAGGCTGTACAGGCTTGTGTATCTTCTGTAATGAAATTCTCACAGCTACATACAATAACTATTTAAAAATAAATGTATTAAAATATTTAAATAAAATTTAAAATTTATTTTAAAATGCTTCCAGGTAACACAATGAGATTTTCCATTTGAAGTCACTATTAAACTTTTTTCCCTATTGGCCAGATGACACAGTATGCATTTTCTTTGACTTACACATGTTATTTGTTTTCTTTCTTTCACATTTAATCATTTTTACACTAGGGAAGAAATTATATCTCCCAGTTTAATTGGAACTCACTAGTTTACAGCACCAGGACTTTCACAAGAAGAAATGTTTCTTTGCTTACTATAGAAACCAATATGAAATATTATTAAAAAACCAATTAATCTTGCAAATGTTAACGTGACATTATTGCTGACCAGTATATTAAAAAAAGGATCATCATAATCATATCACTAAGAACCTCCATTTCAAATAAACCCTAACATAAGCTTGCAAGGAACTGTTTTAAGGCTGCACAGCCCTGGCACAGACTGGTGATGATTAAAAGGTTTGTTAAAATAAGGTTAAAAAAAGCTTAAAAAAGGAAAAGGTTTCTCTTTGTATAAATACGTACCTAGAGAGAAAGCCACAGTCAGGATGAGAAGGGATACTGTAAGCAACTAAATAAATGCAAATGAGATACACAAACTACCAATGTTAATTATCACTATTATAATGACTGACTCCTAAACATCTACACTGTATATATTTATCAGAATAAGCTAATAAATTAATCAGAAGACATAGTGATAGAAAGTTCATTTCATTATTTCCCATAATTAAAAAAATAATTGGAAATTTCCTTGAAGTGTTATCTACTACTCTTGCTAGGTTTGTATACTCTCATAACTCTCACAGAAACACTAATCCATCATTTTGAAGCTCAGTAGTCATACATCCATCCGTTCCCACACATATTTTTGGGAATTGGATTTCAATGAAGAAAACAGAGTCCTTTGTTTCCACATTTCCATCTTGACATTTTCATGAATTTAAGGCACATGAAGAGAATACACAGATTAGATTTCCCCCCCCCCCTCTTAACAATGCTTTGATGCCTCACTGCAGACGAACTAAACTAAAACGTGACTCAAAATGAGTCACAGTATTTACTTCGGAAGCATGCAGTAACATAAAAGTCCTATTGTATACACACCAGGAATCTAGTAAGACCAAAGGTTAAATTGTAAATAAAAAAATCTTTTAGTGATGAGTAAGTGAGCAATCTTCTTCCATCTGAAGTCAGAAAGTTCATGGATGTACTTTGGGAAGCCAAAGAATACATGTAAGGACTCTTACATGTCCGATAGCCCTGCAGAGCTCCCCTCCAAAACCAAGGCCAATGGTATCCTGGGCTCCATCAGAAGAGGGGTGGCCAGCAGGGACAGGGAGGGGATTGTCCCTCTCTGCTATCGTGAGGCCCCACCTGGAGTACTGTGTCCAGATCTGGGGCCCCCAATACAAGAAAGATGTGGAAACGTTGGAGAGGGTTCAGAGGAGGGCCACAAGGATGATTAGAGGGCTGGTGCACCTGCCCTACAAAGAGAGGCTGAGGGAGCTGGGCTTGTTCAGCCTGGAGAAGAGAAGGCTGCGGGGGGACCTCATTGCAGCCTTCCAGTACCTGAAGGGAGCTTATAAGCAGGAGGGGAATCAACTTTTTAAAAGGGCAGATAATGGCAGGACAAAGGGGAATCGGTTAAAGCTAAAGGAGGGAAGGTTTAGATTGGATATTAGGGGGAAGTTTTTTACAGAAAGAGTGGTGAGGTGCTGGAACAGGCTTCCCAGAGAAGTAGCGGATGCCCCATCCCTGGAAGCGTTCAAGGCCAGGTTGGATGGGGCCCTGGGCAACCTTGTGTAGATCCAGGCCTGAGGTTGGTGGCCCTGCCTGTGGCAGGGGGGGTTGGAGCTCTATGATCCTTGGGGTCCCTTCCAACCCATGCCATTCTATAATTCCATGATAAAACATGAAAATGATCTTGGTCTTTAACGACACTTCCTCATGGACAGACAGTGTAGGCATCCTAAATACAGGGAAGTGTAGAACAGTGCGCAGTGAAATGTTCAAAAACACAAAGTCATCGCGGAACACTGACCCCCTGCTTTCCCCCACTGCCGGTTGATTATCAAGGACTTTATGGGAGTGACTGGGTTCTAGAAACAACCTCAGCTTCTCACACAGACCAGGGGAAAGGTATTCCAGCTGTTGGACCTGAGGGATCTGCTAGCTCACAGCTGCTTCCCCCTCAAACCTGGCTACTGAAAGGGTCAATCTTTGTGATGAAAATACTATGTTTTCAATTGATTAAAAGTTATCCTAGCCTCATCATCTTTATATTGCAATAATACAGACAAACTTTTAAAATATAATCAGTGTGTACAGGATGAAAAAATACATTCTCAATTTAAGTATGTGAATACTTAGATCTGAAGAGTGCTGACATCTATAAGCATTATTACAAGTAATTCTATATCATACTGCACATTATACAGTGAAGAATAAACAATACGTAGATAAAGTCTCAAAGTCTGGAGGGCAGTATCTGCCAGATGGGAAGGCTCTCATTAATATTTCTGAGAAGGTAATGATCATATTTAAAAAAAACCTGTGCAATTAAATATTTTGCTTCCCTTTCATCAATTCCCAAGCTCTTACCTGTCAGAGATATATATCACGAGCAAGAAGCTCACCAATAGATCTGGTTGTTTTGTCTTGATCATTTATTGAAGCTAGCAAATGCTTGCAGCCAGAAACAGCTTTATTTCTGGACAAATGTCCTTTCATTACAACTGTAAGCTATCCCCACCAAAGAACTAGAGATATGAGAATACAGGTTTTTTTAATAATCACAATGAAATCAAACAAGGGTGTTTATAAAATGGAGGCGGGGGGGTGGGGGTGGGGTGGTTGGGACACAGACACCACGACGACAGACGGGACCAGTGAACATTTACAGGGCCTCATTTTGCTCCCAGGGTTTGAGCCAAACCTACTGAGTGTGTCTTTCAATTGATGGGCAACCCCAAGCCTCTTTTCATTGATTTCAATGGCCTTCAAATGGTAACAAGGCAGCGATAAAGCTCCTATTGACTCCAGTCAGGGCAAAGATGGGGCTCAAATTATCTGGACTGTACAGAAAACCTAACTGGTTTTGAATGGCTATTACACAATCCACAGCAGATACTGAAATGCTGACTGTTGCACTAAGAGCAACAAAACTATTAAAAACCTGTTTTAAATAATAATGAAGCTTATGAAACTTTTTATTAGCCATCTCTCAGGTACCCAGTAATGGCTTTCACTGCCTCATAAACCAAGGTATTGAATGAATGCTGAGGAAACATGTTTTGAAGAAGCCTTTTTGACCAATATGAGTCATTGATTTGTGCCTTGCAATGTGTGCACCATCCCCAAACAGGAGCATGCTTTGACACTGATTGTCCTCATCTGCCAAGGAGCATTTGCTGAGGGTGAATTATAATGTAAATGTAATCATATTTTCAGAAGACAGTCAGGAAATCTTTATGCGCCCCTGACTTCTGGCACATCAGAGGAAAACATTGTTACAGAGTATGCAATGAAATCAGTTTAATTCTTGGTTGCACTAAAGCACTACCTACACAGATGCCAGAGCGACCTTAGAAGTGCACGTGAAATTGGTACCTCTTACACAGCCTGCCATACAGACTTACAATTGAGACCAAGCCTCAGAGATAACTGGACCCTAAACCTTACCGTTAAAGGAGTGGACTCTTCTTAATGCCCGAGAGCTCCTTCAGCAATACCATTTTAGCAGTATACAGCCATTGACTTCTTACTGCAGGGGGCTTCTAATAAAGGGATAAAAATTACCCTGATATCCAAATTATTACTAACAAATAGCCAGCCTGCAACCATATTTCATATGATATCTCATCCCAGTTTCTTTTCATGATAGTTGTCGTCTTTCTTGTAATCAGAAATCGACATCAGCATATATTCCTTGATAATTTTTTCCCACACTTTAAAATAATCCGGTTCTCATTTCCCCCACCCCATAATTTTCAGGGAAACCATCGTGATGCTAAAAAATAAGTCACTTTTCTTTCTGAAAAAATCCTGCTGGTAATTGTTATATTCATCACCATTTTTAGTTCTAGAAAGTAAAGTGTTTTTAACTAGAATACAAGCTTCTCCAGAGTGGATAAGGAAAACCAGTCTATACCCCAATGCAGTTAGTCCTGCACAAGAAAGAGATAAATGCATTTGCAGCGTATGAATGCAGCTACACCATGACCTATAATAACATGACTGCAATCTTTTTAAATCTTGGTATTTATAGTTACATAGAGCTCACATGTAAACAAAAGCCCCAGGCATGAAAGCAGTTAAGAAGTCATCGGTTAGTAAGCTGCCAACTGCTTACACCTTAATATGCTCACTATCCTGACTTGAGGTCTTACACAGCTCTCATTGGAGTTTGCAAGAGTTCTGGCAGAGATTCAGACAATTTCCTCCTTCCTCCAGGTCCCACTGCAGTCTCAGAAGCAATCTACCCCTCACTACCACAGAGACACCAGCAAACACATATGGTAACATATAAGGTTTCAAATGCATTTAGTAAAAATGTGAAGACTCCCAGAGTCTTTCAAGAGAATACCAACTGGTTTTCCAGAGAACAAATATTCCCCGAAGAATGAGACCATCCAAGATGCATTCAAGAACTTCATGACAATGAAGGACCTGTACTGCTTCTCCCCAATACTTCGTGAGGAAAAAAAAGATAAATCCAGTGAAAATAATTAAACCAGGGTTTTTTCCCAGGTAAGGAAGTTAATCTGTTTTACCATGCAATCAGATAGTTTTAAGACCATCACAAAGAAGGACTGATCAGTAGCAGCTTGACCAAACCTCTTGTTTTTGACAGGAACAACATCCTCTCAGTTCTAATTTGCTATCTGAAAAGAACCCAGATCTCTGACAGCCAGCAGTCTAGCACTTTATTTTTTGAAGGACATTCATATAATGTATATAGACACCCAAAAGGCTGGCTTTTCTTCCCCATCCCCTACTTTTCAATGTAGTATTCTTACACGCTAAACATCTTACAGAAGAAAATCACTAGTATCAGATGTTGATGGACCCAGGAACTCCTAAGCAACGGTCCCAAAGCCATGCTAGAGACTGATTGGAAACATGATCTGCCAGTTGCAGTCCATATTCAGTCGCATGAAAATTGTTTTCATTTTTGGGCAAGAACAGGCAACCCAAAATGCAAAGTTGCCGGGTAGATTTCCTTCAGCTTTCTGATTTCCACTTTCCTCTGTGTAGTGCTGGAATCAGAGCACCTTTGTGACTTGAATGCAATGGAGTTTTCATCATGTTTTTGAAATTAAATGATACTTTTAGAAAATTATGAGTGAATTGAAACTCTGATGACTCTTTTGTTTCTATTTACTGTTAACATTGACGCACTCTCAACAAAAACATACCGAGTAGCTAGAAGAAAGCCGAATTTCAGGGTACTGTATTAACATCAGGTAAAACTATGTGCTTTGCCCTGTGTTTTCTCAGGAAATTCCTAAATGGAAATGCAAGAGGGTTCTGTGATTTTGTTTATCTTCCAAACTACATGTTTGCCCTTTTCCATTGTTTCAGTAAGCGTGAACTTTGGAAAATGATATAAAGGCTGTACTGAGATTGCTCTGACCTCCTACTCCTCTGGTGTCTGCTCTACTCTCTTAGTAGTTTAAACTTAATCTCATAGACGTTCAGCGAGATTCATAACTTCACAGACTCAGAGGAACACTACCTCACTGAAAAAAGACTTGTTTTCATCAGATTTAGTTTTCTGGTAGCTCCACAAGCCCACGTGACACAATGTACAATTTATAGGGCTAGAAGAACATCCATATTTGATATACCATATGAACTGCTGTTTCAGTAAGGGAACAGACTTAAGAAGAATTTAAATCAATTCTGAAAGTTCCCTCTGAGGCAGGACTCTGTTTTTCTCATCTTAAAGACTTCCTAAGACACAGTCGTATTTCATTGGGCATTACACATGCCACAAAGCTACAGGAGACCAGAGAACCAGAAGCACCAGGAGATTGAGCATGACTCAGAACAGTGATCTGTTCTGTCTCATACATGGGGGAAAGGAGATTGAAGAGATGAGTGGTATTTAGAGACAGGAGACCAACGACACCAGAGAGAATAAAGCAGCAAACCCATTCCATATAACAAATGAATCTATGGAATTTCATGCACTACAATTTGTCATCCATGAGGAAGCAGTAGCTTTAGTTGTTGTCCAAAGGATCATTTCTAAGCAATCATATTTTTAATAAACTGCTGCTTCTCTTGCTTCTGCTAAGATTCAGAAGACAAATGTTTGCAATACATTCCAATTAACTCCCCGATGTAATAAAGGAATACAATGGAATAATGTAACCCGCTGTACCCTATAAATTCTTCCTACAAATGCAAAGCCTGTTTGGCAGCAGTCCTGTCCCAAATGTAGAAGTGTATTAATACACTTCTAGATATTAACAGCTTGAATCTTATTTCAAGTTATTCCTTACCTTCATTAGTATCTCTACTTTCATAAGATTCATAAGCAAAGTAACTCTGCTTCCATAAAATTCCTAAGTGACCAATCACCATGGACTGACGCACATTAATAACAAAAGCACATTCAGTCTCCTTACCTGTACTGGCATAGCCCAGAGGTTAGGGCAGAGGAAGAAGAACCACATCAGCTGATTTGTGTCTATGGCAACCAAGTTACAGATCTGGCCTGCGGTCATCTCCCCCATTGACATATTAGAGGTTGAAAGCTGCATAATTTTATTGTATATTTTTGTCTGGAAAAGAGATCAAAAGGTGTTAGCATACAGAAATAAAATAAGATTTCTAGCTCCATCTAAGCCACAAGCATAGTCCAGCATGCTGAGGAAAGCCAACACTCCCAGAAACTTGAATGAAGAGCAAAGTTTGGCCTTTCGAAAAAATTTAAGTTACTTTCTTACAGTTCAGTCACCCAAAGCGCAGTGCAATTAAGTACAGACTGACTGACTTACCCTCTTTCTGCAACCCTGTGGGTTGGTAAGAGAATGAAACCTTTTCCATCCAACAGGCCAAAAAACCACATTAGTAACTAAGATTTATACAGCTTCTCTGTGGAGTAATACGCTGTAACTAGTAACTAGTGCTAATAATTATATGTTAATAAATTCTATGTATAATAGTCACAATGTTATAATCTTTGTCATTTTTCTCTAGCAATTGATTCAGGCCCTATCCAAGCTCAGAATCTTGTTCCTGGCTGAGAATGTTCATTTTGGCTCAGTCCCATTACAAAGTTAAATTCACAGAGAACTACTGGAACAGGTCTGATGCTCTACTGAATTAAGTAGTTGCCTCAGTGCAGAATCCAGTACCATGTACAAAACCAACTTGTTGCACAAGAATGAAAGCGTACTTTTTGCAGCTGGTTTGGTAGGAGGTTGCACAGTGAATGCTTTGCAGTCAGTCATAAGACAGCCAACAGGAGGCACCCTGATTCGCTAAGTGCCTCTAGATCAAATACCAACTGTCCATCATGAAGCATAAAATGATCTGGGGCACATTGAATAGATTGAAAGATAAAAGGCTTAAAGAAAATAGAAAAAAATATAGGGAAAAGATTGTTATAGAACTACTGGCACAGAAAGTGCAAATAACACTAATTCTGCTGCTTAGAGTGATGGCTAGATATTTACCACTTTGCATGGTGTGACTGCTGGCATTATCTAGGCCTCTGTGTAATATCCAGCACAGAGAACACAAAGCTTTCCCATCAACTTTGTTAGAGAAATGTGGCACTATTTTCCAATAATTTCCCTTTTACACTTGCTGTGGTCCATGTATTTTTCAGTTCATTACAGCACTTCTGCTTGACACAAGACATGCAACCTTTTAATACATAATTTGGGACAAATTTTTATTTCTTTAGGATTTTTCTACTCTGTATAAGGGAAAAGCAATGGATGAAATCCAGAAGTCCAGCAGCTGACAAGTGCTTCCAAGTGTAAGATCAAAAGAGGATTAAACAATTATTCTGCTATTGAAAGCATCCATCTATCACACAGACTCTCACAGGATCTGTGTAGTTCAGCAGATAAATAGTGTAACTTCTGAGGCTGGCTTTCAAGCTGTCAGAGGGTAGGTTTCAGCCAGTGCATTTGGCAATATCACCTTGTAATCTTACACCCCATCCTCTCATTTCCAGGCACAGATCTTTGTATACTACATAAACCTTTGATCTGTTGTTCCCAGTTATACAATGATTACAGGCTCCATTTTACCAATCTCGCTTACATTCAGTAATTACTGACCCCGCAATGCGGAGTGGCATGACCGATGGAATGAGACACTACTCCGTGCATAGGGTATACAACCTATCCTTTTGTCCAAAGTATATTTTCAAGACACCTTTAAAGCTTTATTATTAGCATGGGATCTTACAAAATTGTGCCTTTGAGACAGGAGAGGTACAGTTCAGAACCTCTTTTCTTTTTTTCAAAAGTTACACTCTGTTTTGCTGCCAGGAAATTTATGCTCAAAGGTAATAAGAAACAAAGTAGATATAGCCAATACATGTTTACATGAAATCATCAAATGAGATGTAGAGGAAAGAGGCCTTAGACACAGGTCTAAGTTAACAGAATCTTTAATGGCAACATTTATGTTCAATACATTGCGGGAGAGAAGTATTTCTGAATTCAATTTCCACAATTATAATTTGTATTTAAAAATACACACGATTGTATGAAGATAGATTAATTAATATTTGCTACCTGTATTGCACCTCTCAAGTTGATTCCTGTTTCAATAGCAACATAGTATGATGCTTGGAGAAACGTCCTTTGCAATAGAAGGGCAAAAAATAAGAGTACAGCCAAAACATAAGCATTGGACAGGAACTCTTGAGACGAAATAAAGAAAACACCCAGAATTTTAGTCTATAAGAAAAAAGAAAGTTAGAAATCAGGTGCAATGGTAATTTAATTAGTTTTGCATAATTAATTAGCAGAAATAACCACAGTTTATTACTGACAAAGTGTTCTAAATTGGATCTGAAACCTCACAGTTTATCAATTCAAGGAAACAGTCATATGATGTGCCAACTCAGTAAGCTTTATTTAAATGTAGAATGACATTTATAGGATTTCTAATATCCTTCCAAAACTCTAGGACACATTCAGTAACTCCATTTGCTAAAATATATACACTACCCATTGTCAGAAAGGACTAGTTCATGTCCGCTCAGATAAATTGATCTCATCATTATATCACCTCAGATTACTGAACACTGAAATGACATTTAAAACTCACCAAGAACACATCTTTCTGACTCCTAGAACTAAGCATATTATTCTGATTTGCAGCATCCAACAGGTTTGTTTAGCATTTTTAATTATAGCCATTACCTCCTACAAATTAATTTAATCATGCAATGCTTTGGGTTGGAAGGGACCCCAAAGCCCATCTAGTTGCTGCCCCCTGTCATGGGCAGGGACAGCCTCCCCTAGACCAGGCTCCCCAAAGCCCCATCCAACCTGGCCTTGAACACTGCCAGGGAGGGGGCAGCCACAGCTTCTCTGGTCAACCTGGGCCGGTGAATCACCACCCTCACAGGAGAGAATTTCTTCCAGGATCTTCTATATTTGTGGTATTTTCACCTCATTTAAGTTGCAATGGTTTCACTGTTAACTGTTGACTTGCAACAGTGAAACTTTCCTTTGGGTTACCCTTTCTCAGGTCAGCTATTGATTTTAGTGATTCTTCACTGGAATTTCTTTTTATTTCAATAGAGGGTCATCCAGGAAAAAATGTCATATCTCTAACACATTAAAAACTGGGAAGAAAAAAAAAAGCTTCTTATGAAGGCAAAGCTAGAACACCTAAGTCTGGGAAAATCCTGCTGTGTTATATCAAAGGCAGTAACAGAAGCAGCACAATCAGTCCTGTCCAACACAGACATCTGGCTAGCACTGCTAATTACTGCAGCTGACACCACTTTTTACTGTACATAAAAGAAAACCATTTTTTACACAACCATGTTTTGACAAATCATGCTATTCCAGCAATGAGATTTTTGTGTGGTGTTGATTCACATCAAAACATTATACAATAGATAAGCAAGGACCAAAAATGACATGAATACTGTAGTTATTTCTTCTAGGACTCAACCTGAGAGAAAAGGAGGACTTATACATTTATACAAAAACATCACACACACACTTGGTGAAAACACTAAAGATATTTGCCAAGACACAGATGCAGTACCAGACCATTACAGTTTACAAAGTCCTGAGCATCCATATGCACAAACAACAATAATTCTCTAAGTACTCTTGTCAGCCTGCAGGAAACACAAGGAAATAACTGAATATCTACTGAACATTTTTCATATAAGGCAAATAACCTTGTTTGGGGAATTGATGGAACTGAGCAGATGTTTTCAGAAATGGCTTTGGGGACATTCAGCATCCCACTTCCCTGACCACTTCAGGTTAAAAAGTGCCAGTAGGCTCTAACCCAAAGGCTGAGCAAAAGGCCAATATTTAAATGCTTAAAGACTCACAGACAATCTTAAATGTCAGTACTGGGCCCTCTGCTACACTGGGACCTATGAGTCGTAGAGCTTTTAAAATAATGATTCTGTAGGTTTGGTGTATCGTTTGAAGGTGTTACGTGAGCAGATATTCCTAATACTGGAACTGCTAAGCCTAACATTGCAATGTGGAAGATGCTACCAGCAAAATATAAAGGTTATCGTTCTGTCAGCCTCTTCTTCAGTGTGACATGATTAACACTTAGAGAAATTCATGTCATAAGAACGTTCCGGGGTGGCCGTAAATATTGATACTGGAGTTAAAAATAAACATGAAGAGCGTGACAGAATTTAAGACACTGTCATGTTCTGAGTAACTGTGGCACTAACGAACGGGCAGTTAATTCTGCCCGTGACACCCACGTGACAGAGTTCCAGCTCCATGGCAGTTTCTATCTGTCACAAAGGGCCTGAAGAATACAGGAGATATTTTATATTAGGATTTATTTCTCTGCCTTCAGTTTCACGAACAGAATTTCTGCTTGAAAGATACAGTTTGACTTCTTTCTTCTCTTCAATCTCAACTATTTAAAATGAAGAAATGTCACTCTAAGACTTATAGGTTAAAGGGTGCTCTCAGTTCTACTCATAGCTTATTTTGCTTGTCCAGCTCTGTCCTACTGTATGGAAATTCTTCCCAACAACCTTAAACTCAGCAGCACATCACACACGAATAGTGTTTCCCCAAAATACATTTTTGCCTTCACAAGGCAGCCTTACCCACTTGTACCCCACACCTACGTAGGTTGTTCTTTTTTGACTCATTATAAGCAAGGATACAACATACCTAGCAGTAAACTGGCAGTTTTTTTCCAAAGTACATCCAGTTGGCTAGGTATGAGCATAAATGTGGGTGTTTTTCTGAAAACCCCAATCGCTTACAGACAGTTTGAGCACAAAGCCTTCATAGATTTTAGAAAGATATTTCATCTAATCCTACAACAGCAGTTTTCAAATATAAAGGTAATTTGCCTCTTAACAAAAAACTAGTGTGTATAACTCTGGTCAAAACAGAAGGAAAAACTTCTTGGAGACCTTATAGCAAAGGTAAAATACACCCTTAAGTGTTGCTTATGGACTGTCACCATCAGTGAATATTGCTTTTAGGTGATCCCCAAATGGTATAAATGCTAAGGATGAGGCTACTGCTTAGCTAGATGCAATGAGGATGTCAAGCCTGGATGAGGCTCTGTTTAGGGTCTAACTTGACCAGCCCTGAGCATTTTTTCACAGAGAAACACTTGCTGATACTTCAATAGGAAAATTAAGTAAGATAATCCAAAAATAGCGATTTGGTATGATTTCAGCGGAAACTGATCCAAACAAATCATCAAGAAGCAGCTCAAAAGCTTCCATAGTACTTTGCAGCAACATAGCCCTGTAGTCTTAATTTTTTCATTTCCTGCTTTAACTGGTTTCCATTGAATGTACTTGCTATATTAAAGTTTCCAAATATTAGGATAAGGATTGCAAAATGGATAAACAATTAATTTTAGCCTGAGGCCTTTGTTAAATTTTCTGCAGTGCATCTAATGTATTTCAATATTTACAGTGGACCTAATCCAAAGTGTACTTGAGTGAATGGGTATAGTTCCATTAGTGTCAACAGACTTTGGAAATAAAGTCTTATACCAAATAATAAGTGAGCTGCAAAAATAAAGTGATCTTTCTCACAGAAATGGAGTCTGAATGATCTCATCTTTTAACAAGATGCTTCCTGAGTTGGGGTGGGGGGTGGAGGGAAGTGGGTTTTTCTGTTTGGTTTGGTGTTTTTTTAGTTAATCAAGAAGTATGTCTGTTTCTTCTTGGGCAAGATGCATTTAAGTAGCATCCTTTAAAAATATGTTTCAGCTGATCTTCCAAAAGCAACCTCCTCAAAGACACTAGTAGAAATTCTTTGTCACAGCTAAATTACTTGGCATTTCATTGTGATGGCAAAAGCCTGCTTTAATCCTCTTAGACATTACTTATTTTCAGAATGAAAAGCCAGGCCTATTAAAAATACACTTTTTCCTTTGCACAAAGCCCTCAGTCACATACTTGATTCAATCTCTACTCAAGACTATACCTAAAATCCTTATGATACGAGTGGGATTCTGAGTATGTTTCAGCACTACCCTGAATGAGGCTATTTTTCAGAAGGAAAGCCTGTGGGTATTTTGCTCCCTGTCAAGGTATAAAAGTGGATATTCAGCAGTACATACATACCGTCATTGCCAGCATCCACAACCACACTGCAGAGTCACTTACTTTACTGAGACAAAATAATACATAGTCATGGCGTTGGGCTTTATTGGACTCCTTCATTCCTATGACATTTTGACAGTACCTGTGGGCGGATGGTGTTATTTCCTTTTCCAACATTGTGAACAATCCCAGAGATGCAGAGTGGACCAGCAAATCCAAGCAAGTCAGCCAGAATACGAAATGTGCTACTGAGAAGTAAGGGTCTTCCAAAAGCACAGCAGAGAGCACGCCATATTGACCTGGATCCTTGTGGAGATGATGACCTTTTGTTCTGTTTAGAATTAAAACATTAGCAAGGATTATTTCCTGTATTAGCCTTAGGTCTGATAAATTATTGGTATTTTTATCCCTGCTTTAATTAATTGAAAACCAGTTGCAATCTTTGAGCTAGAAAAGCACAGGGACTACAGTTACTATTTCATTTTTATAGACTTTATAGTATTAGTTTTATAGCATTAATTTGTAGTATCCTCCACCAAAGAACCATTATTTCTTTCCTACCCTTGATAGGGATCAAATAAGTGTGGTGTTTGTGGCTTTCTGGGGAAAAATAAAGAAAAAAACCCCAACAAACCAAAAAGAAGAGGGAAAAGAGGGAGGGAACTGACAGGTTTTGTGTTCCTGAGAACAGAGACTGGAAACTTACACTCTTTTTTAGAGTGGGTGCTGAAGGCTTCTCTTAAAATCCTGAATACACTCAAGTCCCACCAGGACTCAAGCAGAATTTGAGATGAGGTAGTTTCAGCCCTGAATTCTCCTACAGACCAACCATAACTGAAATAACATGGAAAAAATAGTCCTGCAAGGCCTCATTAATATTGACTCTCACAGAATCACAGAATCTTAGGGGTTGGAAGGGACCTCAAGAGATCTTCGGGTCCAACCCCCCTGCCAAAGCAGGCTCCCTATCTCATATTACATAGATAGGCGTCCAGACGAGACTTGAATATCTCCAGAGAAGGAGACTCCACCACCTCCCTGGGCAGCCTATTCCACTGCTCTGTCACCCTCACTGTGAAAAAGTTCTTCCGCATGTTGGTGCGGAACTTCCTGTGCTCCAGCTTACAGCCATTGCCCCTAGTCCTGTCCCCACTGACCACTGAAAAGGGGCTGGCCAATTCCCCCTGCCACCCATGTCTAAGATACTTGTAAACACTAATTAGGTCCCCCCTAAGTCTTCTTTTTTCCAGGCTGAACAGACCCAGCTCACTCAACCTTTCCTCATAGGGGAGATGTTCCAGACCCCTAATCATCTTTGTCGCCCTTCTCTGGACTCTCTCCAGAAGGTCCCTGTCTCTTCTATACCAGGGAGCCCAGAACTGGACACAGTATTCCAGGTGGGGCCTGACCAATGCAGAGTAGAGGGGGAGGATCACCTCCTTCGACCTGCTGGACACACTCTTCCTGATGCATCCCAGGATCCCATTGGCTCTCTTGGCCACCAGGGCACACTGCTGGCTCATAGCCAACCTGTCATCAACCAGGACCCCTAGGTCCTTCTCCATAGAGCTCTTCTCCAACAGGTCATCCCCCAGCCTGTACTGATACAGTCGGTTATTCCTCCCCAGGTGCAAGACTTTACACTTGCTTTTGTTGAATTTCATTAGATTTCTCCCTGCCCAGCTCTCCAGTCTGTCCAGGTCTCGCTGGATGGCAGCGCAGTGTTCTTGCGTGTCAGCCACTCCTCCCAGTTTTGTATCATCGGCGTACTTGCTGAGGGTGGATGCTATTCCCTCATCAAGGTCGTCAATGAAGATATTAAACAGGACTGGACCCAACACTGAGCCCTGGGGAACACCGCTAGTCACAGGCCTCCATTCAGATTCTACTCCACTGATCACGACCCTCTGAGCCCGGTCTGACAGCCAGTTCTCAACCCACCTCACTGTCCACTCGTCTATCCCTTGTTTCCTCAGCTTCTCTATCAGGATGTTGTGGGAGACAGTATCGAAAGCCTTGCTAAAGTCGAGGTAGATGACATCCACTGCTCTCCCTCCATCCACCCAGTTGGTAATAACATCATAGAAGGCTATGAGATTGGTCGAGCACGATCTCCCCTTGGTGAATCCATGCTGACTATTCCTCATGACCTTCTTCTCTTCCAGTTGTTTGGAGATGGCATCCAAAACAAGCTGTTCCATCACCTTTCCAGGGACAGAGGTGAGGCTGACTGGCCTATAGTTACTGGGATCCTCCTTCTTGCCTTTTTTAAAGACTGGAGTGACATTGGCTATCCTCCAATCTTCAGGCACTTCTCCTGTAGTCCAGGATCTGTCAAAGATGATAGAGAGCGGCTCCGCAATCACCTCCGCCAGCTCTCTCAGCACACGTGGGTGTATCCCATCCGGGCCCATGGATTTGTGTGCATCCATTCCTTTGAGTCGTTCCTGGACCACCCCTACCTCTACTAGAGGGGAGCCATTCGTTCCCCAACCACTCGTTCCCCAACCACTCCTACTTACATCTGGGATATGTGAGTCCTGAGAAGCCTTCGGAGTAAAGACCGAGGCAAAGAAGGCATTAAGTATCTCCACCTTCTCATCATCTCCCGTCACCAAGACACCCGCCTCATTCAACAAGGGACCTACATTATCCCTGGTCATCCTTTTACTATTTACATACCTGAAAAAGCTCTTTTTGTTGTCCTTTATGTCCCTTGCCAGCTTAATTTCTAAGCAGGCCTTAGCCCTCCTAGTTGCATCCCTACAGGCCCTGGCCACATCCTTATATTCATCCCATGATCTCAGACCCTGTTTCCACAGTTTATAGGTTTTCTGCTTCCCTTTGAGTTTACTCATAAGTTCCCTGCTTATCCACGCAGGTCTTCTACCTCTCTTTCCCGATTTCTTACTCAAAGGGATGCACCTATTCTGCGCTTGGAAGAAGTGGTAACTGAATGATTCCAGGTTCTTATTAGGAAGAATGATAATGGTGTTCAGCAAATATAGCCCACAATTACTTTCCGTATCAAAACAGAGGCCATATGGATTTTACATGCTTTTAACCAGTAATGTGCTTGACATGCATGTTTAGGTAGAGAAACTTCATTAGTTGTATGAAGCACAAGTGTGTATGTGATCTGTTTGTGCACAGAAAACTATGTTAATGGAGACTTCAATTGCATCATATCTGCTGACACAATTTTGTCTCATGCTCATAGCATCAAGAGTAGCAAGAAACTGAGAAAGCAGGTGGACAGAAGCCCATGCTTTGCATACCTTCTGTGCTTCAAAAGCCTCATTAAGGCGAATGTAATTGGTCAGAGCTCTCATTGCAATGGGAAGCTTGCCTATGGTTTTCAAGTCTATTGGTTTTTTGTGGGCAGTCTTGATAAAAGTATTCATCCACCAGTATGTTCCCTTGGACAGCAGATTCACAAATGGCTGTAGGAATCGAACACCAAGATCCTGGAGATCCTCAGGAGGTTTAACTTCTTTAGGAGTTTTGAAGAAAACATACCTCTGATATTAAAAAAAATACCAAAAGAATCACAGCAAATACATAGACAGTAAAATTCCACACAGAATAGACAAGGGATAAAGGACATAGATAATCAATGAATCAGTCTCATTTCTCAGAAGTACTCAAGGAATTTACTATTACTTTGTTTATGAGGCACAAATTTGCATACTTGTTAAAACCAAAACAACAAAACCAAACAGCTCACATGTCAAATAGTACAGCCCCAGCCTCTTGCTCTGAGTTCCAGACATCGCTTCAGGGCTGTGCTTAAGCTAGTATCACACTGATACCATACCATCCCACATTTAGTTAGCCCAGAAGACAGAGCTACCTGTGCTGTCTTGAATGAGTCTGGGAAACCACTGAACTAGAAAGCATCAACAATTTTTTTCATTGGTTTAAATGCTAAAAGAGCAAGGGCAGACTGCTGATTTTCTGTTGTCAAGATGTTCAGACATGGCTCATTTTTGGAAATGAGTAGCCAACCCTCTTAAAAGTATTCCTTTCCTTTCTGAAAAGTTTTCTATCACATATTTTATTCAACCTCTACTCATTACTGTACCAAAAATCTTATTAGCCTTAGCAGGATTTCTGGATATAGTTGTGAAAAGTCATCCAGAGGAATAATGGGCACAGTAGAAGGAACAGAGGAAGTATAGTTAGGCTGAAAGTCAAGCAAGTCAGTCTTTTGTCCTCCAGAAGAAGATGAGGAAAGGCAGGAGGAAAAGGTGAGGCCAATGCTTGCTGTTTCTGCTAGCATAGAGGACTCATGTTTTATTTACTTCCACCCCCCTTCATCCATCCTCCCCCCAACCAGTGGCCAGCTCTCCATGCCTACCAACCCTTCCTTCAGCAGCTGCAGCAACAAACCTGGCTCTCAAAACTCTGCAACAGATACCTTAGGCAGTAAAAAAAATCCACGCTGATGAGAAATTCATTCTATGCATCCTTCAATGATTAAAACCAAAGAAATAGAACATAAAAGAAAAATTACAATCAGCAGAGACCATTTTTTATTATTCTTTGTGACCTATGTTTCCACAGTGATTAATTCTCATTTAATTAGGCAGCTCTACGTGAGGAGGTTTATGAACAAGTCTCTCTGATGCAGCTCAACATTGCTGAATGCATTGCTGGAAAGAGTTCACATACTAATGTGAAGGAAGGAGTAAGAAAATTTACATGAAAAAGTTTCTTTGCCTCCAGGGACTAAGCTTAATTTTTGCACACTATTAAGTGAGGGATGGGTGAAGGGAAGAACTTTGGCATGTATCTGTCCAGAAGTTTCCAAAGTGATTTACCACTGTGGATTATGATTGCACACACCAGAGGAGAAAAAAAACACTCAAAAATTAAATATAGATATATATCTGAGAGGTAAAATAGCAACTCCAGTTGCCCTAGTAAATCACTTAATTTGCTTGTCTCCCAGAAAATGTACTATGTTATTTGTATGTCTTAAGATATTCCCCAGTAGAGCAGCCTATTCCTTTCACCCAGTCTTCCCTTGCATCAGAAAGACTTGTTTCTGATGACTGAAACTGTGACTCAGAGATATTTTTAAAACAAACTTGAACAGATGAAATTCATCTCATTTTAACTACAATGGAGTCTGGCATTTTTTTAAATTATGGAATCATCTGGTCTAATAAAGCTGTGTTAACCTTTGATTCACTAATAATATTTCTAAGTGACTTTCTCCCCTCTCCTTTAGAAAAGTATTTCACACTAAGTACCCAGAAAGGGGAATAAACAAACAAGACAACCCAAAACACACCCCCCTCAAAGAACAAAAGAGAGGAGATTTTTATGATACTAACTTACCCTCACCCTGATGACGTTGATTTCTACAGCTAGTAGCATTCCATATAAAACAACCAGGAGTCCTGTGAGGCAGAATCGAAGCTGAGAGAATCCAACCCCATTATCACAGAATTTTACAAATTTGATGGTTTTCGTTATGAAAGCTAAAGTCCAATAGAACAGCAATGCTGTAGGGGGGAAAAAAAAAGTTAAATCAACTCCACAGTTCAACAGTATACAACAGCAGCATTAAATCTTCATTCAGAAAGAATGCAACAAGAATACTGAAAATGAGAGTGGCCTTTCTGATGTCAAAACAGAAGCCTAACTCAGTTCTACGATAATGAAAATATTAAGACAATGTTAGGGCAAAATTCCTTTCCTATTAGATTTAGTGATATTTGGAAAGTTTCACAAAGTTAATTCTGCTGAAGGAAATTTCCATCTGTTGTAAACATGCATCAGCAAGCTGAGTTCAAGGAAGGGCATCGCCCCATGAATGACAGTGGCTGTGACTGATGCTCTTCAAATCTGGTTAATGCTACAAGACTGCTATGACTTTGTCTTGAAGGGAATTTGATCTAATTCCCCTTGTAGATCTCTGCAATGTATGTAGGAACAGATGTTAAAATATTTTCTCCAAACTGCTGCTGCTCTATTGTTCAATGCAATTGCCATATATGCACTTAATAATGCAGATACACAGGCAGATCAAGGAAGTATGTTCTGGCATCCATAGAAAGCAACTTAAAGTTTTTAAAGTTCTACTGAACTTCTTGTGTAAAAGCACCACTATCAGTAATTGATAATCCCTGCAGTAAGCTTGGTGATTTGGAAACACCTCACACCATTCAACACACCATAAACCAGATCCTGCTCTCCATTCTTAAGGAAATACCTTCTAGGGTTATATTCTTTTATATGACTCTCTCATTGTTGCTCTATCTGCCACAATGCAACAACTGGAATGCACTCTGCCAAGAAAAATGTGCATATCTTTTCAGAGTACCTAGCACCAGAGAAAGTCTTCAACTGAATCATTAGAAGACGTAAGTCTAAATTACAAATACAGATAATCATCAGGAACTTGCACAAATTTATCTTTTACCTGAGCAGCATTAGAAAGTGCCCAACACAACATCTTCAGGTGATAACTGATGCCCCACTGTTATACCTTCTAGAAACATTTTAACCTATTTACCTTCTCATCTTTGAATATAAGTGTATATAATCCAAGCTGGCACGTGTTCACAGGCTGCTCAAGATAAGGTTCCTTGGAAAATATGGTTATGGGTCTTTCTTTGAAGTTGTATTTATACGATCTGGCTGGTGAGTGTATACTGACTGAGATTGCTAGCAATTATCACAATGAACTTCTACTGTCCTGAACTGCCTATTGATCAGACCATAGTGGCATGCCATGCTTTCATTTCCTTGATTGCTTTAATCTCTTCTAGGTGCCTGCAGCCTAAAGGACCTCACTTTTCCTTGGGCTGTGTAAGTGACTTCCCAACATCAGGGTGTAGATTCTTACCTGAGGCCAGACCACTGCAAATTAAGCAATGTGGAACTCAAATTGTTCTGTTTTTTTATTGGATTAAGCACAAGATTTTAAAAAAATCATGTGTTTAACTGGATGTGATATATTAACTAGCTTGGTTCTGTTTGGAAGGAAATTTGTGTACTAAGCAGTAAGTATTACTGATGAAAGGGAGTTCCACTTTAAGCAGTAAACTAATTCAAATGGAATTAACAACAATGGCAATGTAAAAGAAATTTAAATCAGAAATCTAGATTACTGTCAAGATTGGTAAAACTGTCTTATGATTATGACTGGTTAAAAAAAGGACAATTTTCTTTATTAAAAAAATCATATACGTTCCTATACTACTATCCTTTTCAGACAAAGCCCTCAAAGTCCTATCAATATTTCATAATTTTCTCCTACTGTTTAGTTTTTAAGGTTTCTTTAGCTATAAAATAAATACTAACTTAAAAAGCAGTGTGATCAGATGTTAGCATTCAATTACTTATTTTGACTGTTGAGAAGGCTAGCAGATTTTCCAATTCAGTACAAAAGCTATTCTAAAATATGTCCTGCTAAACTGTACAACTGCTAACGCACCCATTCTGCAACACTGTGTGAAAAGCACCAAAATTAGCATTATTACCAGAGTTACCTGGTAAACAGTGTTACACAGGTGAAGTTATGTTTGATGAAATATTATTGCAGGCCAAATGCATACAGGGAAAAACAGATCCATAGTTTGGACACTCAACTGGGATCCTGGACTCAGTTGTTAGCTTCAGAAAATATATATTCTGAACTTTGTCAACTTTTTTTGACAAGACAGACAAATGACTACTTAAAAATTGCCAACAACCTGGGCATATAGCTGAAAGTCAGGACCAGTACAGGGACTTTGCATCCGTGCCTTGCATATGCCAAGGGAATGTGTTAATCCCCAGGTCTGTTATGGTATCTGACTCTTGAGGAACTACAAATTGACTTAGTTTCTTTAAGGTAGAGTAAAAAGAGATAAAAAAACCCAAAGCACACACACACACACACACCCCCCTCCCATGTCACAGGACTGCAAATTTTATCCGATTCAGAATTAATGAACAGCCCATTAAGGGTCTTCTGGGACGACATCAATGAGAGTTTCCCCACTGGACTTTGCAAAATTTTAGGTAGAGCTCTGCTAGCTTTCACTTTGTATGACAAGACACTCTAGCAGTTAAGTATTGATCCTACACCTGGGACAGATGATGCCCCGCAGTTAGGTGGAATTTCATCAGCACTCAAAAGCAGCAGAAGGTGCCACATCAGGCCATTTACATTATCTCTGTGCATGTAATATTACATCTCCTCTAAAATATTTTACTACTGAAGAACCCTCTTTTGGTTTTCTTTCTCATACACTCAGCAAAAGGTTTATCACTAGCTTAAGCTTTTCCTCATGGTTCCCATTTACCTCATTCGTGCTGGGCTCTACAAGAACGCTGCTTCATGCCCACATTGCACTCTAGTGGGTTGATAGCAGAGTTTAGGTGTAATTTAACTATCTCATACTGGGCTAATTTGCATAAAGTTATCATCACCTCATCCTAGTTGTCAATACGGAGTAGTTGTAATTAAGCATTGAAAGATGACGATCCTCACAGATAACAATAAATCTGTGCAGTCAAGAACAAGGATGGAGAATTCCAGAAATGTGACTTAGGTTCTCCCACAAACACAGGACAATGAAAAGAAAAACAAACACAAAAATGAAATCAAGGATCCTCAGCTTGTTAAGACATTGGATTGAAATTCAAATCAGACCAACTAAGTGGGAAAAACTGTGGTAGTCTGATTTTTGGGGTTTTTTTTGTGCCTGAGAGTTAGCTATTAAGATCAAATTTTCCAAATGAATCTATTCCCTGGAAATTCTTGCAAAATGAAAATTCATAATTATTAACATTTACACCAATAACACTTTAGTGTTGGTATTCATTGGTATAACTGTTTAATATTCAATATTGTCCAGAGCTTAATCCAGCACCAATACCTCTAAATACTGAGCAAAATGATCATAAGCGAGAAATCTCTACAGAGAAGGGATTATGCAGAAATGGGTAATCAAGGACCAGCTGTAAATTTGTGCTTCCCTTAACAGCAGGAATGTGGTAGCAATACTGAATTATTGAACACTACATTATACATGTGAAGTAATAACACCACCACCATGAAAAGCACTGCTTGCTTTCCACAGGTGATTGTAAGGGGCTAGCAATGCTTTCCTGAGACATAGCACCTAGCACTTTGAGAAGGCATTAAATAGACTATGTTGACTTACTAAAAAAGTAACTAAATAATCCCCCCAGTTATAAAAAGCAAAAAAGATCCTACTTAAAAGAAAGGTACAAGAAAAAAATGTAGTCTCAAATGAGAAGATATAAATGCTGTCAAGCCTGAATAGAAATCTGTAGATTTTGAAGAGGGGTGACTTTTTTTATTTATTAATGGGAGTTACAGGCTCCTTCTGCAGAAGAAGATATTTGCTTACCATGACATGCAGTTCAAAACAACCCTCAATATTTAAAAACTTTCTCAAATCCTTCTCACTGACTTCTCACCACTTGATGAAAACTAGAACAGAACTTTGATACACAGGGCTACAATGATACAAGAAAAACCTCAGCGGAATCCATTAATACAGAAAACCAGCTCTAGCAAAATTTGATGAGCCAGGACCACCAAAGAAATCACAGCTAACAGGTTGACTAAATACGTTCACAATCTACTTAAACACTAGAGAACACATCACCAACTGCATGATCAGCAGCAGTAATGGCTTTTCTGGAGGTAGCTACAGTTTATTTACGGTCTTGCAGACAAAAAATACAGTATACTAGCAGTTCTTATACATAGCATGATATATTCAAAAGGTCTTAAAGCAGATTACAAAGGGAGTTTTAGGAACAACAAGCAAGAACAAGCAGGCTTAAATGCAACATGCTGACAAGCAATGAGATTTGGACAGCTTTTAGAGTTAAAAATTTGAAGTGCTACTTTTCCTCAAAGCCAGTTTTTCCTAGAGGAGCCTTTAGCCAAGAACAACATACAGAATACTGTAAGCTAAAAGCGCTGAAAGCCACGAACTGTTTCAGACCCAAGTATGGTAATGACAACCAGCAGAACAGAATATACATGTAGCTTTATCCCTCCAAACTAGCATGGAGACTGCAATGACATGCCACAGAATGAGCAGACACGCAGCACCAGTGTCACACTTCCAAGTCATGTTAAGTTAAGTGACATACCAATTAAGAGCTTGGGAAAATTGGATGTTTCAATGTTATGGTAATAGACAACCGATGTGATGGCTGCCAAGAATGCCATCCCAGCTGGCATGTACAGGTGTAAATGGCGTGATTCTGAAACCCTGAAAAAGAAAAAAGTGAAAATCCGTTAAACTCAAAACCTCTTAACTATTTAAATATTTCCCTTCTAATTTATGAATTGTATCCTATACACAGCCCCAGTGTAGGCTTTTCTAGAATTATGGATTAAAGCTCTCCAATTTTCTATTGGATTTATGCTCCTAGATCACATAGTTTGATTTCAGATTCCTTCCCTGTGCTGAAAATGAAATGTGTGTACTCCTTTCCTGCTGAAATCAATTGGAACATTGTTTAAATTAGGAGAAGTAGCTCAGCTCCAAAATGAGAAAAGTTAATTTAAGTTAAACTAGTTTGGGATCTGTCCATCAAAATATGTAGATACGACCCACTGACAACACAATTTAAGATTTTCAACAGAAGCATTTTGTGGAAATGTTTCATTTTCATTCAGTGCTTTCAGTTATTACAAGCCACCACACAAAACCTAACCCAGGATTGTATATCCTGAAGTTTTGTTCTATGAAGCAAAGTGTCAGGAGAGTTTTGCTTTAGGTAGCAGCAGAGTGGGTGCTGCCAGCTACAGTCCTTTGGGAATACGGGAATTGTTGGGCAATGTCCTTGGTTTGTGCAGAGGGGGCCAGAATCATGTCTTCACACTCTTTCCTCTTACTTGCCATCTTCTCCTTCTCATCTTCGACAAAAAGAATGGAGTATCCTGAGGTACAACTCAAGAACTCCAGGAGGAGAGGCACAAAGAAGCCTTCAGGGCACAAACTGCAGGGAAAGTCACACTTTGTTCTCTGAACCTCAGGGAAAATAAATGAGGACATCTAGGTCTATTCTTGCTGCAACAAAAGCTACTTTCATGTAGTTTTGAGAACCAAAAAGGGGCAGTGCTATCAGGGAGCTGGAGATCATTGTGGGACATCACATGCCAGAGAGCAGAACACCCCAAATGTGTAACAGAACCATAGGACCTCAGGAGGACCCCTTCCTGCATCTGTACAAGGCAAGGAAAACCCTTGCTCACGTGGACATCATGATGTACTCAGCAGAGCTGGCTGGAACCATGCTGACAACCTGTGGCATAAACACTTTAGTTGTCTCGCTGACAGTGAGTTTGATGTGTATACAGCAAAATGAGAAAAGCTTCCTCAGCCTCTGAATTCCTAGCAATACCAGGGCATTTTGTACAACAGGGCTCAATTCTCAGCAAAGAAAAAAAAAGTAACAGGAACAGATTTCTTCAGGCAGCCTAAGCTTCAGTAGGTTACACTGCAGGAGTGGGAGGTTTTCTTAAATGTATTTATTTCACAGACCGAAGTTGCTGGAATTCCCCTGTATAACCCTGTCTCCAACACACAGCATCTACTGCTGAGGTGCCAACACCTTTGACACCCAATTGCTTACCAACACAACACATTTAGGTCTTAGAAAGCTCATGAGTCTCAAAATCTGCTTTTATTCATTGTAGCACTTGCTAGCCTGCTGAGTGCTCAGGAGGCACGACTGTGGGTTGGCACTCCCCCAGTATAGCTAGGAGCTTTGATTCTCATCAGGTGACGCTTATTTCTTAACAGCAATGTTCTGAGTCAAGTCAAAAAGCAAGGGAACACAATGAGAGAGACTGCTAAAGAACAAAATAAAACAGAGGAATCAAGGCAGGAGATTTTGCTTTGAACATCCCACACCCTGATAACTCTAAATAAGCATGAGGAACTATTTTTTAAAAAACTGGCACCAAGAAACATCCTATTTATATATGTTTAAGAGAAGTTATAATATTGATGATATCAGCTTCTACAGCAGAATACTGCGGTGCCTTTCACACTGATGGATAGTTGTTATACAGATGACTAAACAGAGAGATTCTGCTCTATTTAACTTCAACTTTACAATCCTTGGGTCACAAGTTTATAATAGTTAAGAAAATCAGGTCTTTCTTTAGAGGAAGATGCTCATAATCATTGTTATACAACATCAGCTTATTTCCCCATGATAAATCACTCTCCTGTATCACTTGTTTCGCTTGAAATATATCTTCCCTACAGATTATTGTTTAAAGCCATCCTAAGTTGAATAACAAATGATGGATCATGCTCATATAGCATAAGCTGCTTTGCTCAAGGTAACGAATGAGATGCACTGCACAAACATCGGAAGAAACCCTGTGGGGTGAGTGAGAATAAAAGGAGTGGATCTACTGGGCCGTAAGATGAACAGAACTCAGTTGGGGGGGGAATGGTATGACATACTGCACAGATGGGAGTTCTGCCCAAGTGAGGGCTGTGGGACTGGGTCCCTGGACATAAAACATATCACAAAATTGTCACCATCTGCTTGAGTTGATAGGATTTATCCACGATCACTCTTTGGAAAGATAGTTTCATTAAGCTGAATTGAAAATTATTAAGGTCAGTTGTATGTAGGCACACACTTGGCAAGGTCTGTGGAATTTTTGATAGAAGGTCAGTGGGTTAATCACCAAGAATACAGACTATATGTTTATAACCACAAGGAATATGCTCTAGATGAGAATTTAGAGAGACAAAATACCTACCCCGAAACCTTTAAAATGCACAGTACTATTAGAAGATAGGCATACACTTACCCATCAGACACTATGCCCTCTGCAATTTCACACACCAGCACAAACAAGAGGATAAAAGTCAGTATCCAGCGTAGGTTGTGGCCAGGAAAATGAAGCCATGTGCTATGATGTATATGTACTTTGGAACTCTGACTTCCCCATCCTAAAGAGGAAAAGAATATTGTGAACAGCTTGCTTAACAACAAGAGCGACATACAAAGCTCCTGCATACAGAAAGGCATGTGTGTAGCAAACTACTGTACTGAAGTTGACACAACTATGTTGTTAGATGTGCTTATAATCGAACATTTTTGGAACTGTGTTCTCATTACTTCATTTCATACCAAATAAAGTCAACAACACAGAACACAGCCTTAAATCCCTATACTTTCAGCAACTTACTATCAAGTAATTACATGCATTAAATAAGTTTCACATATAACAACAAACATTTTGACAAATACCACAAACGCTGCAATGCATACACTATTTTTTCTCCAATACATTTAATCAAATAATTTATGCTTTAACTTACAATTATCTTTTTAAAGTAATTCCTTCTTTTGATCTAGATGGAAATTTGCAACACTGAGAAGCGCCAGCCGAACAACATGTTAGCCTAAGGAGTTCTCCAGCTGACCCCATTTTTACAGTTGGGCTGTAAGCACCAGCAGCAAGAGAAGTGAGTGTTAAATCACACAGCTCGTGCCATGGCTATCTAGGGGAGAGACCAGGCTGAGCAGCGTGGTCCTTGAAGTAGTGACAGCCGCATGTATTAAACCACCGGGCCACCTACCGGTAACCCCAGTTTTATGTTATCAAATGATATCTGCTGCAGATACGGCAAGTTACAGCAGCCGGGCGTCCATCCCAGTTATTATCAGTAATGAGGAGGGCCGTTCGGCTGCCATAACTCTTTAGCAATTGCAGGGACTGTTATTTGACAATGTGAGGGTTACGTGCCAGGCTTTCTGGGCTGCAATAGGTTTTCGGGGGGGTTTAGTAATTTTTACTTCCCGCGCTGCTAGTTAAAACCTGCAGGCAAATCCCGCAGCCTCCGCCAGCATCCCCCCAGCCCCTGCCTAAGAGGGGTTCACCCGCAGGCTGCCCCGCCTCGGAAAGCCCCCGTCAGAGGGAAACGGGCACCGCGGTCGGGAGCGGAGAGAAGCCCGGATAGCGGGCGGTGCGGGCAGCCAAATTCGAGAGAGGCGATGGCAGGAGCATCCCGGAGCTTGCACTGCGTCCTAACACCCTTGCAGCTTCCCGCCTCCCTGCACGGCACAGAGGGCGAGGCAAGGCCAAGCAGCGGGGGGGCGGGAAGGCGCACAGCGGGGCAAGAAGGCAAGGCAAAGGTGGGGACACACGGCAGGCGCGGCGCGGCGCGGCGGGGGAGGCAAGCCCGCGGCAGGACAAAGCGAGCCGGGGGCGGGGACACGGCCAAGCAAGACGAGGACGGGGGTGTCAGAAGGGAAGGGGGGCGGCACACGGCAAGGCGCAGGCAGCCCCGCGAGCGCTCACCGATGAAGAGGATGGGGAAGGTGATGAAGAGCAGGAAGACGTGCGGCACCACGTTGAGCGCGTCCACGAAGCAGCCGTTGTTGAGCACGCCGTGGTCCACGTTGTAGGCGGTAGAGTTGTCCTCGTCGCCGCAGAAAGCCAGGGCCATGGCGGGACCCTGCGCGCAGCCGGGCGCCGCCTCCGCGCACATCCAGGCGGGGCCGGCGCGGACTGCGCGGCGGCGGCTCTGCCCGCACCTGCCGGCGAGCGGCGGCGGACCGGCCCCGGCGCTCGGGCCCGCCCTGCGGCCCCGCCCCGCCCCTCGCGGCCCCGCCCCGCCCCACGGGTCCGACCCGGCCGCGCGAGACAGGGGCGCGGGGGCTGGGAGCGCCAAGGTCCCGCTGCTCGGCCTCAGCCGGGGGCCTACGGAGCGTCCGGTAGAGATGGAGTCCGGGAGCAGAGGAAGGAGTGTCCCTGCCCTGGCACGGCTAGAGACCAGGGCCATAGCACCGTGACAGCCCGCGGTTACCTCAGAGCAACACAAAGCAGCGTTCCGGGGTTCCTGGGGCTCTGCATTTTATGCATCGCTAATAAGGCAGAATATTCCCAAAACCAAAAGCACTGAAGCGGTGCTGACGGAGGAGCCCGGGATTACCAGCGGTGTATTTTTTTAACCTTGTCAGCCCAGCGCTTTTTTCTCCACTGTGAGGAAGATATTATTAGATTAAGTCACGTCAACAGCGGTACCGCTGTCGTCAAAGGAGATTTGAACATCATACCCTGAACAGTTAGCACATATTCCTGCTTTACCTGCTTTCTACCCCTAAAATGAGTTCAAGCCTAACTTTTTCCCCACTGAGACTGCTGCAGTCTGAGAATCAGACCATTAAACTGAGAGGCTTCCACATCACTCCCCAGGTAATTTAATGTGCACCAAAATAACCTATACATCAAACATCCCAACCATTTCTGCCTTGAGACAATGTTAGAGCCAGCTGAGCCAAGGCCAGCCAAAAGCTCCAATCAAATGCCTTCGTGCCGAGGAATAGCACTAACATGTACAAAGTCAGAAACTCGTACCTGGCTTACACTGCCAAGCACAGGTTGAGCCAAAGCCTATGATTCAAGTACCTCTGGTATACAGACACAAAATACTCAACATCAAGATACGTAACCAAATCCTTTACCTTGGGGCTCGTGTCACTCCCACTTCTGCTTATCCGTTGCTTAACCGACTACTTAAAACAACTTGCCACATCCTACAAACAGAAATGCAAAACAATAATCACCACATATCCAGGCTTAAGCCTTCAAATTGCTAAAGCTACAAGTTTTTTAAATGCCTCTTAGGGAAATGACCCCATAAAAGAAAAAAATCCCTCTTTTTCCCTTTAGTGATCAAGCTATGGATGCTCAATGCAAGAGAGAGCATTTGATTTGTAGGACAGACAGCTCCACTAATAGACTTGAAAATTAGTTTTGTCACGCTGCTTTTATTGATCTCGTTGTCAGATAGGGTGAAAGAAAAAGTAATTCTCTGTATGCAGTGTATTATTTCCTACAGAGACTCTTCTGGGGCTACAGCAGCGTGATTAATAATAATAATTAAAAGCCAAACCCCAAGCCAAATTGCATGCATATATATTTTCAAATGTTGAAGCTACACCCACACTGGAAAGACTATTTAAAATTTTGGACAGAATCCAGAGTTCATCCAAGCTTCTGGTTAAGCTCATCTCTGTTATCCTAATAGTTATTTAATGAGCAGTATGTGCAGTTTACATATTTTACCTTGTATAAATACAAATTTAAAAATCATTTATATTTAAGTATTTCCAAGGCCCCAAGTAACACAAGGGCTCTACATCACAGATAAATGAATAGCAGCAAAGAACAACTGATACTCGACACTCTAGAGACTGAAAACCTGCAGTAAGTTTTGGGAAAGGAACCATCACCTTCACCGCGGACAGAGAACCAAGAGAAAAATTCAAGTTTGCCAAGGTCTCCAAAGGAGTCTGAGAACTAAGCTTACATCCTCAGTGGCTGCACGGTCTCCAAACCTTGAGACCATCTTCCTTTACTACAAGGTGTCAATCACAATGTTTTTAAAACTGTATTTCTCAAACAGCAAAACATCAGGAGACGTCACACTTCACACTTTGGAATTTGAAATTTACCTTTCCAATGGTTTTCAAATGCAGCCAAGATTACACAGTTAACATGGTGGTTTAAAATGAATGGTCTCAGTCCAGGACTTAGAACAGATGTGCACCCATCACAGAGCTGAAGTTGAGTCAGAAATGCGCAGGCAACCTGAATAGAAAGGTGATGGATTAAGTTGGAAAGTCTTAGATTACAATTAACTGCTCTAATGAAATACTAAAAAAAAAACCCACACTGATGGGAATAAAAAAATTTGGTGAATGGAAATTGGTACTCCAAGCATTCTTAGCAACAAACATGATGATCTTTGAGGTCCCTTCCAACCCAAAGCATTCTATGACTCTATCAAAGGACTGAATCTACTTACCCAGCCTGTCTTTGCTAGTCCTGTGTCCAGTTGACTCTGGAGCATATCACAGAGGAATAAGCTTTTTCTCAAGTCTGCATTTTTGTAAATCTTGAGAAGTAATTCTGCTCTTACAGAAGTACAGAAAAGGCAATCAACAACACAAAACCAACAGGTATAAAGCTGTGTTTATCTGTATGTTGCAAATACTAGCTAACTTTTAAAACAAGTTCCATTACATGTTGTTTTCTTCACTCTTTTCTAAATATTTCCATATCACAAGAAGTCAGTTTATTGTTTCAGTACATATATCAGCAATGAAAAACCAAGTTAGATTCTGGCAGCCACCAGCACATTCAATAGGTGACTGGAGAGATTTTGGAAGCACCATGATGTTTGAAATTGAATTCTGGACAGATAAGAGCAGTATTTTCAATCCAAGGAAACATCACTTTTTTGTGCTTGCCTTGGAATTTGATTTTGTCTAGAGGATGCAGATAGGTTTTGGTATTTGCAGTAAAATACTGACACTTCAGAATTAAAAACTTGATAGCTGTTTTTAACAGATTAGAATATTCATTCAAGTGGAAACTTTCATTTTTCTTTCCTACCTTTGCCATCTGTTTCTCACTCTTATTTGGCTGCTTTGCACTGATCTCTCTTGCTCAACACTCTTCTGTAGGGGACGTGGTCTATCACTAAAAATTGTGTATTGCTACAAGACGGCTCTGCAGGCTTCTGCTTGCATACAGAAACACACAAACACACACATACATATATATATATACATATATATATATATAAACAACAACTTTTGAAAGTTCTGAAACAGCCACAACCTATATTCAAATGAATTAGGTATGTGGTTTTGGGTGTCAGGCAGGAAAATTTCACTTTCTTGTGTATTTTAAAGTCATTAATGGGACAAAGTATTAAGAGGAAGTGTCAATTGGAAAAAAATGTGATAACACAAATCCTTATTGGGAATTAGAGTTTGCTAAAAAAGATGCACTGGTCTGTGACTTGCTTAAATTCCACTCTTGCAGGTAGAGAAGGAAAGCAATTTCTGAGAATGGGAGGAAACTGCCATTCCTTTTCAAAAATGCATTTGGAAAGGCTGAGAAGAAAAAAAAATAAATGGAGGAAATCACCTCCACATAAAATTGTTATTTTATTCTTGTGAAACACAGAACTCCATGCTATCATTTTGTAGATGTAAAAAATTGTCTGATAGGGTACTATTGAAACTAGCACAATAAGCATAATAGTGCAGAGGTTGACAAAAACAGCTGGGTTTCTCTGAATAAACCTTATTAACTTTTAATCATTGTCACTCATTAAAAATGAAGAAAAAACCTCATGAGTAGGTAGACCTATTTTCAAATGGAAACAAAACACAAACTTTTTCTTGGACAATCATCTTCATGCAAATAGCTAAGCAAGAGTTTTAGATTAGAACATCTTATCTTTAAATGAAAATAATGAATGGGAACTTCACTTATTTCATCAGAAAGAGCAGCATACATCTTACTGATTCAAACATTTGTTTCCCATATTTTACACAGCAAGCATGGTTATCAGTGTTGCTTCTCTTCATCTGATCTTCACAGAATACCATTCTACTTGAATCACCTATGATTAAGAAAGCCACAGTTCCATTGTAGGACAAACAACACAAGTCTTGAATACTCCTCAAGCACCCTTAGCTTCAGCTACAGACACGACCTCTATCATTAAGCCATTTTATGTAGCACATTTTCCAACATACAGCAGAGATTTCAGGCAGTTATGCTTGCTTTGAACTAGTTTCTCAGCTGAACACTAGCTTCCTAGTTCAATACAACTTGGCTTGACCATACCACATGAAATTTGAAAACTGGGGGAAAAACTTGCTCTCCTCTTCACTTGCTCTGTTTTGAAGTGTTAAACAAACACTCACGCATTTGGCAATACCTGGAAAAATGCATGGTTAATCAACTGAAGGGCTACAGGCCATCTCCCTTACCAACATGACCTAAGAATACACCTGATGTTCCACTGTCCTCCTCCAGGATTCTTCACCAGGACAATATGCTCCAGGTACAGTGCGTTCCTTGCATGACAGTGTTCTGCTCTCACTAGACAGTGGCGCTACTGTCACACTCATCAGTTCTCTCTCTAGACATCCACATCTTATCCCAGGAGCAGCAGCAATTTTTCACTAAGTTTGCTTTTCCTATTACCTGCTGACTGACTTATTCCACACCTACAGCTCTGATCCATCCTATAAATATTCTGGAAAGTAACTAATCATTCCAGCTTCCGTTAGCTTTGTTGGTGTTCAACGCTTGAAGATATTTTAAACTGAAAAATGCTGAGGCAACCAAAGCAGTGGTCATTTTTGACAAATCAGGCCTCCACCAACTTCCTATTCGCCCCTGTCATTGCACATAGATGCACTCTTACCACCTTCCCCATGTTCTCGCTGGTCACATTGTACCTTAGCTTATTTTCCAGCATTTAAACGGTTAATATCTTGAGTACTCTGTGTGTAGTACTTGTAGTACAAGTGTTGAGTTTTCCTCAGGAGAATAAGAGTGCTGTGGATTAACTCATGGCAATAAACAACTCGCGTGCTGGCCCCAGCGTGGTATCCTTCAGCAATGGCTATTTTAGTTACTTGATTCAGTTAAGTGCCTTTATGGTGCTTGCCTTGTATATGGACTCTTGTATATAAAATATTATTTTGCTTGTTTATATTACAAGAATCACATGCACTATCAAATAAACACATAACCAGCATTCATTTTTAAAAGAGAACAGGGCTAAAAGTCACTGGCCTTTTAAGGAACTCTTCCAAAACCAGAAACTAGACAAATAAGATTTGAATTGTTTATTGAAGATTATTATAATGAAAATAAGCTACAATCTTTGCTTTTCAGAAGAGAAAATCATGAGTATGCACAAAAAGCTATGTCTTGTGCAGCCAAGACTGTTTATTCCCTGTTGTGATTTATCATTTAACTAATTAATTGTCAAAGGCCTTTTTTCAGGAAGCTTTCTTCTTGAGTTCAGCCCACATGCAGGCTACATTTGAGATTTTCAGGCCCAAAGGAATTAAAACAATAACCATACAAAATATAAAGAAAATTAATTTACTAAATTTCTACTTAGTAACTGAACTCATAGCCAGTGGGAACTTTTTTCCCTGATAATTTTTAATTTTTTCCTTGATGATTTTAACCTGAAGCTCATTATCTCTTCGAATAATACAGCTTTGTGCAGAGCAAAGCACTGTACCTGCATTTGTAGGCATGGGAGCTTTGCGTGGAACTAACTGTAGTCTGTGACACTGTAACATGGCAGCAGTAAATCCCGGATGTTCTCACTTAATGGCAAATGGTTCACAGCCTCAGCCTTCAAACCAACCAGAGATCTTCTACTTGGGATAGGGATTCTTTATATTGTCAGTATTTATGAGGAATCAAGTAGCTTTTGTAAAAAGGGGAGGAAAAAAAAAAAGAAAAAAAAAAAAAGACAGCTTCACAATTCTCTTCCAGTAAACTTGGCATTACTCTTTGCCCTCTCTAGCAGGAGAATTATTATTATTATTTTAATATTAAGTGTTCATAGATCGTGCCCACAAATTTGTAAGAAGAACAGATCAGTCAAACTGAATATCAAACCCTTAAATCAGTGTGCTCTATAAAAAAAAACTCAACCCTTGAACTGGGTGAAACGAAGCAGCATCAAGGGAGCTAAAACTATTTGTAAGTTTGGGTCACATTTAATTCAAATTTTTGTCCAAAGAGGAAAGGGAAGAATTCTAAATTTGGAGCAAAAGCAACTTCCCAGCACATAACACGATGGCAATCTTATTAGTACACCAAAACCTGGCTTCACTGAGGGTGGCCAGGCTATCAGGCCTTGATTAACAGAGTTTTGTCCTTGAGACTCAGGGAGGCAGAAGCTCTTGTTAATGCCAATGAATCCTCAGCTGTTCAAGTTCATGCCACAGGTCCTTCATGTGGTGAACAACACAAAGGACTTAACTCAGGGAATGAGTCTACCCTGATATTTTGAACTTTTATCCCATGCTTACGACTAGGAATTTTTTAAGTGGCTGAAGTAAGGGGTGGTTGGGAGTAACGAACATCCAGGTTATTTTTCATGTGTTATACAGTCCATTTACAAGTTCATTTTTTAAAGGCAAGTAACAGAAACAAGGGCTTTGTATAGCTACAGCATCCCTCTAAACTTAGCGTGGCAGACAATGTGTTAAAAATAGCATACAGATTCATTTCAGCAGCATTTAAAACAAAATACGAATTTTATTCCTGTTTGGGAAATTTCTTGGGAAAGAAAAAAAGATTTAGAGGTGGGACCATGTTTAAGCTATCAGGAGTCTGATGCTGAGTGTCACTTTGGTACACTATTATCATACAAGTGGTAGCAAACAATTGTAGGTACTCACTTCACTACAGGATATAAGGCACCTGTAGAACTCTCTAAGAACTGTTCTCAGGAAAGTACGAGGTATTGGTAGGTATATTATGCACTTAAATATGAAAGCCCACATTGTAATTTTAAAACTCTAAATAAACTCTGGTTGAAAAGAAGTTGGAAAGTTACATTCCCCCCTGCCCCTGGCATGAATAAACCCTTTTCCTTCAAAAGTAATGCTCCCCCTCAGCACACACATTAAATTTTTGCTGACTGGTGGTAACACGTGCTTAAGAGAATGCTTTGTACTGTACAGCTCTTCTTTTAAAGGAAACATTATTCTTTTGTTGCTGAAGATTTTCTGGAGGGGGAAGGAGAGGGGGGGAGTCTACTTCCTTAAAATTGAATGTTTTCATAACAAGGTATGTTCCACTGTTGTGCTCTGTAGCATGTTAAGAAAACAACCCTGACTCATGAGCACAGTGTTCAATTTCCACTGTGCTAAAACACCTTCAAAATTGCACACAATTACGACTGATAGAGCTAAAAATCACACCGAGGATATAAGAATTGGCAGCTAACGTGAATGAGGATTTTTTTCACTTTTATAATTTTTAGAATAAATAGGCTATGACCCCGATTTGTAAAACATGGCAAAGAGAAATGCCTGACTTTACAGGAATTAGTCAGTAAAGAGCTTGAATGAAATAGTTTGCAGGGTCTCCTTGGTAGGAGTCTGATGCTTAACACAGTCCCAAGTACTTCTCAGCACAAGTCCACAGCTCCTGAGTAGGCACCTGGGCAGCTGTGTGCAGGCACAAACGCTCTGTCTGCCCATCTGATACCACAAGTGGATGTATCAGAATCCCCATGCGGGGCAGAATTTTCAGGCTCCCAGCTTCCCTCCTACATGGAATTATTCCCAATTCTCTCTTTTTCTCATGGTTGTAAGTAGACTGTCTCATAATGCTTTCCTCAGGCCGTATTTGTCTTCTGTGATAAGAGGGTAATAGGAGCTAGAGAAAACTTAATGCATGTCTGCACTTTAGCAGTACAAACGGGAAGTGGGGATGTCATGTGCTGAGGCTCAGTCACAGAAGTTTTTCATGTACAATCAATTGCTGTCTGTTTCTCATCTACAGCCTAACAGCAATGCAGTGGAGAAGACAAGAACAACCACATCCAACTGGAAAACAGTGACAAGTGATGATTTTCTCATGTGTGCCAGGGATACATCCTCAGCACATGCTTAACATAACTGGGCAGAAAGACTGCTTTCTACATGTTCCCAATCCTGAAACTGGTCAGGGCTTCTTTAACAAATGCCAAAGTGCCTGTTCTTTCAGATAGAGCATCATAAAGTGAGCACTGGCCATTTCCTCATTTATTTGTATTTTGGGCCAGGAAGGTTCAAGGTACTATAAGGACTGGATCATGCTAGAATTAGATAAAAACTCGATTCTCTTCCACTGCTGGGAACACATCTACGCAATTAAGAGACAACATCAATAATAAAGAAAGAATAGCTGAGATTTAATCCTTGGGTGTAACCTACTTCCTAGGAAAATGGTGATGTGCTTTATATGAAAGTCACTTGCATTGTCCCAGTGTAGAGAATGGTAAGCATTTTGTTCCTTTGTGTCATTTATAAATCTAGCCACTTTTCTCCATCTATTTACTAGGGTATTTTAAACATATCTATCCACATACACAGGGGTTTAAATACACCATTAGAAAAGGCAGTACTGGGTAATTTTGTCATTGAGAAGGTATAAATTCATGGAGCAATTTAATAACACAACAGGAACAACAACAAAAAAAAGGTCTCTGCATCTGTTTGTCTGCTACGGGTGTAGAAATGTGAATATTGACACAGTTAAAAGAAAAATAAAATCAAACACAGCTTTCCTGAAGCAGTACAATCTAGAATAAATCACTACAAGCCAGGCAACTTCATACACTCAAATAGCTTTAGCCTGTGAATAGTCCAACCAGAAAGTATGCTCTCTCACTCAGTTTTAATTTGTCCTATGTGTTACAGAAATTTGTTGCAATCAAATGCTCTAGTTTAATAAGAAAAGCATTATAAACTACATTGTACCCACCTGTTCACACTGAAATCACTGTTGAGAAATTCTTATGTTGGATAGAAAATAGATGTGTTTCTGTTCTTGTCCTCTCAGTGTGGACTTTGTGTCTTGATAAATTGCATGATTTGTAGTCCACAGCATGCTACACACACTGAGTTCTTTATAACAATGCTTTGAAAATAGGAAATTTCCACCCACTCAGATGTATGAGAGATGTAATGGGAAAGCTGCCTTCCCCTGTGTGAATAAAAAGCAACCTGGAGTCAGGAGCCCAATGGGCAAACCTCAATCTATTCTCTTAATGAGCTACCACCTGTGTGTGAACAGCTTGATGTCTGTTACACACAATTGCTCTGAACGGGAATTCTCTCGCCCAGCTTGAAGAACTCACCGAGTTTTTATTCCTGCTCTGCATGTCACTCCTTTGCACTAAGATGGAGCTGCCTGTCACTAAGGAACAGCATGTCATTTCTTCTGTCCTACCAGGTTGATACTTCACACTGAAAGATCATCTTCATCACAGTTCTTTGTGAATAGTCAAAATGGAAACATGCATCTCTCTTTCCTCTCTGTCCTTCCTTGCAATTGGAATTGCTGCTGATCAGAAAGCACTCCTGGGTATCTCACTGAAAATGTCACATTTTAATGATGGGAGGGGAAAGAGGGTAACAAAAAAAATATTGTTACTTGAAAAATTATAATCTACTCAGTTTCAAAGCATAACTCTGAAAAGCTGTTTCACCCTGTCAAGGAAATACTTATAAAAAGATTTTAATCAGAGATTAATATGGTGTACAGTATTTGCAATCCAATGATTTCTGTGTAATCTTACTTACACTCTGTCAAGTGTCATTGATGCTCAAAAGTCACAAGCTGTGCCCAGTGTGAACATGGAATCTCAGCCCCTCTTGCTGAAGCATCCAGAACTGCTTAGGGGAAAGCCAGAACAAGAGAACACAAAGCTCAACTTCAATTACCTCTCCTCTCTTTTTTTTTTCCTTTTTGTGGGGTGGGGTAGCTTTACATAAAGAATAAACATTAACAACTTTCCCCCCGTCCCCCCTGTCCCCAACTTCCTTATTTTTAGAAGAGTCCTTGCCCTCAAAAAAGCCGTCCAATTTCTTTCTTGTTCAGTTTATGTTGGGAGTGTCTCAACCTCTCTCTCTCTCCCAAACTTTCTTTTAAGTGCCATACAAACAAACTCTGTTAGAGCTATTGAAGACTAATGAGTTCTACTGATGTCTGCAAGTAAAATGGTGAGAAAAGATAAGAGGACAACCATAAAAAACCCCAAAGGCACTGCGGGGTAGCAGGGGAATAACACTTAAAGATTATGTGAGAAAATGACCTTTCAATATGAATACTGGAACCTCAACAGTAACAATAACAATTTCCATAATAAGCATCTCCAGGGTTAAGGCATTCTTTGCCTTCAGATTTTGACTTCAGGCCCCAATCCAGCAAAGTACTTAAGCCTGAGTAGTATTACTGAACTCAACCTATGTCAATGGGACTGGTTCATATGCTTCAACTTAAGCATGTTCTTAAGTGCTTTGCTGGATCACAGCTTTGCTTGTTTTATATTCTATGGTTACCTTGTGAGTGGGAAGTTGCTAATCATGCAGCAAGGTTTAGGATTCTGAACGAAGCAGGTATCTGCAGTACAGACTCCTCAGTTTTTCCATGTAGACAGAGTTGAACATCAGACATTCAAACTTAAAGCGCCCTAGAGCTGCAAGCCTGCAATGTACTTGTTCAAAGTTAATTCCTTAAAACTTCCTTTCAGTGGTTATTACACTAATAATTTAGCACCTTCTTTTGGACATTATCATACATACCCAGCAACACAGTCCTGAGAACAAACTTACCTGTAATTCATCATCCTCTTACACCTGAAGATGCTTCACATTTCAAAAAGTTCCTTTCTAGAGAACAGAATCCTTATTGATTGCTTTTCCTATGTCTGTTCCCACTTCCTCTTTCATCTTAGATGCTTTCAGAAAAGACCAAAAATAATCCAAATTGTCTTGTCATAAATATAGACAGACCCTGAGCCCCAAAGTGCTGTACTGTCATCTGCTTCTTTCAGTAATGTAGCAAATGCGAAACTAGCAATAGAGGAAGTATTCCTGCAGAAGCCTCCCAGTATTCCAGCAGTGGCAGACTTCTTGCCACCTTCCTTAGGAAGGAAGAAAGAACACATCCTAGTCAATCTTCATGTCAGTAATTTGCCTGACTTGTGAGCAGCCCACCTGGAGCCTTCTCAGATTTCAAGTCTGCAAGAAGGAAATTCTGGAATCTGCTCCAGAAATTTCTAGAAGTCAGAAAAAACCAAAAAACACCTGAGAACAATGGGAAAAAAAAACCCACATGGGCAGTAAATCACTGGGGGACAAAAATCAGTGGCATGATCAAACACTTATTAGCTTATCATAAATTGATAGTAAAGGATTTTAGACTCATCTGAATTATAATCCTAAGGGTTAGCTCTGTACAAGTAAGATACTGGCTTCTCTACACTAGACCTGGTGCTTATGTGGGATAAAGATGACAGTTCACACCAGCACAGATCCCAGGGAGACATTTTTTTTTTGGTGAAAGGTGCCTAAGAATTCTTCAGCTGCCCTGAGCCTGTCTGTGCTTTGTGAAAGTCAACATTCAGCTAAAGCATGCAGAAAACACATCAGTCATCGCGTACCAAGCTTCTTAAAACCAAATATACATCCTTTGACATTGAGGCATGGTTTTCAGTCATGTTTCTAAGGCAAGAGGGTTTCTAACAACTTATTTGTATTCAGAAGTTAAATCTCCTATTTGTGAGGTGCTGAGATTATTCATATGTGCACTACTCAAATCAAAGTGATTTAAAAAAAATCTTATTGGTGTGTGTACACACATACACCCTTTCTTTATGTATATGCTTTTGTTTATGAATGGAGCATTTTTTAAAACAAGTTAAAAACTTCTTTGAAACATACTTACCATTTTAAAAGATGCCATTCATACAATGGGATATGTAACAGCTAAATTATGAGTTCTTAAAGTGGTAGAATGGCAGTAACAAATAGCTCAAAGACTTCCCAATGCTAATATACATGAGTAATAAACAATGGCATTTCCTATCCTGTAATGCACGTCACGGTTCTGATCCACAAAGCTTCATATTTTGTTGCCTGCATGCAGGCACGCACAGGCTCACAGAGCAGATGTGAAAGTCACAAGTCTCTAATGTAATTCATGCTCCAGTTCAGTAACTGTGAGGGTATGCTGGAGACAACGCTGTGACTAACACAGCCAAGAAATTCCTGAGAGAATAAGAATGATTGTTAACAGTTCTGAGAAACTCTTCCTCTGGGTTATTATCCCATAGAGAGAGATAGTGGGTTTTAGCGGTCTTAACAAAACAAACAGCTCTGAGAAACTAGATATATTCCCTCTGAGATTACAGCAAATGAAAACCAAAAAGCCATTTTATGTTAAATGCAGTTTGAACCATTCGGAATCTTGTCAGTGAAGTACTTGGACTTCTTCCTGCCTTGTGCCTCAGGTCAGAGCTTCCATACTCCCAAAGGGAACTATGCATTGATTAAAAACAAAAAAAAAAAAAAAAAGAGAGGAAGGAAGTACAATTTACCCTACTGTTATCTTTTCACAGCCAGACAGATTGAACAGGGCTGAGGTGTGGGCACATGTAGTGACTATTACAGCCATCAGAAAACAATGCAGTAGCAACTCAAATGGGTGTTGAAATGATTTACATCGGGGACACTCTGCTTACACACACCAAAGTAACTGAAAGGGAAGTTGATTGACAACTGTGTTCTCATAGCTTTTTCCAACTCCTTGAGCTAGCTGGCAAATGAAATATGTGACCCAGTCCCACAGCACTGAAAGCCAGTGTAAAAAACTACCAGACTAATAGCTTAAGATCGTTTTAAGATTTCGGAAGTGTCCGCCGTTTTTTGTAACACCAACTCCTTACATTGCCTAAAGCAACTTTGCCATCCTAACAAAGGTTAAACACACAAAGTAACACTTTCTTGTATACATGAAGCAATGAGCAGTAACTATTTACTCAACTGCCTCTCAAGCATTTTAAGCTGTATCCAAGCAAATCAAGTTAACAGGGTAGATGGGGAGAAGATAGATTGGTGACTAAGAAGCAAGGCTACAACTCAACTGTTGGTACTCCCACAGATTTCCCAGCTCAGTCTTCTGTGCTCCTTTTGTCTCTGAAAAAAAAAACCAAACCCACCAGCAAAAATATTTCTAATATTCAACCTTTTAAATTTTCTGTGTTATATTTTTTTGTATGCTAAGAATGATTAGCTCAATTAAGCACTGATTGCAGGCTGAAGTTCATTACTGTGGCACTATTTGTGCATATATAAGATCAGAGTATCCCTTAAGAGAACATTTGATAGCATCACTCATCTCTCTGCATTGTCATCCAGTCCAGATGGTTGCAGTATGTAGGCAACTGGGAACCATAGCTGCAGGAGGAATACATCCTGCTGCAATTTTCCCTTTGGTGCTAATCTTGATGCATTTGGATTGTCTGTTGGTTAGGAAGGCTACAGCTCTGGGTAGATGGACCCAAAGACCTAGCAAAAAGAAAAAACCCACAACCAACAACAACAACAAACTCAACAAAAAACCTGAGCAGCTGCACTCAGTAGCTTGCCAATCATTAAGTGGACAAATTTGCCCATAAAAGCCTTGGTAAAATATTACACAGCTCAGCTAAGTGACAGTTCCCTGCTGTTCAGAGGGAATTTTCTTTTGAATTCTATAAAGGTGGCATTCTGTTGCAAATGAGTCTGTTATTAGAGATCAACTCAGAAATCTGTGTACTTTAGCAAATAAACTATTACTATGATGTATAAACCCAAAGACAAAGAGGAAACCAGACTTCTTCCGTTTGGCAAGTGCAATTTTATTTCTGGATTAGTTGTGAGTTAAAAATTCTAAACACTTTAACATGTGTACCCTGCCAGACACATTAATTGGCATACTGGAACAATATTGCAAATGAAGCAAGTCAACATAATTAGACATCTTTGTATAGGTACAGAGTTCTCAGGAACGTAACTGTTGTTTGTCTGTGTTACAGAAGGAGGTTTTCCAAACCTTTAAGAGGCAAGACTTCTTATGTCAAAGAACCATAAATTGGCTCTCGTTAGTCCAGGTAAGAAGAATTTAAACAGTATGAAAAACAGAATACAAACTGGCAGATACACAGAAGACAAACAGACATGACATTTCTAAGTAATTTCTTTATGTTATCAAGTTATGTCCTAATTCTACAACTGTAATCATATTTAAAGTCAGGTTAGCATAGATTTTATGGTCTTGATGAATTTATTTAAACATATAGTCTCCAAGAGCAAAATGTTATCCTTCATGACTTCCTGACAGTTTACTTACATAAACAGCCACACTGAGAACCAAGTACATAACCACAGACTGTGAAACACACAAAAATTTTGTGCCCATGACAATACAAGGGAATCATTTTTCCCCACCAATACAAATACTCTGTAGTACAACTGTGACTACACATCATGCTTTTATCTGGACTAGCTGTTAGCTATTTACTTTGCTGATAGAGAAGATTCTTTATACCATATCAGCATCAATGATATGATTCCTTATACTGCTAGTGCTCCTGATAAAACTGGTCCTTCCACTGGTAGGATTTTTATACTCAAAACAACTCACAACCAAGCAACAAAAATGGGCATTAAGAGAGCTACAAGAATATGAGTGAGAACAGAAGTTACCTATATACATTTCCATTTTCCCATAGAAAAATCACTATGTACTGAGCAAAAATATAATCCTTTTCGCACCCAAAATGGCCTGTGAACGTGTAATCGCAAGTGTTGCATGTGGGAACAGACATCTGTGTTCTTTCTTCATTTGTCATATTGGTGTCTATTTCCAGGAAAACTGGAAGATCATTTTCAAAATTTGGTCCCCCAAAATAGCAATGAATAGATGAAGTTCCTACAGACCAAACTATGCTAGCTAGCTGTCCTTCTTTATAATCTTGCAAAAATTTCTGTGTGTCTACAAAATGATCTGAAATTACTCAAATTACCTGAAGAATCTGAAGGCTCTAGTTCAATTTACAGGTCTGATTGTTAACATTTCTTTCAAAACAAGATGCATTTCATGTGGCTATTAATTTCCTTCTAATTTACAGAGCAACAGCTTTCTTCAGGGGGAAGAGTTCATTTCTCCAGTGTCCATTTCTTCAAAAAAAAGTCCTACAGAAAAAAGAAAAAGATAATGAAACAGATGCTGCTAGCTGTAGTGCAATTTTTAGTCTGTCCAGTAAGCACAGTTTTATATAACTAGGTATCAGTCGACTTTTTGATTTGTATTGAAAGTAACAATTGAAGTGACCACAAATGCCCACATGCAGTAAGAAATCTTACTTTCGTTGTTCTAGAGATCTATGACTGAACTTACAGTAATTAAGCAGAGAGAAACCATACATCATAAACTGTGTTTCTGACACAAGGATAATTCTGGGACAAACCCATCGTACAGTGACAAATTAACACAGGCAAACTTCAGTGAAAACCAAACCATCATGAATATTTGTTTACAGGCACACTGTCATCTAGTACAAATGGGAACTTGTTCTTTGGACAAGCCTTAACAATGAAGCGATTTGCAGTTACTTATATACTAATGAATTACAAAGCCACAGCAGTGGTCCACAAATAAGGAAAAAAAAATAGATTAATCCTACTTGTTTAGGCAGGGGGTATGTATTTTATAGTCTGGCATCTGATAAACCAATTCTGCAGAGGACCTCTAAGGGACATTAGGAAGCAAAATCTAAATGCTTGTGTTTTAATAGGACAGGCATGGCAAAAGCCCAAAGAACACTCCAGCATGCCAGGAACAAAAGCAAGCATGGCATGCAATGCGCAGGCAGGCACATGCTGAAAAAATAACGCAGCCTCACACTGGACAGTCATGTTAACCCAGGCCTGGCTATTCACCGTGAGGGAACACTGCACTGGCTACAGCTGCAGGAGATACCCTTGTCTGTACACAGGTGCGCTGCCTTCAAAAACCTTTCTCTGTGTGTTGGGGCTGACTGTTGATGAGGGAATAGTAGGGCTACATATACAAGATACAAAACCAAAAATAACAGTGACAGTTATTTCCTTGCATGTTAGTTGATGCGCAGGTATTAAACACAATTTTACACCAATCCTCAGCTGGTGTTAGCCAGTAAGACTGTACTGATTTACAGCAACTAACACTAGTCTTCTACATAGAACAAGAGTCTGGTTTAACAGTGATTATAAAACTTTCCTCTGCCATTTTAGTTTGTAGCAAGGGTAAGTTCAAACCTTTTCCTTCAGTCAAGCTAGAAAACATTGGACAAACAGTTTCAAAAGCAAGACCAAAGTAATGCAAGTTGTATTGACTTGATACCTCTGTCACACTTTAAGCTATGGATTTTTCTATTTCATACCTATGCTGATCATCTTATGAAAAAAGATTCTGTCACAAATTGCCAAGACACCCAGATCACTTAACTCTTCTGCAAATTTTACACTTAGGTTGGCTTAGACATGAAAAGTATCTGTAATCTAACTAAAAAACTCCCCAAACCAACCACAAATCAGAAGGAAATATCTGGTTCTGCTGAAGAATTCTTAAGGGCATTTATTTCCCCAAATTATGATCCATGGGACCACAGTAAATGATCCAGACTGAATTTTAACAGTTCTCCATTTCTTAAAAGAAAACAAACCCACACCCAAAATTCTCAAAATTTGAACCGAAATGATGAGTGTGCAGTCACATACACCAGTTCTGAGAATCACCATTTCGAAGTCTGGGAACCACTGCTGATGCATGACAGCTACTTATAGCTACCAAATTAGCAACCACGTGATGCAGAAGGTTACATAGTCCACAAGCAGTAAATAATTAAATAGACTATACAGTTCTCAATTTATTTTTTTAATCAGACATTGTTACTAGCCTTTTAATCCCACAGAAAGAAAACTTATGCACTTACATTTCATCATCGTATTCCTTGGGGGGTGAGGCTGCAATGACTAAGTCAATCCAATCCTGAAAAAGAAATGCACAAACATGTGCTGCTAAATACTGCTTTTAGAGATGGTTAGTGGACCACCATGGAATATCAGATAGAGAATCAAGAAGGCAATCTATTCCTGGAAAAACACAGGGAGCAACAGAAAGATCACTGTTAAAGACTTCCATAGGAAGACCATTTAAAGACTGAGCTGTTTGATTTGTACCCCAAAATTAAAGAAAAACCTACTGGTCTTGCAACAAGCTTTTAGAAATAATTATTCTAAAAATATTCCTGTATTTGGTTACCTTAGTAATTAATATAGTTCTTGATGAGAACACACTCACTGTAGCTGAAGCGCAATGCTACTTGTACATTAAGGCACCGAAGATAAGGCAAGCTTTATCATAAAATTCCAATCAGTTTGCAAGTAATTTTTCAGGATCAAAGAGTGATTCTACAGATAAATGTACTATAAACACGCAGAATGTTACGTGTTTCAAATACTGAACTTGACAAGTAGCTAAGTGCCATGAACTTTCACAGCAAATTACATGCAGGATGTTCAGACACTAAATACCAATACCTCCTGCTGATTTCAGCTTAGTTTGGTAGCATCTGGCAAACTTTTGGTGTCTGCAACCTTATTTGTGTTGAAGTGACAGTGTCATGAAAGAAAAGTAAGTGTCAATATGAGCATTGTAGGTAGAAAGAAAAAGTATTCCAGGTTACTTACCCCACCCACATTCCAAGCTTTTGCTAGAGTTGCCTGTGCTTCTGCCAGCCTGCTGTCAATTAATATCTTGCCATTTACAGCTAGTATTTCATCCCCTTTCACTATGCCTCCTGGTGAAGAGACCAACATGGTTTACATGCACATAAGCAAAAAAAAATGTTGCTAGTCTTCTTTGTCCCACATTTATACAGCACTGAGTCTAACAAAGTGTCTTCACTAGGTGTGAAGGCTTACAGTAAAATTGATATGGACATGAAAGGTTGCTACAGACAAAATCAAAAGGAATTTTTAGGCATGGAAAAGCCACACTAATCTCTTATTGATCAACACCAGCAAGAAACTAGTTCAATAAGATTTTTCATTGTAGCACTTAACCTGCCTGGGTAATCCATCTATACTGCTTACAAACTGTGGTTGATTGTAGCCTGTTATTAATGTGAAAAAAAGGCAGCATTACTTAAATAAACTTAATGTGTAAGTGGCATTTGTCAAGAGTTTGCAGGACTTTCATTTCTTGGCAAGAGTATGTATACTGTTTAGTCCTTCAAACTGATTTTGACTTTCTAGTCTGGAATGAAGCACAATTATCTAACTGGAATTGGATTCAAAGAGAATGGAACTGGAAATCACAGATCATAAGGGGAGAACCTTAGCTATAGGAGAGCTTCACAACAGTGAGGAGTTAAAGAGAAATAGGGTATTTGAGAAATAAGCGGCAAAGATGTTTGTACAGCAAGAGTGACTTCAACTTAGGTGCAGGTTAGCAAAGAAACGTAAGGAGGTATTGTCCCATCCATCTACCTGGTCATCACCAGGGTTCCAGGAGCGAAGCCTGGAAGTGTTGGTATGCACATTCTTGTGCCTTCCAGAAAGCTAAGCTCTTAGTCAGAAGGCTCTGGCCTTTAGTGGGATTTCAGAAGTAAAGCCAGGTGTTTTAAAAAACAAATTACTATTGAAAGTAGTATCAAGAGCAAAACTGATTAGTGTAGCATACCATATCCATAGTCCAGTGCATATGGAAGTACTACAGATGTAATTGCCTGGAAATTGTGAAATAGAGACCACATTCTGCTTTCCTTAATGAACAGAATACCCCAGAGAATGAAGAGTTGATTTGGTTTTGTTTAGGGTCTTTTTGGGGGGGTTGGATTACATTTTTTGGTTGGATTGATTGGTTTGTTGGGTGGGTTTTTGGTTTTGTTTTGTTCTAATATCAGACTGGAAATGGAGATTCTTTATTAAGAGATAAACTCTACATTTTCAGGCCATGTTATTGAAAACCATACTGAAATACAGCAGCAGTGACCATTTCTTCTTAAACACTATAAAAATTAAATAATTCTTAATTTAATGATCACCCTTCCAACCCCGAACCTCTCTCTGAGCTGTCTTTAGAGCCGAGACAGACCACGTCTGCCTTGGACACTGAAGAGTCTGCCTCTTAAGTAACAGGCATAGCTATAAAGTCAGCCAACAACTCTCATCCAGCACCAAGAGCCATTCCACAGCAGAATTCAAATGTCCCTTTGTTACTCACCATGTTTATCTGCAGCACCACCATCATATATGGCAGACACGACTATCTTTCCAATTGGAGAATCAATTCCTCCCTCAACTGCAAGGTCTAATGATCCTTCCTATTCAAAAAGAGTTTTAGTTCAGAAAAGACTGTTAATTTTTGCCATCAATAGGCAATTAATCTTTCCTTCTTCTCAGTAAATGGGACTGTACTTGAAATTCTTACATGAACCCTTTAAAGATCAATCAAATAGTATAGTGTTTACCTTTTTAATTCGTAATAGCCGTACATCTTTTCCCATAATCTGTTCTGGGGTAAACTATGAAAAGATATAATGGTTAGTCATTTCCACCTTGAATGGACAAAACAATTAGGCTGATCTATGTAGTTTATGGGAGAAAAGGGACCTCTCCCTCCTCCAAAATAGTGTTTCAGGAAGATCGGAACATCAGATTACCTTTTCCTCTTAGACAGCTCCCCTTCACCGTGACTAGAAAGACAAATATGCAAACCCCAGCAAACCAACAAACAAAAATCTTACTGCCTCCCAGCCCTTAAAAATCAAGAATGTATTTTCTCCCGTGTATTTCATAGTAAACGGTGAGAGAGATTGGAATTCCCTCCTTACCATTGAATATGGATCAAAATCTTCCAAATATTTCTGGAAGCCCTGAAAAGAAAACAATACTTAATTGTAAAAACATTAGGCTTATGCACACACTTAACACAAATGCCACTTTATTTATTAGTAAGAGCACATAAAATTCTGTAAGCCATGAAAGATAGTAAATAGAGAAAAGTACAGGAGGATAGAAAATAGTCTGTCCTGACAGTCAGAAGACATTTCAAAACCTTGTGATAGGTCAGCAGTTTCAGCTGGTCATATTATGGAGCAATTTTCAGGAGGGTTTTGCATTCTGTCAGTTCCACAGTTCCTCTGACAGAACTGAAACACATTTTGAAAGCAGCGTGGGCAGGTATGTTCCGACACACTCTTCAGATCAACCTTTCTTGGGACTATCACCAAGTTGGGCAGTAACAGAGGTAGAAGTGACAAGATCTGATTTGCCTGTGCTAACAGGCAACAAGACTACTTCACAGCTTCAGGGTTTTAGGACCCTCTTCAGCCCCCTTCTCTCCTCCTTTCCATGGAGCTTCAAGGACTTTGCTTCACACCACAAGTGAATGCAGGCCAAAAAATGATTTAAATGACATAAAAATTTTGGCTGAGAACATCTGAAAAGGGTAAGATAGGTAGAGCAAATTTTAAGCTCAGACAAACACTACCAGGAAAAACTGGAATTACCTTTTCTGCAAAGATGATATTTCCTGAGTCAGGAATTTGGAATCAACGGTGTTTGGGTGGTGGTTTCTTGAAGAGGATTAGGAATTACTAAGAGCATTATGCATTTAAATTGGTATAGGTTGTGCTACATTTGTTAACTGCTAACTTTGAGGAACTAAATAAATGTAAATTTGATGACAGATTGCATCAGGGGGTAGAATTTTATCTTGGAGGGAAAAACCCTATCAATCATTCATTTACAAAGTGTATTATGAAGTGTTTTATAAAAGCTATAAGAGTAATAGTTTGAACAGCTGAATTTGTATTGACCTTTGGAAACATGGCTGAAGTAGACATCTATGGTCTTGGAGGAAGCAACTTAGAGGAAAGAACTCCAATCTCAGCCAAGTCAATTACTCATTATGTAATCTAAAGGAAGTCATTGAACTCTCTTTGTCCCAGGTTGCCCTTGTAAAAAACAGATGTTGCACTTTCAAAATTATTTTCCCAGGAAAATTTTCCTCAACAGGAAAAAGAGCCCTAAAAATCCCACAACAAAAACCTTGCAAATAAAAGTGATATGATCTGGATCCAGTAATGTACAAACACAGCTACAATACAATGAAGACATCCGCTGAACTGTAATAAATCTTCCCAGAAATGGGCATCACATATTCAGAGAGCAGAGAGTACTCTCCGTATCCCAGCAGGTACTTAGGAATCCAGCAACTGAGTGGAAACCACAGTGCTAAGCCTACCCTCCCACTACCCAGGACATCTCAGGCAAAAGAGCTAAGACCATACTAATTCTTGGTTTACAAGAACATTCATTGGACTGAACATAAGTAGAATGTGGGACATGAAAACATTTGATTGCACTGAAAATGACTGTCTGTCTGAACTTCTAGATGAAATTTAAAGTTACTAAAAAACAAAAATAAATAAAGCCCTGAACAAACCACAAGCACCTAAGCCAATGGTTCTGCCCACTGAAGTTTCTAGTATCAGTAGTCAATAGCAACTGAAACTGGACTGAAATAAACAAAATAGGAGAATTAGAAGAGAAACCTGTGAACAGATGTAAAAAAATTAAAAAAAAACATTTACTGAGAAGACAGCTGTTTATATATAGAACATACTAACATTCAACAGCACCTGAACAATGTCAAAGTTTGGTTTGTATCAGACAAATCCAGTCTTTCCTTCTAGATCTAGACTGACACTAATAAAAAGAATAATAAAAAATAAATCATTGTTCATTTTATTGGTTTACCACTCAAAAGGTCCCACTGTGAGCTCAACTGTGCACCAACACTTTTGTATAACATGGCAATGCATCCAATTGTGGTGTTTTTGCACAGAAACTGGCACATCTTAAGAGCAGAGCAGTAAAGTATAAAGTTCACTTCAAGGGACCATCTGATGAATCACCAGTCAAACAAAAAGGAAGAGATAAAAGCTTCATCATTATGACAAAAGAAAGCAATAGAAGTAGTAATACAGCAGAAAAATCCTACACAATACAGAAAGATTGTAAGTGCTTTCCAGTACCAGTACCTCTGATTTCATACCAATAACTATGTCATGATAACAACTCTACTTGTTAAACTAAGAAAATATTTTATTACTGAAAGCATTGCAACTGGTGACTGAAAGAAACAAGGAAATGTTAGGAATAATACTAAAAAAGCCTGTACCAGATTAGTTAGTTGTGTCCAACTATCTTAAAGGTTGCAATAACCCTACAAGTAGTCACAGATTGTTCAAGCAAAAGTTTTACTATCCACTCATTCCTCATCTGTCTAGACTAGAGTAGGAGCCACAGGCACACACTGAAAACTTACAAAGACTAGCAGTTCTCATGCACTAGGGCTGCCTCGCACCCTCTGTTTTAGAAACCAACAGCAGGACGAGAAAGGGAAATTTTAAGCGTATGATCAGTCAAAACAAGAAGTACCACACAAAACATGGAAAACATTGTTTTACTTGTTTTTTGTTAGATCTAAATGATGAATTGTAAACCACCATCCTTTTAAACATCTCTTGTGGCTGCAAAACAAAGAAAATGGCCAAACCAGATATTAACTTTTTGCTGTAAGTGTCACCTACTCACAAATAATCTCCCTGCTTTTCTTTGCTCTTCTAAGGACTAAATCACACTTGAATGTGTTAGTGCTTGTTCCTATACCATTCCAAAACGAGAGTACACACAGAGTGAAAGAGTACTGAAAGAATTCTACAGAAACTACAGAAATAAATAATGCAGCTTTCCATACCACATGAATTAAAAAAAATATATATATTAATTTCCATGGCTCCTTTCATCCCTGATTTCTAAACAGCAGTGCTGGGATCTATTCCCCACGACTTTTGAAAAAATAATTGAAAACACATCTAAAAAAGTGCTAGACAAATAATTTCCAAAATAACTAATAATAAATACATAATACATTTAAGATTTGCTCTCTTATCAATATCCTATACTAGAGGAAGAATTCCATTGTTAAATTCTTCATGAAGTTGATTAAGCTGAAAGAAAAGATAGGTGTATTTGGACTTATTCTGAAAGAAGCATTTCCTTAATACCAACTACTACTACAGGTTCACACTACACAAAGAAAATTCCTCCTGAATTTAACTTATTTCTGAGTGGCATTCCTTCAATTTTGATACCTACGAGTATTTTCACATTATTTATTAATTGCTGCTGAATTTTATTTTATTGTATTGGACTTCAATGATTTTAGTCCCATATTGATTCTAGATTTCTTTCACTTCCAGTGCATTAACAAAATGGTACACTGCAGTCAAAAATCACTTAAAATACAGACACATATTAAAAAAAAAAGTAAAAAAGAAAATGGGATTAAAAAACCCTATGCAAAACACTCTTAATAACTCTCCATCCTCCACTCAAATTCCTGCAAAATCAGATTATAGATTTGAAATTAGAACAACTTTCTACAAACTAAACTACTGTATCAACATTTTCAAAATAAATTTGCTTTACAGCACTGCTGATTATAATCAATGTCCCATAGCCATAGCATTAAATGAAAAAAAAATATCTATTCCTGAGCTAATGAAAGATTTGTGGTCTGTGTTTAACTAACACACCCGGTTTTGTTTTGAAGGAGTTCTGGGCAAGTCTGTCAAGACTTCCCACAAAACTGTTCATCCCCTCTCCAGGCACTTAGAAAAAAAAAAAAAAAGGAAGCAATTAAACACAGATGGCCCATAATATCTGAAATTCCTTCTCTTTGCACATCTTAGTAAATACCTGTCTGAGGTGCTTTGACTGCAGTCCTGCAGATTCAGGTTTCAAAATGCTTAAATATGAATTCTTCCTTTGAGAAATGTTGCACGCAACCACAAAAGAATGAGACAGGAAAAATTCTTCAGGGCAAGTAGCAAGTGCATCACTGATTTTAACTCCCACAACAGGATGCTGTGGTAGTTGGGGGAGCAGGGAATACTGTTCATGTTGGTTTTGCTTCTCTGAAAACCCTACCACTAAATCATAACTAGCCTCTCCTGTTTTCTGAGACAAAATTTATTTTGTTTTGTCACAACTGTATTTCAATTAACTCCAGCAGAGCAGAGACAATCAGTTTACGCTAACTCTGACCCAAAGCAGCACTAGGCATGCAAGGTCACAAGTTCAATCATCACCCATTGCTTCCCTATATGTCATGAACTGTTAAAAAAACCTGGGAGTTCTGATGGGAATTCAGTTAATATGAAGACTGAAGTCACAATAGAGACTTCACTGTTCCTACCTGGCCCAACTACCTTCCATATAACAGGAATGTTGTACCCATTCTTGCATTTTTGTTTTATTTTGTTCATGCTTTTCATCTTCTTTCCTAGCTTGAGTATAGGTTCACTTGATTCTCTGTTTCACTCAAATAAAACCAGCAATATCAGTTTCCAGAATTTGGTACTCAGGACAATGAAATTCAGATAAAAGTAAAGTAGGAGGAATTAATGCACATTATGTCATATTAAGACATAAAGACTGGAGTTTCACAGATTCGTAAAGTCTAGCAAGACAAGAAATAGGGTAGATACCTTGTTCTTGGTGATACTCCCTTTGCTAAGAGAAAGTGAGTATGTCCTACATCTGAATCACTGACTTAAATAAGGAACAACCCTCACCCCCTCCCATCCCCAAATAAAAATAATTCCTTCCACATGAAATCAAATTGGAATTCTTATACATTTTGAGAGATATGCAGGTACCTCCCTATCTGCTTGTCAGACACCAGCTTTTCATTTTTTAACTAATAGAAGTAGTCTCCATGGAAGTCTTACTCCACAAACTGCTGTGCCTTCTTCATTGAAGCCAGGATGAATACCCTTCACTGCATTATGTCATAAAAGGATGTAAGAGGTAACAATTCCACAAAACCAATTAATTTATAAACTGATGTTTCTCTCAAAATCCATTCAGAATATTGCTCCTACTTGAAATTATAATCTTCTAACTAACATAAAGCAGCTTGGGAACGATGACTGACATCTGAAACATTTTAGCAGACTTGTGATTTGGAAAACGTGCATGATGGCATAACAAAGCAGAAGAAATTTCCCTATGGAGCCAGATCTTATTGCCAATTTCTCAAGCTAATTGTTAGCAGTCAAGAACAACATTCCCTCATATACCACCGCACCCAAAAATGCTATATGGTTGGTCATAAAATATTTAGCCTAAAGGGTTTTTCTTCATATAGTTTTCAAAAAAAAATGGAAAATAAATAACAAAAAGAATCTGAGTCAACTTTAGCACCGCATGACCAATGCACTGGTGTCTAAAAAACAACCAGGAACTTCTTTTTCTCTACAAATGAAATGAGTTATTTATCTACATTTTAAGTACAAATGAAAAATACAGCGTAACTAACTTTTACTATTTAATTTCTGACAAAGGAATTCAGAATTCATAAAAATACAAACCAGCATGTGAATAAATCTAAGAGTGACTTTTTTAGATCATGAAAAAATGGAAAAATATAATTTTGTACTTACCACTAGTGATAATTTGAAAAACTACATTAATTTTAGTAAGTAGAAAACAAACATTGATCCTTTGAGGACAAGTTAACAACAAATCCCACAGTACTGCAGCACTCCAAAAAAGAACATTAAAAGGCTTACCAGGGCCTCCGATTTGATTGTTGGCCTGACCATAAAGTTTGGGTCAGGATGCAGCATGACTGGTTTAGAGACTATTGGTACCCCTGGATGCCGTTGGGTAGGAGGACTTGGAGCAAGTTGCTATGGGGTTAAGAAAATTACAATTCACAACAGAATTTGTGCAAATCCATCATGTTGCCAAGGTGTCTCAATGCACATAATTGATGGTAATTAATGGCACTAATACAACACAGGGCTTACAGAATTGTTTTAAGACTTCCAAAGTTAACAAGCCAAAAAATAATTTCTTTTGCAACTTAACAGTAGTCTTTTTCCTCTAAACTGACTTTGCCAGCAAGATTCTTGAAAATTTATCAACTGGGCTTTTGGCATATCCCATAAAGGCAACGAACTGGATGAGAAACTACAGGGAAAAAATGCTCAAGTTGAGTGTAAAAACATAGACAGCCTCAAATGAGATTTTAACTAATCTATGGCTAAATACATCTTATAAGATGAAATACACCACAACTACAGCAATCAGCTTTCCATTACAAAATTCAAGTTAACTTCTCCAGACTTAAAAACAAGAGTTAGTTATGCTAATTGCCTACCCTTGACACTACAGATACCCAGCTGCATCTGAGACCTCATCATTCAGCACGTACTAACCCGATTATACACTTCTTACTCAGGCAAAACTCCCACTGACGTCAAGCATAGTTTTAGTCAAGAGTTCAAAACTGAGCCCTGTGGGTTCAGTTTTTGACTTAACCCCAGCTACTCTCAGAACACTCTTGTCAATGTTTCTCATAGGAAATGTGATGTATTCCAGATATAATTCATATAGTACAAGCTGTATCCTCTGAAATTATTTGAATAAAATCCAGCAAATTGGTTAGGAAACTTTTTTTTTAATAGAGGAATTTTTGGGGGTTGTTTTGTTGGTTTTTTTATTCCTTTTTCCATTTTAAAATAATTTAAGAAAAAAGTTTTGGAACCAGATCTTTGATAGTCCCCATGGATATCCCTCAACTAATTCTGCTCTACACTACAAAACATGTTCTATCACTAAACTTTCTGGTCTTAAAAAAATCAGCAGGTTCACAGACACCAACTTATTAAATTTGTCCTGGAACTAGACGATTTCTTCTGGAGTCACACAATTCAGAAACCAATTTTTCTAAAATGCCTCAGAGTGGGGAAAACTGACATCTTGCCATCCTGAAGCGACATCAGTGCAGAGAGTTATCAAACAAATGTTGGTTCTTTTGAGAAGAAATTTTGGTTCTTAGCACCCTTTATATTTAAAAAAGTATTTTGATCCTAGTTCCTTCTGTCTGTCTTGACAGAAGAAAAAAAGTATATGCTCCAAGGCATACAGAACAAACATGGATTGTATGCTGTGGAGCGTTGAAATATGAAGTCCTCAGACTATTAGGAGTCACTCACACTGCCTGGTATTAAGTACTTTGCAACATGGAAATGGATCCATGCACATGAATGCAAGTGTTGAATTTTGAATATATCATCCATGCAGAGTCAAACACTTGATACTCCCATTACATGGAAAGTTCATAAAAACTGCAGTCATTATTAATAGCACAATGACATACCAGTGGATTGCTTGACACAGAAGATACTTTGCCAACGTGGGAGGTGTTTCGTACAACCTAAAGAGGAATAGACTTAGTACTGGGTCCAGATAAAGTATATAGCTAATAATTTTGAGAAACAGATCAATATCTCTGAGATACTTTAATAAAGAAAATATTTGACAGGATTTTATTCCTTTTGTCAGGAATTTGACAAGCTGAGTATGAAATTAAGTGATCTTGGGAAAAAAAATCTAGCAATATAACGATTTGAATAACAAACATTTTGAAAAAATCTATGGGACAATAGCAGTTATCTTTTCTTTGGCCTTACAAGGAATAAACACAAGTTCTTTTTTCACTGAAGTCAATTAATGCACTGCTGCTGTTTCTCTGTGGTATTAAACCCCAACTTTTTAAAAAGCAGTAAGGATAAATTGTTGAGCTTCTGATTTTATATCTATGTCTAAAACCACATCAGGAATACTGGCTAATCTACTTATAAACAAAGCAGCTCTGGCTCCATATTAATACCTTAACTAAGAGCTCAGTTCTTTCCTCACATATAACAACTAAATTTGGTGAAAAACAGCTTATTTTTGAAGGCTAGGTTATTTTTGTTGTTGCTGCCTGATGTATTTTTCTTTAATTATTAACCTCTCTTCTTTAATGTTTCCAGCAGTGACAAACTGTCAGAGACATATACTGTAATATATGGGTTTGGGGACAGTTCCTATATTACTGCTTTTATCTAGATAGTTTCTTTTAGCAATAGGAGATTGCTTATCTCCTCTCTATGCTAGTATATTGAACACTTATTTCACATAATTTTAATTTTGTAAGTAACTTGGAGAATCTGTTATTCATAAAAACATCTGACATGTCTGTTTCAGTGCATCTAGCATATTCATGGCACTTCAAACGTAAACCACATAGATCAAGCACTATTAGAAGTCTACTTAAGTTTATAAGAAGAGATTCTAAGTTCACGTTTAGGGCAATTATTCACATAGAAATACTCTTCCAGGTTCCAGGGGTTAATTTGCATACCCTTCCCCACCCTAACCAGAGTCATGCAAAAGCAAAGCCTAGGATTTCCAAGTACACATGCAAAAAAAAAAACCAAACCAAAACTCAAACCCCAACAATGCAGTCAGTCAATCCATGCAGAAAACTGTTTAGGGAAATGACAGTATGGGAACTTCTGCTGAAAAAAAGGAAGAATTTTTTTTGCCAGAAAAACAAGTACATGAATCCCATTAGAGTGCTTAGAAATTGATATTACAATGCTACAGTTGCCATTTCTTTCCTAAACTGAGGTCAGGCACAAGATTTCTTATATGTGGTCTTCTTTTGGACCGAGATTGTAATAAAGTCAGTATATTTTCTCAAACAAATTACTAACTTGTCTGTATCCAAAAAAAAGTAATACCAGATTACTAACTCCAGTTCATTTAAAAGTATTTCACTGGCAATTTCTACTGTGCTGATGTTTTACAAGTTTGAGCTGCTGATTTTACACTAGTTTTCTTTACTCTCTCCTCTCATATAACAAAACAATTTGATTATTTATTTAAAGCTTTCACAAGCAATTTTCACTAAACAAGTATTTTTCTCAAAAAATGAGTTAAGTCTACCACCTGCCATTGCATTTATTTTTTAAAAAAAAAATCTTTAAACACTCAACTCCAAACTGTCATTTTAACTGGTACATTCTGCCTGAGATAGCTGCATGTGGTAGGGTTACCATGTACACAGGGGGAAGAGCAAAGCCCTCTCAATTTAATTTAAAATAATAATAAAATAAAGCTACTGCATTTACTGATATGAAACAACGAAACCATCTTGCTCCTTCTTTTAACATTGCTATGGGACGTGGGTAGATCCAGTGGATAGTGTGATGAAGCGGGGAAGGGAAACCAGGCAGGGACACAGGCAAGGCACATGCATTCAAACAGGTCACGAGGTCACCTGTGAAGCTGGTGTTACTGCTAGGGCTGGACCTCTTGAAAGTGGAACATTTGGTGTAGGAAGTGGATGAGCTGATGCTGCCGGAGTAATAGTGGGTGGTGGTGGCGGAGGTGGTGCCACACGTTGTTTAGGCTTCTCAACTTCATCTAAGTTTATATCGTCAAGATCTGTGGTATGAAGCTGCAGGCCACCGGCAAAACGCCGCATTGATGTGGCAGAAGGAGAAGCAGAAGGTCGTCCACTTGCCAACTACATGCAACAGAACAGAAATCTGCCTTAACAGTTCATCTGCCCACAATAGCTCTGCAGAAATTCATGGCAGATGTTAAAAAAAAAAGAGTAAAAATAATCACTCAGCCTAACTGGCACTTCCTATCATTCCAGGTTTGTTTTTTTTTTTAAATTGAGCATTGTGACAGTATCCTTGGCTGTTGCAGCAGGGGGTAACAAAAAACCTGAAACCCAAAAAAACCCCATCACCAGACAAAAACCCAAACAAAAAGCCAAACCTGCTTGGAGTCTTCAGAAGATAAAATCATAGGGCAAATCACAGATAACTCAACTCTTGCCTCTCTAGATCTTACAAAGAGAAAGGAAGAATTGCTCCCTGGCAAAGTGGTTATAGAAAAAGAAAGTAATCAAAGACAGGCTCTGAAATTCCATGCCATTAAAAAAAAAAAGGGAGAAGGGCTGAAGTGTGGTGTAAACATCGCCAGACAGTAATAATATAAGAGGAGTAAGTTTAAGTAGCTATCAAACCAAAAAATTTAGTATGCTATGAAATCCAGATCATCAGAAGGTTCTGGACCTTTTAAACTCTGTTAGTCAACCACAGATGCATTGTGGGACTAAAATTTTGAGCATAACGAGCAGTTCTCTCAAAAAATGTAAGTTTGTATGTGTGAAAAAGGAGCCTACGTATGCTAAGAGTCACTAATATTTATTTTATTACTAATCCAACTGAGGTATTTCAGAAAATCTAGTTCATACTTTTTCCCCCCATTTTACCATTCTGTAGACTCAGCTGAGGAAACAGAGATATGAGCTGTCCTACAGACACATGCATCTGATATGACAATACTTCTCTTAAATGACATTCTTTGGTATCTCCTTATCTGCCATATTCACCTAGTTAAGAAAAAAAAGTATTTCTTTGGCAGAAGTCAATATATCTTGACAGCTGTTGTACCCAACTAGTGTTTCAAGCCTGTAGTACCTGAGTACTGTTCAGTTGCATTTATCCTTCAGAAGCATTCTAGCTTTGTGTTTTACACGAGTTTAACTGCTCAAGTAGTTTTGTAGAAGAGTTGTAATAGAATATTTAAATATAGCGTAATAGAAAAATTGATGGACCAAATACAACCCAGAGTACTTCTCTTAAATCAGGGTAGAGCTTTGAAAATACAGCATTGATTGCAATCTGTAATGTTCCTTCTTACTTAGAAAAGTAAGGGGGACAAAGATCTACCAGAATACAGACAAATTTAGGTAGTGAGAAAAAGCTCAGTATAATGATTCTACTGTCCTAGAGACCTGAAGAGCCATACGAAACCAAGTCTGAGCCAGGAAGACCAGCTGTTTTTTTCCTAGAGCTGCTCCACATTGACCTGAAGGAAATTCATGTGAGTGTTCCCCAAGGGTCCTTTTTGTGGTTGCAATTTCTCGGGCATCCCGGGGGAGTTCAGCAGATTGCAGTGTTCCTCTTGAAAGCAGCTGTTCTTGGAGGACAGCCAGAGCAGCAAGATGGTGGGAAAGCCTCACTCTACATCTAGAACCATCAGGCTCTAAGGCACAACCACTATCTGCAAATTCTGTAATTTGTGTTTGAAATAGTCCTCTTAAAACTGAACCAAATTCATTTGGAGTTTCTTATCTTTTTGTAATTTTCTTAAATTTTACCTTTATTTCATGCAATGCAAGAAAGGATCCAAGAGCTGATCATCAGTGATTTTTTTTTTTTTTTGCATAGGATACTATAAAAATGGTTGGGTATTCTAGTCCCAGTTTTATTATTGGTAGCATTTCCCACATAGTCCCAACAGCTCACAAGCCAAAAAAGTTGCTTACTTTGTGGTGATAACATACTTAAGAAGGATAAAATAAAACCAATTCATTAAAAATAATATAACAATTTCTGTAAAACAAAAGGAACATCAAATGCTGTAGACAGCAATTCACAAATTACTTTTCCCCCCGTCTTAGAATGATGGTTGAGAGGGGAAGATGAAAACAGCTTTTTCTCTAATGAAAACTCTTGCTTTTAGGAGACAACTAGCAAGATAACTACAAACCACACAGTATATGGATAAGCCAGAATTTTTACCTCAGGAGACTCATTCTCCACAGAGGAAATCTGTTCTAACCGTGTCTGACAAAGTCTTTCCACCCAGTGTTGCACCTTTTCTGATTCTTCCAGGTCTTCTCGTTCTGTTTCAGATACCTTAACCATAACATCAGCGCATGATAAAAGGTTACAGGTATAGTTACAATACAAATACATTTTCAAAGTATGAAATGTCATTTTAATTAGTTTTAGAATTAATTCTAAGAAAAAAATTCCTATTTTGCTGTCTCTCATTAAATTTGTAACATCACATGGACGCTCACTAACTGCAAAGGTATCCTCATTTGGGCAAAACCCAACTGTAGGAACAAGCCCACTTGGGAACAGAGCTCTGCAATGCAACAGTCATTTTTTTAAACCTCACTATCTTTGACATAATTAAACAAGTGTCCTGCTAAGATAATTTGGTTAAAGATTCAGCTCATTTTCTTTCGATATAATTTTGCACTTCAAAGCACAAAGCAACATACCTCCTGCACGAGACGATTTATTTTCAGCTGTTTTTCTTTCTCCAACATTCCTTCTTTCTCTTTGGCAAGTTTTTGCTCAAACTCCATTTCCTTTTTATTCTTCTTCTGTTCACACAGACTGTCACTTTTTGACTTCTTTCGCTCTTTTCCTTTCTGGGAAGTTTTGGTGGTTGTGATTGTGGCTTTTTTGTTTGGTTTGTTTTTTCATTTATTGGTTGAACAGACTTTTACATCAGCTTAAAACACTGCAAACTTCAAGTTCAGTATACGAGTACCTGCCTTGAAAATCTAATTCCTATCTGTACAAGTATGGAGACAGTCTTTTAAAAGAGAAACTGAAGTCCACTTCCCCAGCAAATTACAGGGAATTATGCAAGGCCAGTGCACATCAACATGAATAGGACAAGACTGGGCAGTTCAACTTTTTTGCTCCCCTGCAAAAGTTACAACATTAGGGTACACAGGCCCACTACAAAACTGTGAATATTCAAACAGTTTTGGGTAGTGTTGATTTTTCATCTCTCTGTTTTGGCATTTTTATATAAATACAAAACTGCTTCCAGCTGATAGATGCTCATGTATAGGTAGATACAGGTATTCTCTGCGTAAAACATCTTCATGGATATGTCCTAAAGCCAGTTTTACATGCCTTAATTAAACTAAAATAAGCAATTACAAGGAAAAGGCTTAGAGCAGTGCAGAAACTGAACTGCTCACAGGAAAGAACACTGCATCATGAAGACCAGGTAACTATTTGAGTGAACTAATACATTTCTGCTATCCTCTCCCATGTGTATTGTTAGGGCCCAATTCATATTTGAAAGCCCATGCTCTCTTTTTGCAAAAGGGAGGAGCAGCTGGCTACTTCTTGGCAGTTGCTGCTAGTGCCCAGAGAGGCTAAGCCTTAGGTTTGATCTTGCTCTGCTTATTATTACCAGCTACTGACTTTTCACAGTGGTTTTAGGATTTCAAAGCTACACCTTACATAGCATTATTTGTCTTCCTTCCACCCTTTACATATAATATTGATAATAAAGCCTTGCAAAACAGACATTTTCCCTGGCAGCTACAAAAGTAATTTCTCCCAGTCAAGTAGTTAACTGGAACTTTGTACTGCTGAGTTTAGTGGGAGGTTGTCTGTTGCTTCATGGTTAAATGGAGGTGGTGTTGGGGAAAGAAGAAAATTTTAAAATCCGTAATAAGAGATTAGATTTTAAAAATTTTAAGTAAAACAATAAAATTATGATTTTGCACTAATGTTTTAACAGAAACATATTTCTGTGGACATATTTTATTCAAGGCTAATTAGTTTGTACCTTAATAATGATTGCTTATATTATTTTATCCTATAACAAATTATATGACGCATTTAGTACTTCTACTAAATGTGGTATCTGACAGGTCAACCTGTTAGGTATCAACAGTTGAAAAATGACTGAACTGAAAGGCACACTAAGGAGTACGCATGCCAAAATGTTCCAGAATATGAACATATATCAGATTATCTTAGTTGCATTCACTGCATTCAGATACAACAGGATGACTCATCCTTTCCATCCATTTTTCCCTATGGATTCAGTTTACTTCCGAAGACATTTTTAGTACAGAGTAAAATTTGGTGTTTTAAAACAAAACAAGAAAGCAATTAGCAATTTGGCGTAGGATGAAAATTCATAGTTTCCAGATTTTAAAATCACTATAAAAGAACATTTAAAATACAGCTTGCCAGGCTTCTAGACCACAGTGTAGTAGGGTTCAACAGGAAGAGGGTAAGATCTTCATTACTATATGAAAAGGTATTCAGAAGTTCTCTAAACTGCCATTGCCAGCAGCCATACAGAAAATCACATACTTGTGTGAAAAGAATGAGTTTTCATAGAGTGTATTTATACTTTTCAGACAGATATCCTAACTGCTGGCTTTCACACAAGATGATTTACAGTCACTAGCAGTACAAAATGGTATTGGAGTGTACTGTCATTTCCTCTTCTCGATTAAGGAAAATAGGCATTTCCTGTCCACACAGAAGGTTAAAGCAATGGCCCTAAGTGGTGAGACAGATACTTCACCTGACAGATACAAAACTAAATTCCTTGGAAGTCTTCAGTTCAGGACACAGATACATGAACTCCTATCCTAGTTAAGTACTACCAGCCATCACAAAAAAACTCCAAACAAAAAATGAAAACAAAGCAAAACCACACCACACGACCACACACCCTCTAAATAGGGCTTATATACTTTGAAAGAAATAAGCACACAAAAGCAACAGCAGGAAAAAATTATTATTTGAAACCCTAATTTGAATTGCAATACCTTAGCAGCAGCTCTACAGATGTAGAAGTACTCTGTCAAGCTAAAGTTTTTTCAATTGGTTTTGCTTATTCTGTATGATGAACACACGTAAAAGCCTTTTGCCTTCAACACTCCTGTTGCTGAAAGATTTGCCAGAGTATAAATGGGAATTGCATATTTGGTTCCCGTTGAATTTTTGCCCCACTACTTTTTTGTTTGTTTTTTAAAATACATTATTCTGAGGACTTTTGGAGAACATAGAACATGCACTGCCCACCTGGACTGAACACCACCTGCAAAGCTACTGACGTATACTTCCCACTGCAATTAGCAGGACTTGCAAAGTCCAAAATATTTAAAAGGACAAGCACCTAGACAGATGCATCCCAAAGGTATCTTAATTTGTGCACACATTAAAAGAGACATTTTGCTATAAAGAATGTCTAGCAATAACAGATAATAAGAAAAAAGAATTAAAATTGAAATGCACAGCAAACAAACTCACACATCAAACTTTGTACCTTGCGTATTGTGGGAAATTTTCCTTCATACCGATAAAACCATCCAAAAGCTACAAAAAGGTAAAGGAAAAGTTGCTTTTTTGAAGAAAAGTCAAGGACTGGTTCAGATTCAGACCGTTTTGTGCTGATACATATAACTGATTAAAATTTATTTAAAGGCACAACACAGAAAGCTTGATATTACATGACAATTTCTTAGATGACTTCTCGATCCTTTGTGCTACAAGTTCCTCTTACCTTATTGATGTGCATTTTATGTTAAGAAAAGCAAATGCAAACAAATAATCTTCATACAAAACAATAGCCATTGCTAAAGATTCTATGGTCACAGTTATGTTTCAGCTAGTTTTAACAACCTTCCTTAAAATGAAACAGGTATTCAAAACTTATTCAGGCTTGTGGCAGAACACGGCGGTGTTTAAGGAGACAACAAAAGTTCCATTTCCTAGGATAAAGTATTTTGAGACAAATAAATAAGTATTAACACATCGCTAAGTAAAAACATTAAAAAAAATTAGTTATCCTTACTTTTACGTAAGAAACACTGATAACACACCAAAGTCTCAATATAATCAACCGTTTTGTAGGATTGTCAGATTTTGTATTTGTAACAAGGTATCTTTAGAAACCAACTCAGAACAGCGTCATAACCTTTCATCATTTACCAAAGGACCACAAATACTGCCCTGGCAAAACCAAATTGTCAGTTTAAGTGTCAAGACTGACTGTCAGGAGGAAGAGAAATACAGGAAGAATCTGAATCAGGATAGGAAGTTAAGACTGCACAGCAAACCTGTTTGTCCTGCTTCATGATCACTTCATCCATGTCATCTGTTTCAAGTTGGTCATGTCCAACTCCCTTTAAATCTACTTGAGAAACAAAGGAGGAAAGGAATGAGGAGATAGAAATGACAGTCTAACTGGAGGTTCCCATGAAATGAAAAAGGAGGTCAACAATGTTCAACTAGAAGTTCCTATGAAATAAAAATAAGTTAGCATCAGGATATTCTTCCACATAGTTGAACTCCCACCCCCCCAAAAAAATCCCAACAAACCAACTAAAACATACAGTCGCCCCAGACACACCAAACACACAACCCCACAACCTCTGGTCCTGCTTAAATAAAATTCATTTCCATCCACTTTCAACCCTGAAGAGTGGTTAGAATCTGCATACAGCAAATGAGTCTGCTCTTCTATGAAAGGAAGCCTGCAGAGATAGGTGGCTGTTCCTTTAATTAAATCATCATCAGTTCTGGGATATTTGGCTTCAAAAGAAACATCAACCTTCTATGTGTTGTCCCTGGAATAAATGCTGTACAGAGAAAACACTGCCCTGAAGAATCAGAAAACTAAAAACGGTTAGAAAATGGTTGCAGAAGAGGCATTTCCCAATATCAAGTTTCTCATCTATTAAAAGTGACTTCTCCAAAATGATGGAACCAGCTTAGGAATTGAGCCTGATCTCCCATAAGTTGTGCCAAACATTCTCCACAAGCACTTTCCTCTTTTGTTTCCTTTCTCTAATACTATATTAATACACTCTCCACATACTATCCATAGCTCCCAACTTAGCTTCTTAACTGCAAATTAAGCTCCAAGCATCTTAAATTCCTTTGGACAATTACACTTCAGGGCAATTAATGATGTTAAAGTTGCAGTGCACAAACAGTGCCTCTTCAGTCTCTTGAATAATTCTAAAGGAGACTGCCCAGTGCTATCAAATCAATTTTCAGGCTGTGCAGACTATAGCCTGGTTGTGAAAGATTTGTTGCAATGATGAAAGAGAAAAGAGACAGGAAAAAGGACTGGGAAGGAAGAAGAGAGATATTAAGTAAGGAAATTGATGGAGGTGGGGAAATAAAAGAAAAAAAAAAAAAAGAGGAGGTGCTTCAAAAATCTACATGTAATCCACATGTAAAAAAGCATGATTACTTTTTCCCCACTCTGACAGATCACTTAAGATATTAACAGATCTACTATACACAGCACCTCAGGGAGATATGGCTGAATTTTGCAAATTCTTAGAAACACACCTAGCTATCTCTTGATTAGGTGACTAGGAATTGATTCAGAAGTTCTGACTATGTGCTTTTACTTACTATGTGCTTATATGTTTTGTTACCCATGCTCTTAAGGTGCTAATTTTGCAACAGTTGTAAACATCATTATACTACTATCATTTTGTTTTTAACATAACAGTCAAAAGAACAAGAACTGAAGAAAGTCTTATACAGAAAAATGATGTGGTAAATACTTTAGCCTGAGAAGGAATAAATTAGATGTGAAAGGGATGCTGGCAAGAAACAGTTTTGTCAATATCAAGGAAAAACAAATAAATCACTGACACTTCAAAATCTTTAATTTTTGTCCTTTTTGTCTACCATCTTGCTGGGGTTTTTTTCCCAACAATTACTTCTTTTATATTTTTTGATCACATTCAATATATTTCGTTTTTTACTCAATTAACTTGTTTACTCCTCGTTACGGAAGAAAAGCAGGGATGCTTCATGACATTCCTAAAGCAACCAAAGACTGCCAAAGTAAGAAAGGAGCAAGGACCTGCTGAAGAGATGAGGGAAAGAAACCTTTAGAGTTTTCTGAAAATTAAACATTCTTTTCATTTCCTCCAGGCCAAAAGCAGGGATTTCATATCTCCTAGTTAGAAACAGATAAAAATACTCAAAAACCTAATTTTCACCCTTCACAATACACTGAGTTAGAGTAACGAAGAAAAAAAAGAAACAATACTAACAATGTAAAGTGCATTCCTTTACTCCAAATGAGACTACAAATCTCGCACTGGTTTTCTACCTTCAAACACTCCCTCTCTCAAGATCTCTTCTCACATATAAAAATGGCCTTAAATTACTTGTTTATATGATTAATGCAGAAAGCTCAAAGTAAATTGCAATTAAAAAAACCCCAGACACTTGTCCCTCATTTTCATACCTTTATTTTCGTCATTAACAAAACCCAGTGTCACAGTTTTGCATAGCTGGGTGCTGTTAGAGAACAGGGGGCTGCAAAGCCAAGCGTTATTTATTGCTGTAGTATATTCTTCACTAAAGGTGAAAGCTCTGATGTGGATATAACTTAGCATTTGAATATCAGCTTATCTACACAGACATAAAACCATAATTATATACCATTAAACCACAGAAACACAGCACTACTTTGACGGTGGAAATCGGTGCAGGTGTACTGATGGAAGAATTACTTTGAAAGGCTTGACAAGCAAAAACACTGAACAGAAATAACCTGGAAAGCAATGCATCAAAAGCCCAAGCTGGAGAGATCGATACTTCAGTATCTTGGTGAGCTTTTTTTAAAAGTTATTTTTCCTCTAGTTGCTGATTGTTAAAAGCCATGATTGTTTAAATAGAAGTTGGTTTTGCAAGCTAAGTACCTGTAAAATAAACAGCTATTGAATTAGCCTATCATATGCTTCCAGCCTTCTGAAAATAACAAAGTCATAGCTAACTTGGCTTGGATGCAAAACTGTGACATATTCCATAGAGCTCAGTGATGTGTCTGAAACAAATACTTTCACTAGGAAGCAGACTGAAATCAATGACTTACTTTTGTGTTTGGAATGAGGGGCAGCGTGCACTTCTGCAGTTACAGTCTTTAGAGATTTGGGAGGTTCCTTTGGACCCCAATCTTCTTCCCACTCCTTTTTAAATTTCTCTTCCTCCGCTGTTATCCTATAGGAAAATAAAAAACCACAGTGAGGCATTCTGAGTATAAAAACAACAGCATCAATATAAACTTACTACAATTAGTTACTGTTCAGTATGTTTGGTTTTGCCTCTTTTATATAAATCATAAATGGCCCCTTCCCCCAAAGGTAGTTTCTTTCATCAATCCAACTTTCATTTATTATATTATGCAATCTATTTTGGTAGTTTAATGTAACTGAGCAAAGTATTCTTATTTAATATTGAGACTTTGAAGGCCAGTTATATAAACACTTGCACAGATATTAAGACCAGAGTGACACACTAGAATACTGTCACCTTGACTGAAGCCAACAATCATGTCTCACCTAATAACTTTTCATTTTTAGAACTGGGAAGTATCCTTTATAAAAATAGTCAGTTTCAATTAAAATACTAAGTGACAGATCATGTACCACATGCCTAAATGAGGTGTTACAATGGTTAATTATACCTAAAAAGCACATCTTATTTCTATATCTTATCTCCATTTTTATGATTGCTTCCTAAACATACTGTCATAGACTACACTAAAATACAAGCTGAGACACAAACCACAATAAATTCAGCATTCCAGTGAAAAAAACAAATCCACAAAACACAACAAAAAAAACTCTGTCATGCTTAAGGACTAAGGATTTCATAAACCAAGTAAATTACCTAGAAAGGCACCATGATCAAAAAAAGAAAAAAAAAAAAAAAAAAAAAAAGGTCATTGTGAAGGAAAATTCAGCAAGAGAACTGCTGTATAACCTAATAGCTTGCAGCTCTATATGTGGTGCCTTTAAGTCATCCAAAATCAATTCTTGGCTGTCACCAAGATTCTTGGCTATTGATTCTGGCACTTAAGGCAGTCTAATCATGAAAGGCCTCAAAATGTGAGTAGAGATGCACTTAGTTTAGAAGGATACTGCAGATATTGAACATTCATTATAACTGATGGGCAATCTGGACTTGGAGAACAGAATTTTTCTTCACCTGCAATGGTTTTCCTTTGCAGCAGCTTTTCATGGCTATTGAGGGAACTTTACAGTAGATCTCAATAAACAACAGGATGTTATCTATTCCCCAGGAATAAGTAAGGCAAAATGTGTAAGAATTCATCCACAGGCTGCAGTGCAGCCCACAGCACAATTGTCAGAACACTTATCTTTTCCGACAGCTGGGGAATGCATTCCTTTGTGCACCTCAAAGATTCAGATATCCCTGCAGTTTGTCAGAGAATTTTAGCTAACGCAGGTAGATGAAAAGTAACTTAACTGAATTAATACAAATTAAAAACTGTTTAATGCATCAAAGTTGCAAAGTTGAATACTTCAGGGTCAATCTTACCTCTAAAAGGTTGCACCAAAACAGATACTGTGCAATTTCACTCTTTCATGCAACTGCCCAATATTTAATTGGAAATTAATTACTGTTACACTGGTTGATTTTAAATTCCAAGATGTAAAACAATGCTTAAGTTACATTTATAGTACTGACTTTATTATGCTACAATCTTTAACTGTCTCTAGTTTCTCAAATCACAGATTTTAAAAACATAATAGACCTTGAAAAGAATAAAAAAATTTGTTTTTTAAATAAAACAGGTCACACCACTTCCTGCTTTCAGTACCTGTTTTAATTTAACTAATTATCTCCTCAGAAAAGCAAAAACCTACTCAAAATTTATGATGACTGGATTTCTACTCAGGATAATTAGCATCACAAAGTCCATATTTCAGTCTAAATCTATAAAGCTTTTGTTTTCAAAACTATCTGGTAGACTGAAAAGGCTACTGAATACCATACTGTGTACACGCTCTTACAAATCATAAACAAACTACCTGAATATTTTTAAAATATAAACTAAGTGGAAATGTTTTCCAGATCCAGTCATTCTTCTGTTCCTTCCCTGATCTATTTCCTTACAGCATTCTTTTTTTTTCCTGTTCAAATTAAGTGTAGCGGCTCAGTGACAGAGTAAACAAGTTCTGAGATGCAGAACTTACTAGGACTTAATTTTCTTTATACATTTATAACAATTCCTGTTTAAAAACAAGCACTCAAATTTCACAGTAACTTTATTATCACCATAACCCTCATGCTTTCCAGGTGCTGATTTTTAGATCGGTTTCCTAGTATATAACTGTGGTGTACTTACTCATATGCATTGGACTCCACATTTAACTAAACAGAAATACACATCATGTTATTAGAAAAGAATATGCATAACCTTTTCAGACAGGCTTGATATCTAAAGGGCTCTCTTTCAGGTTGCCTGTGTAGGTTTTTACTTACTGCTCTATTTCTCTGCGATATCTCTCTTCCTCTTCTGCAGCCTTCTGGGAAATCTCCAGTTTTCTTCTGTTAAAAAAAAAAGAAAAAAGAATTAGGACACAATGATAAAAATAATATTTCTTGAGTAAGAACTTGCATGAAGTGCGTCAGCGTATAGTTAGCAAAAGATATAGACAGTAAATACCTCTGCACTGGGGAAAAAATGCTATGTTTTAAGTGACATCTTTAAGATACCACGGGTTCAATATACTTCTGTAGGAACCCTGAGGACATTCATGACCATCTGTATAATAATGGCATATAATCTATTTAACTCTAAGTCACTACCTCCTCCTGGGACAGTTGCATAGAGTGTTACTATAAGAGTTAAAAATTTATAACTGTTCTGCTAAAAGTAAAGTATATGGGATGGCATCAGAAAAATAACTAATACCACATTGAACCATAGGGGGCATGACAGTCAAGGAACAAAATTACTCCTCCTACTCACAATGTGTTTGAACAACATAAAGCTTTGAAATTCCATTATGTCAAGAGCATCACAGGATAAGAGTTTGTGAACAGAAACTCTGTAACAGCAAGATTAACTTAATCTAAGTTAGGAATCTTCTCAAAAGTTCTTCTGTCTTCCATGTCCTTTCTAAATCCAAGCTAAACGTTAGAGACTGTCCTACATAGAGTCCTTACAATCTCTCTTTCTCTTGCTGCTCTTTGATGATTTTGTTAGTCTCCAGAGCAAGTCGCTTCTGATGCATTAACTCCTGGCGTTCTTGCTCACGAAGACGAGCGTCTCTTTGCCTTTCTTCTTCAGTCATGAACAGCTCCTTTCCCTGCAATCAGAACCATCACTCAAGTCAGTTGTAAAAAGGTCTCATGAACATAGATCTTCTGGGAAATAATTGAAACCGATTACTATTAGCATATTTCCTCATATTGCTTTTTCTGTGAAATGCTTTCTGAAAGATCTAACCATTTCATTCCAAAGAACTACTTCGGTTTCACTGTTGAAGTTATGATAAGCTAAACACCTCAGAAAAGGTAATCAACTACTAAAGTCAACAATGCAAAGGTTGTGCAAAGGACATACATCCAAGTATGTCACCCAGAAGAAACACCACATATTTTCTTGAAATCTAAGCAGCGCAATGAATTAATACTGATGTGGAGAAACAGCTAGGCAGTACTTGTGTTTTAGTGCTCTTGTGACTGCTGTGGAAATGTACCATCATTCAGGGAAATCAAACACAGGGAGCATATATTACCAAGAGATTAAACAGTTGATGTTTTTCAGTTGGTTTTGTTCCAGTTCCACTTGCTTTACAGTTAAGACAACAGCACTATTTTCTATTCAAGAAAGGTATTTCCATGGTGCTATTTGTGGAACGCTTTGATGACATTTATCTAATTTTCGTTACTGAAATTAAAATCCCATGTTAACTAGGAAGGCAGAATTTTTCATGTTTCTAAGGCTCAGAGTCGCAGCTCAAAAAAAAGCTAGCAATGAAGAATGCCTTTGCACCATGGTCTTTGCTGACTGAAAAACAGAAGTAAAGGAGCCGCTGCCTTTTGCAACCTCTTGTTCGGTACAAAGCTGTGTACTGAGGAAAGGAGACACATGCAAGGTCAAGTAGGATAAAGAGTTCCATGGCAAAAATTCACTATTTTAGAGACGGAGTCCCAGTGGTACATGCCGGAGCAGATCACATCTTTTCTAAGAGTTAGTAACGTATCTGGGCATTGAAACCAAGTCCTCAGGATGTTGAGATCCTGGAGCTTAATCAACTAGTCTGGAGCATTTGCTTCAACAATGACTAAAATGTCTTTGGAAAACTGCATCTACACTATAAGCATAGTTTAACATAACTGAATTCTTTAATATAGCTACACAGTATACATCAACTCTTAGGAAGTAGCTTAAATGAGTTAATAAATCTTGTTTTCACTATTTAATTCAGTTGCAAGGCAATTAGAAAACACAGTCTTTCATTAGTCTATACAACTTGAGTATCCTCTTGGTTACAACTATACATTTCACTATAAGGATTGAAGGAGCAAAAAACATTAAAATATTTATTTAAAGCCACATTGAAGTCAGTGGAAAGATTTACTAAGTTTTACCTAGCTTTATATTGGACCCTAAAGACATGTAGTTCTGCTGTACTAAACAGGGGAAACGGAAAAGAGAACAATTTTCAGTATGTTGATACACTAAAGAGATAAGATAAACAGTTACACAAAGAATTAATCTAGAATAAGTCTAAGACATCAGCTATTCATGAGGAAAAATTCACTAACTGAAATCCAATTCACCTTTCATGTTTCAGCAGCAGCAATTATCTATTAGAACAGAAGCTCTCAAACATGAGAAACCATTACAATTAAATTAATTTCCATTCCTTGTCAAGGGAACGGTTTTGAGCTGGCCCACAGACATGAAATTTTGTTTTATTTGAGAATACTGTAGATAGTTATCAAAGAAATAATCAAAAGCCACTTAAAACTGCCCTGATTTGATAGAATTTAGTGGTATAGATATTATAATAAAACATGGCTTTAACTATTTATTTTCACCATTTATTTACCCACATAGTAATTTTTGTAAATATACTACTTACAGCGCCTGCTACCACAGAGATAGTCAAAGTACGACTACTTTTGAGCACTCTGACAGCCTGCAAATGAAAGTAAAACAAAAATCACTTTGAATTAAGTGATAAGAGGCCCCCCAGGATGAAAGATGCTCGTTGTCAAAGCTGAAATTTCCAGAAGACCAGCTTGAACTAAACTAAGTGGTAGGAATTCAAATCTTCAAATTCCCATGTCCAGTAGACAACCTCTTCTGTTGAGTAGCCCTATATCAAAACATACCAGAAAACAGATGCTTAATAAGCTGACAAGTATTCTGGGAATTAGGAAGACTTGATCTTACCTCTTTATGATCCACATTAGAAAAGTCCACTCCATTTACCTCAACAATCTGATCACCAACCTAAAGGAGTTAATCCAAATTTTAGTACAGATGCTAATTTAGTACATATACAAAATGAAAATAGAAAAAGATACACTAACTTTTTTTAATATAATAATCATAGGACCTGGCAGACTACAAGAGGAACAGACCGGCAACTGGCCAGGCCTGCACATTCTCCCACATTAGCATTTCCTATTGCCACTGTTGAGGTCTGAATACTGAGCTTGATGGCCTGTTGGTTGGACCCAGGAGGGCACTCCTCATGTTCTTAAAATTTATAAAACTCACTAATTTGAAGTGTAACCACATAGTATTTCTTTTCCATGGACAACAACAAAACCAAAACAACAGCTAGTGAACTTACAGTGATACAGAAACCTTGAAATAGTAAATACCAAACAAGATTTCCTTGCAACACCTACCTTGGAAGGTGGCACACTTACCTCTAAGCCCACTTCTGCTGACAGAGAACCCGGCTTAACATTGCTGATAAAAATGCCTGGTTTTTGTGTTGGACCACTGGAAATACTGGTGTAATACAAAACCCAAACATTTACAGAATAATATTAGTAAAAAAATACAGGGTAATACAATTAGAAGTCTTAGTAGTTTTCTCAAAATTTGTTTCCTATTTTCTAATAATTCTTTTTGAATTAAGAAGGTTTCTATGGCATTAGCCTACACTGAAACAAACAACGAAATTTTCTGGTACACACACAATCTATCTTTACATGACAAAACTGAGCTTTAAGAAAAAGTTAAAAAGAAAAATTCAGAAGCTTTAATATTTTTCTTAGATGTTGAAACTAGCATAGTATACTGACCTACACTGTGTAATGGACTATCTATATACTAACGGCATCATAAAGCAAGTACGTAACACAATGAAGAATTACTCATTCCTTGAGCTTCTTCCTCAGTGAACTATATGTACAGTAAGTACAATAAGCCCAAGTCTACTGTATGTACAATACAATGTCATTTTTCAGGATTATTTATTAGAAGAAAGCAGGATCTTTCAACCAGTGGCCAACATCTAGCCTGGGAACTTTAAGCTGCAATCTAATCTGGGCCCAAACACATCAATGAATTTTGTAGGTAACATATCCAGCAGGTGATGTCGATCCACCCCTCCAGGTTTGCAGATTTTTAAAAAACCTTTAGATCTTCCAAATAACATGAGAGAAAATTTATCCTTTAGAAAAATATTCTGTGCATCTCAATCTTGATAACTTCAACTACATATTCCTAAATATGTAAGACATCCTACAATACCCATTCTATACACCAGTCAGTGCTGAAGTGTGCTACAGCACAGTATTAAGTATTTTAAAATGTAAAAGTGTTTAAAATAACCAATTCCATGACATTTTGCACCATGCCATTTTCAGTCTGCTCTTATTTGTAACTTGAAAAGACTTTTTTTGTTTTAAGTTAGAACTTGCAGCACTTTATGCTTTGAGTGGTAACATGTGCCACAGATACCTTCCTGTTTCAGTTTGCCTGCCTGATTCAGCATGAATCTCCATTTTCCTGATATATCAATGATGGATGGCAATACCTTGGATACCCCACTTAAATCAGTGACATAACAGGAAGCATGTACCCACCTGCATCCCATGCCTTTTGTACCAATCAAGCTAATGAAGACTTTCTTCTCTTTATTGTCTCTCCCTCCAGAAGAAGCAAGACCAGCAACACTGCCCTTTCCTTCCTGTAGGAGGATGAAGGAATGCTGCAGATATTACTCCGTATTGAAGCTATGCCAAGGCTACTATAAAGCCTCATCAAATCAGGGCCAAAGCCTGCCAATATCAAGGTACGATTCCTGTGCAAGGTCCTACTGGAGATGAATGTGAAGTACAGTCATTTCAGTGCAGCTGCATGGCTGAGGTGAAAGACTGACTTCATCTTTCTATTCAGAGAAGATAATTTAAATAGTCAAGGGGAAAGTGATATGACAAAATAATAATTTAGATGTTCCTCGACAAAAGATCTGGAAAAATATATGATAGTGCTTGCAATTTAACTAAGTCTTTCTTCCTGAAAGCAATTCAAGCTATTGTGATCTCTCTTTTCAGTGCTGCAATCTACTGCAGTCACTTGAATTCTTATCTTTCATTCCTCCACTAATACAGCTAAAATAGGCCAAAAAAAATCTGTTAAAGGCTTACACAGTAGAACTACAGCCTGGTAAGCTAATAAGCTCAAGCAAAATAAAGTACCGATTAATGAGTACAAGATATTTTATTTGTATCATGCCCTTTCCTTATCTCATTATTCTAGAACCATTTCATATCACAGAAAAAAGGTTTCTCCCAGAAGACTTGCAACAAGATACCGCATCACAGAAATATACGCAGTAACTTCTATGATAAGACCTGAGGCAAAAGTGTTTCAGAACCATTACGGATTTCTTAGAAGATATCTTAACAAAAATCTCTTACCCCAGAGCCTGACACAAATTGGTCCACATATTGCCATTTAAGGGGTTCATCTGCTGAACTGGAAGGAAAAAGTAATTTAAAGTAATGGTGACAAAATAAATATGAACTTATTCAAGAAACTACTTTGCAGTGTGGCATCTTCTTTTGCATCCACAAGGTCCTTTGGGTACCACTCACAACAACTGGTTGTTTTTCAGCAATATAAGCAGAACACCAAACAAGCATACAATTATTTAGGCTAGTAAAGCTGGTCAAACATAAAATGAGAAAAACTCATGCGAAAACACTTTTGGGAAACTAAGATAAACTGTGAAAATAACCATGGTGACTTGAACAGCCTATTTTAAGTGTCTATGTAGAGACACACCTCCCAACATCACTCAAATATTCCACTTAAAGTTTCAAATCTTCCATAAAAATTGGAAGAGAATAATTAGAATATTTTCTAGGCTTTGAAGAAATCCTCAAATGTTAAGTACACAGAGAAGAAGTGGAGCTCTCTGCTAAACTAGGTGCACCGATAATGAAATTTCCTGGTAACGTTCGTGAATAATGAGGAAATAGAAATCTGTTCACTTAAACAGGCAACTTCAGATTCATCAAACAAGACACCTACCCATTTATCACGAGGGATGTGTCATTTTAATCAGCTATGGAGATGCCCATTTGCACATTTTCAAACATAAAGACTGAGGTTATTTAGATACAGCACGGGCTATGTAAAAATCAATAGTAAGTTATTTTCAAATTAAATACCATTACCTTTTGACAGGTATCATGCCAACATCTGAAAAATTAAAAAATAACATGTGAAGTAACACTTTTTAACAGATCACTATCAATCTATTCACAGCAATCTTTAGTGTTTCTTTGATGTTACTTACGTCTTACTTTAATGGAAACAATTTTCTTTGTACGAATGAGGTTTATGACTTCTTCATGTGTGCATGATGAAATAGAATATCCATTGATACGAACTATCTCATCTCCAACCTCAAAAATGAAAGGCATAGGAAGATATAAATAGTGAATTAACATTAAAAAGCTTTTAAGCAATTATGCAATCTAGCAATTATTTTGATGCAAAGGTTTGATAATGTTGAGCCCTGAATACTTATTTGAATTTCAGGTAACATCCAGATCATATTTACCTGTATTTGTTTGAGGTTATTATTTAACACAAAAAGGGCAAGTTAATGGTCCAATATTAGTTTTACAAACAATACCTAGTAGAAAGCATAAAAATTAATGCCTTGTATTTAAGGCCATCTGTGGCATACAAGCATCCATCTTTCAGTTTACATCATTTTGGAGTAACTTTCTTCCTGTATACTTGACAGTACGTGTCCCCCTCCTTTCTTTTTTTTTTTAAACCATACATTCTCCAAGATACCTGCTTAGCTATTTTGATCTACAGAAAACTAAACATGGTCTTATGAACCTCCCTCACCTTGGTGATGGGCACATTAGGCATGCCATCATCCACTGCCTCTGCTCTTTTTCATATGTAATAAGAATTATCAAATCTTCCTACTGTGATGTCTCCAGCTAAAAAGCCAAACCCAAACAGTCCACCAAAACCAATATCAGCCCCCCCACAACAGACTTTAATGTTTGTGAAACAAGTGAAAAAATAATCTGCTACTTCTGGGAAGTGCCACACACGCAGCAGTAGCACACAAAAACACTAAACACGGTCACCTTATCAGCATAGCTCATGCAGTGCAGTTTCCTCTCCACTGAATCTAAAGACTTTTAGCTGATACAATACAGCATCTGAAGACTACAAAGCAAAGAAAATGCATCATGTAACTGTCCAGCAGGAGAGAATGCATTTTCAGAGGGAAAAAGCGTGGTCCCCAGCCCCTAACCAGTGGGGCTTCTGCTCCACCTGCTGGACACCCGAAAATCTCACCCAGGGCGATGGCCTGCCTGCAATTTGCAGCACTCCTAAGAGCTTGAGCGTTCTCGTTTAAACCAGTCAGATTTTTAATGAGATCCTTAATAGGAACAGAAGCAGGTCAGTAGAGGAGGCTTTTGAACACACAACCTGTGGCAAAAATGCAGAATCAGAGTAGGATAAGCACACGGAGTCTGCAGTTTAGTGTCACCCCCCTTGCTATCAAGGAACACTCAACCAACTTGCTACAAACGTTCAAAGCCACATCCATCCACCCACCCACCCGCCTCACAGGCCTCGCAGCTGTACCACTGCACTCCCACTTTCCCTCACAAAGATGCTGCTAAATTCTAAGCTAGTTCCCAAACCCAAGAATTCAGTCTAGAGCTGTTCCTCTGCCCACAATGCTTCAGGAAATCCACTGTAAATGAATTTTTAGGATTGAGGTTAGCATTGGAAATATGACTGTAGTGCCAAGTGACAAAACTCAGAAATAAGTCACACTTGCCACACTGCATGAAGGCTCAATATCCTCTACATGCCACAGAGACTCTCAGCCTATTTAGGATTATGATGGTTATTCTTGGAAATGGTACGAAAGCAAGTGAGCTCTGCTTTTCAAAGGAAGATTGAGTTCCTCAGTAGTAAAATGCTCAAAAAGATGGCTTGCTCCATTCCCACCTCTGGACTCTGTCTGAATTACTCACTTGCAAAAATACCTGAAGTTTGTGCATAAATATTTAAATTTGCAATGCCAACCTCATTTTATCTACCTAGACTTTTCTGTTGATCTTACATATTTTTGTTGTTGGGATTTTCTGTGTGGTTTTAGCTTAGTTCAAGATCCATCCCTAGGCACATGCTCCATATCATACAAGTCATAACAGACCACAGAGCTGGGGTTTGCACAAACCTAGCTTTTTAAAAGGGTAACAACCTACTGCTATTAACTGCTGTGCCAAAACAGAGATGCATCCAAGGGTTAGGACTGCAAATGGCAGTGCCATTTGTGAGTATCTATATAGCTTGTGTACCAGCAGAACTGGTGTTGCTCTGAGGGTGCTGTCATTCAATAAGCAAGTCATTACTATTAATGTACCACCACCCTAAGAGGTACACACGAAATTACTTTGCCTAGTAAAATGCCTATTATTTGTAATTTTTAATATGAGAAATATATTTAGTGCTTCCAGGAAATGGAGGGGGTTTCGCATAACGGCAACACTGTTTCAAATTTCTCATTTTGTTTACTTCTTCCACTTTCATCATTCATAGCAATCTCCATCTCATTGTATTCAGCAGAATCCCCAGAGACATAAGTTTCAGAAAGGAGAGGAAAAAAAATTCTTTATGAAAGGACAAAATAATTGCCTTTCAGAGAAACTGTAGTTAAAAAAAGAGAGGGTCAAAACTACAAATATCTCAATGAGCCGTCATTATTATTCAGGCATTTTAGTGTCACTTCAAAACTACTTCAAGGAGAAAGCATGCAAAATTGATTTTTTTTTTCTTTTAAAGCAGCAGGATGTAAAACTGATAATATAATAGAAGGTCATTATACCTTTCTCAGACAGCATTTTTTGGATAGAAAATGTGTAGAGATTTAGTTAAATAAAGCAGGCAGGTGAAATTTCAGAAGCACCTGGCATTACTACAAGACAGCAATTTAGAACAATGGGCTGCCTGTCAGCTCCTGCTACTCAGTGGGGTTCAGAAAGTGCCTAGTGCTACCTATTACGAAGGCACTTTAAGCTGAGCTTTAACATATAAAACCCTTAAAGTTAGAAGGTTATATGAGCTTCAAAGCACTATACGTTCATATTAATACCTACAGTCTGACAAATTCATAGTCTGTCTCAAGCATATTTGCCCCTTTATTATCCTTACCTTCTGTACCAAATTCTAGTCACCATCTGAGTTGCAGTACAGTTTGTACAAGCCAGCCCAAAGACCCTTCACAATCCTAATCACTTTCACCTTTTGGCATACTGAGAAAGCAATGCAAATAGACATCCTTCCAGTAGCACTTGTTCACAGAGCTTTTTTTTTAAAATATAATTTGAGCCATGGGGTTACACTGAAGCATACCTACAAAACCACACTAGTTTAAAACTATAAGGAATCATGCCAGTCTAATAGATTTTGGACTAGTATTAAATACAAGCCTTAAACATCAACTCTTCCAGCAACTACTCATAGGCAACAAATTGAAATTAGCCAGACATATCAGCCTTTCTACTCAGAAATGGAGACCTTTAATACACCTTATAAGCTTTGAAAGCACAGAAAGGTGCAGACATTTGCCAGAGCTGTTGCTCACTGATCTCTTCACTAAGACATATGCAAGCAAGAAAAGACACATTCAAAAACCCAAAGATCAAAAATGTTATCAGTGCAAATTAAGTACTGATCTAGGAAAAAAAAAAGTGTTTCTATACATAATTATTTTTGCCAACCCACTTACAATTCACATATCTAAAATTTAATCACTGAAAGTGCAACTCCCTGTACTTCAAAGAATGCACAATGGATACCCCCATTGCATAAACCAAATAAATATTCCATTACACAAATTGTAAATGTGCAAGGCAAAATTATCACTTTTAGTATTTATATATTCTGTCTACATTTAATCACAACTTGGCAACTTAAAAGACTTCTCCACAGTCCAGTTAGAGACCTGTCTTTCCACCTGCTTACAAGTGGAAAGATCTTTCTTTCTACCTGCTTAATTGTTGCTATTCATTAAGTTTAAACACTCTAGAAAGCCCTTTTATTGTCAAAACTTGTCATATACTAGATAGAAAAAAACCCATTTCATATAATTAAAAAAAAGAACAATTTTAATAACTTGATTCACCATTGGCATAATTGTGTTTACCATGGCATCAACTTACATATGTTATTAATTTTATTACAAGCAATAAAAAGCACCTTAGCAATAGCTGTTTCTAAATATTAAAGAACAATTCTTACTGCCTACTTCCATAACATTGTAGCAAAATGCATTTTTGCAGCACAACAGCTGTAACTTATTTTTATTACCTGAAGTCCAACATTGTCTGCCTGTCCTCCTTTAACTAGCTGGGAGATGAAGAGGCCACAGCTAAATTCCACTCCACCTCTCACACTTATTCCAAGTCCTTCCGGATGCAAACGATCCAGTCTCACCTCTTTCAGCTTTCTGCAAAAATGGAAGGTACTGGACTATTCAGCTGCATAACACTTTATGGCAATAATGCTTCATATGGAAGTTAGACATTATTTTTCTCCTGTAACATTTAGGCATGAAAAAAGCAAATTTACTGAAGATTGGACCAATGTGTGTTAAAAAAAAAATCTTGATGGCTTTAGCTAAGAAGAGACATCTGCAACCATTTAAACTGTCTGCTCCAGGAGGGTCAGAGCTATTTTTTTTCTTAATTATAAAGTGGAGGAGAAAATGAGAACAGGTTGTTTCAACTGGAAAGCATTGATTTTGACTCCTTTCCACTACTTTTACTACATTAAACTATCTGGCAAACAATTTCAGGTAGGTTAAGACTGTACTTCTAGCAAATAGAACAAAAGTGAAAAATTATGCCCAGCTCTACACAGGAGACTCATACTTTACTTGCAATTTATCTGAGAATTCAGTATTTTGTGCTTGTCTAAGCTAAGCTGCAATGTTCTACATTCTCTTACCTTGATCTTTTGGGTGTAAGCTGATCATATTCCACCTGGTGTTTTAATGGGATAAGTGGGCGGATAGCATCAAATAGAGGCAATCTGCTTGGTTCATTAATCACAAGCTTTAGGTCCCCCACAAGCACTGGGAGATTCATAGATCTACAAAAACACAGTGAGAAAACAGGCACAGGTAATCAACACACCAACACAAAGTATTATTTAATAACTTGCTGTTATGGAATGTTAACTTTTCTACTAGGTTGAATGAAATGTACACAAATACTGGTTTAACCAAAAAAAAAAAAAGCAGCCTCTGAGAGCACAAGCTTACTGTAAGCAAAGAGGAATAACAACTACCTCCAAAATAACTGAAATCTCCTTTTGCATTTATCTTTTAAGGTCATGCACACAATTTTTATAGATGACAACCTGAATTTCAGAGTCCCCAAAAGATTGATGGAACTTTTTGGAAATAACTTTCCAGGTCAGCTATACCTGTCAAGTGAATTTTTTTTTTTGTTTTCTTACTCTATAGCAATTCTTCTAAGTAATTCTAGGCTACAAGCTCCTTCCTCTCCTAAGCTTAGGGACTAACAAATTGCTTTGATCCAGGCAAAAGATGCTCAGTGGCTGGAGCAAAGACTTAAGTTGTTGGTGTTTTTTTTTCCAATTCAAAATTGAAGGGCCATCAAGCAATAAATGAAACCTAAAGAAATTAAACTACAGTGAATATCTGTTTTACTAGAGCTATGCAAAGAAGTCTCCTTGATGTTGTCAGCACTGATAGCTACAGATCTAGAAAATACACTTTGCCACCCAGCTGCAAGAGCGGAGGAACAGGTCCCTAAGGTTCAGCAGAGCTACACAGAATCCAGTTGAACTTTGTCTATATTATTTGCTGGTTTCTCTTACAATTTACATTTGACTCATATAACATTTCTGAGGAATATGCACTGAAATTACAAATCAGGAATGTATATTACACAGGATTAGAAGCCAAATACTTTTGGCAAGACTGATCACAGTGTAACAGACATTAAATGTTAATTCCAGCATCAATCAGACACATATTTGCCCTGTAACAGCTCGTTAGGTATTCCAAAAATCAATACATCAACAACATGTGTTCACAGAGATATTGGAAGTTTTGCTCAAGTCATTGCAATTTCAGAAATTGGAGAAAAGTTACTATATGCATTGTTAATTTTGTAACTGCAAGAAGATTTTAAATAATTAAGAGCTACTGAATCAACTCGCTTTCCAAACAACAGGCTTTATGAATGGAGAAGCAATTAGACAGACCCAGGTGAAACTGAATCAGATATGCTGCTGAATACATCCATAACTATAGCTCAGTGCAAACATCTGATGGAAACATCTACATTTCACTCTGCTGAGACTCTATTAAGATATGAATGGAAACAATGTCTATCAGAGCCACTTGTCCATGATGAGTGGAAAATACATTCTCATCTTCTTTGAAAAACAATGGATCAGATGCTGATCTTTGCAATGATATCGGTCCTAAGCAACAGCGGTTTAAATCAGTTCAGTAAATGGACTGGTAACAGGCCTATCACCTTTCCATTTTTTTCCCCATTATGTCACAATAAGCCAGAGTTGTTAAACACGCCAGACTCCCAGACTGTTTTTTCAGCTTTCAGATAACATTTGCAAACAATTTCTTATCTGAATAGTTAGCAAAAATCTTTCAAAAGCAAACTTGATTAAAACCTCTGCTGCAAACAAATAACCATTATTTGGATATATTAATGAATTTGATCAATGCTCTCTTACTGTTCCTAGGAAGTTTCATCATCCAAGTGTTGTATTCTCCCCTCCCCCATGCACAAATCCACCAAATTCTTTCTGCCAAGTCAAAACCCGAAGTAACTTTAAGGATGATGATAGACACACTCCTTCCTTACCTGCAGTTACACTCTTTAGTTATAAAACTTCATTAAAGAGAATAAAAATCTATTAATTCAACTACTTTTCTAGTAGCATATAGAAAACCAACTTAAAATCTTGAATATTGACTCTTCACATTTAAAAACATTAGTAAAATTCTACACAAGCATATATAAAGTTAGATCTTACTGGTGGTACATCCGCAGCACATCATAAAGGTAATCCTTCTCTGCTTCATTGTCAATTAGTAGATTAACCTGTAAACCAAAGCACATCATTGCAAATCTCTGACTAAATAGCTACAAAGGTTGAACATAAAGACTCTCATAAGTTCTTAAGCCATAGAGCGAAGATTTCAGTATGGAAATACCTTTTTTTAGAACAAGAAAAAGTAAACACATTTTTGCAATACACTATTCCCTCACAATGTGAAACTTGCAACAAGACTTTCTAAAATTGCTACTGCAACAGCTGGAGAAGGCAGTAAATACAGATGCATTCTGTATGCTAGATTTCCCCTCATTAATACAATAGGATATTTGCCTTACCTGATAATCACTGTACTGTTGAATAAATGTTTTCAGAAATCTTTTTGGCCATTCATTAACATAGCACATACTGTCACTGATGAAACCACCACACCAAGATGATTACAGTCTACGTTCTGCCGTGCAAACCACTGATTTCAGGATCTCACTTACAACATTATGCAAACTGCTACACTACTGTTCCTCTCTGCTCTAGCTCTTAACTGACAGAACTTGCTGGCTATTCTTCCCCCCTACACACACTAATAGTAGGCTTACTTAAACCAGTGTCATATTACTATGCTAGCTCTTGGATAACTACTGTAAAGTACTGCAAAAAAACCCCAACAAACAACAAACCCAAGAATTCTCATGTGAGTTCAATTTATATTCAGCAACAGCAAGACCCCTGCTGACCTCACTTATAGCGAGAGGTCACATCACATTAGTTTTACATTTGGTCAAGCTTAATGTTTAGGAAAATAATTTACATCTGACCTAAAGGCTAATATTACTGTGACGTGAAGTCTGAGGACCAATTTGCATACTTAAAGAAAGGCCCTTTCTTTCTAGCTATATAATGCTTTGCGTTATAATTTAAGCTAAATACGTACTTCGTATTTCCTTTGTCTCTTTTGCCTCTCTAAAACCAACAAGACTCCACATACAGGTCATTTTCTATTATTTGGCTCCTCTAAAAAAAACACTTCCAAAATTGCTAAAAGCTAAGGAACTACACGCAGGACAAGACTGTTTGACAGTAAACCAAATTCACAGTCATTTTCAAAGTCTACCTTAAAAGGAAATAAAAGTTTGCAATCAAAAGCGACAAGTGCACCATGAGTGTTCACAGACATACTCAATACACAAAACTAACACCTAATTTTCACCTTCCCTATCAAGAAAAATACAACATATAAACCAACTTTGGTTCTAGAGCACAGAACTCAATCCTTAGTGCTAGCTAAGGTCCTGTATATGAACAGTAACTCGTGATTAACATGAAGTGTTTAAGCACATCAATTCTACACATCAAAAAACAAACCCATCGTCACCTGTCCTCCTAACTAGGAAAGCAACCAGGGAAAACATCACATTTTTCTTCTCCTGAGAAACTAGCTAGATGCACTTCTCCTTCTCAGGAAATAGAAGCCCATATCTAAATTCTACCTCTTCTCACAGAGCATTCACTCTTCCTGTTTGATTCCTGCACTTCTCACCCTGCAACTGCCTTACCCTTTAACAAAGGCAAACACCCAAGTGAATTCTTATCTGTTCAGAACACTACAGCTGGGTTAATCTTCCTGAATCATCTCTCTAATGAGGTCATTATCCTCCTGCTGCCTTCTATTCCACCAGGTACCAGTTCATTGTAGCCACCTGCACCTCTTCCCATTTTCCTAATTCATTAAATCCTTGTGACAGAATCTTACTTTAGACATACATGTTAACCATGCTTATCAGTTGTTTCTAAGAGCTGACTCCAATTTCCTAAATCCTAAAAGATCATGCCTCCACATGTAAGGAAAAAAAAAATTAAAAAATGATGGTGACATGGTGTAACTTGGATCAGAGAAGTATTACAGTATCTCTCTGTTTCTTGAGAAAAAGCTGTGGAGATAGATGATTTCACAGCTTTTACACCAAGAATATTCATAAAAAAAACATCTGGGCAGAGTCCTGGGCAACCTGCTTTTAGATGACTCTGCTTGAGCCAGGGGCTGGAGCAGGTGACCTCCAGAGGTTGCTTCCAACTTCAACCTTTCTGTGATTATTTAAGGATATCTTCATAGCAGTTGTATAATTGCTAATCCTAGAACATAAAGAAAGAGTTGCTTATGCTCTATTTGTCACTATATAAATCGCACTGGTTCTCATATAATAAAGAGTCATCACAAAACCCATACTTACATACAAAAGAGAAGTAAAATCTGGACATGAGTCTATATAAGTTTATTCAGGAAAATTGAAGTTGTGGGGATAAAAAGCACTTTCTGGCGTGGAAAAAGTTCAGATTACATTAATGTACTACTGTAGCACTAGCCCAACCTGACGGTTTCAAAGAATAATATTGTTACATTTAAGCTATATGAGCTTTGAAAAATTATTGAGAGAAATGAAAGAACAGGACAAGGTATTTGCGTGTATTGAATATTCTGCATTGTTGTTTGCTTAGTAGGGAGAACTGATTAAAATTATTAAGAATAAATATAATTTGAAAGCAGCAAACAATTGAGGAAAATCAGATCCTGTGGCTGAGTATTTTTCCTGTTTTGACATAGAAAAGTATCCAAGACATTAAAATTCCCACTTGAAGCAGGATGCTACAAAATAATTTAAAGAAAAGACCTGTTCCAGTATCATCTTACTCAGATAAAGTTTTCACTCAGACATGCATCCTACTTACTTGCACCAACAAACACTGTCAGTAAGTCTTACGTTATCAGAGGTGAGACTATAATGATTTATGAATTATAGCAGCAATGAAAGAGAAAAGGTTTAAAGTTCAAGATGGTAACCATCTGCCTAGGAACCAGAGCTTTTATAGCAACGTTGCACAACCAACTGTTGAGTTATACAGTAACAGGTAGCAAGGCAGAAACTGTGCAGTCATCACTGCAGAATATCCAGGCCCTTCATGTTTTTGAACTTCAGTTTGTTATATAGGTGGGGTTTTTGCAGCCCTTCTACGTCATTACAAAAATTCTTTATTAGCAGGTTTTATTCCCAGGTGATACTTCTATAAAACACAACATTAGACTACATCAAAGCAACTGCATTCCCTAGCTGAACCAAAAAACCTACCAACCCCTTCCAAAAAAGAAAGAAGAACCACTGAAGAGTTACTGATAGTTTTAGCCTGAGAGTCTTAAATGGCTATGGAAAAACATCTCTTACATGTGTAAATAATTTCTTCCCCTTCCTTCCCTAAACAGATGTCTTGGAGCTTTGCTCGTACAACGTTGAACTCTGCCGAGCACTTATTTGGCCGGGTAACTGACAAAATGACGTGCCAGGCAGGCTGAGCCGCCCCATGTATCAAGTGTATCTGCACATGACTGCACAGACACAATTGCACTCGTGAATGTTAAGGTGGAACCGCAGCCGGCAGCGCGCAGGGCTGCCAAAGGGAACTGCCTGGGCCTGGACTTCAGCACCTGCGCCTTTGCCCGCCTGAACCGGGTGTAACACTCTTTACATCGCACTGAAATAAAACAAACTGCACCAAGCCCTGAAAAACGCTCGTACACCGGGGAACGCTCTGCCTCTTCAGTTCCCCCCTTTCAAGGGTTTTAACCACCACCTTCTCACAGGAGGCTGCCTCCAGATTTTCCACGGCGTTAGCTCGGCAGCACCGAGTTCCCCGAGCTTTCTCCTTCCCCGCCGGTCGCTCTGGCAGCGTCCCGGCGCTGTCAGCACCGGCAGCGCGCCTCGGGCCTTCCCGGCACCAGGAGCCGCGCCCCAGCCCCGACCTTCGCCTCCCTCATAGGCCGCCGGGGAAGCGGCTCTACCCCACAACCTGTGCTCGCCCACTGAAGCGACCTCGGGTGTCTGCGGGCTCCGCTCTCTTACCTTGTGCCGGAACTCACGGGCGACCCGACGCTCCATGGTGCGGGAGGTGCGCGGGGTGCGGGCGCTGTGCGGAGCGGCTGCGCCGGCGAAGCCGCGCCCCAGGGCGGTGGGAGGCGCGCGCGTTGCTCCTGCCCGCCGCCGCCGCTCCCCTGCCTCACGGCGTTAGCGGCACCAGCCGCCGGGCAGCGATCACTGCCCTGCCACCCCAGGCTTTGCTTGTTTAAGCAACAGAGAAAGAAAAACAAAAGCCGCCCCCTTCCCCAGTGCCTTACCTGGCCTTGCACCGACCGCCTTTTCCCGGGGCTGTTTGCAGCTGGTGCCTCTCCTACATCACGGAGCTGACGCCCAAACTTCTCTCTCGCATGTCACTAGCCCTATGTCTAAGAAAAGCACGACGATGGGAAATTTAAAGCATGCTAATACCTAGGAAGAAAAAAAAAAGGAAGTTGATTCAAAAAATTGCTCTACTGCAAACAGTCTTTTTATATAGGCAGGGTGAATCTGATGCATCTCTGTCCGAGTCAAACTTCCACCTGCCTTTTCCACTCACAGAATATTGTTGCTTGTAAGTGTAGCCTCTGACTTGTCTGCTAGGAATAGCTGCTTAGGAATTAAGCTCAGCATAGCTGAAAAGAAACCTGTTTCAGACTAACCTCTCTTCGGCAATTTTGCCTTCACCCACTTTCCCTAATGTGGTAGTACATGGTACTGAAGAGCTCTGTAATCAAGGCTGGAAGCAAGTGGAAGGAACCTGCCAACTTATGTCCTTCAACCCCCCTGCAGAATCTGCTTTACCTACATAACTCTGGAGAGAACAGGGTTTACTTAAGCACAGGTAGCTTACCTGCTCCTCCTTCCAACAGTGTGGAAACTTGCATGAATACATATAAAGGCATGATAAAAAAATTCCATACCACCAAGTACAAACTGGAATCTCTTAAACTATTTCTGTGTGATAACCCTCATAAGCTAGAGCAGCAGCTCCTTTAGGAATTGCTCTTACTCTTTTCCGAAGATGGCTTTGCTGTATTGGAACATTTTGATGGTATACACACTACCCATTTATTATATGAGGTGGCAGGAATAAGAGAGGAAATTTTAAGCCTGTGTACAAACACAGAAACTGTTTTCATAAAACTATTTTATCCTGTAAGTGCAGCTGCTCGTACAGAAATCATTTGTCTTCCACCTAAGATAAGGTGCAGCACCTCAAAATATTGAAAAGCTATTCTATCTAAGCATTAGACACACAACTACAGAATTTCTTTCCTGTGATATTCAAAACTGTCTTACATTTGAAGAGAGAAGTAGGGAGACATATGAAATTTAAAGAGGTCTTAAAATACCATGTATGATTTCTTTAAATTTACATACAGGTTATAACGGTCATTAATATCTATCAATCACTTCTAGAATACTATTCTATGACAAGCTGAAATTTATGTACATTTCAAAGCTATGTACATCTTCATAAGTTAGATATTTTTTCCCAAAGTCAGAAACTCCTCCATGTAGTAAAATATTGTGGAATTAATTTCCTTTGGTGATGTGAAAATTGCTCTGAATCATCAGGCAACAGACACACCACAGAAAGGATAACAAATTGGTGGGCTGTTAGTCTGCTCTGTTACATGAATCTCTGTGCTCTATTGTGCATAAATACAAAGAATAGAAACCCACAAAGCTATTTCAAGTTCCAAAACTGGAAGCTTGACAATCAGAAAATTTATGAGATGGTTCTGAAGCATCCATTACTTAAAGTATATTATATTAAAAGATGGTACAATTAGGACTGTTTATTAATTTGGGATAATTAAACCTTTCATAGCAGGAAATAAAATTACACCTAAATTACCTTTATACTAGTTTTGGTTATTGTTTGTTACTTGTGGCATTAAGGGAAAATTAATAAAGTGGGCAGCTCATTTACTAGGCAAAGAAATACATTAAAATGCATGTTGTGTAAACTGATTCCTGTTGCTTTTGATCTACTTTCTCTAGTTCCATTAATGGAATCTGGATCAGAGAAGGCACACCAAAGCCAAGTTTGTGGTGCATTCAGAGTAGATGGACTTTGCTACAGGCTGAGACTAGCACATAATTCAAAAAAACCTGTCTGGTGTTATTGGGAAAAGACTGTGCTGACATGAAATAATATCTTTTGTGTCTCTCTTTTCTCTCATGCACATTCTCCCTCCAACGTTAACAGGAGAGAACAGAATTCTTAGTGAAAACATCACTAGTTTTCTGTCATTTCATTAGAAATGAAACACTTGTTGCAGCAAGAAACACAATCCACAGGGAGAAATTACAAAGGTAGAAAAGAGATCTTTTTAATGACTTACTGTTAACAGACTTCCAAAAGTAGTCAGAAAAGGTCCTTTTCATCTGAGACAGTTTCTCACCTGGTATGGGCAGCTTCTAGAGCTTCTGTTATAAGATACACCAGCCTGAACAATGACAGGGAGAGGGGCAGCAGCAGCAGATGGGGAAGGGAAAAGAATAGAAAAAAATTTGACAGCAATAGGAAGAGAAAAGGGGAAGGAAAAAAAAAAAAAAGGAAGGTAAACCAGCCAGTTTTATCACAAGAAAAAACCCAAACAAACCGACATGAAAAAGAGTACACGGCTTCAAATTCTAGTGTGAATTTACGTTTTAAAAAGCTACCGGAAGCTATGAAAATAATCCACATATTAGCTAAATGCCGCATTCCCTGCAGTTACTCCAACTCTGACACCTGTTTCAGTGGACCGGAGCCAACACTTCGTGTTAAACATAGACAACTTTTGCTGCCTCGCAGCACACGCCGGCAGCTCTCTGCAAGCTGGCGATTCAATGATTTGGAGCTTTGATTCCAGCTTTTCGAGGCTTACACGGGCAGTTTCCAGTCGTGTGACATTTCCTAGGAGCAAAGGTTTGTTCGCCTTGGAGCCGGGGTGCAGTCTTACACCGCTCCCCTCTGCGAGAGCTTCAGCTCCTGCTGCGAGGCAGTGACATCAATCGTTTTCCAAGCCCCAGAAAGGCGAGAAGTAGAAATAAACGTATGGGGCGGGCGAGATCAGTGCCGGCACAGGGAGATCAAGGATAAGCGGGAGTGGAGCCGGAGCTACCGAGCTGTAGGGGCGGTAGCCGGCCTAGGGCTGAGAGTCCCAGTGTAAGGACGAGGGTTGATGTCTGGGGTGGGTGCTTGGGGAAGGGCCAGGGGCGGAGGGATGCTAATAAACCTCCCTCCCTTCCGCCCCGCCCGAAAGGGCGGGATGAGCCTAGGGTGCATGTAACGGCCGGCGCTGAAGGCTTTATCTCTGTGGGAAAGCAGCTGCTGCCTGTCTAACCCGCATGGATGCTCGGCTCCTGCTCGGGGCGCTGCTGTGCGCCTGGCTGCCGCCGGGTGAGCCTCTCACCGGGCAGAGCGCGGGGATGGGACGGGAGGGAGTATCGGACTGTCCCAGCCGTCACTAACCTGGTGGTTTTGCCTTCCAGCTCTGTCTCCGTGGGGCGCCCGGGCACAGGTCCCCGTCGGCGGGGATCTCCCGCACCCCAGGTAAGAGCTTGCCCGGCGATACGTGGTCGGCTGGACAGCAGCCCTGAGGCGGGTTAGCCGGGGTAAGCTGCGCGCCCTGAGCAAACCCTGTCTTATTCTTTTGGTCTCAGCCGGAGCAGCGCCGTGGGACCTCGGAGAGGGGGCGACCTCAGTGTGGCGATGGAGGTAGGGAACGCGGGCTGGCCGCTGTGAGGGGCGGCGGGCGGGCGCGGTGAGTGCAGGTGCTCGGGAGAGAGCTGCGGCCTCTCGGGGAGACGAAGCCGCCGCGCCGTGCGGCGTTTCTTTGACGATACCCCTAAGGGAGAGCAGCTTCTCCCGGCGGTTCGGCTGCCTCGAATCGCGCTGTGACCAGGACTTAAAAGCTGACGCGATGCCATCGCTCGCGACCTAATATGGTGCGTGGCTTTCCCGCGCGGCGCCGTCGCCTGGCGAGACCCTTGTGAGGGGTGGTTGGAGGCGCTGGTCTGAGGAACCGGAGTTCTGGTGGTCGTACCTGTACGCTACAGTGATGCCATCCGTATTTCTGATAGCTATTTTACCCATTGTGATTATTAAGGACTGCTTCTTCGAGCACCGTTGCATGTGTGTTTTGTCCCAGCCACAAGGAACGCCAGTTGGGAATGAAAGAGAGTTTGGGGCTCGCACTGTAAGGAGGGGAGGCAGCAGCTAGAACCTCAACCTGTTCAGGAAAGGTGTATGTACTATGGAGTGTCTTTGTTCCAAGGAAAGCTGAGGTCTGGTCTGGTTCATCCAGCAAGAATCGTTTCGTGGGAGACTTTTCAGTGCTCAGTAAATGAGGAGGCAGGATCGCATCGCTGCAGCTCAGTGCTGGTTTTTGGATGGGGCTTGTCTTGGCAATGGGACTTAATCATTCATGATGTGTTGCTGAAATGTAATTAGAGTTTATCGTTCTTGCTCCCCTGTTGGAAGGTGGGAAAAGGAAATGTTGCTTTGTAGCCCTTGTTTGTGGCATTGCAGGAGTCTGCAGTTTCTCCTTTCTCCCTGCTCTTGCTGGGAGAAGCTCAGCAGAGAGAAAAATGTGTGGCATAACTGCAAACAGGTAACAAAAACAACTACCAATAAGAGCGAATACATGTGGATTGATGTTCCCCCCGCCCCCGAATTAAAGATACAGTAATAGGCTCTTTGTTTCCTTCTGTGCTAGCCTCATAAGTAGAAATTTAAGTAAGAAATAGGCATGGGAGAGTAGAAAAAGAATAAATTCAATGTGAGATTAAAAAGGGTAAGAACCTGAAGAGTAGTTGTTCTAGTCATTGGACCTGTCAAAAAGTAACAATAATTCATTTTTTTGTGTGTTACTGCTTCTGATAAATTCTTTGAAGTGGAAGAGGTAAAGCAACACTAAGTGATGGTGGTTAAAACCTCAGCAGAGTTTTAAGTCCTTGAAGACTTATTTAATGATGTAGCCTCCAAGAACAGTTTTCAGTGAACAGTCTAAGTAGGTACACCTATTTTTTTAAAAATGCCTAGCACAGTTGTGCATGTGACCAAGAAACTTGAATGACAAAACCGTAGGGCACAAAAATGAAATGCAATGAATCTAACCAAGTCCTTAAGTAAAATTATGTAGACATAGTTGATGATGTTTGTAATGCTCATTTGGAAATATTTTGTTCAGTTATTTGTATGCATCATGCATCGTAGGTATGTTAACAGATAGGGTATTTGTCACTGAATTTCCCATAATTAAAAATATTTTAGCGACACATTAATTATAGAATTTTCAAGTCTATAGCTGCTGCTCTTCATGAAGTGATGAAATAACATGGCTGCAATGTTTGTGTTACTGTCTTAAATAAACTAAGTAAATATAATTAGGTTATCTGTTAATAAGGAAAAAAATTATCAGAAACCATTGGCTTCTGAGGATTAAAAAACTCATGTTAAATGGAGGAAAATATTACTCAGCCTAGGTGTAAGAAGCTCTAGAATGAAGAGAGGAGGTTATAGAGAGGGTAACATGGTTTTAACAAAGGCATGCTAACTAGGAGGTATACTTCTACTTGATATAAGTACGGCCATGCGACTGCATCGTGGTAAAATATACAGGGACTTGTGTAATTTGGATAAGCAGGTCTGCTCTTCTATTTTGTCAAGTAGGTGATATAGGCTGAATTGGCTTTTGAGGTTTTATGTATTGCTGCTGTTTGGGTTTTTTTTTATAGGAAATGTAAGTATTTAGGTTTTGAAGAACTCTTTAAGGCACCTAAAACTGCTTCTGTGTGATAGTATATTTTGCAGGACTGGCTGCTTTGTGTCCACTAAAACCACAAGCTAACGTTGTTTTCTTATAACATGTTTGATATTATTTTCTTATAACATGTTTTCTACAAGAGCTGTTATGGAAATTTTGAGTAATACATAAATTGTCCTGAATGCTGTTTCCTTTCAAAGAAAAAAATGTGGAGAATATTAAACAAGTTGTACATACTCAGGCACTATCCAATTTCTTTGTCATTGAAACTCTCTTTTTAAGATGGGGTGCCTGTATTTATTAGTTTCCTTGAACCTGGGCATTCAAAGCTGCATCTTTCCAAAATGGTATGGCATCTTTTTAAATAACCAAGTTTGTACCATAAATTTTTAAGTAAAGTGCTAAAACTTTGCACTTGCCATAAAATGGTATAGAACTACATGGTAACACATCTAAACTATGCACCATCCTTGGGTGAAATGATGCAAAATGCTGTCCCTCTGATTTACCTAGAAGCTATTGGGTGATTAGTAACTGCAATAATAGTTTAAAGCTATTATCAATTAACCTGTGGATTCTAATCCCCTATCACACTCTCCCCTGCCAAGCATAATTTGAGTTTGGAAAGAATAGAGGGAGAATGATCTAGAAATAGGATAAAGAGATGAAAATGGCAAGAATGAGGGGGGAGTCAATGCTATTATGACATACCAATTTATAAAAATTGCTACAAAGTCTAATAGACTAGAAATACTGTTACTCCAAAGGGGAATTTATTGGAGGGAAAAGAAAGACTCACTATAATATTGAGAATTCATACAAGAAAACTCAAGATACCTTGTTGCTGTTAAAGGCAGAAGTGCTTATAAGAAAGGAAACCTAAAAAAAATAAAGCTTTAGTGTGTCATAAAATGTTTTTGAATCTTAGAATAATGTGAAAAGGTTAAGAAGACTTTAGGAAATGTTTTCAAAACTAACCTGTGTTTGATTTTATATGCTTATGTTTAAAAAACCCCAAACCAAACTGTTACGAACCAAATGTTGATTTCACTGAGTTTTGAATCCGATTCATGGAGAACAGTGTGAATTTAGGACACTAAAAGACATTTTGTTATTGATTTCTGCATGCATTACTTTATTTTAAATAACTACTTGATAAAAATTTCAAATGGAGCAGAAGGTAACAAGAACTATGTTAAATATATGTGATGGTATAGGGGCTGTAATTAAGAGTAAAAGGAGAATGGAGAAGTGCACAAAGGCCAGTGTTTGGATATACAGTTTTAGGCATTTTGGCTTAACTGACTTAAAATCTGCCTTCTGTCATCAGGCAGAATTTATTTTGCTCTTCTATTTGACTCTTGAGTAGAGAGATTATACTTTTTACTTTACAATGGTGTTTTTGATTACTTTTTAGTAAGACAACATGAAGCAGTGAGCTTACTAAAATGGTAAATTTATTGATAGACAGTGAAGAGATTTTTCAAGTGTCTTGATTATAACTGCTGATTTCTTTGTCCTTTCTGAAAGGAGTCTGTAGTGGCAGCTTATAATGCTTCACCTACTACAATATCCTTATCTCGGAACAGAAGACTTCACAGTATGAAATGTGGACCATCTAGTAAGTTATTTATGGTTTTATATGAAATAACTTCAATTGTCTGGTATGTTCTGCATAATTATTTTTAGGAAGAAAAAAAACTAAAATAACTAATGCAGACCTTCAGGGTAAGGAAGCTCTCTGCCTTCATTCATCTCAAAGGAGTTTGACCTAGCTTTAAGTTTACACCTGGTTCTAGTTGGATCATTTGAAAGACTGTCTCTGCAGTTTTTCTACCAATGAGCTTTCAGCAGGACAATCTATGCTTATAGTGATATACCTAAGTCTGGATTGCTGTCTAGATGCCATTAAATTACTTGTCCTGTATCTCTTCTGTGCATTAAGGTTTTTGTTATTACTTTTTTGCTGAGGTGATATATGGATGCTTGTGCATGTAATTTGCAGATTAGGAGGATGAGGTACTCTTAGCCACCAGCTTGCAGTGGTGTTTACCTGAGGATTTTGCATCTTGGTTTTTTTGGCTGATCTTATTTTCAGCAATGGACAGGCTTAAATCACTTTGGTGACTGGTAAAGTTCTTCTGTGTTAGCTTTTCTATAGAGCCTGTGTGATGCTTGTCTTCTACTAAGAGTAAACACGAGGAAAAGTAATTCAGAGTACTTTTAGTTAATGATGTGAAACCTCTAGTTTCTCTTCAGTCAGCCTTGCACTGGATGTGGGACCTATCTAACAGTGAATGGTCTGGGTTTGCATCCCCATGGTTTTATAGCACCCAAAATGCAGGACTGATGTGTGGCATGGATACCAACAGGTGTGGTTAGGGTTGTCCTCTGCAATTTTGTTTACAGATATAACAGCTTATACCTGTAAAACTCCCTCTGCTTTTGAAGTCTGTGCAAGATTATTGACAAAATAGTAGTTCTTACCTCTATCAAAAACCCACCAAAACCAAAGTACTCTTATTTGTTGCCATAATATTGTTTGGTTCCCTGGGTTTGTTTTCTGCCAAAAGAAAATTCCTTTAATGGAACTAGTGGATTTTGTGTTCTACTTCAGGGCAACCAGCTAAAATGACTTTTAAGATGCATTGTGCTACTTGCACATAGACCTTTTTTGAGAATTATGTTAATTGCTGCTTAAACAGGCCTAATAAGAAAAGGAAGAATGAATCTGGAAGGAGGCAGAATGAAATGGGTAACAAGTGTCTTATGCTAACTCATCATACGCCTTAGCTTTTATAGAGGATGTAGTTATGATGGAAATAATTAGGTTTCATTGCCCACTGTAGAAATAATAGGATAAACTTGCTGTTTTTTCTAATTCATATTTCTATGGGACAAAAGTATTTAATAAGGATTTTCCATTTCTGCTGTACTTGCTTTGGTGAGACGATGTTGTAGACATGCTTTAAAAAAATATTGATGATTGCTCATACTTGAAGGCAAAGAAAATCATGGTTATTTAACTCTTTAAAAAGTGTAATCCCAGTTAACTTTGTGTGGGAAATGGAATCCACTGATGTCTGTGTGCAAAAGACACATTAAAAACAAAACAAAAGAACAACCTGATCTGCTTTGTGTGAGACTTGCAGTAACATGCTCTAAAGGCTTGGAACAGTAGTTTTGTGTTGACCCTTCCTATTTGAAGAGAGGCAAACTGCTATAGGTCATGGACTGGGATATATGAAATGGTAAAGCTTTATTTAGTAGGAACCAGCAAGGTAGGTTATCAGCTTGCTTAGTTTATTGATGTCTCTATGACAATTATTCTATGACATCCTTAGAAAACTGTAATTATACCATCCTATTATAGTCAATTCCTCTTGTAATAAATTTTCTTCCTTACCATAACTCTGTATATATTGGTAAAGCAACATGCTTTACATGGAATTTTTGCATGGTGGGTGCATGATTTTTTTGTGCAATAGATGTTTACCTTTGTTGTATTAGTCAACTGAAAGAAGTTTAGAAAGCACTGTAATGTCTCAGATGTTGCAGAATAAAAAGTTGGCATTTACTCGTACTATACGAAGAGGTAAATTCTTGTGTTAGGCTCTCATATCCAGACACTATGGGATTTCAGTTTTGAAAGGTTTATCAGAGTAATTGTCTGTGGTTGACATGCAGTTTACCTAGCTGTGGAACTTGTAACTTCTTTCCACAAAGCTTGGTTTTTCATGCAAACTTAATAAACAAAAACCCACCAGAGCCAAAGTGTATTAAGAACCTAGGGGAGGCAAAAAAGTTATTTTGGGAAGTAATTTCAGACTACTGCTGAAAACTCTTAACAGGTTGAACACTTCAAATTATGTTGTGTTGAAATGCTGCAGCAGGCATGCCTTTAATGTTTAAGGGCACTATTACTATAAAAGATATTTGTCTGTTACAGGATGTATGCTGATGCACCAGTGGAGAAAATCAGCAGCAAAGTGAAAGGCTCTTAGTATTGAAGGATCAAAATTGCATCCTACTCATTCACCTCAGTCTCTTGAAAAGGAAGATTTTACATCCTTGTGTAATGAGATCTTTGTCCTCATTTCAAGGCAGTGTATTGCACGCTTTGAAACCTGTGTGTCACAGAAAACTTTTGCCATTACAGGTGGATGCTTTCAAAGACTATGAAGTTGAAGTATAAGAGCTAATACAACATACCTTTCTTGCATTATAAAGATAATCTTTTAATCCAAAAGTTAATTTTTATAATGCAAGAAATATGTTATATTAGTTTTGCCATAGTCAAAAGGATACCTGAAAGAGAAAGTATGGAATAGAAATCATGCAGGGTTACAAAATACTGGATTTCAAGCAAGTCAACAGAAAAAGTTTAAATATTCTATTTTAAGCACACCTTTTTTGTATGGCTTTAGATCCTAGATGCTGTTTCTTACAAATTTTAATCCCAAACTGCTTTGGTTTTACTCTTCAGAATAAAATTTGCTGATTTTTAAATAATTGATCTTTTTAGTAGCTTGATAACCTTCAGGCAGACTGTTATTCTACACTTGCATAATGCTTTTCAAATGTGTATAATCTTTTAAAGAATCCTGAAAACTATAAAGTCTATTTCTGCAAATGACACTCAAACTCTAGTTTGGGCCAAAGTTGGTTGATAGGCAAAATCATAAGAATTGGGAAAATGGGCTGGACCCTGTAACTACCTGACTTCAGTAAAGCTTGATCACTTTCACATCTCTAAATTAATCCTACATACTTGAACTCTTCTGTCCAAGTGAATCCAATAAAAAATATTCTGAAAGGAAACCTGTCTTCATTGTTTTGCAGTAAACAAATTTTTCATGGGATGTCTTAAACATTAATGAAATACAGAATTGGAACACTAGGAAGTGCTTTATATTTTACAGAAAGATACCCACGGGGTGGTCCACAGCAGTCAAATCTCCTAGAATTAATAGTGTATTGATGATAAAGGTGTATTTGAGTGAGGTAAAAATTTAGTAGGATAGCTAAACCAAAATCAAGTTTTTCCAAGCTCATGTGCATGGTAATTTGAGCAGTCATGAGAACTCATATTCTTCAATGTGTTGGCTTGCTTTTACTTTTCAGAAAAACCCTTTAATTTAGAAGTCTCTGACCTGGTATCTTAAATATTGTATGGGACACCGATGTGCTTTCTTTGCAGTTATCTCTTTGTGCTCCAAGAGGAGAGCAATTCTTCAGTGAGACTGTATCTCACTTGATGCTGAAACCCTTCAGTATGATATGTATTACCTTCAGCTATACTTGCTTTATTCTGAATAAACATGTTAGATAGAACAAATAATGGGTGAGCAAACCTGGATATATAGCTGATTTGCAACTGAAAGAAATTTGAGATGCTAAGTATCTACCAAAAAAGTAGTAATGTAAGAAAGCATAATAAACTAAGTTGGTACAATATCATAGATAAAAACCCCACCAAATATGTAAATACTTAAAAATAAAGGCTTGCTTTGAAGATACCTTTAAGCAATTATATGAAATTGGCAGAACTTGTGCTTGGAGCCTAGGTGAAGCCAACCAGAGTTGGGTGGGATTGTACTGTATTTCAAAATGGGTTGTGGAGCTTCTTTTTGTCAGGCCTACATTATGCTATTAAAGCATCTCTTTTTGGAGAGCAACAACAGTAGTCACCTTGGTACAACTTTGACACTGGTCTCAAACACTTATAATGAAATGCAAACAGGTTAGATTGCAGTCTTGCTTTTTCAAAGGTTGTGATAGATAATGGATGTGAGCTTCTGCTACTGCATATGGGTTACCAGATCTGGCCTGAGGCCTCCCTCTGCCTTACATTGAAGAATTAAGTGGGATGAACTAAATGGAGGTCCAGGAGCCCAAGGGGCTAAAATAACCCTGCTCGCATATTGAGTGAGATTGCAGCCTATTCAGTAATTACCAGATGGTTAGAGTATTTAAGCAGTGAGAGGAGCAGAGAAGTCAAACTCATGTTAAAGATTATCTCAAGTCTTCACCCTGTTCAATAGAGAAGCAATTTGAGACCAGTTGCTTCATGACAACAATAGTCATATTATCAGTGACTTGTAGGTTTTAATGGCATCCCTGGTTAGAACCTCTGTTATTACTTATGCGAGTCGAATCATGTTACTTAGGCCCGCTACTTTCTGCTAGGAAAGTCTCACCAGTTTTCAGTTTCAGATTCCAAACCAATGCATTCAACTGGCATAATGTCAAAGGAAAAAGAGAGGAGCTAAGGACTTTGTAATAGAGGTCACTTTCAGGTGAAAAAGGACACAATATTCTTATACAGCATTTTCTAATTTTAACTTTTGCTTAGTCTCCACATTTAGTTCCTTTCCGTAGGTATTAGTGTTTCTCATGTCCTAGGAGAGATAGGATAAACTTGTGATGTGATTATATTGGTCAGCTTATTGAGGGTGCTCATCTTCCTTTAATAGCAATGATCAGAATAACCCATTTGTTACAGGATGTTTATTCCAGATGCCTGAGTAATTATTTTTGTGTTAATTGAGCAGAATTGGACAATTAAAGGAGACAGCAGGGTTTGCAGTAGTAAGATCACTAAATGTGGTCTGAATCAACATTATTCCTCTCCTTACTTGGTTAAGGATAACTGATCTTTGTACGCAGAGCTCTTCTGCACAGTGTAAGGAAAGGTAGTACAGTGATATAAGCTGACACAAGAGCTGCATTTGTCATGTTGTATTGGGTTTGTGTGGCACAGTTTTGGTAGTGATGGGAGAGTGGATGCTACAGGTGTGGCTTCTGTGAGAAGATGCTATAAGTTTCTTCTTTGTCCAATAGAGCCAATGACAACTTGTTTCAAGACGGACCTGCTGCTGACAAAGGCTGAGCCTGTTAGTGACAGTAGTAGCACCTCTGGGATAATGTATTTTTTAAGGGAAGAGTGAACTCCTGGGCAACAGCAATATTGGAGAAAGGAGTGAGAATATGAGAGAGAAACAACTCTGTTGACATTATGGTCAGAGAAGGAAGAGATGCTGCAGGTGCTGGAGCTGAGCTTCCCCTGCAGCCTGTGGCAGAGCAGATCTCCATGGGCTGCAGGTGGGTGACCCCATGCTATGGCAGGGGGATGCCCAGAGGAAGCTGTTACCCTGTGGAAAGCCCATGCTGGAACAGGGCCCTGTTGGGATCTGTGGCCCCAAGAAGACAGGAGCCAACACAGTAGCAGGTTTGCTGGCAGGACTTGTGATCCCGTGGGGGAACCACATTGGAGCACTCTGGTCCTGAAGGACTGTAGCCCATGGGAGGGACACATGCTGGAGCAGGGGAAGAGTGTGAGGAATCTTCTCCCTGAGGAGGAAGTTGCAGCAGACATTGTGTGATGAACTGATCACAGTCTCCATTCCCTGTTCCCCTGTGCTGTTGAGGGGGAGGAGGGAGAAAAAATTGGGAGTGAAGTTGAACTGGGATAAAAGTGGTAGGGAGGGAAGGTGTTTTAAGATTTTAATTTTTATTTCTCATTACTCATTTGATTTGAAATAAATTAATTTCTCCAAGTTGAGTCTGGTTTGCCTATGATGTTAATTGGTGAGTGATCTCCCTATCCTTACCTTGACCCATGAGCCTTTTGTTATATTTTCCCTGTCCAGCTGAGGAGGGGGAATGATGGAGTGGGCACCTGGTTTCCAGCCAGGGACAACGTACCACACTGTGGTAGACAGAACTTCACAAAGAGGAAAATGCTCATCGTTAAGTCATTTGACTTCCAGTTCAGATTTGACTAACTCCCTTTCTCCCTTAAAGGGAGTGAGGAGGATCCTTCCCAGTAATAGTAAGCATCAGCAAACTGCGTGCAGAATCTGAACAAGCGTGGCTTGATGCAGGTTACCTGAGCCATGCTTAAAGGGAATCGTTCAACCCGAAACATCAAAAGGGGGCTGACGACTTCTACAGCTAAGAGGAACATGACTTGCAGTCTAATTGCAGATTATTGTAATTGGACAGGCAATAGGGCATAATCTTAGAGAAGCAAAGAACAGAGACCTGAGCTCTGATTACAGGGGCCTTGTACCACTCCAGATGAAAGAGATCAATGTCTGCCTCTTGACAAGAGGAATAAGGCTTTTACATTAGTGACAAGATTGGCCACTGTGAGTATGTAAATGAGATGGCTTGGTCAGAATAAATACATGGTGCCTGTATTAGTTTTTAAATTGAACTCATGCTGGCTGGGTAGGGAGAGGAGCATTCTGTTTTACTTTGTCTGCTTGCCTTACCTGCTTTGTTCTTTTCAGTGTGGCTTTTTTGTTTTTGAGGGACAGGGTATGTGTGTTTGTGTTTAAAACAAAGGAATCTAATATTCGTGTATTTTGGAATTCTTCATGTGAGCAATTATATATATAACTATGGAAATGGCCTTAAAAACACCAATTAACTATAAACTGACAAGTTTTGGTAGAGTTTGGTAAGCAAGGGTTCTGTTGACTCGTAACTGAAGATAGTATTTTGTAAAATCACGTGGCCTAAAGTAGGTGAACATATAAGCTCTTTTCTGGTTAATTATGGTACACCATAAGTTTCTTGACATTTTTCTCATTCTAGCATTGTAGCCAGTTGTGAGCACAGATCCTTTCTTAAAAGTCTCTAGGATCTCACAAAGTAGAAGGAACTTTAAATATGACCTTTCCTCATTCAACTTCTATGTTGACCATGCTTTTGTAAAACAGCTGATGTTTGAGATAGTCTAAGTCTTAACAGTATTTAATCTCTGCATTCTGACAGGAGTTCACATGTGAATTAAATGTGGGCTGCAAATTACTTGATGTGAACATCTGAAAGCAATTTCTGTGTGGTAGATATGCTTGCAAACCAGGTGAGGTTTTTAAGTGGCACTGGAAGCCTTGCTCAAGCTAGTAGCAGCTTAAAAGGAAGCTGGAGAGGGTTTGTAGCGTCTTGTTAAAAATACTGTTTCTGACTGTTAACAGGTTTATTTGCTTTTGCTTAGGGTACCTGCATGTGTCTTGCTTTTGGATTATTTTATCATATTTAAAGCTCTTAAGAGTGTATGACTCACTTCTGTAATGGTGCTTCTATTGCTCATGATGATCCTCTGAAGAGTGCTTATGTCAAGACAATTGTAGTGTTTACTTGGATTGTCAGAAGTGAACCTTGCTTTATTTTTGCCTGCATTAGGCTTTATTTTGCCTTTAAATGCTTTTGAGCAAAGCAAAAGCCTGAAGGTAATCTCAGTATGTTAGAACTCTTAAGTATTTAAGTGATATTTCATAAGCAAGGGTTTTACTGAAATGGGAGTGAAGACCTCTTTCTGTGAATTCTGGTTTTCAGGACAGCACGTAAAAAATTCATATATAAGATAGTTTTTCAAGAATTATATGTTCGCAAGTTAAAGACAAGAAGGCAGAGTCTTCAGTTTGTCTCTTCTGAAATGCCTTCTCTGAACAACTTGTCTGCAACAAATGCAATCTCAGTTTCTGTTTTCTAAACACAAAAATGATTATGATTGCATAGTGCTCTACTGAGTACTGTTAGTGGTTGGTATACTTAGAAGTTGTAAGATGGAAGGAGGGCAGACAGCTGAAAGATTTACAACTGGGATCTCAATATTTGTATTTTTTGGGCAGCATGCTCCCACCCTGGTAGATCTTACTCATACCGTGTTATTTGTAGCAATGTTTTATGAATAGAAACCATGTTTTTTTCTTGTGCAATACTTGTTGAGTTCCTCTGTTCATTGCTTATGGGACTAAAACTTGTCAGGCTAACAGATATCAGACATTTTGATTTAACACCTCTAAATGTGCAATAGACTTACTTCCTCTAGGTGTATTTCCTGAAGTGAAGCTTTTGCAGTGCTGCTTGTTTGTGAAGCCTATGGCATTCTCTTAGGCATTTAAATGCTAAGCCAACATGTCCTGTCATTTATGGAGTTTCCTGAGTTTTGACAATAAAAATTATCCTGATTAATTTTTAATATGCCTTTTTTCCTCTGACCCAGATTCATTTGCGTGTTTTAATGGAGGTGAGTGTGTCTACAGAGAACTGTGCAACTGCAGTAGATTTAACGCAACTGGACCAAGATGCCAGACAGGTGTGTAAAGAAAGACAATTAACTGGATTTCTGGGCTTGAACATGGGTTCTCACAGTTACATGAATGACTACCCTCTGCCAAAAGGTTCCTTCATGCCCTAATATTTTTTCCTCTTTTTGTGGTGATATTTCATAGTGTACCAAATATATACATCTCAACTGCAGACTGCATCCAAAAACCAGTGATACTTCTGAAGTTGACCCTCTTTTTGTTAGTGCATAATACAGGTGCTGAAAGAGATCATATATGCAGAACATGGGGTCAATATAATTTTGAAACTTTCGATGGACTCTATTACTATTTTTCTGGGAAATCCACGTATGTGCTTGTGAGACATACCGAATTAGATGAACAGAGTTTTTCCATACAGGTAGGGGGCTGCACTTCTATGTTCCTTTTAGCTGTTATTGCACTTGTTAATAATGCATTCATATTTAGAGATTAAACATAATTTGTAATGACAGTATGGGGCTCTAGAATGTAATCTATCTGTAATTCTAATGTAATGTGGGCTACCAGCTACTACAGCACAAAATGCAAACAGCTGGAAGGAAGCTGATCTGTGTACTTTGAAAATCTGCTGCTTCTGGAGAAAGATACTCTAAAAGAGTGCTAATTGTGCTCAGGTTTGTGGGAAAGTGAGAACAAACTACTTGCTCATGTGTTGAAGGTGGGCTTGGTAGTATTACTTATGTAATGTGGTTTGCAAAGAGTTTGATTAAAATCTTGACTTGGACGCTAGCAATTTTATTTTGCAGGTGAATAATGATCCTGAGTGCTATTCTTTTCCTTACTCCTGTAAAAGGTCCATTAGTTTATTCTTTTCTGGAGATGAGCAGATAGAGATGAGCAGCGAAGTCACATATAAAGGATTCAGGTAATTACACTCATGTTTCTGAAGCTGTAGTTACACTGAAACTAATCTCATTATACTGATTTGATAAGATATGTAAACTAGATCACTTACTGTTTAGTAGCTTAAAAAACCAGCTGTCCAAACCATAGCTATAAAAATTATTCCTCATGTGCAGAGTAGTATCTGAGGAAGATGATGTCTAGGTGAGTGGTACATAGTATCAAAAAGCATAACTGTTGACTTTCTCATGTAAAGTTGTTTTTGATTTTGTTTCATTTCTCAGAGTACAGTTACCTTACATTATTGGAAACTTACACATCCAGAAGCTAGCTGGATATTTCCTAGTCAGACACCAGTACGCTTTTACTCTGGCTTGGGATGGTATGTCTGCAGTGTATATCAAAATGGCACCAGAATACCTGGGCAAAACACATGGACTGTGTGGAAACAATAATGCTGTCCTGCAGGATGATCTTGAAACTAGTTATGGTGAGTATTTAAAATACTTCCTCTTATGTTAACATGTGGGGTTTCTTGCTGGTGCATGAAATATTACTTTGCTTAATTTGTTATTGTAATGCTAATTGAGTATAGAATGAGTGACTTCTGACATGGAAACTATGATATAGAAATACTTCTGGTAGATTATATTGTTAGTGAAGAGACACAATTTAATATAGATGGGGAGGGAGAGCTTTAAAAAGCATGGGAATATACTGTCTTATATCATTACCTACAATGATATTTATACTTCAGATTCCTAGGACTTGAAAGGTAAAATCTACTTTTAAATGTTCACTCCCGTAGCAATTTTATTTAGGAGTCTGTGGATGCCTAAGATACTGCTATTGGAAATAAAATTTAATTTTAATTAGCAAATCAAAGCAATGGAGAATTCCCAGTCTCATTTGATCAGGCACTTCATTTTTGCTAACACTTTTAGAAGTGAGCAGTGATCCTTGGATACCAACTTGAGATACTTCCAAGAGTCTTGGCTTTCAGTAAATACTGAGAGAAGATGTCTATAAAATAAAGAACCAGGGATAAAAATCAGACCACTTGAAAGGTATCTCAAGTTACATGATAAAAACTTCTGGAAATCATTGCTTCAGGCTGTTAACTCTTTGCTCTTCCTCTTTAAGGGAACTTCTATAGAGTACTAGGTACTAAGAGTAGGTTTCTGCTGTTGTGTGTGTTGTTCCATTTTAGAGAGCATCAACCCTGTGCTAATATCAGCTCTTTACCCCAGTTGAATAGTTTGCTCATTAAATCAAAATGCTTTAAAAAAATACCAAGATCAATAGCTCATTGTTCTCATTGCCTTCAGAGACTTTCTTCTACCCTCTCACATTTCTCAGGATATCTGTCACATAAAGCTGTGATTGTAGCACAGGTTAATACACTGCATACTAGCTTTATCCAATTAGCTTAGGGAGCAGTAGTAATAAAGATATGGCAAGATATACATTTCTGGGTAATCCAAGTAGTGATCAATGTGCCCATTTCTTTGTGATGGGTTAGACCTTTCTTAGCTAGTTTAAAGGAGTGTGGATGTTTCTACTTCTATGAAAAAGTTACACCTTTACTTTGTTAATGTATACAATCATTTTGTACCCTTGCAGGGACCCAGGAATGTCTCATCTGTCTTGGGTTTTAGATGCTGGTGGAAGGTTCATACAAAGTAACAGCATAGACCTATGTATATACAGTTTATTACAGGCTTTATTCCCCCCTTTTATTCTATTGAAGGATTGCAGCAGGCACAGTTCTGCTTCCTAAAGCTCTTCGTTTTCAAATTGCTTAAGTAAACCGCTTTCTGCCATTCTAAAGTCTTCCTACTATAGTAACTTTAAAAAGTATTTTAGTTTCTTAAAAGGAACAGATTGTCTTCAGACTAACAGCTGATTTGTTTAGTTGTAGGAAGAGTTTGCCACTCCTTGCTTGCTGTGATGTTTTGATTATTGAGATGTTTTCCTGGGAAATCCTGTAAAACATTGTTCTTCAAGGGCACTGTGTGATTCTGTGTGTCTTGTTTAGGAAAACTGACAGATGATGTAACAGAATTCGTAGAGAGTTGGCAGGAAAATCCTCCACAAGGAGCATCAAATTGGGATAAAGCTTTTCTCAATGTACCTCCCTGCCTGACACAAAGCCATGATTCTCTACAGGTTTGAATCAACACAGAAGGATTATTACAATAGTTGATGATTCTAATTGGAGTGAGAATTTCACTTAATGCTTTGAAGGATATTAGAAATATTCTCTGTCGGGTTTTTGGGGGATGAGGGGGGTTTGAGGTGGATTAAAATGTTTGCTGCAGCAGAGCTTCCTTTGTCCCGTCCTCTTTCCCCTCATGCTTTTGTTGTGTATGGGTTTGCAATTTAATTCATTATTTTTTCAAATGTTATGCTGACTGCTGGAAGGCAATAGAAGTGTTTGAATTTGGGACTAAATGAGTGAATACTTGTAAAGTAGGAATACTTTCTAGAGCTGGTTCTTGTTCCTTCCCATAGGAAGGTTAGAAAGAGGTAGGCAGACAAAAACAGTATGAGAAGTAATTTGCCAATGTTTAAAATATGAATTATTGTTACTTTTGCCTGTCAGGTTAAAGTAGTTTTTCCTTTTAAGTGATAGCTTCAAAGTACTTCATATCTTGAAAATAAAGTTGATGCCAGGCATGTTTTATTTCTGTTGTCTTTTACTGTGTAATTTAACTAAAAGGAAGACTATTTCAGGTCATTTGGGCTTAACTGCAACATGGTTTCTGCCTTTGAGGGAAGTGATATGGTATGACCTGGAATAAAAAAAAAATCCATGTTTTGAATAGTCTGGCATGGAGAGCAATACGTTGCTAGCCCCTGCTTCTAGTTAATGAAAGTGATTCCTAGTCACAGGCTGATGTGTCTGTTCTGATTTTCCATAGTATTCTATTCTGCTTAGGTTTATTTCTTAAAACCTCTTCACAACAGCTCTCTCATTCATTTCAGAGGGTGTATACTATGTGTAATATCCTGTTACATCCCCCATTTGAACAATGTCATGAATATGTGAGTCCTTTGCCTTTTATGGCAAGCTGTACCAGTGATCTTTGCACGTAAGTGAATTTTCTTGGGTAATTCCAAAGCTACTATAAAAAGCATTGCCCTTCTATTATGAGAATGAATTGTACATGTTGACCAGTGTGTGTCTTTTTATGTGTATCAGTTTTTATCTAACATTCTTTTATCATCTTGCTTTCTTCAAGTTTTACTGCCAGAATTTCTGTGGAATTGCTTGTGTTGTTTTTTTTTTGTTCTGTTTTGTATAAGATGACCAAAATCAGGCCCAGATATTTCCATAATTTGTTAGTGTAACTTCCTTTGAATATTATTCTGAGGGTGCAACATCATTAGTATTTCTAACCTTATTGAAAAGTAATAGTAAATAGACCAATTTGGCATCTGCAAGCCATATGTCAATCCGATGACAAGAGGAAACTGATTGCTGTTTGAATGAATGCTAGCATTTCACAACTGGCTATGCTCCGTGTCCAAGCAGTTTTGACTACTTAAGTTAACAGGCAGGACAGGAGAAGGTAATTTCCATTTATTGTACTGTGGTGACTTGCTGGTAGAGTCTTAGATGTTGTTTTAGTGACCTTTCAGAAGGATGTTACTCCTTTTGTAAAAATCAAGATCTTTATTCGCATCTCTGCTGTATCTCTGGCTTTCATGGAGTTATTCGGGACGTTTGTGTCAGGTGTCAAATGTGCTGATGACCTGTCCTCAATTGTGGCAGAATGTCTTATCCATTGAAGACTTACTGAAACAACACGGTGCCTTAGAACACTATTAAAGTAGATGTTTGAATGTAGGTAGAAAGTAATATGTCTGTTTTTATTTGTGTAAGGTCAGCAGTTGATAATGCAACTTGGTGTCGAGCATTAACTGAATATGCCAGAGCATGTGCTCAAGCAGGAAAGCCGCTTCACGGATGGCGAATGTACTTTCAGCAGTGTGGTATGCAGATGCTTTCATGCTTGGGAAAATGCTGCTTAGTAGTTGTATTTTGGAAAGAGTTGCCTTCATACCTTCGTAGTTTTACTTTTTTGTCCTTCCTCCTGTTTTGAACTTGTATAGTTCTGAATGAAAACATAACTATGGACTAACTTCAAGGCTACATAAATGCAATGGAATTTCTTTTTGTATGTGTAAAGTGTACTGAATGTATTTAAAGCACTAAACTTACTAGAATGTGTTTTAAAAACTTTCTTACTAAAACATCAGAGATTCTTTAAGATGGTTAAGCATTTGTTTTTTCATAGAGCTACTCTTTCAAATATTGTCAAAGTTGTCATAACTTTCTGATGTATAAAATGTGTGTCATGAGTGCCAAAAATACATTTTAATTACATTTGCCTAAGTCTTCATCTTGGAAGTCATAGAAAGTAAGTTGGAAAAAGATAATCTAATTTGCCTGTCTGGAAAACAGGGACAAAACTACCTTGTCACTCATCACAGGAGGTTTCCCTCTTGTTTCCAAAAATGTTTCTTAATGGATGTTCTACCACTTCTTATCCTGATCTGAGTATCTAAATAGCTCTGCTGTGAGAAAGTTGCACTAAGTCTCCCCTTACATTATACCAGGGGAGACTTAGTGCGACTTCTCAATGCACTTTGACAGGCAGAATATGAATATATATTTTTTTTCTCTGTGTGTGTTTATAGCTAGTTTTTATTTTTAAAATTGTATTTTAAAAAAATTAAATTTTTAAAGTTTACTTTACTTTTATAGTAATTGTTTCGCTGTTCTAGACAACAGATACTTAGTTGGCTTACCAAAATGTAAATACCTGGAAAAAATGTATGCAGAGTATTTAAGCCTTGAGGCAGCAGCACCAATACCTTTTCATTGCTCTATCTGTTTCTGATTTTTAGTGATAACCTGTGCTGAACCCTTGACCTACAATGAATGTATCAACTGTTGCCCTGTTTCATGTCATCAACAATCACAGTGTATTGACAGTGGGCTTCCCTGCATTGATGGATGCTACTGTCCAGATGGTGAGTTTTGTTTCTCCAATATATATATTATTTGATTCCATACAACGTTCAGATTGTTCCCCCCTTACTTCACATACCTATATGGCCCAACTAGATTAGGGCGTTCACAGGAACTCTTTATAAATGCAGTGCCACCAAAACCTAGATGAATGACTCTGTTTTCCTTGAAACTGAGACAACTCTTTTTCTCCCTCTAACAAGCTAGAATAGGTTTCAGCACAGATCCACCATATTCTAGCCACAGAGCTCCACAGCTAGAGGGAAAATGGGGTTTTTCTCTGTTGCTGACAGGGCAGCCAATCTCCTGACTAGTGGTTGCTGCTTGGGGCTTTTTTGAGTTACTTTGGTGGGTTGTTTCATTGGGGATTTTTGGTTGGTATTGGGTTTTTTGGTTTTTTAATATATTTTTTAAAAAAAGAATGTCTACAATGTCAGGTGTTTAGAGCTCAAAAACGTGATATGATTAAAACTTATTCATGCGGCTGGAAACAAGTTTTTGTACTGAGATTCTTACACTGTTGTATGCTCCTGGCAAGGTGGCCTATAGCAACATTTTACCCTTATTAACAAGATATACTTTTACCGGTTTTCCCCTTGTTAGAGGCTTCTCTTGCATTCATAATTCTGATAAAGTTACAGAATCATAGAATGTTTTGGGTTGGAAAGGACTCCAAAAACCTAGTTCTGACCACTTGCCACGGAGGACCAGCCACAGCTTCTAGGGGCAACCTGTTTCAGTGCCTCACCATCTTCAGTAAAGAATTTCTTTCCATTTCTTATGCCACGGATCTTCAAGTCTTGCCTCTTAAATGTACCCCTATGGTTTACAAGTAGAATCATCTTTGTCATATGTTTTATCTTTTGGGGGCTAGTAAAGGTTTTTAGCTTCTGGCACTCTGGTAATGGAATAACTGTATCCAAAATGAATCCAACAAAACCACAAAGCAAGAAATTGTTAGTGGAATGAGAACTAAACACTGCCTTAAAACAGAGGCAAAGGTTTTTAAAGAGGAAGCCAAAGTTTCTTATAGCAGCATATTTTGATTTTTGTGTTTGTTTCACCTCCTCCCCTCTCCCAGTACTAAATACCTTTTTCTCATACTGTTGCTAGTGTATATCAAGCAATTTAGGGACTTGGCCATGTGATATAATATATTTAATATAATTCAAATGTATACTTGTTCTGCAAATATTACTGCCAAATAGTCTGCATGAGTATTTGTGGTGTTCTTGGATATATTTGTTAGTGCTCCATCAGCTGTTTGTACAGATATTTCACTTTTTTCTTGTTGTTTTATTTTTTTCTAGGCTTAATTTATGAAAATGAATTGTGTGTCAAGCCTATGGACTGTCCCTGTGACTACCACGGTAGTTTCTTTGAAATTGGTTCAGTGGTTTATGAGGAATGCAATAACTGGTTAGTAAGTCTTCTTTTTATGCTGTGGACATAATCTTTTCATTGTCATGAGGGACAACTTCTTCAAGGCATATTTCAGTCAAAAAATAAACAAAGTTGCTAAGTCCTCACTGTTTCTACATACAAAACCTGTTGTTCCATATGTTTTGCAATGAAAGTAAAGATAAAGAAACTGTAGAGCTGTTGATGTGGAAGAGCAAATGACATAATGCAGAGAATGCCATAATGTTTAGTACTCTTTTCACCTTGAACTCTTCCTCAAACTAAAAGGTATCTAGAATTTGAAATTTTGACAGGAGAGTTACTTCATCTCCTGTTTCTGTTGTCTCACTTGGACACAAAGTCTAATGTCATTATGACACTAAGCTGCTGTTTTGGCAATTTCTAGATTAATTTTATACACTGGAAAGAAAAGTTTGTAGAAAGAGGTAATGCCTTTTATTGGATCAACTAAAATAAAATGGATGGGCTTACACATGTGCAACTTTCACAATGTTTCTATTTTTTTAAAGTAATGAGATGCAAATTGCTTGTGTTTCTTCTTTTCAGTTTTAATCATCCTTAACCTTTTATAGTGGTTATCGAGGAGCTAACAAGAAAGAAAATTGTTACTGAATGCATAGATGAAATTTCATCTGGTTGTATCCTGATGACAAGCTCTTACCACAGCTTCCAGGCATTCTAGTGACTGTGGTAACAGTGTTGCACCCTTTTGTGAGACTCAGGACACATTGTCCTCATTTCACATAGAAGAAATCCAGAAAGAACAACTGAAGGACAGACATATATATTTCACAAAATAAAAAAGGAAAAAGTATGAAACACTTTTGTTTTTATTTCAGCACTTGCATTGGAGGAAAGTGGATTTGTACAAATCTTACATGTCCAGGTATATGAAAATCCTGAATACTTAGGTTTTTTAATAGTTGAATTTTTACTTGGGGTAAACTATTATTGTTAGATCTTAATGTAATATTTCATGATATATTTTGTATTTGTACTTCTAGCTGCATCTAAACACATGCCTGCACACAACAGATTAAATATTAAAATGGTCTGAATAGCAGGCATCTGCCTTGTAGCTAAGCATAGTAATATGTCTCCCTGTATATCACCATAACGTCTCTGGTAGAGGGCACTTCCCTGATCATTCTTGTCATTAAGGTCAAAAGGATTTTGCATGTTAAAGGTACACATGGCTTCATAGTTCTTGTAGTTGCCAGTAGGTTCAAGCAGTAGTCTCAGAGTTATCAATGAACTGTGGGAGTGCTTAATGTTTCTGCAAATCGGTTGTTGGAGTCACAATCAAATACCCAGAATTGAAGGATTGCACATGTAATTGCCTCCTTTTGGGGAAAGAATTGTTTAAGTAACCTGGACTGGCATCAAGTAGGAACTCCTTATCAAAAGCAAGGATAAGGTTCAGTTCCTAACCATGTTCCCAGTACCTGGTTATAATATGAATACAGTTTTATGAATTCTAGCATGTATCAGAGTGTATGAACTCTACCGCAGTAATAGCTGTGGACAGGAAACTCTTTTCTACATTTCTACATGCTTAAATCTGGTGTTTATGTTTGTCAGCTGAATGCTCAGTTTCAGGAGACATTCACTTCATGACCTTTGATGGGCGCAAATACACTTTCCCAGCTACCTGCCAATACATTCTAGCAAAAAGCCGTACGTCTGGAGCATTTACCATATCCTTGCAAAATGCTCCCTGTGGACAGGTAAGACTTTGGACCTTCTTCTGCTGTTTATATCCTGAAGGGTTTGCTCATCGGGAGGGAGTGTTAAAAAAAGAAAGCTACCTGTGACTGAGCCTATTTATTAATCAGTAGCAACAATTTTCCTTAAGTATGAAGTAGTTGAAAAGCAACAGTGCAGAGGAATTCTATGCAAATTTTCACATTTGCTTGCAATAAACAGGAAAGATTCTGCCAGTGTTCTGATTCATTGTTCATTCAGTAGCACCAGGGTGGTTCATGCAGCAAACCCTGGATGATGGCTTGTTTTCTTGAGCTTTCCAAGTACATGTTTTTGGGTTTGCAGCCAGCCAAAAATAAGCCTACTGCTTGAAGGAAGAATGACTTTTTTTGTGCCTTGAATGTAGGTTCTCTTTCAGCTTTCTTCTTGAAGCTTGAAGTTTACTTCTAACGTTTACTTGAAAAACTTTGGATAGTGTTTGGGACAGCTCTCTCAGGTTTGGGTATATGTATGTCAGTATTACTGTTGTTAAACTGGTACCCTTTATAATTGATTTCTGCCAAATATGGTTGATGATACTAAGCGTGCTCCTACTTAAAAAGTTTCTGATGCTATACACAGAAGTCACTGTATATCCAAGACCCTTCTTTTTCCTTTGTTGTTGTGTATGTGTATTTATGAGCATGTGTTACTGTATATGTGAGGTATAGAACACTGCTAAGATATTAATTACAGCATTTCATTCCTATTGCAGTCTTGACAGGTCTTGTAATTTTAAGGAAGTTAACTCAAGTTAGAATAAATTTTAAATATGTGTAAGTGGTGAGAGAACTGAGGTTAACTGTGTTGAGTTGTTCTCTGGAGTCAGGCTTTTGTTACTGACTTCTGAGTTCTACATATGTATGTAAGGGCAGAATTTGGCCAACATTTATTTAAAGTCATGATGCTACTGTGGATGCCTGCTGACTAAGCTGCTGAACTTGCTGAAGGAGCAAGATGTTAAACTTAAATCTTTTAAGCTTGGCCAGATTTAAGTTCTGTCTCCAATGATCTTGTGTAATAATTTTTACCTAGGAGCAATACTGATGAGCAATATTTTAAGTGTATACAGGTTTAAAGGTGACTTTTTGTGTAGGAGAGGGCAGTGAAGGGAGGGAAAAACAAAGACTAACTTTGTGGGCTGGGATAAGAATAGTTTATTGGGACAGCAAAGGAAGGGAGAAATAACAATAACAGAACATTATAGCAAAATCCATAGAACTGGTGATACACAATGCAGTTTCCCAGACATACAGCTTAGAGGTATCCCAGACAGTGCGTCCTGGAGCTGTGTGGTCCTCCCCATACTGCATCACTTTATGCTGAGCATGACATCACTGGTATGGAATACAGCCTTTGGTTAGTTTAGGTCACCTGTCCTGGCTGTGTCCCCTCCTGGCTTCCTTGGTGTCCCCATCTTCTCCTTAGCAAGGCAGAATGAAAAGCTGAAAAGTCACAGAATCACAGACTTGTAGGGTTTGGAAGGGACCTTGAGAGATCATCGGGTCGCTGACGTCTTGGAAACAACTAAAAACTTAAGTGCTATACTAGAAAGAAAATTAACTCTATCCTTGCCAAACCCAAGACAGTTGTCATGCCACACTTTCTAAAGGCATATTTCAGTAACGTATTTTTGCTCTTGTACACTAAAACCTACTTTTTGGTATGGCAGAGAAGACCTTTAAGCAGAAGGAACTCATATTGAAGTAGCACTGATGAATTTATTACAGTAGAAATGGTTTATTTTTAATCCAGCTAAGAGATGAGAGACTGAGTATGTGGAGCCCACTTCTCATCTTAGTGATAAAAACTGAGAGGTAAGAAAAATAGCTTAGCTGGTTAGAAGCCAAGTATGTTTTCCAACTGGATGATCTGCAACTAAATGTCCTTCTATCTATAGTTCCTAGGAGAAGTGCATCAGGATATCAGGTGATATATGTGATGGCATAGAAGCATTATCAGTGTTGAAAAAGTTTGATCCTTGTATTGTGAATACAACTTCTTGATGATGTTCTAATAGCCTCTCACTTCCTGAGGTAGAAGACTTAGTGAAGGCTGTGAAATGAGATCTTGGCAAGGATGTGCACATTAAAGGGATTTCTAGGCTTTAACATCTGTGTGCATAATCCTTTGAGTTGTGAAGAATCTGGTGACCCTTGTAGTATTTTCTGTTGTTTGGAAGATTAAGACTTTTTCAAGATAAAATAGATCTGATGATTGGTAAAATTTCCCACTTCAACTGCATGTTTGACCTGGCTTATTTTGTTTTTAAGGACTTTCATTAGCTTCATTCTGTGCTAACCTTAGGTTCTGGAGGAGTTAAGTCAGTATCATCATCTAGAAGAAAAAAACCCCAACGAGCTGTGACGGGAAAAAAAAATAGGTATTTAACATAGGTTTGAGTCTGTTCAATCAGACCTTTCTGATTCAATAGAGCAGTCTGGTCAATATTCTTAGATGCTTGCAGAGTCCCAGAAGCTTGAGAAAGGTGGTTGTCTATTGAAGCTGTGTCCAGTACCGTATGGTTGAATATAAACAAAGGGGATTTCCCAAAGAGACACTCTAGTCAACTTGTTGAGACGTGATTTATTTCTTGCATTGAGATACCTCTCAGATGGATCTGCTGAAATCCCCATCATTGGACAAGGTGACTGCAACAAATATCTGCTGTGGTACTCTTTTGCAGCATCTCTATTGTGGGCCTTACTCCCTTTTGCATCTCAGAAACATGCTTTTTGGTTTAGTTGTAGTGGTGATACTTTTGTTGGGGAAAGTGATAATCAAATTAGTTGCCTTTCTGCAGCACTCTTGACATTTCAGAGATATGAATTCTTACATCTTCTTCACCCTGACGTAGGGACTTTGGTTAATGTCTCTGTCCAAGTCCGTAGGCATTGACTACATGTTTGGCTCATATTTCACCTGGACTTTAGCAAAGCTACCCCAATTAGTCCTTAATAGCTATGGACTTTTACAGAAGTTTGAGTGAAGCATTCTGGATACTAACAGCCAGGTGTGTTCCAGAGTTATGTGATGATAATATAATTATCAGTGTACAAGTGGTGAGGGGGTAGTGAGAACAGTTTGAGTACTAAAACACAAGAATGTGGGGCTTCAGTGCAGCTATTCTAGTGTCTTAGCTAACAACTAGCTGGTACAACTTGGCAGAAGATCTGCTCTACAATTCCCTAGGCACCATCCATTATCTTTTTCCCATTTATAAGAGTTAATGAATTGAAATGGGAAGCTAAAAGATTTGTAGTTCAGAATCTCATATTTCTTGATGGGTTGAGGTTTTCTGTGCTTTAAAAAAAAATGAAAAAAACACAGTTTATCAATCCCATCTCATTCAAGCAGATTAAAAATTGTAGAAAGAAAATACCTTGGGAGATTTTAGCTCTCAGAATCACAAAGAATTCAGTCATGTAGAGCCTTAGGGCTGGTGACATAAACAGTCATCAGGCGACAAGTTATTTCAAAACGATGTGAAATTTTGCTTAAGCATTTTTTGGAAGGAGAACCAGTCAAGTGATCAGCACAGCTTAACCTTATCTGAGTTTCAGGTGACAGCCTCACTGGCTTTGTAGTTTTTATGATAAGGTCTTCTGAATATAACGTGGGTGTGTTGGGGTTTTTTTAAGTGTCTAGTGAGAGAAATGGCCATTCCTGTGAAAACACCTGCTGAAGGTTGGCAGGGACAGTGCTGGGAAAGAAATGGTTCACTGCAACAGAGAGTAATTGTCAGGCAGAATTTCTTCTTTAGTTTCAGCGTGAAGGAATAATAAAGCTTTTGTCAATATCTTGTAGTAATGTATATACTACGGAGGATTATTCTCTTGGCTCTGGTCTGCTATGTGTACCACCTGGTGTTCTTTTATTTTCATCTTCTTAAAAGGTCAACAAATTGTCAATTTATAGCAACTATTGCTGAATGATATGCAGAGAAACCCAATTTCTTAGAGACAAGATGACTAGATAAGCTACAAGAAGTATGGCTTCACAATGCAAGTGTCTGTCTTCACTATCAGTCTGGGAGAGCTGGCTGAGCTGATGAAATATCTCCAGTTATTTTTACAATTTGCTATGTTTTAAGTTTCATTTCATCATTTCAACTGTTAGTGAAAGATTACTATTACACCGTTAGAGACAGGGAAATTCTGAATGTGGCTTTGAATGTTTACAGACTGTGTGTACTTGTTTGTCAGTGGTACTCGAAGAACTCACAGATGATCTGCTCTGTGCTAGTTCAGCATCTGCCAAAGCAGCATCATAGTGTTCAGAGATCCTTGCATCTCTAGTAATTGTTTTTAATGAGTAGGGCAACATTTGCACTGTATTGTGCAAGTCCTGGTGAATGTTGGTGAGAGCTGGATAAAAGTGTCAGTGTTGGAACTGAGCATCCTGATCTGTTTGCCCTGTGAATGGTACTATTCACCTCTGTGCCTGATTCTCAGTGATGGTACATTTTTCTTTCTAAAAAATTCAGCAGTTACCAAATTCATTCTATTGTGAGAAAAATCTGTTTATCTTATGTGATTAATAAGCATGGTTTAATGGTGATTCTCTCCTGATTGGCATTGAAAGTCAAAGGACCTGTAGTTATTCTGAAAGGTGGAACGCTTGGTCTGGAAATGTTTGTAAGAAGTGACTAGTATTAATCATCTCTCTGGCTAGTTGCCATGTTATTTAGTACACATGTATTTGTTACTGTGATATCTTGAAACCTTTGTGTAATCACTAGGCCTCGGTCTTGTGCTGCTTTCCATCTGTGGTGTGGTGTCTAGTTGAAGGTCACTACAGTAACATAAACCATGCAGGAATAGGTAGTGGTTTGGGACTTAAGTTGGGTAAAAACCAGTTTCAAGACTTGAAGACTTTTCTTAAACTTTCTCAAAAGCGTTTTTTAATGTTTGGATGTCTCTTCAGGCTAAAGTATATAAAATGTGGGCTTTCCTGTCTTGTGTGGGAATCCCCTCTTCTAAAAATAATTCAAGTTTAAACAAGTGGCTAAAGGTTTAAAAATAATTCTGTTTATATGTCAGCATAAGTCCTAATGAGTTCTTAGAAACTTTACAATAATGTACCAGAATAATGAATGAAAAAAACTCCAGCCTAGCTAATGTGGAACAAGCCTAATATAGCTGACATGTTTTGCTTAAAGCAGTTAACTTGAATTCAATTCTTCATATTGAAGCTGTTGTGAAATTTAGTTGTGTGGGCCACGTAGCTTCTTGGTCATGAAACTTTAGCAGAAGTATCAATGCTTTGTGACTTTAGGATTTCAGTCGATTAGCTGCTGTTGGTAATGGTGACAAGTGCCACTGAACAGGGTGGGTGTAGATAAGGTAGATGAGGTTGATCTAGGATTCTTTTGGAGTATTTTTCATTTAGATCGAAATAGAGTATTCCTTTCCTTGTTTTTCTATGTGACATTTTGACTTGATAAGAGAGCCAAAATGGAAGTAAGAATAAACAATGGTAGTAACAGCAAGCAAGTTGGGCCAGTTGAATGTTCTGATATTTTATGCTGATGAGATGCTGCCTTTCTTTCATCAGTATTCATTAAAAGGGAGCTTTTGAACATACTTCACACTGAGAATAATTAACTTAATGCTAATTTAAATAATGATTCAAAGGATGCTTCTCTCTTTCATTATTGTTTGCTTTTAAAGTAATTTTATATTTAAATGTGCTTTATAATGATTTTATATATATATCAGAATATATACATTATATAGATTTATATAGATTATATATCAGAACATTTAAAGTACAAATTTGGATCTCTATGCACTGCTGTGTGGATAAGGCAGTCTTGTTTGTGGGAATTAGCCTCAGTGGGTCTTTAATCAGACAGTCTCATGAATTGCAAGGGGGACTGTGCTAAGCTATGTAAGAATGACTCAAGCCTCTGTTTCCAAATCCTACTTTTGAGCTGTATTTTCATAGATTACAGTTATATTTAAACATAGACATGTAATAATTTGAAATACTAAGTTTTCTTATTTAGCTATAAGGCTGTTTTTCAAGTGCACTTTGCTACAGAGCAAGATACAACTGAAAAATTTTAATTCCCCATTAATTATAGCTTTACTTGCACTATTATTCAACATTCACTGTTCTTAATTTTTCATTTTCTTTTGCTCTTACTTGTAGAACCAAGATGGATCATGTATCCAGTCAATTAGCCTTATTATTAAGCAGGACCCCAAGAGGCAAGTGACTCTGACTCATTCAGGAGATGTTTTGGTATATGACCAATACAAAATTAACCTGCCTTATGCAGATGGTAAGGAATAATATATAAGCATATAACTCCTCTAAAGCAGTATTATAATGGCATAGATATATGTTACGGTATTGTCAATATTGCTAACATGCAAGTGGTATGTTGTTAATATCAACATTGTAATTTGTGAAAGATAAATTAAACTATTGATATGCCTTTTACATTGATAGTAGGAGTTATACAGTACCTGTATTGGGCTAGTGTCTTTTATATTGAGTATGTTCTCTGTTTAACTAAAGGCTAAATGCCATCTCTCACATTTAGAAGGTTGGCTCTTTTCTCAGGGGAAATTCTTTTCTCTGATTCTTGTCTGAAGAATTTCTCTTCCTTTTTTTCATAAGTAACTTAAGTATAAGCAGAAAGAGACCTCTTTACCCTTACAGATAAGCTACAGATTTTCAGACAAATATTTTTTGTTTCTTTTGGTTTCAGTGAGTTTTTAAATCTCTCCCTTCGGAAATTATTACCAAGTACTCTACAAATGTGACTCTGTTCTGTGACATTCAGTATTCGCTTCAGTGAGAACTTTACACACAAAGCATTAGTACATTTGATGTCTGTGGGGCCTTGAATCCAAAACCAGGCTTTCATACAAGCAGCATATTGCTGGTGTTAGGATTAGATTGTCCGAATAGATGGTCTGCAATGTTATCTGCAATGTTTGTATCTTTAAATGATTTGCTTTTAGTTAAAATTTATGAATGTTTCAGTGAGATCTAAGGCATTTTTATAATGTTTGGTAATTATCATAAGGTTCTTGTTTTCTTCTTTAAGATCTGAATCAGTGTTAACTTTTGTGAGAACTCAATGATTATGGGAAAATAGGACCTTAATATGAAAAAAGTAACTTAAAAATAATTAAAAACCACAACAATGAAATGACAAGAAGCAATGCAAACTGCAAGCAGGTTTCCTTTGCCTTTCAACAATCTTTTTTTTACTCACCAGAGTTCTTTGAAATACGGAAAATTTCCTCTGTATTTCTTCAAGTAAAGACACACATTGGATTGCAGATACTCTATGACAGAGAAGGACTGAGGCTTTACCTTCAAGCTGATGGACGGTGGAAGGATGATACCGTGGGCCTTTGTGGAACATTCAATGGAAATATGGAGGATGATTTTTTGTATGAATAGCTGCAAGATTTCTATTTGCCAGTATATGAATGTCTACAGTTAGAATGGTAGATCAAGTGTGTAATGAAACTGAATGGATAGATACCAAGAATAATTTGTTTTGAAATTTTGTGGCTTAGCTTGCTAACAGAAAATATGTAGCTTCCACCATAGGATGATAAGCCAGATCCTGATTAAAATATTTTACTGTAAAAATACAGTGAAATATATTTGACTCAAAAGTGCTAGTTATTCGGAAAAGTTATGTCTAGGATACAAAGTGGCCACTTTCTGCATCCCTGCAAGCCTCTTTGTCTGTCTCTAACTCTTATTTTCTTCTGCAAGTTCTGATCTGTTCTCTGCACAGAGCCTCCATTGTTTGGCATCTGCAGGCCAGCAACAGGAATTGGCTGTTGCCTGAGGATCACTTCGTTGCGATTCAGTGAAAGGTGGTCAGAGCTCCCTGAGCACCATAGTCAAGACTGTTGTTTGTCCAGCTTATTTGCAGCTTATTTCCTATAGATGTTGAAGAAGATTGGCTCCCAGAAGATTGAGCAGCCTTAATGAAAGTGGGAGGAACAGAACAAGAATTTAGAGTAGACGTAGTATTTCTTTGACCAGGAGGAAAAAAAGATAACATATTTCTCTCAAAACAGCTGAAATGTTTAAAATAAAAACTAATAGAAAAATGGGAAAACTTTCCATAATAATTCCCTTTTAAAAACACACAAAAATTATTCTAGTGGATTTTTGAACACATTCGGTCTTAAGTATTGCCAGAATATGATTTAAAATGAGGCTAGGAAATATGTTGCCTTTGAGATCTTTATGTAAATCTACTTGAAATATTTTTCTGTTTGAAGTAAGTTAGTTTTGTAGAGAGTTTTTGATGGCAACCTTTGAACAATTTCTCATTTGAGAACAAGTCCAGAAGTTGATATTTATGAAAAAAGCCCTTAAACTATAGAAACTTACTAATTGTGCTGAGACATGGCAGTGATCATAATGTACAAGTGTCTTGAGATGTAGACAGAATGCCTGATCCACAGATCTGGGAGACTTGCCATACAGTGCCTCCTTCCCTGGCTACTTAACCAGAAGCAATACAACTGGTTGTATGCCTAATGCAATCTTTTCCCTAGAATTTAACATCTCACAAGTAAATGCATGGTTTCAGTCATTCTCCTTATATGATATTAATGGGCCTTGCTTATTTTTTTCAAAGTCTTTATATCTTTCAGCTTCTGCTGTCTCACAGCTTACAGTTATATCGCTCTATCTTGGTCTTCTGTTCTTTCCCCTTTTTTGCAGGGACTAGAGAGCCTGGCAAGTCAGCTATCCAGGAACAGACAGGAAATTATAGGTAGAAGAGAGAGAAAGATGGATCAGATATCACTGAAGAGTCAGAAGTATGAATAAGAGAGTGCAGATTCAGGCAGTGGTGCTCCCTCCTCTCTTGTGAAAATGGAACTCTGTCTGTTTTGATCTGTCCTTCCTTACAGAGTATCTAATGCCCCTAGAGCAGATCTTCTCTTTCTTTTCTGGGCCTTTGCCTGGAAAGAAAGAGTCCTGAAACCAAAGATGACAGTGCTTTTTGAGAGACTGCATGAGAATATGGAGTGGTGGAAGGGGGAGCTTGAATCAGCTCTGCTGAAAGGGAGTGGTGGACACTGTTCTGTAAATTCACTGTATCTTTGTGACTGGCTTCTCTTTTGTAAAAGATCTCCTGTTGGAGTAACTGAAAGCACCCCAGAGCTGTTTGGAAACACATGGAAAACTTCATCAGCATGCATTCTAGTGCATGATCGTTTGCAAATGGATCCCTGTGATATTCATCTGCAGGCAGGTAGGCAATGAAGGTTGATTGTTACTGAAAAATGAATTTCTACTGAATATATCTGCCAAGTAAGTAATAACCAGTCCTACCCACAGAAAAAAATGATTATTTATAGGCAGCATCTGTTGAGTTCAATCCTCTAATGAATTGTACAGTGTATTGTGTAAGTAGTTTCTGATACATGCAGAGCTACTTGAAATACCATGGGTTTATTATTGGTATGCAATTACAGTTTTTAAAGATAGACACATGTTAAAGGTTGGTAGTATGTCCAATACTGGTGATGCTGCTGGATAAGATAGAGACTCAAAAGTGTTGCAGCATTCTTTTTTTTAAATGAATAAATGAAACATTTGATTTAGTTGTCTGCTATGGAGGAGACTGTGTAGGAGAAAGATACTTATGCACTGCCAGCAATTAGATTCAGCTGAAAGGGCAGAGTTGAGAAATGATGCTGATGTAGCTGATGCCATGAGGACCATAGATGGTCATGAAGGCATCCTTTAATATAACGATGGACTTTGTAGAAAAACAGTTCTATCCATTTCACAGTTCCTACTGTTTATTGTCTTGAACTCTACATGATTCTAGACAACGTACAGAGGTAAAATTTTTATTAAGGTTTTGCCTGTAATTTCAACAGTGTTAGGAAATCATCACTTTTCCTAATGCATCATCCTGTCTTCTGAGTATTAATATGGAGCACTAAGAAGCTGCATTCTTGGTAGTGGGTTTGAACATGAATGTAGAAAAAAGCGGCCTGTACAGGAAGTCAGAAATTCTGGAGAATGAATTTTGAAGCCCAAGTCTATGCACCTCTTTGTGGGAAATAGCATACACAGAAAGAGTTATATTTCTAATATAGCTTATTATTTCTTTTCACCACTATTACACAATTATTTAATGCATTCAGTGTAAGGTTAGTCAGATGACTGCTGTGTTTGGCACTCATGTAACTATTTGACACTGCCCTTGTTCTCCTGTGCATTAGTGCTACCCCAAGCTAGTAGCTCTGAGAGTGCTTGCAGCCTTACACGACTGAAATGATGGGTAATAACAGAATATTCCTCAAAATATTGACCTGTTGAAAGTAGTTACTGGGAATGGCTTAAACTGGAGATACATGTAATCCTGTATCTTTATGAAAGTCAGTGAGTAGCCTGTAGCACCTGTTACCTAACCCACATCCACAAGTTGGTTTAAAGATAGGGTACTATATGTAGGCACTGTCTGCTTATTGTGAAATTTTACAAATACCTTAATATGTCCACAGCAAGTTAAAAACTGTGAGCAGCTAACTTTTCTGTCCTTCCATACAGTTGTATACATATCAAAGGTAGAAAGATATATATATAGCAATAGTGTGTAACCATGATCAGTTTTTAAAACCCCCTCACTGAAACAGTGTTTAATCTGTATTTGTATAGCCTCTTACGCAGCGGAAGCTTGTAGCATCCTTACGAAAGACCTTTTTGCTCCATGCTACCCCTATTTGAGTCCCGTTCCCTATTTTGAGCAGTGCAGAAGAGACACTTGCAAGTGTGGACAGATCTGTTTTTGCTCTGCTTTGGCCCATTATGCTCATCACTGCCGACGATTTGGAGTTGTAATAGATTTCAGAGGAGGTGTCCCAGAGTGCGGTGAGTTGTTTATCACTTCCAGTCTTAAATAATTACTGATTGAGGACTTTAGAATGACAGGAAATAAATTTAAATGAATATAATTTTTTAAATGAGAAGAGAATTAATTCTAGTGCAATTTTTGTGTGTGTGTGTATAGGGCAAGATCATCTTTGGTCAAGGCAGAATTAATTAATTGAGATAATTCTTGTTGCTGGCTTCCTTTAGTTCTTTTGAGTTAAGCAATGCAGAGATCTTTATTTTTGAGGTAGTTGGAGAGCTTCAAATGTATACAGAATTAAATATATGTGTATATCTCTTATATGGCTTTGAATATCTTGTACCCATGATTATTCATGATCTGCATAGTTTTTGTTTTCCTCACAGTGACATGAAAAGTGATGGTGATGTACTTAACAGTTGTAGCTGAACTATTGTCAACTTCTATCTGAAAAATCTCTTTTAGCTTATTCTCTTACTGTCAGAGACACTGAAATAAATACAGAGTCTTGAAATAAGTGTAGAGAACTGGTATTGATGATACTTAATGTAAGATGAATGGAGGATCAGAAATAGGATATATAGAGCAAAAGTGACATCTATTGTCTGCTCTATAATACCTCACAAGTAGAGGAGGTGGGATATTAAACTCTTTAGTTCATGTAAACTTCAGTGATACAAAAGGTGTTGATAGGACATGTAATTATAGAATTGAAACCCTGTAAAACAGCCCTAAACTTACACCCCTGATGCTTCCATAGGTTTGGCTTCATAAACTCTAGTAGTTCTAAGGAGTGTTTCAGAATTTAACATCTGGTGATTTTCATCACATGTAATTATCTGTGGTGTAATGCACGGTGAGGAGCATTTTGGAATGTTGGTCCAGTTTAAGTATGTCAAGCTGTAGTCCTTGTGTTTACAGAGAAAAGGACTTGCTTGCTTACAGCCATTATGGCATGAATGCTGTGTCCATTGTGACTGAATCATTCAAACGATTTCATTTTACTTTGCTTTTTTAGAAGCAAGTATAATTTTATTAGAATATATTTTAAAAGATCGTGCATGTATGGTGTGAAATGTGTATCCATTCCAGTATTTCACGAACTGCAAGATTTTGTTAAAGTGAAGCTTTATAGCATATATATGAAAATTTTGTCTGCAAAGTACAAACGCTCTATTTTTTGCTTTTAATGTTTTCTTTAAGATGTTTTCCATTTCCCAAAACCCATGTACAAGAGCCAGGTGTTTTCAGAGTTAGAGGAAAAAAGCTTCAACTGTTCTGTTCCCCCAGTGTAAATCTGGATTAACTGCGTGGACTTTATTGTACTCATTATTACTGCAGATTTACATCTGTGTAGTTTACACAATGTGGTGCCAAGATAACAATTTTAGTGGAATTTAATGTGATTGGGAATGAAAGAGTAGAGATGTTTATCAGAAAACTTTTGGGATGTACTTGTGTCTCCTGCTCTGTAATTTGAGAGATGTGTTTCATTTGGACAGCTCTTTCATGTGAAGATACAAAGGAGTACAGTACTTGTGTGTCTACCTGTGGTAGAACCTGCCAAGCACTGTCTATGCCAGAGACATGCAGTAGTGATTGCGTTGAAGGCTGTGCTTGTCCCTCTGGAATGTATTTGCATTCCAAGACTGAACAATGTGTACAGAGGTAGGTAAAGTTGCAGTTCTAATAGTCACACGTTATCTTAGAGCACTGCATTTGCAAGTCAGATTGAAAAGCTACAAACGTGTAGACATTATTCATGGTGGGATATTAGAATTATATTTTATATATACATGTATACTATATATGCATCACTAAATCCAGTTGTTACATATTGTCTGGTTTTTGGCATACAAGAGGTATAAAAGTCATCTGTTGTTGAGTAGAGGTCTTGCTTTGTTACTGATTTGGTTTGGAATATGCTTGAGTTATATGGCAGTATGCATAGGAAGTTTTTCTTCCTTAAGTTTGAGTTAATCATGGTTACATGCTTTTTCCTCCAATCTAGAAATGAATGTCCTTGTTACTTTCAAGGAATTGATTATCCCCCTGGAGAAAATGTCATGACATCTTTGGGCAAATGGTGAGATAAAAACCTGGGTTTATTTTCCCCTGACTAAATGGTGTCTCTGTTTAAGAGCTCTGTCAAATCATTGTGGCTAGCCTACTGGGGTTATTTGTTGTTGTATTGATGGTTTTTTTGATTCTGCTGACTAGCAGTAAGTCTACTGAGGATGTCTTAGCCATTGCAAAAGAATGGGATAATAATGCTGGAGTTCATGGGCTCATGTTCACTAGTAAAGCACAGAACCTGAAATGAAGCAAATGCTGCTGCTTTTTTCTCTGATGATGATTTGCTATCAGATTTGCCACCATCTTATAGAAATATTAGACTATTTTGGCTGGAATTAGACAAGAACAGCCACTATCATGCTGTGATTCCTTGCATACAGTATCTTGTTAGGGTCAAGTTTTATTGACATTTTCTTGTTTCTTTGCTCAACTGTCATGTAGGAGGAACATGTTCTGTCTGTTCCTTCTTGTGTAATATTTTGTGTATATGAATGGGTATGCAGAGTGCAATTTTTATTTTGAATATTGATTAGCACAGAATTGTTTGGGTGGGGTTTTTTTAAGGTTCTGATCATAAACTGTAGTTCTAGTTGGTTCTGATAATAGTTACATTAGGTTGATATTGCTGATTCTTATAGTATTGTTGAAGCAAAACTAGTTTCAGACAGCATGAGGATAGAAACTACCAACTGCCTCACAGTTTCCTTCTGTGACCCAAGAACACTGTAATAAGAGAAATGTTCATTTTGTTATAACTGAGATAGAAATTCATGATACTGAGATGTTCTCAGATGGATATTTTGTCTGTGATGCGTGTTGGGAGTGGTTGTGAAAAGACTTTTGTCGATCCACTGTTACTGTGTTTTGCGTGGGGAAACATCATTCCAGTTCTGTACAAAAAATTGTTGCAGTCACAATAGCTTGTGGTTGTGTTATCTTCAAGAGTGGGTCTTTACCTTCAGCAGTGGGATAACTGAACAACTTGTTGGTTTTGTCAGCTTCTTCACATAAACTAAGAACTAGCTTTTCAGTGGAGTTCTAAGCTGATGGTGAGGAAAATGGAGAATTTATAGTAGTGTTAAGAATGCTCATATGGGAGTACATACCCAGAGCTTGCTGTAACATGTGTATGTGTGTTTAGGGGTTGGGTTTGCTGCTGTAGCTCGTTGCAGTTTTGTTTCAGATGATGATGTTTCTGTTAAATTACTGGGCTTGATTGATTCTTACTGCACTGATGTCTTTGGGAGCAGTATAAAGATGTATTTTTATGTCAAGTCGGGCTTTTTAACTCATGGTGATGTTATGGAGAAAACAAAAATTGGAAATATTCTTTAGTTAAGGCAATGCACATTTTATCCCCAGTCCTAATGTTCTGTGTAAAGATTTATATGGTTATTTTGTATTGATGCATGCTGTGTGCTTCATTATTAAACAGAAAACATTAATATTCCAGATCTTCCTGACTCTCATTATATCTTAATGTATTTTTATTGCAGCCATTGCAGGGATGGAGTAATGAATTGTGAGAACAACATAGTAGGTGAGTGGGGAGAGAGAGAGGGGAAAAATACTTGAAGTCAAATGAATATGTATCCTCCAACTCTGAGGAACCCCTTGTCTGTAGTATAAAACTGTGCAATATAAATAAATGTATAGCTTGCAGGAGGGGATGCATAATTTAGGAATTATGTATTTGCCTTGAAAGCAAGGCTGGTACAAAGCAGCAGCATAACTGTCCAAAATGCTGTTAAATCTGAGCAAGTTTTTTTTTTCCCCAGTGCTTTAAAATATGTTTCTTGGTGGGGTTTTTTTGATTGCTAATGTAAGCAAGCTTAGCTGTGTGACAAACAGCAGAACTTGAGTAGGACAAATAGAGCTTAGCTTTGCCCTGTAAAACACTTGTAGGAACTAAACACTGTCAGTATTTACTCAGATTTTTTTTATTTCTCTCCACAAACCTTGAGTAACTGAAATAGGAAAAAAATATTTCTTTTGTCATACTTAAGAAAAAGAATGTAAGAAGTGCTTTTTCTATTACAGTGTATTTTATATGTCATAAAGTATTATTGTCCATACTGTGTTATGAAACTGGTTTGTTTTGTGTCGGTTCAGTTCTAGCACTACCAGCTCTTTGGTCTTTAGTAGAGATCTGTTCCCTGTGCAGTTGGAGGTCATGGTTGTACTGATCTGACCATTATCAAGAACCTCTGTCCCTGCCACCACTTCTGGCGTTTCTGTTGCATGTGCACAGTATGCTCAGCACAACCCAAAACCAATTGTGCAGTAGAGTTGGTTTGTTCATTGTCACTCCAGCATGCAAAGTTGGATCCAGCTCTCAGATTTCTGTTTCTCTGTTTCAATTTTGGAGGGCTGATTCCTGACTGTTTAGAAAGTCACCTTCCTTACTAAATTAATATATTCATTTCAGTATTTTGTCTGAGATTTTTAGCAGTTCTATAAAGCTAACTGTGCTCAGGAGAGACAGGCAATTGGAAGTAACACTTTTGTGTTACATATTAGCAATCAAAATCTATTGCACGCTTTTATGGAATACAAAATTTCAGTTGTGAGGACTGATGTGCTTGTCAATTTTTTTCCCCAGCACACAGCTGCCCAGTTGGACAAATTTATGTTAACTGCAGTACTCAACAAGTTGATCCTGAACTCAGCAGAGAGAGAACTTGTGAGAATCAGCTGCTAAACCTCACTTTCCCAGCACACCTTCCTTGTGTTTCAGGTTGTGTCTGCCCACCGGGGTGAGTATGGACAGATTTGCATCTTTTGGTGCACAAGCATAGATTACTGACTTCAGTAGTGATTGTGTAATTAATTCAGCTGAGGACATGCCACATGTCTACTTGGAAAATTTGAGCTGTCAAGGGGAAACCATCCAACCTGAGAAGGCTTACCACATAATGACATGGAGAATTGAAAGAATAAGAAATAGTAAATGAAGAGACAGGTGTAACCAAAGGACTAATACATCAAAATGATAAAATAACAGGAATATAGAAAGGGCATTGAAATTACTTGATCCAATCCCTGTACTACAGCAGAATTGTGTTTACCTGGATAGTTTTTTCAGATATCTAGCCTCTTGTTTGAACATTTCATTGAGGAAGAAATGTCTTCATTCTTAGGCAGCATTTTTGGTATTCTCTCCCTGAAAATGATATTTTAATTCTCAGCCACTTATGCTGAAAATGTGCAGATGATCTGATGTGTTTTTGTAGAGCCATAGAATCATTTCAGTTGGAAGGGACCTTCAGGATTATCTAGTTCCAACCCCTGCCACAGGCCCAGGCAGGGCTCTCTACCCAGGTTTCCCAAAGCCCCATCCAAACTGGCCTTGAACACTGCCAGGGATGGGGCAGCCACGGATTCTCTGGGCAACCTGTGCCAGGGCCTCACCACCCTCATAGGGAAGAATTTCTTCCTAATATCCTGTCTAAATTTATCCTTCTTCAACTTAATGTCATTACCCCTTGTCTTTTCACTACATGCCTTTTTAAATCCCGCATTGCTGAGATTTTTTAATACAAAAATAACAATTATGTGTTCTGTTGGCTTTTATGGTATTTAGTATGTTAAGCATATAGCTTTAAGGTTTTGAGTAGTCGCTCTAAAATTACTGTTTCTGCCTTGAGAACCTTCTCAAAAGTAGAATAAAAGCCAGATCCTCTGGTGAACTAGCTCAGTTGTGTGGACTCCTACTGAGGTGGTATTGTCCACTTTACAAGTGTAAAACAGCCATGGAATTTCTTTTAGCTTGATGTTAGTTCTTTACCTGAAATAATTTGACATTTTGCTTCAGTTTAGCTTCTTTCATTATCTGTAAGCTAGGACTTAAGCAATAATGAAATCAGTTTAATATTTTGATTTGTTTTGGTTGTTTTAGGTAAAACAATAAGAAAAAACCCCATCAAAACCCAAAACTTCTAGGAAAGTGAATATGCCACAAATTAGAAACCTGTATAGGAAGCTACTTTTTTCAGAAGGGATTTTACCAGTCTCTTCAGTGGGATGATTATTCAGTGATTCCATGAAAGAGATAACACAAAGAAAGGGAAAGAGCCTGTATTCAGAAAGCAGTGTTATGATTTTAAGAGGGCAATATATTTTGCAGTCTACTTTTCTAGTATCTGGAAAGTGAACTATTCTTCCAAATACTATTTCCAGCATTCCTTCTTTGTTATGCTTGGACTACATTCTGGTGGAAATTGCATGAAACGTTTTAGTCTGTGGTGAATAAATCAGATGGAAGGAACTGCTGTAAATATTGACATTTACAGGAGATCATTCCCATTCTATGGGTTACATTATAAAAATTAGGATCATATGCTTTCCCTCTGTTTTAGAACCGATTGAGGTAGAATACTAATTCTCCAGAAACACACATTCTAATTTTGTTCCACTCTACTTTGCTGACATTTAGTGATTTTTTTTTTTTTAAGATTTTATTTGTTTTTTCACTGTTTTTTGTCTGTCACTGTTCAAATGGCAATTGCTGGAGTGCAGCATGGAATACGGGAAGACTAAGCAATATGCTGTTTACAAAACAGTTCTTAGTTTGTCCAGTTTAATCTTTGAATTTCATTTCTGCTTTTGGATTACTATGACTCAGATGATTTTTCCTTGTTTAACAGTATCATAGAATCATAGGGGTTGGAAGGGACCTCGAGAGATCATCGGGTCCAACCCCCCTGCCAAAGCAGCTCCCTTGGACATATCACTCAGATAGGCGTCCAGACGGGTCTTGAATATCTCCAGAGAAGGAGACTCCACCACCTCCCTGGGCAGCCTGTCCCAGGGCTCTGTCACCCTCACTGTGAAAAAGTTCTTATGCATGTTGGTGTGGAACTTCCTGTGCTCCAATTTGCAGCCATTGCCCCTTGTCCTATCCCCACAGACCATTGAAAAGGGGCTGGCTGATTCCCCCTGCATCCCCTGCTTAAGATAATTATAGACATTAATTAGGTCCCCCTTAGTCTTCTCAAGGCTGAAGAGTCCCAACTTATTCAGCCTTTCCTCATAGGGGAGATGCTCCGGGCCCCTAATCATCTTCGTAGCCCTTCTTTGGGCTCTCTCCAGGAGATCCCTGTCCTTTTTAAACCAAGGAGCGCAGAACTGGACACAATACTCCAGGTGGAGCCTGACCAGGGCAGAGTAGAGGGGGAGGATCACCTCCTTTGACCTACTGGCTACACTCCTCTTGATGCACCCCAGGATTCCATTGGCTCTCTTAGCCACCAGGGCACACTGCTGGCTCATGGCCAACCTGTCATCGACCAGGACCCCCAGGTCCTTCTCCACAGAGCTCTTCTCCAGCAGGTCATCCCCCAGCCTGTACTGATACATGCAGTTGTTCCTTCCCAGGTGCAAGACTTTACACTTGCTTTTGTTGAATTTCATCTGGTTTCTCCCTGCCCAGCTCTCCAGCCTGTCCAGGTCTCGCTGAATGGCAGCGCAGTGTTCCTGCGTGTCAGCCACCCCTCCCAGCTTTTTATCATCGGCACTTGCTGAGGGTGGATGCTATTCCCTCATCAAGGTCGTCAATGAAGATATTAAACAGGACTGGACCCAACACCGAGCCCTGGGGAACACCGCTAGTCACAGGCCTCCAGTCAGATTCTGCTTCTTGAATCACAACCCTCTGGGCTCTGTCCGACAGCCAGTTCTCAACCCACCTCACTGTCCACTCATCTATCCCATGTTCTCTCAGCTTTGCTATCAGGGTGTCATGGGAGACAGTATCAAAGGCCTTGCTGAAGTCAAGGAAGATGATCTCCACTGCTCTCCCTCCATCTACCCGGCCTGTTATGAGATCGTAGAAGGCTATGGGATTGGACAAGTACGATTTTCCCTTGGTGAATCCATGCTGACTATTCCTCATGACCTTCTTCTCTTCCAATTGCTTGGAGATGGCGTCCAGAACAAGCTGTTCCATTACCTTTCCCGGGACAGAGGTGAGGCTGACTGGCCTATAGTTGCTAGGATCCTCCTTCTTGCCCTTTTTAAAGACTGGAGTGACATTGGCTATCCTCCAGTCCTCAGGCACTTCTCCTGTTCGACAAGACCTATCGAAGATGATAGAGAGCGGCTCAGCAATCACTTCCACCAGCTCCCTCAGCACATGTGGATGTAGCCCATCAGGGTCCATAGATTTGTGTGCATTAATCCCTTTGAGCCGCCCCTGAACCTCCCCTAGCTCAACCAGAGGGAAATTCTTCGTTTCCCAAACACTCCAACTTTCATACAGGATCAGTGGGTCCCAAGGGGCCTTTGAAGTGAAGACCGAAGCAAAGGGCAGCATTCAGTATCTCCGCCTTCTCAGCATCCCGTGTTACCAGGTCACCCTCCTCATTCAGTAAGGGACCTACATTATCCCTGGTCATCCTCTTACTATTCACATATATGAAAAAACCCTTTTTATTATCCTTTATATCCCTTGCCAGCTTCATTTCCAAGAGGGCTTTAGCCTTCCTAGTTGTATCCCTTCAGGCCCTGACCGCATTCCTGTATTCTCCCCAGGTGCTCAGACCCTTTTTCCACAATTCATAGATCTTCTGCTTCTCTTTGAGTTTACTCAATAGCTCTGTGTTCATCCATGCAGGTCTTCTGCCTCTCTTTCCTGATTTTCAAAGGGATTCTCAAAGGGATGCATCGTTCCTGTGCTAAATATCAAATGTGTGTGATTTGATACAGAGCCTTTAATCAGGCTGTAGAGGAAACAGAGAGAAGAAACAGTAGAATCTTCCTATATTTCCGCATACAATGCGACGTGTTTACCACAAATAGACCTGTGCTAGTTTGTCCCTGTCCTATCCCATTAGTTTTCCATAGTGTCCAGTCAGACTGATAGTGGTCTCTGAAGCAGCCAGCTTCTGTTCATTGTTCCTTATAACCTGCTGTTACTGTTGCTGTCAAGAAAAGGTAACTTTCCTGAAGAAACTTACTTGTATTTTTTCACTTCTCTCTCTGATTTCACCCTTGACCACAGCATGAGTTGGATTTGGCTATTCTATGCTTTATATAGTGTACACTATAAAAACCTGTACTTTATATACAATGCAGATAGGTTTTCTGTTTCCCTGCTGTTCTTGTCTGATCCAGTAGTCATGTGAAGGATTCATGTAATCCCTGGGGCTTGAGTAATGAACAGACTCCATATTGAAATGCCAGAGATCTCTGCAAGGGATTGGCAAATATTCCCTGTACACACAAAAATGATAAAGGACTGAAAATTCAATATGGGAATTGTTGCCCGAGCGAGTAAGGAAATGCTAGACAGGAATGTAGAACTCTAAACAGTGAATGAATGGTAATGAAGCCATAAGGTGTTGATAACAGGTGTTGGTAACGTACCAACATCTGCTGGTTTTTAAAAATTTGTTTATATTTTCTGGTTAGGGAAGTCCATGGGGGTGGCAGAATTCCAGTATTGGAAATGTTATCTGCTGCTTATTTAATTCTTTTTTTTAACTCAAAATCTCTTACAGACCTTTGTAGAAAGGTTTGTGAAACCCCAGAGAGCCGGCGGGTGTTGGTGCACAAGTGTTCATGGTTGCATAAATGTGTTGCCAGCAGTCTGTTGCCCAGGGGAGGACAAAAAGCCACATGATACACAACCCATTGAAAACTGCTCTGGTGGAGGCTGCTAGAGAGCTATTTTTTAGTGTTCAGGTCCTGATTCATGGGCTTTGCAGAAGCAGAGAAGTGTTGACTCACAGGAGATGCATTGCTTCAAATGATGCTTTTACCGAGACTATTTATGTATTTACATGTCTGTGAATGAACAAAGCTACAGACAATAATGAGATAGTAATAAAATCACATGTTCAGCTTGAAGTGTGATAGTTACCATTGTATTTTTCCAGTTCATTGTAGGATGGACAGCAAGTGTAGGTGTCAAGAAGAATGTCTGATACTTCAAAGGGGAGCTGTGCAAGACCTCTCTGTAGGGTATTTGTGGTGAATTCTTAGATCACTGAAATCTATCCATGTGTCTGGCTTGACAAGAGAGAAATCTGTTATCACCTGTTTTAGCCAGGGTAATAACATGAGATAAAAAATACATTTAGTGTTACTTTGTCTGTGTGATGCCCTTTGTGTCTGAATGTGCCCCATTCATTTCTGAGGATCTTTAAACCAGTGGGAATTTCAGTCTCTCAGTTGATTGCCTTCAAGTGACACAATACTTGAAATAAGTATGGATTACAAAGAACACTTCAAGTAGACCGGGGGAAAACTACAGTTTTTCATTGTCATGGGGAGGGGGTTTTATGATGACTGCACATTTCTATTAAGAAAGCTAGAGAGTTGTAAATTTCCATCTGATAAATAGCACACTCATGAAGAATCTAAGTCATGCTACAGAAATTACTGGTTCATTAGTATGCCTAAATAAAATGTTCTGTGATAAATGGAATGATAAAATCTTTCCTTTTAGATACCAGGGAAACAAAACACTTGTCATCACCCTGTTAGTCATACATGAACCTCACATCCCACACCAACATAGATCTCTTGTCTATGTTGCAGTGTCTTGCCCAAGTGACAGTGCTAAACATCAGAACATCAAATCTGTGTTCTTCAGAGAACTTTTAGGAGTACAGGAAAACCTGTATAAAATTTGTATTACTACAGAAAGGTACTGGAATTCTAAACAAACTTTGAAAAAGAAAAAAGGTTATCAGCACATTTTAAGAGTTTCTTTCCCAGTAGAAAAACACTTCAAAACTTAGCATTTAGAAATAAGGATAATTGCAGGTTGCTTAATACCTGTAAGACTAAATCACTAGCATGTTAGTTGCTCCAGCTTCTTAATGCTGTATCAAACAGAATCCTGAACAAACACAGATAACAAAACAAGTCAGAGCTGCAGCTGTTGGAGTGAAAGGCACTGCTGTAGCTTATCAAGAAAAACACATTTGTTTCACGATTTTCATTTGGTAGATTGATTTATCATTGAAGGTGTTACTTCTATCTGTTGCTGTACCTCTAAGTTCTGTACTGATATCTGTTTGCTTATGCAATAGTATTAAGGTACTATTTAAAAAATGAATCAGACTTCAGAAGCAATATGACTTTCTCTGGCTTAGTGAAATGATAACTTTTAAAATAAAATCATTCTACTTCTGGTATATTTCCTGTGATTTATTTGTAGTATCTGAGGTCTCTTTTCATCTAACTCTCATATATATATATTTTCAGGAAATTATAAATGCCACAAGCATTAATTTTAGAGTAGTCATGTTATATTTAGCCTTGCTTGACAAGGAGTCTGCTGATGGAATCTTTTTCACAATTTTTTTGAATTTTCAGTTTTGGGATTCTATGCACAATTTAGCAGCATTAGTTGCTAAGTGTAAATAGCTATGCATAGGGCTGTCTCTGTTGTCAAAAATCTCTTTTGAAGGCTACAAGGATATTTCTGCTGACAAAGTTAAGTATATTTGTGATTAGTTGCATGAAGGAGCCAGTTGTACAGAAATACAGTCAATTAATTTCATGCAAACAGGATAGTTCTTTTGATATTAAATTATCCACGAAGCAAGAGGTATAACTGAAGCTATAGGAAAACTGAAGTAAGTTAAAGTTCTGAAAATGAGATGAGGAAAGAACAAGAAGAAATCCTCATTTTAAAAAATAATTTTTAGAATAAAACTGCCACTGATGTTTGATTGTGAAAGCACATATCACTAGACCTCAACATAATGGCTCCTACATATCTTGGAAGATCTCTTGGCTTTAGTTAAACAGAATTTAATTGGCTGAGTTACAAGAAATTTGGTGAAATTCAGAGGGGGTCTGGAAAATCTCCATTTTATTGACTTAAGAATTTGTATGTTAATGGAGAAGTCTTCATATGGTGAGGGATTTAAGGGCTAGTGCCCAAAGTGCTAGTGCTTACTAAAGATAAAATATTAAGGTACTAGTGAAAGGAAATAGCCAAATTGTTCATATATAGTTATTAAAAAGTGTGTCATTTCAATTTCAGACTATTTAAAATACTTGCTTTTCAATAATATTCATGCTAATAATTTAAAAGTTTAGGAGACTATTTTTGTATCTAGATACCAGGTATAATTCTGCTGAGTGTGTTGGTTTTTTAAATTCTTTTTTGATAGTCTTGTCAAACATGGGGATGTGTGCCTGGACGCAGATGAATGTCCATGTTCATGGAAAGGAAAGGAATACTTCCCGGGTGACAAAGTAATTTCTTCCTGTCATACATGGTAAGCAGAGATCTGTTTAGTGATAATTTAATTGTAGTTATTAATTTTTTGATTGATTATTCCTTCCTGCTTCACAATAATAAATTCCAGTCCAGATTATGGGAAATCACCCTAATTTTGTATTTACATTTGTTCAAAGTAGTAGTAAAATTACTTTTTTTCTTAGTGTTTCTTGTCTCAAGGAGCTTTTACATAACAGTTATTTGGAATTTATCTTTTTAAAAAACCCAGCTTGATTTAGAAAAATCTTTTTATTAAGGTAATCTAATAATTCATGGTCAGAGTTCCTAAAGCACAGGTAAAATACTTCAAATATTACTCATGAGTGACATTTGTTAAAGCTTTTTACCTATTCATTTTAATCTTTAGCATAGAATCTGAGATGTCTAAGGACCTAAAACATAACCCTGTGGCCATAAGTATACACCCACTGATAAATTAAGGAGAGTACTGAGCAACATAATCTACTGAGCATAACAACAGATACATTGGTTGCTAATTTTGTGTATGGATAAAGTAACTGATGAATAAATTAACTTTTAAAGGAAGAGTTCTAATAGAAAAGGATTGGTATGATCACTCATACATATGCAGAAACCTGTTCCTTTTACTCTCTAATGTTGTAAATGCAGCACCTACCCTATAGCTATGTTTCTCTGCAAAGTTTCCTTTGGAGCACTTTCAGTAGACCATGGTACATTGCCATTTCATTAAGCTTCACAAGAGCTAAGATGTGAAAATATATCACATCTGTGTGATATTGAAACAAGTTTGTTTCATGGTGTTCCCCATCTTTGTTCTTCTCTGACCACTGTTGGGTGTCACAAGCTGGCACTAAGCAGCACTATTCGTCTTACCAGAGCTTCAGAAAATCAGCCGTACTGTCAAGCATCAAGATGCTGTGATAGTGGTGTAGCCTCTAGCTTCTCCAGTTCCTTCCTTTTGCCCCTTCTTCTAGCTTACCAGGAACATTTAACTGGTGTCACCTGGTAAACTACTGTTCCTGGCCTGCACAGCTCAGTATAGGCTAGCATGGTGAAGGCTTGTCCAGTCAGCACTAATCATTGCCTTGTCTGGATGTCATTGCCTGCTCCAGCCTTGTGCTGACTGCCTACCTCTGCCTCTTGTCAGGTCCTCAATATCTGCTCTAGAAGATATTTGTAGCCCTTTGGTCGACTGGTGAAGCGACTTACAAGCCATCTCCACTGGGCAGGCAGGTAAAGCGACCCGGGTTATTCACCCCCTTATTTCCAAAGGCCTCTCCAATTGGACCTGGTGTGGGATTGCTTGCATCAGAAAGAACTATTATATCCCATTTAATCTGTATGAAACTTCACCAAAGGCAGCAGCAGTGCAGGCAGAAAGACACTGGATATTTAGCCTTCTGTACTTTTTTAAAAAATTTTTACCCCCTGAGGCCAGGCCCATTAATTCATGTACAAATCATTTAGGTGTTCATGGCTTTTCTAGTCTTCCACATCCAGAAGCAAAGTCAGATCAGTGATTATGGCTTTTTTGGCAACTAGTTGTCCACTGGAAGATAGGAAGTCTGCAGCAAGCTCTGCTTGATACAGAGTGTAGAAAGTCTCTGATACTGCTATATGTGTACGCAGGAGTGTATTTGATGTGTCAAGGGAAATGTGTGGTTTTGCTTCTGCAAAGCATGAGAATATTCCTGTGCAGACAAACCCACTTAGCAGTAATGGCAGTTATAATGACGTCAGTGTTACTTAGAGCTCAGAAATGGTGTGTGGCGATAGTAAATAGAATCATAGAATGGCATGGGTTGGAAGGGACCCCAAGGATCATAGAGCTCCAAACCCCCTACCACAGGCAGGGCCACCAACCTCAGGCCAGGATCTATGCAAGGTTGCCCAGGGCCCCATCCAACCTGGCCTTGAACGCTTCCAGGGACAGGGCATCCACTACTTCTCTGGGCAATAACATTCATATCTGTTGTAGAATTAACAATGTGTTGATCTCATTTGTCTGTTGAATAGTAAAATGGTAAATAAAATAATTTCTTAAATTGAAAAAACTACCAGCACCAGGAACTTTTAACTGAAGCTCTGGGATCTGGCTGAACTGCAGTTATAGGTTTCCTAAGTTTGGTTTTCATTGCATCTGCATGAAATTCTCACCCGTGCTGCTGAGATTAAACACAAAAGGTTATTACACTAACTGAAGCTATGAGAGCAGCATTTTGCTGGTGTGTTGTACAAGGCAAGATGGGTGGTGCAGTTAGCTGTCAGACATGAATACCATTGAGCAAATGTGGCTATTATCTGAGGGCAGCTGAATTGGGCCTTCTGAATTCTTAAACAAATACTGCTTGGAAATGCTTTTCTAAAAAAGCCAGTCAAACTTAAGAAGGTGCTTGTAGCTCTGTTTTTCCAACTAGGATTCTCTAGATTCTGATACCTAAATGTTAGTTTGCTGTGAAACAAGACTGGTGAAGAGGACTCTGAAAACATTGTGTGTCTCTTAACCCCTTCTTTCTGATTGTAAATGTGTTAAGATTCCTGGAAAAAAAAGTATGTAAAGGAGCTCCCTATTCTTACACATTAAGAAATGCTTCTGCATGAGCCCTTAACAGATCAGCAATTGGAAGAGGTTTAGAATAGGCCAAGAGTACAGCTAAAACCTACCATCTCACAGAGAGCATGAGAAGCAGCACTTATTCTTTCAGTCCAAATAAAATTTGCTCCCTCTCCATCAGCTTGACTAGGTTCTTGCCTTAAGGTACACTTTGAGGTGACTGGATTTAGCAGGATGAGTCCTACTGCCACCTACTTGATCTTTGGTAGAGCACTTTTCACATGTCGTACTGTTATTTTAGCCATGTGCTTAGTGCAGTTATATGAAACACAAGCAGTGGGCGAAATCAGTAATGGGATAAGTGGAGTCTTGGACAATTACTTCAAGTTGGTGCATGTATTATGGTAAGGGAATAGAAGGAAACATGATGCTAATAGTAATTGGAGCCACCTAGACTTTTTGGGTAATGCTGTTCTTTTGAAAATAGTGGTGTCCCGACCCTGTCATATATGGTCCAAGACGAAAAGGAAAAGTTATACTGGCAAGAAACTTCAAATGCTTGGTGCTTTAGAATGCGATACCAAATACTAGTGAGTTATGAAATATTTATGTAAGTGGTGTAGTTTTGCTCCAGCCACCGGCTGAGTTTGCTTCCCTCCCCTCTCACCCATCCACCCCTCAGGGGGAAAAATGGGGGAAGAAAAGGAAAGACAAAGGCAAATCTCGTGGGTAGGGGTAAGGTCTGTTTACTGGGACAGTAAAGGGAGAGAGAAATAACAGCAACAGGACTTTATAGCAAAATATATAGAACTGGAGATATACAATGCAGATTCTTAGACCAAACTGCTAAGAAGCCAGACCGTCCCCAAGCCGTGTGGCCTGGAGCCATGTGCTCCTTCCCCACCAGCCCCCCTTTATGTTGAGTATGACATCACTGGTATGGAATACCTCCTTTGGTTAGTTTGAATCACCTGTCCTGGCTGTGTCCCCTCCTGGCTTCCTTGGTGCCCCCATCTTCTCATTAGTAAGGCACAACAAAAAGCTGAAAAGTCATTGACTGCTTGCAAGCAACTTAAAAACTTTAGTGTGCCATCAACATTGGTCTCATCCTAAATGGCAAAAACAGCACTACAATAGTGACTAGAGAGAAAGTTAAATCTATCCTAACCAAACCCAGGACAGTAAGTCAGATTAATACTTTAGTTGTAAAATACAAGACATTCATTTAATCAGGAAACTAAAGATTCAATACTTTTGAAAATAAACTTAGTTATGTACCAGAATTACATCACATATTGTATTTAGTTTAACCTCTATTTATAAAATATGCCTGTAGCAAAGCTATACCATGATACCAGCTCTGCTGTCTTTATTGAGGGAAGGTTTTTTAACTCTCCAGGTGATTTAGAAATATAAACCCCAAGATTTTAAAAACTACTTGTGGATACTGGAAATTAAATTCTATCCGTTATTTATAAATCTTACATAATTTATGAAAACGTTTAGATTGCAAGAGGATGGTACAGAAAGATATAGTATCCATGGCTACAAAGCCTTGCTGTTAGGCAGTTAAAAAGCAAAGGTAATTCAGAAAGCTCTGAACAGTCACTTCACTGAATATGTGGTAAACTTATTTCAGTGCATAAGGTGGCCATAGACAGAACTGGAAGCTCCTAAACTGTTAGAATAGGGTTTGGGGATGAAAATAACTAGGCATCTGCCCGACAACCCAAATTGTGGTTCTTTTAAGGAGCCTATGCACCTAAATAGTGCTACTGATTTTTTTTCTTTTGTACTTCTGTGAAATTCTTACTCAAGCAGAGTGTGAATAAAGACTGTAGGAATAGAATACAGTGCATGTTGATATTTATTTTCAGCTGGTATAGAAACATGTTTTATGAGATGCTGAAACAGAGAGCTTTATCCATAGGGCATGTTATTGATTGGTGATGTGAGTTACTATGGAATAAATTATATTACTTTGGTGGCATTATTTGCTTTGTTGTTTCAACAAACAAAATGGTGTGTCAGTGTCTATATGTTCTTGGAACCTATAAATTCAAACAGGAGGAAACACAGACGGTATGAGTTCAGGAAGTACTCACCGTCCCCCTGCAAGAGAATCAATTTGTATGTGTTGCTTCTAGTTAACTGTGGACAGAAGCATTTTGAAATGCTGTCATGCTTGCATGACTTTTTTGCTTCTCAGTGCAATAGCTGTAATCATTTGTCTCTGGGTAGAGTTGATATTACCATTATTGGTCATACATTTTCCAGCATTTGCCAGCGGGGATCGTTTCAATGCACCTTCCATCCTTGCCCGTCAATGTGTACTGCGTATGGGGATCGGCATTACAGAACGTTTGATGGACTAACATTTGACTTTGTTGGAACTTGTAAGGTTTACCTAGTAAAGGTGAGACTTTTTTGTAAAGCCTCTGAAAACCAGTCTTAAGAGATACATGGTTAAAACTAACTACCCTTCTTATTTCTAATCTGTTTTCTTGAGTTCTATGTATTGCTTTTTAATCTTTTATGTTGCTTAGACTTAGAATCGTCTATACTGTAATGATTATACAGAGAGTTTTCTGGTAATTGAACTATGTAACAATATTGATGCCTGGGAAAGCCGGAATCAAAACTCACTAACCTTGGTGGCTATTAAGCAGGTATCCTTTATTGCAGCGCCGGGCACACAGGGGATTGCTCCTCCGAATGTGTGTGCCCATTAAAGCCAAATATCTCATATTTATACAGATTAATTATACATATTCATTATAATTTCTAAGAAAAGGCAGGGCTATGCAAATTATTTCCAGGAAGCCATTTACATTAACTCCTCACAGATAGAGCATGCTCAGTGACACTCAGGGGGTCTTCCGGTGGTCTTCAGGGATGAAGGCTGGTCATCTTCCTCTCTCTCAGTGCATGCTCTTTACGGTTTTCTCCATGCTTATCTGGGCTCCAAACACCTGCACCGACTAGTTAGCTTTTCACTGAAAACAAGATATACTCTGTCTTTTAATTGGTCGTTAGTCTCACTATTTATGACTCCTCTGTCCCCTAATTCCTCTAGTTTCAAGGCTGTTGCACTATTATGGCTAAGTTTTGTAGCCGCTTTCATGAAACAGCTTATGTGATTACAGCCAAATTCTGCTAAAATTCAAAACTAATCTATTCCTAACACCACACAGATTCT